>JALPQD010000369.1:1518153-2118153 GCA_023101885.1 Typhlomys cinereus | reverse complement strand
TTGAATCCATAAAATCTAAAGAACTGCACTAAATAAAAAAATATCCAGAGTCATAATGAACATGTTGGAAAATTATTATATTCAGTCAAATATTTTTCATGACAAATATTCCTGGAATCCCTTTGCTTCCTCAAATTTCTGTTAAAATGCTTCTGGTTCTGCAAATCTTTTTCTATTATCTAAAGTAACTTACATAGTCCTCTTAAAGGAAACATTAAATATTTACTTATTCTTCCTGTGGATGCAGGGTAAATTACATATTTATGCCTCAGGTTATCTCCACCTGCAAAAATACTTGAGTTGCATATTAAGATCTTTAATAAAAAAATAAACAAAACCAAACAAAATGAAACATGACTACAACAACAAAAGTAATGACAATTAACCTAAATGTATGAAAGAAGTGGAGGCAATAAGAATAAACCAAAATCTATGATTTCAAACCTGATGATTGCAACTAGTATATTATAGTGCTATCTTGTCAAAAAATAAAAAAGTTGATTAAAGATCATCAATTCTTTAATAAATACCAAAAATCTTACTAAGTGAGCAGATTCAACAAATACTGCTATAAACATAAACATTACTTAAGACTTTGATATGAAAAACCACCTGAATACTAAAATAAGTATATAAAGATATGGAGCTCTAAACATATTGGTAGTTTGAACATAAATTGTTCTTCACATTGTGTTTGATTACTTGGTCCTTACTTGAGAATACTGTTTGGGAACACAATAGAACCTTTAGGAGATGGAACTTTGCTTCACGAAGTATGTTACTGGTCCCATTTTCCACTCCATTTGCTTCCTGATATCACTGTAAGGTTAACAGCCAGTTTCCTGCTCTAGTCACAAATGCCATTGTCTGACATCATATTCCCTGCTACAATGAACTGTATCCACCTCTGAAACTGTAAACCAAATGCTAAATCCTTTTGTTACTAAATTTCTTGGGACAGAGTACCTTATCACAACAAGAGAAAAGTAGCTGCAACAATAAGCCAGTCCTGGCAGAAGTTATTATAAGACCACAATGAGCATATGGGATTAAGATAGCCTTGAATTTAGGGTGACAGTATGAAACAATGTGCTCCAGATACCTTAAGCAGAAAAAAATTTCCTTTTTATTATTAATTTTTTTCTCTGACAATTTTGTGTATGTTTGTAATGTACTCTTATGTCTTGCCATCTCTTATCTCTTAGTTTCCTCCCATCCCTGTGTATTGCTGTAGAGGGACATGTTACCTCCTCCCCATGACCCTTAGAAATAATGACATCCTTAGCTAGTCCACTAGCTAAAAGACTTCCTTAGACCTTGACTGACCAAGAGGCTCAAGGGATGGGATGCCTACACACCTACTCCCAGCATGCTCGAAGCAAGATATAACCCTTCTTTCCATCTATGATTCTAGGGAGGCTGGTGTTTCTCAGCCTTGAGGGGAATCTTTGTGTGCCCTGCTTTCTATTTGACACTGCATCCTATGTGTGTGATATCTGTATTTCTTAATAAAAGCAGTCACAAAATGTCTTTAAATCATTTCAGAGTGGATATATCTGAAGTCGCTGGTCATATTGAGTTGAATTTATATAGGATCTCAGCAACGGATACTGATGCCACAGGCATATGCCCCTCCTGCTTTGCCCACATTCATGATTTTTTGCTTTGTTTTGTGGCCTATTCATTTTATTCATGTCCAGGAGTATGACCATACATATGAAACAATCCAATGGATCCTGCCCTGAAAGATCTCCTTGGAAAGTACACAATAAAAGACAGTGGCTACCTTTCCCCAGAGTCAATCAGTATCCAATAGTTGTTCAGGGAAGGTTAGGACCCAATGACCCCCATTCTTAACTGACCGTTGACAGGACCATTGTTGTGTAGGTACAGTGGAGACAATTGCAGCTGCTTTGAGTCCATGATTGCAATGTTGTGTTAGGGCAAGAAAATAGCATTTTATAGTTAGTTTGCCCAGATTCTGGCTCTTACATTCGTTATGATGCTTCTTTTACCATGATCCTGAGTCTTAGAAGGGGTTATTAGGAATCAGAACTCATCTATACCTATTTCCAGCACCTTGAATAGCCAAAAGCCTCTGTATTCACCACCACTCATTGCAAAGAAATGCTTCTCTGAATAGAGCTGAGAGCATTTGTCTATAAGTATAAATGCAATGCTTAGAGAACAGTATGATAACGTCAATTTTGCTAAACTATATTACTTCCCCCATAGGACCTGTGATTTATTCAACTATTGGTTTTTGACTAGAATTTCTGCACTAGATAAGAATGATCTCCTGGAAGCAGATTTCAAATCTAGAGAGAGGTTGTTAGCTATTTTAGCAATCTTATTGCAGCACAACTTGTTTGGTACTAGTGCTTTGGCACTCTAGTTCAGAGAGTTCACACCTTAATAAGCTTGTTGTGTGTCTGCTCCCCAAGCAGCTTTCATAATAACATCCAGAATTGTGAAAGGCTGCAGGGAAGAACATTCTAGCTAAGTTCCATCTGAATTGCTCTAAATTGCAACCAAGGTATGTGAAGTTTTCATCAGGTGCCTTAGTTTTGCAGTAGTATCGTACATCTCTGGTATCACATTGTCTTTATTTCACAACATACTTCTCTAATAACAAATGCACATAATTACACTTCAACTGCTGTGCTGAGCACTGACTCAAACACTGTATGAGAACAAGAGATTCACTCGTGTACCATTCTGGGATACAGTTGATCATCATGGCTAGAGAATGATACAAAACTTACCACACAATATACACAGGAATAGCTGAAAGAGAAGTGATAGGGTCAAAGTGTGCCTCCTAGCTTGCCAGTCTTCATTGCATCAACTTGCCAACCAGTTAACTCCCAGATCATCTTATCCTCTTGCCTTGGGAATGGTAACACCCACTAGGGGCTGGGTCTTTCCACATCCATTAGATAATCTCCTACAGGCTTGCTCAAAAACTTGCTTTAACTAAATTGTTCATTATAGGTATGTCTAAAGGCTCAATTTTGAATCTCAAAGTTGACATCTGAAAATAACTGACCCAAATAGGGTCTTATCATGTAGTTCTGGTAGGCAGCAAAGAGAAGTGACAAGTCTGTTTTTTGGCAGGCCTCTCTGGGGCTTCCTGACTTGCAATTTGTATAGACGTACCCTACACCTGACACTAGGGTTTTTTGATTTAATAATTAATGGCTTCCAGAAGGATTATCCAACCAAGGAAAATATTTCCATGGTAAACTTATATTCTTACTTGAAAATTATAGTCTTATAAATAGTTGTTTTCCAATGGTTTCTTTTTTATATGCTCTTTAATTTTCATAATCCTCCCTCCTACACCTTCCACCCTCTCTATGTCCCCCACCTGCCCCATCTCCATTCCTTCTTTTTTTAATATTTATTTATTTACTTATTTATTTGTGTGTGTGTGTGTGTGTGTGAGAGAGAGAGATAGGGCTTGTGAAGTTCTAAGGGTGACTTTGTGAATCATCCTGGATTGCTTCTACTCCTTTTTGCTTCACTCTGGAATTTCCCAGGCTCTATCCACCAGGGATGGAAGTGTAGGTTGATGCCATTTCCACTTGGCATTTTTACTTGGGACCTGGGATTCAAACTCAAGATCTTCTGCTTGCAAAACAGAGTCTTAATCCCTGTGTCATCTCTCCAGCTTTCCAATGGTTCTTAAACCTTTAAATCCCTTCTTAAATCTTTCCATCTCTAATTTTCTTCATCTTTCCACTCACATTACCTAAATTCTACTAACTCCCCACTTTGTAAGCACTCTTCCCTTCACTGTGGCCCCTTTCTATTTTCCTGGTGATGCAGTTATTACCCATTACTATTTAAAATAAAGCATCATCCAAAGAACTTAAGGGAAGATGATGTTTAATTGATTCAAATTTCAAGTTATCATCAATCCATCATAGCAGTGAAACCACAGTGGCAGGTGCTTGAAGCAGTTGGTCATATCCAGTTCATAGCAAAAGCAGAGGGTGAAGGCTAATATATATGTAAGGACTTGCTTGGTTCTTTGCTTGTGCATGTTTGGTTTGCTTATCTATCTGTCCAGGGAACAGTTCTGCCTACAGTAGACTGGGTCTTCTCATATTAATTAATGCAAGCAAGGCTGTCCTTCATGAGCATTGCCTAGAGAGGCTTGGAGACCTCTGTCCAAGATAGCAGGTTGACAATGAGTATTAACTATCACACCTGGATTGTATAAAGATTCTCCATGGTTAATATACAAATTTGAAGATCTAAAAGCTAGGGCTCATGTAGGAAAGAAAACATGCAATGTTTATCTTTCTGGGTGGCGGTCACTTCACTCAGTACAAATTTTTCCAGCTCCACTTTTTTTAATTGCATAGTTTAAATGTACAATGAAAATGTAGCACATATCCAAAATGGAATTTTATTCAGTTGTAAAGAAAAATTAAATTATGAAAGTATTTCATTTTCACATTGAGACTTTATCTCTGCTCTCTAAAATGACCTTGGGCAAATCATTTGTAAAGAAACCCTTCTCTGCTCAATTACATAGACTGTAAAATTATTGTTCTGAATAGAATGTAATAAATTTGCTCTATTGTAAGTAAATCAAATGCTTTAAATTTGAAGCAGCAACAAAAAATATGAATTTCTCCTTTTGCCTTGGTCCAAGAGATTGATATGACAAATAGTTTCAAAAGACTAAAGACAAAATAAACATGTTTCATTCATGTTTTGGAGGCATTCTCTGATAATTTATGACTATATTTCAGTACCTATGAAACAGATGCTAATCACAGAATTCAATAAAACATCAACCATATCTGCAGAAAAGGAAGTAAGTATCCAAATTACATTGAACAGCTGTACATTTTGGGAAATTTTGGTATCTTATACTGTCATATTCCTGTGCAGGGAAAAGGAGAAAGAGCTGTTACCATGCTGTAAAGAAATGCTTTTGACAGACATTGAGATAATTGAAATGGCTTATTCTGTCATTTTGTAAAAGATACTTATACTTTTTTCTTTAAAGAAGATAATAATTCAAATATAGTTGGGGGAATTTATTTAAAAGAAAATGATTAAAATGTCATATCTGTGCAGCATGTGCAGACAAGAGTGACCGTGTGTGTGTGTGTGTGTGTGTGTGTGTGTGTGTGTGTGTACACTTTTTCTTCTACCTATGGTTAATTAATATAGTTTCCTAAAAGAGAACTTAATGAAAACACCTGGAAGTAATTGTGCAAGTTTTTGTAAAACAAATATTCTGAGAAACGTAAATGAGAAGAACTTCTGTGCTTTGATGTTAAAAATGTTATATAGGATGATAGTCATTGAAGGATGCAAAGATCATATTTAAGAAAAGTTCCTTGTTTGGACATAGTCTTTTTATTTAGATTCATAATTTAGAATCAATGACTCATTCATCCCTAAACATCCTATATTTCTATTTTTTTACAGTATTGTCAAAATTAGTCACAAAAATTATCGATGTTATATACTTTTAGAATTATTACAAATTGGCTAAATAAGAAATAAACAATAGCTTTTCCATTTGTTAGAATTTTATATACCCCATTTTTGTCTCTGTTAATAATTCACCAACTGCTATCTCTGAGTAATTCCATTTATTCTTCCTTTGGCGTGATGAATTAACCTCTCGTAATCCTGAGCTCACAATCATGATAACTACATTAAACACAATTTCCTGGAAATAATTACAATGTCTTAGCAGTGCTTTTCAAACTTTAATGAGCATACATTGCTATTGATGAAATAATGATTCTCATTTATAAGTTTGTTCTTTGACCCGAGATTTTGTATTTCTAGCAGGCCCCCCACAAGGTATTCTTATCACTAACTAGAGAACCACTCTTTAGGTAGCCCATATTGTGACAGCTTCAATCCAAATTATACCTGTTTATTTATTTTTAGGCCCTTTTTATGCATGGTCTCCCAGATTTTACTCTTGTTCTTGCTTTCATTTGATTGCTTTAGTCTATATATGTATTCACATATAGCCATAATTCAGTTTACTGTCTGTATATTCAAGTCTTTGCTAGGTATCAGCAATCATTTTATAGAAAGGGCTGGAGTAAGTGTGATAAATCTCATCTATTCCCAAGGGACAGAAGTAAAGATGTATATTGCTAAACATACGGTTTTATAGTCTGAAAAAGTTTCTACTGTACATGTCTTAGCAAATACATTTTAACTGGGGATGCTTTGCTTTCCATCACACTCTTGATGGCTATCTGCTGCCCATTATCTCCTGTCACATCTGAAGCCCTAGAGTGTTTGAAATAGAAATTTTGCAATGTTCCACTTACACTAGAGAAGGATACATCTTTTTCTCCATAGGTATGAAAAGTAATTGAGGTGTTATATTAAGAGAACATGGCAAGAGAAGGGAATCAATCATGTAAGTCATTCAGGACCTAGTTTACATTTATTCCTGACTGAAAATCAAACATTTTGACATAGTTGACAAAATCAAAACCACTGTGAAAACTGTCTGGAAAGAGATAATAATTTCTTTTCTTAGAGAAACCTCAAATGGAAGTGTTAAAACACCAAATGAAGCACACTAAAGGTCAAAACGTCTGTTAACTTTTGGTTAACCTCTTTGCCACTTTTCTCTCAACTATAACAATGCTGAATAAACCTGGACAATGCTCATTATCAATCACCTGAAAATTTCATTTATAAAAGGAAACTTTTAAACATTAGAAAGATGGATTTAGACTTAAATGCCAAACTTTGCTTAATGTTTAAATTTGATTGCAAATAACATCTTTGAGCAATGTAGCCTCAAAAGCCAAAAATCACATATGTATTACAACACTTAAACATGGCTCTCTCCTGAGAAGTTTACACAGTCCTCTTGGAAGTGTGCTTTATTAAATAAACCTTAGCATTGCTTCATATTTTTTCATTTTGAAGTTCCTTCCTCTGAATTTTGTGAAGATTCATGCTGAGCTGATAGATGCAGCTTTAACTAAGCTGTATATCAAATGCTGATGTTCATGAAAATCATCAAGAAGGAAATGGCAAATGTGCATACTTGTAGTTCCAGTTGCTCAAGAGATTGAAGTAGGATGTTAACTTGTGTCCAGGAATTCTAAGCTGTATGTGTTATGCCAATCCAGTTTCTGGAATAAGTTTGGCATTGACACAGTGACCTTTCTGGAGTGGAGATCACCATGTTAACTAAGGGAGAATGAACCACAAGAGATGAGAAATGGAATAGAACAAAATACTGATGGTCATTAGAAATGGTAAACATAACTACAGATGTTAATTGCCTTTTATGTGCAAAATAGCTCCATTGTCTACAGTAATCAATTTAAAGTTGAAAAAAGTGTCATTGCATTTAGTGTTTCTTTGAAAATAATTTTCCATTCTTATTTTAAAACTCTCCATGACAATGATGGAAACAAATTCCAAACAGTAATATAGTATGGTCCCATTACCAGCTGATGTTTTCATGGAGATTAGGTTCCAACAACCAGGTTTCATCACTCCTTCTTTGCAAAATTACTTTAGTTGCATATCAATTGAAAATGACCGTAATTTTCTTGCTCAAAGAAAACTATCTTGTGCATCAATTTAAAGTTATTTAGTTATTTAAAATCAGAAGTATAAAGATGATACTAAAAATTTGTTACCATAATGAATGTGTTATATCATTTTTTGTGCAACATATTGTTCTTTACTTTTTCTGTTTTACAGCATGCTTCAACAACATATATAAACAAGATTCAATCACTTAAAATGAACAGAAATTTATTTCCCTCAGTGCTAGAGGCAGAAAGTCCAAGAACAAGGTGCAGAAGCATCATGTAGCCCTAGGGTAAGGAGAACTGGAGAAAGAAAGTGAAAAGTCAATCAGATTTTTATTATGGTATTAACCCATTTGTACAAGTGGAGCCTCCATAATCTAACTTAAGGATCTGACTTCATTTTACCAAGGTGACCAAATAGCATGCATTTTAGAGGAAAAATCAAATCATTAAAACCATATTATTCTGACAATGACTTTGTAAAACTTGGTGCTTCTTTTAAATAAACAAAATGTCCCAATAATATCAAAATTTGGATTATCCCAGTATCATCTCAAAATCTAGAAATAGCATAGAAAAGACACAAGTCATGCTTATCCTGACATATACCTACAAAATTAAACAAGTGTTCAGTTTGTGAAATACAACTGTAGGATGTGCCCAGAACAGGAGCACCATTAACAACATATTTTGCTGAAGTTAAATTTTTCATCAATTCTGATATTATTTATACAGACATGAATTTTGTTCTTTTTTCATTTATTCATTTTCATTTTCACCAACAATAATTTCAGCTGTTACAAATGTTCATTTTTGTTACATTGTAATTGTTGAACTATTCAGTTCTGAATATCAATAGTTGACTTACATTTTCGGACAATTCTCTAAATGATAATTTTCCATTGTATCAAGTATGTTAATAAAATATTTAGCAAAAGATTCCAAACAACATTTACATGTAGGTGCTGGAAAAACACTCAGGTTTATATATAGCTGATATAGTCACTTGGATGCAATTAATTACAATGCCTAGAAACAATTCTGTGACTTAGAAATCATTGTAAATGTATACAAACTTGACTTTTTGAGACTATACGACTTAGGCTGTCTTCAAAAAAATAATGAAACTGTTTCTTATGATCATATTTGACTAAACTTTTTAATATTTTTTACCTAGTTAAACAAACTCAATAGGTACTCTCCTTCTTTCCCCTTCTACTCTGTTGTCCCCCCTCCCACTCTCTCCCTTCTTCCCTCTCTCTAACTCCCTTTTCTTGCTTCTCCTCTCTTGGTGTTTCCTGTGAGAGCTCCCTCCCATTGTCCAGAACAACTGTTTATATGTGTGTTGAATTTTCTTCTGAATAGTCTACACTAGTGAGAGTCAGGACTCAGTGGCATACCTTGGGGCACCTTCTTGGGCATACCACTAATATGGGATCTCTGTTATATCTGTTTAACCCCTTACCTCTAAGGATCCTATTACCTAAAGCTTTCTCCCCTAATCATTTTTAACTTGACTAAGGCTAGGAATTGTATTTCTGAGATTTAACCTCCAAAGATAAATGTTAGGATTTCTCTAAAGATAATATGTGAGATCTGTATATAAGAAATAATGAAGCTAATATTTTTGGAAATAATAAATGAAATTCATGGTAGTAAATAGAAAGTGGTGTCTGCTGGGGACCATGGTCTACCTTACTTTCTCATATTTTGGATCTTTCAACTGCAAGCGATCCCCATATAGCCATCAAGTACTTGTCTATAATGTTCCCCATATCTAGAAGAGAATATTCCACATATATTACCTTCTTAAATCTAATTCGACAGCTTGATGCATCGAGTCACTGGGTTTTTATTACAAACCATTGCCATACTACTCTGGACACTATTTCAAAATAGTATGGCTCATAATTTTATTCTTCTATGACTTTATTTCCTATTAATACAAATGTTAATATAGTTAGATTTAACACTGAGCTCCAAAACGGTTCTAGTGTCTGTTTAGTTATGATTAAACCCTGGTGCACATAGAATCTTAATAAACCAGTTCTGAGAGAAAGGAAGAGTTCCTTATGTTCAAAATTAAATGAAGGAAATTATCAGGTACTTGATCTTACAAAATTTAATAATGTTGCTAAGTTTAAAATTATCAGTAAGTTGTCATCAATTATATTATTAATTCTTCAGATTTTTGGGAGCATCCAATATTTTGCATGACTTGTGCTTAGCAGAGCAATAAGAGTTCATTGTAGTTGTATAAAATTTATTAGTGTTATTTACTACAAGGCACACCAGGGACCTTGTTATGCTAAAACACAGATCCATAAAAGGAAAAAGGAAGATGGAAATATAGGAAAACACATAAAACAGAAAATGTTTGTTATACACTAATAATAGTTGCTACCATAGATGCACAAAAAAATTGTGTAGCAAAGATAATGAAAAGAGCTGAATTAAGGAATAAGCATGGATAATTTTGAAGACAATAACCAAAACTAAAATTCAAATAATTTTTAATCATCACTGTATAACAGTGATTGCATACAATGTTCAAGATAGGCAAAATTCTCTGATAAAACAACTTGTTTCTCTAATGGTAACCAATTATAGCTCTCACGCTTTTTTTTTTCTTTAAAAAATTTTCATATATTTCCAAAATGAGTATGTCCTTAATTGTTTCACTGCCCCCTCTTCTGTCACCCTCTCTATCCTTCACCTATTCAGCCTTGTCTCTCCTATCTTTCTGCCTCTCTAAATATGTAGATCACAAGAGTCCCTTTTGGGTGCCTGTACTAGTAAGGAACCAGGTCCCTGTGGTAAGTGAAGTCACATGTGAGGCGACTCCCCTTCTTTTGTTCCACACCTGCCCCAGAGATTCTTTCTGAGTGTAGTTGCTTCTCCTGAGATCCACACTGGTTCATGGGGGAACGGCGATATGTCAGCCCTGTGCAGATCTGCTGGTTATAGATCTTCTTGCAATGAGCTATTATGCTATGTGTATCTTAAATCTTTCTGAAAACTACAGCAAAGTGGCATGGTGAAGGACTAAAGATAAACTCAAGGACAAATATCTGCCATCTAGAGTCTAATGATTTTCAACCATCCAATCAAGGACCATCTTTCCAAAAATGGTGTTGGAAAATTTTGGTATCAAAATGTTAAAGCCATCATTGAGGGGAAAATTTTAGAGACACTCATGTCTGGGTTTAAGCAGGGCTCCAAATCAGTCCATGTACCTCAACTTACCTCCTCAGTTCCGAGGTTGGGACTAGTAGCCTCTCACCCCACCCTAATCTAGTTTTGAATTGGCAAAATCTAGAGAAAACACTGGCTGATTGGTGCAAGCAGCCTCTACCCCACCCTGGCACAAGAAATCCATTCTCCCATCAGCTCTAACTCTTACCTGAACTGCCACACTCTGATCATCTAGCTAAATTTTCTACCTAGCCCCAATTCCTGCCTCAAGCTTCCAAAGTTCCCCAGCTAGCTGAGCTTCAGCATGTGGAGTCCATTCCTACAGAGAGACTGCTGCCCTTCAGTGTCCTAAATAAAAAAAATTATCTACAGCAGTTGAGATTGATCTCAGTGTTTGTCATGGTTTTAACTGTGAATATCCACCAAAAACTCAAGTGTTTGAATCTTTAGTTGTTTGATAAGTTCGTAGTACATTTAAGAGGTGGAGTCTTGCTGGAGGAAAGCAGTCACAGAAGCTGGTAGTTCTTGAGGTTGATTATCCCCACCTTACTTCAGGGAGAGGTCTGCTCTTGCAGGTGGCAGTTTTGCAGCTCTCAGTCTCCATAAAAGACATGACTTAGACTGCCTGCAGTTTCTGCCAGACAGCCATTTCTTTCCTGTCATAATGGACTGTATCTCCCTTCTGGAACTGCAAGCTGAATTAATAAGTTTTGAGTGCTGTCTCATAGCAACAGAGAAGAGAAACCAGTACAGAAATTGATAACAGAGATATCTCATCTTTAGATACTTTCTGGGTATTTTTTTCTTCTTTTCTTAGTTTCATGAATTCATTAATTCAAGTCATTTGGTCATTTATAGTCTCACTAAATGAAATGAAAGGAAACCATTGCTCAAGCTATTGTTCATAAGTCTATCAGGAGAAGAGATGGGCAGATTCAAAGTGTTTGTTTCTATCAGTCCTCTGCCTTAAATAAAATAGTCTGAATATTGGAATAATGAGGTACTAGATCCATTTGGAGTTGAGCTTTATGCAAGGTGAAAGAGAAGGATCTAGTTTCAGTCTTCTGCATATTTATATCCAGGCTTCCCAGCATCATTTGATGATGATATTGTCTTTTTTCTGATGTATACTAAGGTTAAGACTCTAATGATGAAGATAACACAACTTGCTTACAAGATATAGAAATCAAGCTGAAACTGAGCTGGAAACTTCTTTCCTATTAGTTAGCTTTCATGGTGACAGAAGTTGGTCTGCAGGATGTTACAGGAGAAGAGGCATCAATAAATCTCACTGACTATAATACTAACCAGACAGATTTGCCTACTTGTACAATAAAGGTGTGGCTATCATGCAGTAACCAATTATTCTCTGATTGGATCTGTGTGGCACTCCACAGGAGAGAATTCATGCTTGGTATTGTAAACAGTCAAAAATGAATTGGCTTAGGAAAAATTGGCATGACATCAAACATCCCTATAAATATTTTTGTTTTTTACTTTTATACAATTGCTATACTCAAACTTAGAGAAGATTCTGTTTCAGGGGATGGTGGTGAATGCAATGACTCATGACTGTTCAAAGTGCTGGGAATAAATGACCACTGAATGTTTAGTCCTATAAATTAGGACATTTATACTTTGCCCTCTATGATTCAGGAACATTACATTTGAGGGGTTGGGAATGAAAAAATATAAAGATGGCTACAAACTGATGTCTTCTGTGTATGATATGGTCATCACAATCATGAACACATAGAAGCTGTAGTTTTCTGAAACGGACCTGTACCAGACTGGCCCTGGCAGCAGTCAATCATGGATCAGGGAGAAGAACATGAGACTCTACCCTCCCATGATGAACTGTTGGCTATTGATGGATTCTGGGAGACAGAGATTCATTGTCTTTAGTTGTGTACCAACTGGTAAGTCTGATGGATATTTCCAAAATCAAAGATCATGCAGAAGGTTCTGGTAAAAGTCAGTGACACACACAGACTAAAAAAATATGAATGTGGACGTGATATTTGATAGGAAGAGGAAAATAAGAGAGAGACGGGGTGAAGTTAAACAGAATGCATGATATACGCATATAAAATTGCCAACAGACAAATTTATATAATAATAAAGGACAAGTAGTTTTGGGGAAAAGAAGAATATTGAAGTGTGTTTCATTGCAATCTTTTTAGACATTTACATGCTAGTCATCTTTCAGATTCTAGAAAAGTGATGATAACTGGTACACAGTAAGAATTTGAGATGCGTGTTGTCATTATATATAATAGCATGGGTATTAATTTGTGAAATAATGAACTTTACTATGTAAACCATGTTTGGTAGAAAAACTGTTGGCACAAACGTCACATGAGTTCTAGGTGAAAATGGAGAATTTACTGCCTGCTCACACAAAGAATACATGAGAAACTGTAATTTAATGTAGACAATTTCTAATGCATATGTAGGTTAAAATTTGAGAAACACAATTAAGACCTTGATATGTGGGCTTCAGTAAAGTGAATGACCTAGTATTCTAATGAATGCACACACTAATCAAAAAAATAAAGGATATGTGAAAGAAACTCTCACAAACTAAAACTAAACAAAGAAATATTTGGTAAACAATAAAGCATAGGAGCCATAAATATTTATGATCTGTCAAATAAAGCACTAACAGCAAATCTCTCAAAGCTAAGCTTCATAAAATTTGATGAGTTTGTTTCAAGCCTGTTGTCAATTTTGTATTAAACTGTTAAGCCTAGGTCATGCTATAAAAGATTCATTTTTTTAATAAAATTATATTTAAAAATTAGAAGATGATTGAATGTGTTAATATTCACTAAGTCTGGAACACTTACATCCTAAATTCAATGGCGCAATTTATGAGGAAGTTTAATAATTCTCATGGTCAATAATGAATAATTTTTTGCATATGTGGATGTGCTTAGATGGGTGTAGTGTGGCTCTGTGCCTGTGAAGACCCAAGGATGATTTCCAGAATCATCCTGGATAGATCTACCTACTTAGACATAATATTTTAAATCAAAATCTATTATCACTCAGAAACACCCAAGGTTTTAAGTAATCCAATTTGATGTGGCTTGAAAATCATATTTCAATGACTGCAGCACGTCTTGGTACCTTATGAGAAATGTTTATAGTGCTACAGTTCAGATTCTAAAATGTTTGGATGTAAGGCAAACATTCTATGTTTTATAAAACTTCTCTTTTGATTATAGTATGCGTCTATGTGTGTTATGTATGTTTGTAAAAAAGCACTTGCAAAGAGGCAAAGGGCAAAGTAGGAAAAGAAGGAAAACACGTGAGTCCATAGGCAAGAAGCTTCAATATTTTCAGAAATGAAAGTGCTGAGGAGTGGCATTGTAAATGATCTTCAAAAACCTAATCACAAAGCTGAAGAGATACTTCAGTAAATCAATTGCTTGCCTTACAAACACACAGTTCAGCGATCTATACCCTGAACCAATTTTTTTTTTATTATTATTATTTATTCAACTGTGTGTATGTGCGCGCGCGTGTCTGTGTGTGTGTGTATGTGTGTGTAGAACCACGGACGAATTCGCGAACCACCATGGACGCCTCCACCTCCTTCTGCCCCGGGATTCACAGGCTCCGCCCTACCAGGACCAGAAGCGCAGGCCGCCCCCGCTTCCGCCTGGCGTCTATACGTGGGATCTGGGATCCGAACTCGGGACCTTCCGCCTGCAAGGCGGAGGCTTAACCCCTGAGCCACCTCTCCAGCCCCACCCTGAACCAATTTTAAAAATATCTAAGCATAGCGACAATTGGGACTTGATGTTTAGGGAATTCCAGGCCATTGAGTTATCCTTCCACAAATTAAAAAAATAACAATTGAAGACAGTCACCCAATGTTGTCTTTGGGCCTCTACATGAGCACGCATGATATGAAGCTATAAACAAACATTCACACATATGTCTCGTACATAAGATAGTTCATTTAATGGTTATTATTACAATTAGTTGTATGTATGTGTGTGTGCTTATGTGTGAATGTGTTTCTTCTCTATCACATTATAGAAGAATTTCCAAGAGTTTTTCAACCATCTCTGTGTCAACACTGACTTCTCCATTATGTAACAACTGACAATTTCTGAATCATCTAGGCAATGCAGGGATGCCACTAAATTCATTGTTGTAGTTAATCCACCATTTCTCAACATTACAGTTTGTTTTGGCCATAAGCTTCATTCATCATTGCAATACCAACAGGACTGTTGATGTGTGAGTTGGTCTTCAATCCAGGTCATTCGAAAATTTCTTCACACATAATAGGCTCATTTTTCACATTTTTAATATTTTCATCGTTAATATATTTATGTAACTAATGTTTTAACAGTTCTTCTTGCCCTACCAGATTTTGATCTTGAAGGAATGTGATGGGGTTGGAGAAAATTTACTCAACACTCCAACACTGCTTTTCTATCCTAGTATACTTTCATAATTTTTGAACTTATTTGTTTGAGAGAAAAAGAGAAAGAGAGTAAGAGAAAGAGAGAGGTTATGCAAATGAAGGTTCACAGGAAGAAGTCAGAGAACAACATTTAGCAGTCAATTCTCCTCTCACAATAAGGCATTCCAGAGAGGAGACTCCTGTCACCAGCTTTGCAAGCAGGTACCTTACCCACTGAGTTACCTCCCTGGTCTCATCTTTATCATTTTCAACATTGTTTTTAGGCCAATCACTCAATGTTGCTTCTTAAAGACTAGGTGAGCAATGGGTTTATAATGGCTAGGGAGTGAGATGAAAAGAATAATATAATAAGAATAACCCAGCACAAGAGAAAATGACACAATCAAAAAATGTAGTAGAATGAGGTGTGTGAGGTTACTAACTGAATAACAAAGAAGTCGTTCACATTAGAAATTTTATGATAAGGATAAGCACTATACTACAGCATAATGATAAAATATATAGTATAGTGAACATATTATGACAATAAAACAACATTCTTGAGCCTGCTCCATGGCTCAGCAGGTAAAGAGACACCTGCATGAAAACTTGGTGACCTGTTCACATCCAGAATTGACACGGAGGAAGGAGAGAACTGACTTGTTGCAGTTACTTTTTCTGCTGTTCAGAGACAATACTTAAACTCAAGCAACTTCAGGGGAGAAAAGAGAGACTTTTTTGACTTATGGCTCAAGAGGGGAGATACATTCCATTATGGCGGAAAAAATATGGCAGGTGGCGGAAGCTGGAGGAGGCGTAGGTCACATCCTTCATGGAGGAGAGAGAGCAAGCAGGAAACTGCAAGAACAGACTGCTAGTGGAAGCAGGCAGGGCTTGGTTCCCCCGGTGACATACAGACCTGCCCCCTGTGACATACCTTCCTCCAAGAAGTTTCCACCTCCTAAGGGTGCCATGACCTTCCCAAACATGAAGAACAGCTAAAGATAAAAACACACAAGGCTAAGAAGGACAACTCCACTCAAACCATAGCAAGTGAATTTTGAAAGCTGTCCTCTACCCTCTATCTACATGCTGTTATATATATGCATCTGTACTTTCTCCCTCTTTCCCTCTCTCAAATAAATAAATAAATAAATAAATAAATAAATAAATAAATAAATATGCTACTTTATATAATTGTGTGCCTTTTGCTTTTGATACAACTGACTGAGCGTTAGGCTTGTTCACAATCCTGATATAAAATTAATTTAAAAGTACTCAATTGGTGCACTGTTAAGGAAAAATGAAGATCCAGAAAGAAATCAAAACACTACACAGAGGGAAAACTCAGCTTTATTATGCTAATGGTCCCAAAAAAGCTAGTACTCTGGGTCCCAGACTCTGGGGAATGACATTTTTTTAATGTAATCTCCTTGTAACCTGATTGGCAGCTTTGCTGCACTTGATAATTAGCGTAATTTGACTGGTGAATTTTTTTCAAGTAGTTTCAGACAGAGGGGAAGGCAGTTACAGAATGCACAGGAGTTGCTATGAGCAACAGCGAATAATGGGAGTTGTTATGGGCAACAGAGAATGCAGAAGTTTTAGCAGAATTTAGAATCCGGTCTCTGGGCTGGCTATAGGACTGATCTCGTATCTGATTTTCAGAAATGCCAAATATCCTGATAGCTTGATTGTCCCAAATGTTATCAGTCCATTACAGGAAGTGTGTGCACATCTGTTTTCAATAAAGGAAAATTGAATAGGCATTACCTTCATTTTTCACAGTTTCTCAGATGTTTCTACAGGCATATCTGAACATGATGCTCCTTCAACATCTTTGTTGCTACCTTGCTCTTTTCTGTCAATAAGTCTCAACAGATCAGCACTTGGTTGGATATACCCATGCTAAATCAGGAACCACTACCCTATCCCTTTTACTATCTCAACCTCATCATTTGACTCTCTAAAATTACAGAAAAATATAAAAATGATCTAACACCATGATATTGAGTATGCGTATTGTTCAAGATTTTATTTCAAACTTATGTTAAGGGAAGTGATGCAAACAGTCTCAAATCCAAAGTTGTTAGACGAAGACAAAATATTGACACGAATAATATTACTTGATAATACTTGACAGTTCATTGGCTAAAGGTTTTAATACTACTTAGTTCTGTCTGGATGTCACAGTCTCCCACAAACCCCAACACACACACTTATATTGGATGCTGGAATATATATGATAGCAAAGAGGTGAGATTTTTTTTTCTACTTTTACAAGCATATTGAGTACTCATACCTGCTTTCCTCCATCCCCTCTCCTTCCATCCCCTCCCTTCCTTCATCAATCCCTTCCACTCCCTCCCACCCTCACCTAGAATCAGGCTTACCTAATCACTTCCCACCCTAAGGTTTTGGGAACATTGCAAAAGAAATTGTAATACCCAAAAGATGGGAATATTAACTGCTGGACAAGACATTCCACTCAAGGCAGAACTGCTGCATATAGGAACTCATTACAGTGAGACTCGTTCTTACAAGACCTACATAATGACTGACATACCAACATGCTCCCATAGACTACCTAGGAACTTAAAAAAGAAGTGGGATTTTTTTTGAAAGGTAATTAATACATCATGTCTGGTACTCAAAAAATGTTGTCACTGCCATTAAAAGAATCTAAGTAAAACATCCTTATACCTTCTACCACATGAGGATACAATTGAAGATAGCCATCTTAGAAACAGAAAAGGTGTACCTGATAGTCATGTAATACCTAAGTGACTTAACATTGGATTTCCCAGATTATAGAAATACAAACATCGAATTTCTCTTTTTTCTTTGCTGATTTGAGTAATGTGAACTTTGCAAGCATAAATGATTACAGCTGACCAATACAAAGTTACTAAAAACAGAATGGAGATTGCACCAAACATCTTTCTCTAATATCCAGTAGGTCCAGAACAATACCCTACCAATAAATACATATGCATAATGAAGAAGATTATTTGTTTACTGGCAGATTTCATGAATTATATGATATAAAAACTTCTCAGAACAAATTTTAGATATTTTTTCAATCCTAAATTACTATACTATTACTAACAGTGTTATAATTTTAACAGTATTGAATGATACAACCCTTATGTAGATATTCTTGTTTTATTACTTAACATCTTAGTTCTGAAATAATTGTAGCTTTATGAATTAACAATAGAGCAATAGAAGCAAAGACAAGTCTTAAATCCATATGAGTATGCACATATATAGGAGTATCTTATTATGAGTAACTTGCAAAATAACCAGCAATATTCTTATATGTCAAAATCACCAAAGGAAAGTAGCAAATTTAGGTATTTAGGGGAGGAAGTATGGAAGATTCCATAGAGCTTTTGCTGCTGGTGGGAGGTTTACTCTGCTTTCATAATACTTGAATTCACTCTTCAAAAATGCTTTCATTATAAAATTATCCTTGTACAAATGTAGGACTCAAAGCTGTTTCCCTACAAATTAGGCTGAGAGAGTACATGACTACCAAACTTTGTATTTTAGATCTTGAAATAAAATCATGATTTCTTATTTCTGGCATAAAGGGTTGAAACTTGAACTATCTTGGTGCTTTAGAGTCCAAATCCAAGTACTTGTATCCATACAAATAGGTGTAAAAGAGTCATCCTTCTGCTGCAGTCTGAATTTCAATTCTTTATGTAGTATTCGCTTCTGAACACAGCTGGGTGATTGTGAAAACAAAATCCATTTCTTTCCATAATACCCTGATTTCAAGCTTAGTCAGCTGTACCTGGGCCTGTGAGCCTGAAAAACAACTGTAATTGCAGTTAAATCAGTCTAGTTTCCAGTAAAAGTATGCACCAGTCTTAAGTGAAAAGACAATCACATTGTTATGTTGTGCAGGTTGGTTTCCAATGTCATGCTTTGGATAACATATCTCTCAAAAAATTATCATAACTGCATTTCAAATTCTCTCTCTGTTTTGCTGCAAATACAAAATGCATGGCACATGTAAATGGGTTTCAGACTTAAACTATTCCAAAATGTAAGCCATCCATCTTTCTACTGTTCACGGAAAGCAAAGGCTTATCTGCTGGTATTAATTAAACACAGCAGTGGGTCAATAGAGATGATCCTTCAGACTACATCTGCTTCAAGTAAATTATCTTCTCAAATTAACCAGTTTAAATCTTAACCTCCCATATATTTGTATTGGAAGATAGGGCTTTTCAGAAAGTAGTTTAGGTTAAATGAATCCAGAAAAAATTTGGGAGTCCTGATCCAAAAGGTATGCTAACATATATGAAAAGATAAAGAGAAAAAAATTCTGTTATTCTCACAGACATCAAGGAATGACCATGTAAAATAATGGGGAAAAATGATGAAAGTTTGGAAGTTGCAAATCAAGAGTAAGACTCTCACCATGTTAGAGGACCTGGAACAACAGTCTGTCCCCCACCAGCATAGGTTCTGCCTCCTCAGTAAGTCAATTAAAAGAGACAAATTAACAATGAAAAACAAAAGAACAGGAGTCTTATTAAATGTGGCCAATTGAGAAGAGAGATATAGAGATCCAATGTTGTCTCACATTTATTCTTGGGATCCAAACATGAAAGCAATGCTTAAAAAGAAGGCAAATGACATGCGTAAGTAAGCAGTTCTGATTGGGGTTAAGGTGTGGTCGTGTTCATCACTGATTTGTCCTTGTCTTGATTCCAGTCTTTCCTGCAAGGGGGTGTGATAAGCTTTTAGCACTTTGTGAGATAATTTCCCTGTCCCTCTCTCTGCTGGCACCAAAGCCTTTTCCAGCTTCCAACATAAGTTTCAATATTCCAGTAAAGGACATGGGGGCCTCTTTAGAATATTTTCATCCCTTCCAGTCTAGTTACATTCAAAACCCAATGATGCTGGCATACTAATTTTGGAATTCAAATTTTCACAACCGTGAAAAAAGTTTGTTTTCAAGTTACTTAGTGTATTATATTTTATGATATAACATGTGCTAACAATACAACTTTATTTTGTCCTATATTAGATATTTGAGATTGCAAGTTTCCGAGTGTTCTTTCTTTTTCACTAACTAAACTGTGGCTGTTACTTGATTAGAAAATAATATCTAATATTAAAGTAGACATATTCTGTTTTTCTTTATAATTTTTCTTTATTATGTTTCTATAAGCTATTATTTATTTTATACCACTGTTTCAGCACAGGAATAAAATAAACTCCATAGGTTAGAGATCAAATATTGATAAGAAGAAAATTTGAATTATTCCAGAATGGAATGTATATATTTGCAGAAAGTTATCTAGATAAATCAAAGATTTTGAAATTAACTTTCTTCTAAAATAATAAATAATAAAAGATGATAAAATAATACAATTAATTGTCTAATTTTGATAGCATACAATAATATATATGCATAGATAAATAGAAAATTAAAACCAGTAATTTCTAAAAATTTAAATTAACAAAAGTATCTTTTCTGAAAGGAATATTTTGTCATAGACATTATTTTGTGTTATTGTGTTGGGACAGAACTCCCACTCGAGAGGCAACCGGACTCAGGAGACCACGCTGACAACGAGATCGATGCAAACAGCAAGAGGTTTTATTGTCCAGCGCGCTGGGGCCACTCCATACGGGAATGAAGGAGGCGACCCTGAGCACAAAGGGCACAGACTTTTTATACAGTATTTTGTAAGGAGGTGTTGAGGTAGTGAGGTGTTACCAAATAATTGGCTTATACACTTAACTTTTAAACTCATTGGTGCAAGTTTAGGTGCGAAAGGAATGGGGCGGGGTATAGCAGCATGTACTCGCGGCTTTACCCGGAAACCTGAGGATGAGTGTGTTTCCTTGGAATTCCCAGGGTGGGGGGGAGTCCTGGTATCTGACCTGGACACACACGTCCTTTGCCTTTTTTGGGAATCCTTGGGTTGGGGTGAGGTAGTATGATTCTGAGACTAGCTCATCACATTCTTGCTTGCCTAGGAAATTTCTTTCTGTCTAGAAAATTTCTTCTTCTACATTAACTCTTTCAATTGCATGGTAGAATATTATTGCTATTTCAAAGCAATAATAAAAAGCAAACCATCTTATTATTTCATAGGTCTGTGGAGATAGACCTGCTGTATGTTTACATATCACAATGATGACTTATAAGACATTTTCATTTCTAGGACCCTGTTCTCAAGTCATAAAGCTGGGATAATCCCAGGTGACAATGGTTTATATACTTTTCAACAAAATATATAACACATTACTAAATAAAATTACATGCTTTTTGATGAAAATTCTCTAACAAAAAAGTATATTTTTCTCCTTATTTATGAAAATGGAAAGAAAAACTAATACTTTATTATTATTAGATTACATTTCTTCTACAAGTACTGAGAGAAACCCTTATGTATCAATGTTTATGAATTAGAACTTGGTGCTAGAAGTGATCAGAAAGAAACCATACCTTAAAGACTCAAGGGACAATGGCTAAGAACCCTAATGGAGGTGTGTTCATTCTGGTAATCAAAAGTTTTGACTCACATAAGTTTCAATGGTGTGGATGAGAAACACAGACTATCCAAGTAAGTAAATGGAAGAATGTTTGTTCATTCTCCTTTACTTCTATTTATTTTTTCCCGTATTCCTAGGTTCAACCTATTGTGGAAAAAAAAAATGTGTGTGTGTGTGTGTGTGTGTGTGTGTGTGTGTGTGTAATTGATTTCAGGTATGTGTTAGTCAACTTTCTTTCCTACAACAAAATAATTAAAATAATCAAAAACAGGATAGGTATCCATTATTGGTTAGCTCTGTTGATCTTGGGCCTGTGGTGAGTCAGATAATCATAGCAGGGGTCATGCAGTAGAGCATGTTACTTGCATCCTAGCATCTAAAAAGGGAAAGGAAATGAAGTGATGGACCAGCAAAATGGCTTAGTCAGTAAAGGCAACCTCACACAAATGAGTCACCTGGGTTTGATGCCCAGAACCCAGACGATGAAAGGAGAAAATAGACTACCAAAAGCTTTCCTCTGTCCTGCACATGTGTGCCATATATGTGTGTGCTTTTTCTCTCCCACTCACTCCCAAATCAATAAATAAAACATTAAAAAATTTTAAAAAGATGTGTTAAAGAAATTGGGAGTTTCCTTCAATTTTATGGAGGCTCCTTAGTCTAAAGTGGGCCTTCTCAGGGGGTAACATACAATGCCCACCAGGATGGAGTGAAGGGCATTGCAGGAGCAGCAAAACTGCAAAAGAAAATCAACAAACCACAATCCAGAACTTCAGAGACTCTATATCAACCACCTAGAACTAGGCCAGCTTAGTCTCTCCCCATCTTGAAGCTCTTCTTTGCAGAAGAGGGGGCGGTAAGAGTGTAAGAGCAAAAGGATGGGAGGAGCAATGATATGTAAGATACTCTATACTAGTTAGGGCTGAAGCAATCATAATTGGACATTGCATGCCCTGCGCATTGTCCAACACACTGTTGACCTTACAAAGTCTAGCATCTGCTAAAGGCACCAAGATCCTTGGAGGCAAAGGATTGGCAGCCACAGCAGTGTTCCTATACCTAAGGGGAACACGGGAAAGGGTTCAGGGAAAGGCCACTGGGTCCTTGTACGTCATCGGAGAGGAGGGCCCAGAGGAAAATCAGACATGCACAAGAAAGGACTCTCTGGGAATTGGGGCGGGAGGCACTGGGGGATGGGGAGGGAGAGGGGTGGGGAGGGGGAGCAGGGGGTGGGGGGGAGGAGGAGGGAGGGAGGGAACTGGTGTACCTAATAAGTTTGTATGAGCTGAAAGAAAAAAAAATAAAAAAAATAAAAATAAATAAATAAAGTGGGCCTTCTGTCAGCATTTACAGGGCCTGACTCTCAAGGTCACACAAAATTTTCACTGAATCAATGGTCTCAGTGTTTTTGTCTCATGAATTCAAAGAAATAAATGGGTCGCCTCCAAGTGGGTGAGGTTTTGAAGGAAGTTTAACTGTAGAGTCATGAAAGTAAGTTTAAGAGAGAAAGGACGGCGTTTGTGTATAGCAGGAGTCGGCCCCTGATAATGTAGTACCACCATTGAGCTGTTTGTCGAAGGTTTTTTTTTAGGACCTATGACACCTATGGCAGGTGTAGCCAGATAGTCAAGGTCTGCTGGCCCATCCACAGGCTGTATCAGTGGTTCTCAGTCTCTGTCATATTTTCAATATAATTTCTGGACACTGATGCTCATCTAAGTGGTATAAAGATCATTAGAAATCAGACCAGGAGCCAAAGATATTTTGACTTCTAGCCAAGGACAAAAATGGAACTTCTGCTTTCAAGCTCCCTGACCTAAACTGCCTACTGATTTGTACTTCCCATCTTTATCAGAATGGGCGTGTATCCAAACCTACCTTTAAAGTACATGTCCTGAATGAGGTAACTTCTTCCATTTACAACTATGTCTTAAAGGTTCTGTTTCCTCCTAATAATTCCACAAAGGTAGGACCTTTGGGACAAATTCCAGGTCTAAATCATATGACATCACCCATACCCTGCCAATGTTCCAGGTCATCTGAGGATGGAAAACACTTTCAGTCCTTCTCCAAGAGTCCTTGGTCTTAATCATGCTAGCATTTCTCAAACCTACAAGTCAAAAGTCTCCTCTAACATTCAAGGCAAATTTGGCTAAGATTTCCTGATAAAAATAAATAAAGTTGCATAAATCCCAAAATGATGGTGGCAAAATCAAATAGAAAGATTTGCCAGACAGATGTTTTAACTTGATAATTTAAAACTAAGGCTTTGGCACATCTGTGAAGACCTGGAATTGAGACAAGCCCAAAGCATGCCTGGAGGAGATTATCTAAAGCTGACCTAGCCAGCAGGGTCACGAGCAGTTATAAACTTGAGTGAGTCCAGGAAAAATGACTTTTTGTCATTCTAGTGTCTGTGAATCTATTTGGTCTATTATGGAGCCCAGCTCAGCAGGCAGGCCAGACCTCATGGCTCAGCGAGGAATCTAGTTTATTTGCATTTGAGGAGCTACTCTTCACTTGAATCTGTGGAGTTCATATTCATATCCCTCCATAAACAAAGGGTTGTGTGGAAGTTGGGGCATTAGCTCAGTGGGTGTTGGTGCCAACTTCTGCATAGTGAGATCTTCAGAAGAATTTCCCAGCAACCTTTCTACTCTATTCTATTCTAAGATCCCTAACAAAATTTTTAATTTCTCTTATTACTACAAAGATACTTGTTCTTCCATGGGCATTGTAGCTCTATTCACAATATGAAGAAATGGAGTCAACCAACATGCCCATCAACAGAGTAACAGGTAATGAAATTAATACATACATACAATGGAATACTATTCACTATCAAGAAGGATAAGACAGTAGAATTTGCTGGTAAATGGATGGAACCAGAAAGCATAGTACTAAGTGAGGTATCACAAACACAGAAAGACTAATGCCACACAGATGCCAGCATTAAATTCTTATCTAGAGTACTTAACTTGGAATTCTGATGTGATTATAGAACTTGAACATGCTCAGTTTATTACAGCTAGTTATGTGACTGAGATGCTTGGGTTAGCTCACAAATACTGTGGTGTGTGATTCAGTGATAGAATTGCAGCATGTTGGTGTGACTGCAACAGAGATGGCCAAGGATTTATCAAGGTTTATATTATACATAGCTTGCTCACAAGCGTTGCTTACTGTGTCAGAAGATTTATGTTATATTGTGGAACATATAGCTAGGAATTTTGGATTTGGTTGGGTTTTGGATGGTGTGGTTCTTTTTGTATTCTGCCTTTGCGTGTTTTGGAATACTCAGTGATGTCACATTTCTGCTTACATTTTGGGAATTCTGTTTCTTACCCAACATTGTGAAGTCTATCCTATTATTTCTTCGAAGTAATGAGATTTTAATTTTACTACAGTAAAAAAAATCAATATTCACTGTATCTGGCACTCAGGAAACACTGTGTAAGCATATAGCTCCCAAGGGATTGGGAAGCCTGACTGTTAGTGGAAAACAGAAAATCGCAAATCTCGCTTCAAACAGAAAAGAGGCAGTTTAATCTAGAGCCAAGTCTGAGTGATCATAAGTCTGAAAACACAGACTGATATTGCCCCAAACTCCATGTTCCTCTTCAGTAACTGTTTCTTGGAGTTTTATAATCACAGAGCACAGAAAGCCATAAGCTAAAATACTTTGAGAATACATTGGGGGAAATATCTGGTAAGCAGTCTGTTTATAGTAGAGCAGGGAGAGATCTGTTACAGACTATAGATTCCATCTAATGACATTCTTAGCTTTAGGTTTTGGCTAGTGGTCTAAGTTAGCACATTCCAAAAGGTTTTAACTGATAGTGACAGGATATTAGGACAGACCCACAGGAAGGGTAAGGGATAACTATCAAGAGGAGGGGGGTGGTGATCACTCAAGGTAAATGTAATTAGGCTCTGAGTCTGCAGAAACCTTCCAATCCTCTCCACAACCACGGAAATTCTAATCAGACACAATCAGTCCAGCCAGTTAGTGCAGCTTCTTATTGTGCAAGAGCTTACTTGCACAATACCCCAATGTAAGGTTTTTCCCCCAAAACATGCCACAGCGCTGACTAGTTGGAAGTTTAATACTGCAGAGCCAATCAAAGGAAAAGGTGAGAAAAGCTTGGATGCCTGAGACAAGGAGGTTTTATAACCTCAGGGTTGGTAAGTGGGCTGAGGGGGAGAGGAGAATAAGTTGCTCCCTCTTTAACATGATATCCTGGTGTCTTGCCAGGAAGCTCTGGAGGTCTCTGATTCCCCCCTCCACATCCCCCTCACTAAGGCCACCAAGGATCTGGTAGGCACAGGGTTTTGCAAGCACCAGCTGGCCTTTGGGGGGCAGTGACCATTAAGCAGAAGCTCTGCCTTGAGTATGGGAGATGGAAGAAGGAAATTCCTCACCTGGCAGTCCTCCTCATTGTTCATTGCTAGCCCATCCTTGTCTTGGTTACAGTTGTTTTTCATGCAGTATTCTGACAAGTTTTTAGCACTTTGTAAAATTCTTCCCCTACTGCCAGGCCCCAGGCTTCAGCCTTTTCTCTCTCCCAGCATGAGATTCCTCACAGAAATTCCAACTCCTTGGGGTGCCTGTAAGAGTGAGGGACTTAGGGGTTTCTTCAGAACATTTTCATACTTGCTAGTCTGGTTGTTTTGCCACTAAGTTATTGCTGTTTGTTGCCTAGAGGGTTCTTCTGCAGGACTGCTCATATTGAAGGCTATCTACATTTTTTCCATATCATTTCCATATCATTTATGGAATATTTGGGTCCTTCTGGTTTCCACTGAAACTTTGACTTCATTGTCAGAGTTTCACCAAATGGAGGTTTGGGGGACTAGTGTTAGGGAATCTGTTTCTTCCACAAGTGCTTGGCCTTTTATGCTTAATTCTGAAATCCTGGTAGAAGGCCCTGAGAGAAATTGAACATATTCTTCCTGTCTGAATGCTTTCTCATCTTTAGGCTAAACTCATTCCCCTCATAGCTCTTGGTTCCAAAAAGACTCCTTTTATTAAGGTGCTAATCATCCTTTTTTCTGACACCTTTCAATGGTATGCTCTATGGTTGGAAATTTACATATTCTTCTTTCCTAGATGAACTACAATTGCTTTTTTTCTCTTCCCTTTCTTCACTTTTTTCCTTCTGTCTTTCTAAACTGTTTTCTGAAGGACAGGGCATGCTAGGCAAGGATTCTTCACTGAGTTACTAAGATGTATTCCCAGCCCCAAGCTGTTATTAGCCAAATTGCCCTGATCTGCTGCTTTCTGTTTCTTCATATCACTAAACCTGCTTAAAAACAGCCATTAACCCAGGGTACCTACATACAGGTCTGTAGTGAAATTTCCTATGTTAAATTATCTAGTATGTCATCTTCAAGCTTAACGCTCCACAATATTTCAGGATATGGGCAAATTAAAAGCAAAAATTTTGCCACTATATAGCATAAATATCCTCTACCACAACATCCAAAAGAATGCTCATCTCCATCCCAAACTGTCTGCATTTATATTCACATTCTGAGTTCTTACAAGTATCACTCATTTTAATTTGCTTCCAATATTCTAGGCCTTTTATGAATATAAGTTTCTGGAAAGAAGGACTGTATCTGCAAGACTGATTGATTAGCCTCAGTGATGTGGAGAGTTCTGGAATGCTGCAAGTCCAGAGCAAAATTATATTGGATCATCTTTAGTCCTCTTAGCAGCCATTTATCACCTACCTCGGTTATGTGACTTAACACTCTAGTGACTATTAGATGCATTCTGTGGAATGTCCAAGCAGACCCCTAGTTTCCACCAATAATATCATTAAGAATGTCATTAGATAACGTCTATAGTCTATAACAAAGATCTCACCACTTTGCTGTAACCTACCTACTGGATGACTCCGCTAATATATTTGAAAAATGTCTTGATTTATGGCTTTCCCTGTTTTGTGATTATAAAACCTTGAAAAAACTGTCACTACGCTGGAACACATGAAGTTATATTCCCAGCTCATGGTAATTCCTATTTGGCTCCAGAATAAACTACCTCTTCTCCCTTAAAGGTGAGATGTGATTTTATTTTCTGTCCAAATTCTTCTAGCCCAAGGCTCAAAACATTTCTAATGACCTGAAACAATTCCAAAGACATTCAAGTCACATCGATGAATACTCAATCACAGCAACTACCTCACAAATAGAAACCAGTGCTTCAGTGATGTGCTCCATTCATCAAAGGAAAACAACTTAATATAACCCAATTTTTAAGCGGAAAGGACTATTTTAGTTCATGGCTTTAGTCTTATTTAGCTGGCTCTATTGCTTCAGAGCAGTGGTGAGGCAGACATGCAGAAAAATTACTTGGGTAGAGCCAACTGTCTACCTCATGGCATGGTTGATAGAGCAGTATTGTGATGCTTCCTTTTAAAGATGCCACACTGCATAAATCCCTGACCTTCTTTCCCCTCCCCCACTCTCCTCCTTTTCTAGCAACTCTCAGGTGTCTCCTTAGCCACATCTGAGGTCATAAATGGTTGAGGCCTCACCTAGGGCCTCTGCCTTCTCCCTCTACTCTTTCGGGCTTCACAATCTCTCCTGCCTGGGCCCTCTCTGCCCCCTACCTCCAAGCTCTTCTTAGTGATTCTTTTCCTCTTTCTCTGTCCTCTCTGACTTTAAGCTATCGCTTCTATTCTATTGTGCTCCTGCCTTAAGACTATACTATGGTTCCTTCAGCCACCTTGCCCTCTGCCCTAAACATATTTTTTAAACCTATCCTTCATGTTAGGTTCTCTTTACTAATGTGTCTATACCTGGTCCTTACACATTGTTGCCCACCCTGACACACTCTGTTGTTTGAATTATGGTAACTCTGGTCATTTGAATCAGAAGGCACCCATCCCAGGCTAACGCTAACATATCCTTTCATTTGTAATCAAAACATGGAAGGAAAAATGCCAGAGATGCAATATCTCATCAGTAATCAAAACATTCCCAGTGACCTAACTTCTTCCTTCTTTGCAGTTGTCCCTTAAAGTTTCTACTGCCTCTACATACCATCATGGGCTGGGAAGCAAATTTTTACTTGGAAACATGGGTCTTTGGGGATCATTTAAGACATAAACTGTAGCAGGTTATATTCTGTCATGGAGGATGATGTCTTATCTTTTCAAAGTATTACATTTTATTACATTTTAATTCAGTGTTCCTCTTATGCCTCTAAAGATAATTGTAGCTTTTAATATCAGTTTTAGAATCATATATTAGTAATGTGATCCATGGATCCCTTGGTTGTGTGTCTTCTACCTCATATCCTTTACTGTATCATAAATATCTAGTTTGTATTTGACGCTACGAAAAATCTTAAGCCAGTGAATATAATACTTTGCTAGCCTTCAATAGTCATATTGCCTGAGGCCTTGTGGGAAGGAAAAACCAACCTGTAGCTGAAATATGTATTGATCTAAATCAAGATTAATTGCCACCCCTTGAAGAATTGAAGAGTGAAGATTGAAGAGTTTTAATATAAGCAATTTGCCATAAAATGACTGACTGGACTTCTGAGCAGATACTGCTGCTTGGAGGCTCATCTTTAGTATCACTCACTAACTGGTAGGACTTTCAGTAACAATAGCAACTATATCAATCTGGAAATTTGGCCACATGAGCATGTATTAAGTGCCTATTCCAGGCAGTACATTCTCTGGTGGGAGCTAATATATAATAGAAAGTCCATTATATATATATATTTGCCAATGCCAATAGGAAGGTACTTTTCCAGAATTACTAGCATTTGAAATTATAAGCTCTCCACTTCCTACTCCCAGGACATGGACATATGACATATAGTCAATGATTTGTATTTATCTGTGTATGAATGGTTGATCTTAACTAGGACCATTTAGTCTACACACACACACACACACACACAATTTTTAATGTCTTTCAGTACATCCTTTATTGAGATCATCAGTTCATTTTCTTATTTGCTTCCACACTGCAAGCTAGCAGTGAAGAAAATTTAATGTTTCATATGCATCCAGATGGTCCTATAAGGAAACCCACATGTAGTCACAGATATAAGCTCTGAAACATGGTGCAACAGCAATAACTGACATAGAAGTCTGTGCAATTTAATCATGAATTTAGTTTGTAATATCAACTCTGTCCATGCTTGATGTCTGGAGTATCATTTCCATATCAGAACAGTGGACTACTATATCTGCCTTATAACTAGGTTGTACAGGACAATAGACCATGATGAATGATTGCTGTCACATAGTCACTTGATTTCCCAGAATCGAGGGGCATTTCTATAAACACTCATTATTGAGTGTTGGGCCCACCCAGGATTTGCCCCAGGGCATGGCCGAGCACATGGGACTAAAGATGGCGCTGAGGGCAAGGCTCTTGGGCGTAACCTGATCATTTCACAGAGAGCCCTAATTGGCTTTCAGGTATCTACCTGCCTCCTGTGCTGAGTGACATTGAACTTGACCATTAGCACCTGTAGGATGTTTTGACCTTGTGACACAATTGGATCCCCGTTTCGCATCTTGGTGGCCTTTGTCTATAAAAGTTCCTTTTCTCCCCCCAATAAACTGAGATCTGCTTCTGACAATCTCCCCGTCCCGTGCCGAGTCTCTGGGGGTAGAGGCAGAGGTGGGGACGGCTGGAACCTGCTTTTATCACAGCCAGCAGCTGTGTGTTTGAGTGAGTGAATGAGTGTGTTCACTCACTCAAACTGGTTCCCACAATTGAGAGCTTGCACCTACTGAATTTTGACAAATATCTATATCCACTTATCACATGAAAAAAATTTTTGTAAATTTTCCATTTCCAATTTTCCAGTAAAATATTTCAATAACATTAAAAATGTATTTGTCCGTATTCCAAGCCCATCTTCTTCTCCACCTCTGGCTCAGGTGATCATTCATGGTATCATCACCCTAGTTTGGATTTCTTTTTTGTGAAATTTCATATGAATATATTAATATAACATGCAACTGGGGGTCCTTTGCCTATCAACTACTTAAACTAATCCATCTTACTTCTTGTATCAGTAGTTATGTCTCTTTTATTACTGGATATCTTTCTTTTAAATAGATAACAATTTGCTTTTTTTCTGCATTTCTGTCACAATTATTCCTTTTTTTAACATTTTTTATTATTATTTCCGCTCATACAAACTTAATAGGTACACCGGTTCCCTCCCTCCCTCCTCCTCCCCCCGAACCCCCTGCTCCCCCTCCCCTCACCCCTCTCACCCCATCCCCCAGTGCCTCCCCCCCAATCCCCAGAGAATCCTTTAATGTGCATGCCAGACTTCCTCTGGGCCCTCCTCTCCGATGACGTACAAGAACCCGGTGGCATTTCCCTGAACCCTTTTCTGTGTTCCCCTTAAGCATAGGAACACTACTATGGCTGTCAATCCCTTGCCTCCAAGGATCTTGGTGCCTTTAGCAAATGCTAGACTTTGTGGGGTCAATAGTGTGTTGGACATTGCGCAGGGCATGCAAAGTCCAATTATGATTACTTCGGCCCTAACTTGTGTGGAGTATCTTGCATATCATTGCTCCTCCCATCCTTGTGCTCTTATAATCTTACTGCCCCCCTTCCACAAATTTCCCTGAGCTTCAGGATGGGAAGAGATTAGGCTGGCCTTGTTCTAGGTGGTGGATATATTATCTCTGAAGTTCTGGATTATGTTTTGTTGATTTTCTTTTGCAGTTTTGCTGCTCCTGCAATGCCCTTCACTCCATCCTGATGGGTATTGTATGTCACCCTGTGGCCAGAGATAAAAAGTTGTTAAACTAGAGTCTTGTTATAAGAGTATATTCAAAGGTAGATGTAATAAAAGTAGAAAACCACAGTGAGGGAGGGGTCAATCGCCCATTTGCAAAATGGTTACTTTTCATCTGCCAAACTATATGCCCTCCCCTTCTGGTGAGATCATACCTCCTCAGTTGTAAATGATCAGGAATGAAAGTCTGTGAACTTAACCAGATGTAAATGGACAACAATTTGTATCTGTGAAAAATTAAGCAAGGAGGCGACCTCTATGTATTAGGAACCATGCCTACTAATGGTATCTTGACCATTCTGAAGGCCACGTGCTCCAAATGGTATAATAAGGTCATTTATGAGTCCTTGTAAGGTTGTGGTTGGATCACTGTCTACTACAATTTTTGAAGCATCTGCATATAGACTAGTATTTGACTTGTTGGTTATTAAAAAAGATATAGATGATTTAATAGAAGATATGAATGATGATTTGAAACATTTGTGTGGTCTTATGTTTTCATGTTATGCCTGAAGGGAAATGTATCATAGGGCAGGGTCTATCATTTAATCCAGAGCCCTCTGATGGGCTAGTCTGGGTAAGCAGCTCTCAGGAGGGAATTCAAAGGCTCTGCCTTTTGAGACTAGAATTATATGTGGGCTGTAATACCTGCTTGGAATTTTACATGTCCTCTTGCCATCTCCCAAGCTCTGATGCCTCTGGCTTGTACAATTGCACTGGCTAGGGATTCTAGTATTGTGATAAATGGATTGAAGTGTTAAAATTAGGCATCTTCACTTTGTCCTTGATCTTAGAAGAAAGATTTCAGTCTTTTACCACTGAGTATGTTTGTTAGGAACACTTTAAATCTGAGCTACCCCTACAGATCTCATTTGTTGTTTTGATGATGGAAAAAGATACAGCTACTTAGCAAAAGTTTTCTGGAGCCAAAGGCATGTGGCTTTCCTCGTGCTTCATTATAATACAGAAAGAGAAGCTTATTTAGGAAAACACATTTGGATAATTAATAGTATCTACACACTTAGGATTCCAGAAGGGAGATATAGTCCATTATGGCTGCAAAAAAATGGTGGGGGGGGCAGAAACTTCAGGTGGTTGAGGTTACAACTGTCATCATGGAGACACAGTAAGAAACAAACTGCAAGAGCAGACTGCCAGCAGGAAGCAAATAGGACCAATCTCCTGTAACATGCCTTCCTCCAACAAGGCTCCTAACATTATCACAATCTTCCAAAACATTAGCATTAGCTAAACATGCAATCACATGAGCCTGTGGGAGACAACTCATATTCAAACTGCACTTATGAATTCATCTTGCCTTCTTCCAAATGAAAATATCTTGTTGTACAAAAACAGTGAGCCCATGTAGCATCAAGCATACACGTAACACTCTTCTGTAAGTCATTTCTAAAGCATTTGGCAAGAATTATATATGAGAGAATGACATGAAAGCTATAAGCTTTTATGAATTTAATTAGCTGTGTTGCAGGAATGTCGAGTGAGATTCTCTTGCAAATAGCACCGTGAAATAACAAGCTTGTACAAACAAAAGTATCTTAAAATCACTACATATGGTTGTCTACGTTGCAAAGTTAATTGTTAATATATGAGTAGAAAGGAAAATACAGTCTTGATAAATCTAACAGGACACTAATCTCCAAGAAGTTGAAAGACAGCTGACACCATAATTTGAAACTGACACTTCAGCAAAATCTCAGGAAGTAATGAATGATATACTCAATATAGTCACACTCAATGCTTAATTGGAAAGAAATAATTTCAAAATTGCATTGAACTCACAAATGAAGGTATGATTTCCAGCTTTTTATAATCATGACAAAATACTTATGTTAAGCAACTTTAAAAAGATGGGAATCTTTACTTCGGAACACAGGTTTCTAATCTAGGGGTCCCTGTTTGGGCTAGTGGTGAGGGACACATGGTGAAACAAAGTAAACTGCCTCATGGAAGCTAGGAAGAAGAGAGTGAGGAAGAGCCCAGGGCCCTAAGATTTCCTTCAAAAGGCTCTGCTTCCTAAAATATTTACCAGAATCCCATGAAACCATCATCTGGAAACATGTCTTGAATTCAAGAGCCTTTTGTGGAATTACGAGACCCAAACCATACCAGGCATGAGCAAGATAGAGCAAGACAAGAGGAAGGGAGGGAGGGAGGGAAGGAGAGAGGGAGAGTAAGAGAGACAGAGAGAACTAATTATCAAGCATGAGTAGTACTTTTAACAAAGGTGTCCTTGAACAAAAGAGAAGCAGTCTTTTCTTTTTTTCTCCCACATTTTATTTTTTCCTAATCATATAAGCTCAATAGGTACTCCCGTACTCTCCTTCCCTTCTCCCCTCTGCCATTGTCCACCATTGCACTTTCCCCCCTCTCCCTTCCTTAGTGCCTCCCCCTTCCTCCCTCCCATTCCCTGGAGCTTCCTTTTATGTGGGCACTGAACCCCTCTCTGAGTCTTTCACCCTAGTGAGGTTCAGGACTCAGTGGCATAGCCCAGGGCTCCTTCTAGGGCTCCCCATTAGTATGGGAACTTTTTTATGATTGTTTAATTCCTTGCCTCTATGTATCCTACTATCTGGAGCCTTCTCCCCTGTGATCTCTGCTAGACTTTAGGGATATCGTTGACATCTCTGCTGTTGTGCAGGTCAGACAAAGTCCACTTCTAGCTGCTACAGCCCTAACTTCTGTGGAGTATCTTGCATATTGTTGGTCCTCCCCATCTTTAGCCTCTTACAAACTTGCTGCCCCCTCTTCTTCAAGGTTCTTTGAGTTTTACAATGTGGAGGGATTTGGCTGGTCTGGTTCCGGGTGAATAATGTAGGGTCTTTGGTGTTCTGAATTATGGTTTGTTTTTGTTTTCAGTTCGCTTTTCCTGCACTGTCCTTGGCTGCATCCTGATCAATATTGAAGGTCATTTCCTAACCAGAGATAAAAGACTGTTTAGATGAAAATCTTAATATAAAAGGAGACTACAAAGGTAGGTGGAAGAATAAGAGTAGGAAACTATGGTGGTGGCGGGTTCAGTGTCCCATTTGCCAGATGGTTACTGTCTATCTGCCAGTCCCTATACCCTCCTGATTGATGAGATCAAACCTGTTCAGTCCCAATTGACCAGGAAGGGAAATGAGAGAAAGCTGCACCAGTTGTCTTGCTATTTCTTGCAATACCTGACTGTGGCCTATTTTCTCAACTGAAGTGTGCTCCCTTCTTTTGAGGTCCTCATTCTCCTTCCCTCCTGTCTATAATCCTTTGGGATTACAGTAGGTGTTACCGAGAATTACCTTTGAATATGTCATTAAGTAGGTTTGGAACTGAGATCCACTTATTTGGGAGTACATATGGCATTTAACGTTCTGTCTGGGATACTTCACTCAATATAATTTTTTCTATTTCCATCCATTTCCCACCAAATTTCATTAATTCATCTTTTTTGATGGCTGAGTAGTATTCCATTGTATACATGTAGCACAATTTCATTATCCATTTGTCAATGTTTGCACATTTGGGTTGATTCCATGACTTTGCCATTATAAATAGTGGTACAATAAACATGGTTGTGTTCATGTCACTGTATCAAATTGCTGTTTATAGGGGATTATTCACAGTAATAGTATAGCAGGTTCATAAGGCATTTCAGTCCTTAACTTTTTTAGAAATCTCTATAATGATGTCCAGAGTGGTTATATAAGCCTGCATTCCCACCAGCAATGTAGAAGAGTTCTCTTTTCTCCACAAATGATTCTCTCCAGCATTTGGTGTTGTTTGTATTGTGGATTTATTAGATGATGTCTCAGGATAGTTTTGAATTGTATTTTCCTGATGACTAGGGATGTGGAGCATTTTTAAAGATATTTGTTAGACATTTTAATTACATCCCTAGAAAGTTTCTATTGAGTTCTGATGCCCATTTTCTTTTTCTTTTATACATTTTTTATTATTACTGCTCATACAAACTTAATAGGTAGACCAGTTGCCTCCCTCACTCCTCCTCCCCCCGAACCCCCTGCTCCCCCTCCACTCCCTCCCCATTCCCCAGTGCCTCCCCCCAATTCCCAGAGAGTCCTTTATTGTGTATGACTAACTCTCCTCTGGGTCCTCCTCTCCGATGACATACAAGCACCCAGTAGCATTTCCCTGAACGCTTTGCCGTGTTCCCCTTAAGCATAGGAACACTACTGTGGCTGTCAATCCCTTGCCTCCAAGGATCTTGGTGTCTTTAGCTGATTCTAGATTTGTGAGGTCAATAGTGTGTTGGACATTGCTCAGGGCATGCAAAGTCCAATTATGATTGCTTCGGCCCTAACTAGTGTGGAGAATCTGGCAAATCATTGCTCCTCCCGTACTTTTGCTCTTACAATCTTACCGCCCCCTTTTCCGCAAATGTCCCTGAGCTTCAGGATGGGGAGAGATTAGGCTGGCCTAGTTCTATGTGGTTGATATAGAGTCTCTGAAGTTCTGGATTGTGGTTTGTTGATTTTGCTGCTCCTGCAATGCCCTTCACTTCATCCTGATGGGCACTGTATGTCACCCCCTGGTCAGAGACAAAAAGCTGTTAAACTGGAATCTTGTTATAATACCACATCCAAGGGTAGATGTAATAAAAGTAGGAAAACTCAGAGAAGGAGGTGTCAATCATCCATTTGCAAAATGATTACTTTTTATCTGCCAGACTATATGCCCTCCCCTTCTGGTGAGATCATACCCCCTCAGTTGTACATGATCAGGCAGGAACGTCTGTGAACTTAACCAGGTGTCACATTACTTACTTGCATTCTTTGATGGAGGCCTATTTTCTCTGATGTAACATGGTCCCCTCTCTCCTTGTGTCTGGTGTGGCCCTCCAACCCCATCCATCCTGTTCATGATTCTTGCAATTACTGTATTACATAGGTTTATCTTTGAGTGTCTCAAGGTGGGCTGGGTGAGTTTGGTACTAGGAGCCACCTATTAGGGAGTACATACGGCACTTAATTTTCTGGGTTTGGGATACTTCACTTAGTATAATTGTTTCTAATGACATCCATTTCCCAGCAAATTCCAGTAATTCATCATTTTTGATGGCTGAGTAGTACTCCATTGTATAGATGTACCACAGTTTCCTTATCCACTCGTCAACTGTTGGACATTTGGGTTCATTCCATGACTTTGCTATTGTAAACAGTGCTACTATGAACATGGTCATGCTTGTGCTATCAAGGTGAAAATCTGCTGCATGGAGGGTTATTCCCAAAAGTGGGATAGCAGGGTCATATGGCATTTCAATCTTTAATTTCTTTAAGAATCTCCAGACGGCTCGCTAGAATAGCTGTATGAGCCTGCATTCCCACCAGCAATGTAGCAGAGTTCCCCTCTCTCCACATCCTCTCCAGCATTTGTAGTTGTTTGTATTGTGGGTTTTTGCCATTCTGACTGGGGTGAGATGATATCTCAGGGAAGTTTTGATTTGCATTTCCCTGATGGCTAAAGAAGTGGAGCACTTTTTAGGATACTTGCTAGACATTTTAATGTCATCCCTGGTAAAAATTTCTTTTAAGTTCCAGGGCCCATTTTTTAATTGGGCCATTTTTTTCCTTGATGATTAGTTTTCTAAGTTCTTTGTGCACTCTGGACAGTAGAGCTTTATCAGATGTGTGGTTAGTGAAGAATTTCTCCCATTCTGTGGGTTGTCTTTGAGCTCCTGTTACAATCTCTTTATCTGAACAGAAGCTTTTTAATTTCACAAGGTCCCAACTGTTCAGAGTTGGTAGCAGTGACTGTGCCATTGGATGTCTGTTTAGGAAATGTTGTCCTAGCCCGATCAGCTCGAGGGAGTTCCCTACCCTTTCAACTATGGTTTTTATAGTCTCTGGCCTTATATCAAGGTCATTGATCCATTTGGAATTACGCCTTGTACATGGTGACAAGTATGGGTCCAACTTTAATTTTCTGCATGTGTAGATCCAGTTTTGCCAGCACCATTTATTGAAGATGCTGTTCTTTTTCCATTGGAATCTTTGGGCCCCTTTGTCAAAGATCAAATGGTTGTATTTTGTGGGCTTATATCTGGGTCTTCAACCCTAATCCATTGATCTGTGTGTCTATTTTGGAGCCAGTACCAGGCTGTTTTTATAACTATGGATTTGTAGTATAGATTAAAGTTTGGTATGGTGATACCTCCAGCGGTGTTTTTGTTAGTCAGGATTGTCTTTGCTATCCTGGGTCTTTTGTGCCTCCATATGAATTTTGAAATTATTTGGTCAACTTCTTTGAAGAATTGCTTTGGGATTTTAATTGGTATAGCATTGAATTTGTATATTGCCTTTGGGAGGATGGTCATTTTTACAATGTTGATTCTTCCAATCCAGGAACACGGGAGGTCTTTCCACCTTCTGGTGTCTTCTGCAATTTCTTTCTTTAGGGTTTTAAAGTTTTTATCATAAAGGTCTTTTACCTCCTTGTTTAGGTTTATACCAAGGTATTTCATTTTTTTAGGGGCTATAGTAAATGGGATTGTTTCTCTCAAGGCTTTTTTACTTCTTTCATTCTGGGCATAAAGGAAGGCCTCTGATTTTTGTACATTTATTTTGTATCCTGCCACACTGCTGAACTTCTCAATTAGTTCCAGGAGCTTCCTGGTGGAGTTTTTGGGATCACTCAGGTATAAGATCATGTCATCTGCAAATAGGGATAGCTTGACTTCTTCTTTGCCGATTTGAATCCCTCTTATGTCCCTTTCTTGTCTTATGGCTTCAGCTAAGATTTCAAGTACAATATTGAATAGAAGTGGTGAGAGAGGACAGCCTTGTCTAGTTCCTGATCGAAGTGGGAATGCTTCCAATTGAGCATAATAATCCTTGCTGTTGTCTTGTTGTATACAGCTTTTATTATATTGATAAAGGTTCCTCCCATTCCTACTGTCTCTAGCCTTTTGATCATAAAAGGCTGTTGGATCTTGTCAAAGGCTTTTTCTGCATCTATCGAGAGTATCATGTGGTCTTGGACTTTGGACTGGTTTACATGATTAATTACATTTATTTATTTGCGTATTTTGAACCAACCTTGTGTGCCGGGGATGAAGCCTACTTGGTCCCCGTGAATGATCTTTTTGATATGTTTTTGAATCCGATTTGCTAAGACTTTGTTGAGAATCTTTGCGTGTGTGTTCATCAGAGAGATCGGCCTATAGTTTTCTTTTTTAAGTGAATCTTTATTAGGTTTTGGGATTAAGACGATATTAGCTTCATGGAAGGAATTTGGTAGTGTTCCTTCCTTTGCTATTTGATTGAACAGTTTAAGGAGTATTGGTGTTATTAACTCCTTAAATGTCTGGTAGAATTCTGTGCTGAATCCATCTGGTCCAGGACATTTTTTGGTGGGAAGAATCAAGATTACTTCCTCAATTTCCTTATATGTGATAGGGCTATTTAAATAATTTACAACTTCCTGATTCAATTTAGGTAGGTTGTGTTTACTTAGAATTTCATCCATCTCTTTTGTGTTGTCAAACTTCACAGAGTATAAGTTTTTGAAATATGATGTTACAATTCTCTGGATTTCTTGGGTATTAGTAGTGATAACTCCATGTTCATTTCTAATTTTGTTAATTTGGGTTTTCTCTCTCCTGCTTTTGGTTAATTTAGCTAGGGGTGTATCAATCTTATTGATTTTTTTCGTAGAACCAGCTTTTTGACTGATTGATTTTTTTTCTATCGTGTTCTTAGTCTCGATTTCAGATATTTTTCCCTTATTTTGCTAATCTCCTCTCTTCTACTACTTTTGGGATCAGATTGCTCAAATTTCTCTAAAGCCTTAAGCTGCATTGTTAAGTTGTTTGTTTCTGATGTTTCCATTTTTTCAATATAGGCATTAAGAGCTATGAACTTACCTCTTAGGACAGCTTTCATTGTGATCCAGAGATTTTGGTAAGTTGTATTTTCATTATCGTTCACTTTCAGGAAATCTTGAATTTCCTTTTTAATTTCTTCCTGAATCCAGTTCTCATTCAGCATCATATTGTTAAGTTTCCAGTAATTAGTGTATTTTCTCTTGTTTGTTGTGTTGTGAATGTCCAGCTTTAGGCCATCGTGGTCTGATAGAGCACAGGTTAGGATTTCAACTTTTTTGTATATGTGTAGATTCATTTTGTGGCCCAATATGTGATCTATTTTGGAGAAAGTTTCGTGTGCTGCTGAGAAAAATGTGTATTCTTTGGTGCGTGGGTGAAAAGTTTGGTAAAGATCTCTAAGGTCCATTTCTTTCAGGGTTTGATTAAGTTCCAAAGTGTCTCTGTTAAGCTTTTGACCTGTTGATCTATCCTATGTTGAGAGGGCGGTGTTGAATTCCCCAAGAATTATCGTTTGGGGGTTGATATCTTGCTTTAGACACTGTAGGGTTTTCTTAATGAATGTAGAAGGGCCCGTATTGGGTGCATGTATGTTCAGTATTATGAAGTCTTCCTGGTGAATTGTACCTGTGACTAAAATGTAGTATCCATCTGTGTCTCTTATGATTTTCTTTAGTTTGAAGTCCATTTTGTCTGAAAGCATAATTGCTACCCCTGCCTGTTTCCTGGTTCCATTAGCTTGCAAGATTTTTGACCAGCCTTTCATTCTTAGGATGTGCCTATCTTTTGTGGTGAGATGAGTTTCCTGAAGGCAGCAGATTGTTGGATTGTGGTTTTTAATCCAAGTTTGTAATCTGTGTCTCTTAGTCAGTGAGTTAATACCATTGATATTTAATGTTGTAATGGAGAAATTATTTTTAATTCTGGACATTTTTATGTTTAGTAGATTTTGTAAGCATGTTGTTTGATATTTATGTTTTGGTGGTATTATACTTCCCTTCTGTCTTCCTGGATACGCTTGTTCTTTTCTTCAAGCTTGAGTATCATTTCTAGCATTTTTTGAAGGCCTGGTTTGGTAGACATGTATCCCTTCAAGTTGTCTTTGTCCTGGAAAACTTTTCTTTCTCCCTCAATCATGACAGACAGTTTTGCCGGGTATATCAGTCTGAATTGGCACTTTTGCTCATTTAATACTTGAAGTATGTCTCTCCAAGCTCCTCTTGTTTTTACTGTTTCCATTGAGTAATCATTTGTTATTCTAATCGGTTTACCTTTAAAAGTGACTTGCTTTTTTTCTCTTGAAGCTCTCAGCACCTTTTCTTTGTCTTGAATGTGGAGTGTTTTGACTATTATTTGCCGTGGCAATTTTCTATTTTGGTCATATCTGTTTGGAATGCAAAATGCCTATTGTATTTGGATAGGCCTCTCATTCTTTAGTTGTGGAAGGTTTCATTTATGATGATTTGAAATATTTCCTCAGGTGTGGCATTTTGGGATTCTTGTTCTGGTATTCCATGAATACGTATGTTAGACTTCTTCAGGGTGTTCCATATTTCTTGAATGTTCCTCTTCAGTATCTTTTTGGCTTTAACAATCTCTTCCATTGAGCTGGTTAATTCTCCCACTTTGTCTTCAAGATCTGAAATTCTATTTTCTGCCTCATTTATTCTGCTGATAAGACTCTCTGTTGAGTTTTGGGTTAAGATAACTTGTATTTTAGTTCAATTTTAAACTCTGCCTGAGACTGTTTTAACTGCTCTATACCTATTTGTTTCTTGAACTTTTTTCTCAACTCCTCCAGGTGCCTGTTTTGTTCCTGTTCAAAGTGGTTGATACAGTTGTTTAACTATTCTCAGATTTCCTCTTTCATAGTATTAATCATGGTGATGATCATACTCTGAAAGTCGTTATGTTGGGTCTGGCTTTCATGGCTATTTTCTGTGGATATGTTCTGGTCAGAATCCATCGTTATGGGATTGATTTTTTCCGTGGGAGATTGGTCTTCTTGGGTTTTGTTTCTCGTGGATCTGCACTTTGACTTAGGCATTGTTGTTTTGTTTTTTAAGACCTTTCAGTTTCTGTGTGTTTTTCACTGAACCGATGTAGTTGGTATTGTTACACTTGCCAGTTATTACTAGTGCTTGCCTTGGATTGGGTATGTTTTTGTATTATTATTGTTATATCCTAGATGAGGCTACTAGACTGTTAGTACGTCAGTTAGGTAACCAGGGGGTGAATATTAGTATGGTAATGCACTCTTACGATTTAGTGTCTTGGTGAAATGTGAGGGTGAGTGGTGTACTCTCTGGAGTTGTATGTTTTTGGGGGTGGCTGTATGAGGAAGTTGTTCTACAGCATTGATACTAGAAAGGATCAGTAAGGTGAAAAGAAAAAAAAAGTTTACTTATCTTTGGGCTGGATGTGAAGAATCTCGACCATGTGATATAATGGTTGTAGTGGAGTCCAGATGTATGGCCTGTGTTCCCTTTGTTCCTTAGAGTTTTGCTTGAGTTTCCTTTGGATTCTATTGAATTCTGAGTAGCAGTTTGTCTTCGGTTGACCTCGTGCGTAGGTTCCCGGTGGGCCAGAGAGGCAGAGGGTCTGATGTAGATGGCAGAATTCTTCACCTGCGACCTGGGGGTGGGGGGCGGAGGCACGCGGGGGCAGGAGGGCACAAGGGGCTGGGGTCCGAGGCAGGGCCCCGGGGGCTAAGCCAGCGGCCGTGCGGGTGCTGCTGGCCGGGCGGCTCCAAAGTTGGGGGCTGGGCTGGGCTCTCTCGCTTGCTCACTCACCTGGGAAGCTTGGCTGGGGGTCGGTGCGGAGGGGGGCGGGGTCCCTGGGGCAAGGCTGGCGGCTGCGCGGGTGCTGCTGGCCGGGCCCTGATGCCCATTTTCTAATTGGGCTATTTATCTCTTTGGTATTCAGTTTTTTAAGTTCTTTATGTACTCTGCATAATAGAACTCTATCAGATATGTGGTCAGTGAAGATTTTCTCCCAGTCTGTGGGTTGCCTTTTTGCTCAGTTTACAATCTCTTTAGCTGAACAGAAGCTCTTTAATTTCATAAGATCCCATTTGTTGAGTGTTGGTTCTAGTGTCTGTGCTAGAAACAAAGTCTTTTCTAGTCAAGCAAAAACTGAGAGTTTGCCAGCACTAGATGTACCTTAAAAAGAATATAACAACTGATCTTTAGGAAGAAATAGAATATGTACTTGTTAACATAAAAACCTGTGTATGTGTGTGTGTGTGTGTGTGTGTGTGTGTGTGTGTGTGTAGTAGCAGTAGTAGTAGCAGCAGCAACAGCAATAATAGCAGTAGTAGAAGTAGTAATAGTAGTAGTAGTAGTAGTAGTAGTCTGTTGCAAGAATGTGAGTAGAGTGAGGAATTGGGACACCAGGACCTCAAGAGGAAAAATTTGTTTGACCAGCTGGAATTCACAGTAATTCCTGTCCTAAGCCCCATATACCTTAATGGGTTATGTCTTGGGATTTATACTCTTTAGATACAATGTAGATTGATCACAGGTTTACAGAAAATAATTGTTTAAAAGGGTTCATGAAGGAAAACTGAAATGTAGCAAGTGATTACAGAACAGAACCAGTTGGTGAGTCATGAACGTGGCTCTTCTCAGACCCTTTCGCAATGATTGCAGAAGGAGACAAGCAGGATCAGGAATTCTTTAAAGTTTAACTGAACTTCAAAATTTAAGGGAAACAATGTTTGTCTTTTAGAGATTAAAAGGCCATTGGGGAATACTGGGATGTATTACCTCCTTACAGTCAAAGTAAACATATAACAAATTAAGAATATATTAGTGCTTTAATAGAGTTTTGTCAGTCACATGTATTTGTAGTATAACTGTACCTCCCAAAAATCTTTAGTTATAATAATTTGTCAAAAGAATACATAATATAAATAAATGAATTCTAAGACATTAAAAACAAATATTGTAGGAAGTTGTTATGGTTTTGATGTGTCTATGTATGAAAAACTTAATCCTCAATACAATTACATTGAAAAGCTGGGCACTGGCTGGTTATTGGCAACTCAGGTATCATAGTCTACATTGGTAATTCCAGCACTCAGGAAGTGGAGACAAGATAAGCCAGAGCCTAAGACCATCTTAGTCTGCTGAGTACATAGGAGACTAGCTTTTTTTCCATGAGACCCTGTCTCTAAAAGACAAAAGCAACAAGCAAAAGAAGGGGCTTTGTCTTAACTAAGAGATTACTGCTATAATTGTGGAATTAGGCTTGATAATGTGAGCAAAGACTTCTTAAAATATTATATAAAGCTTGGTTAATCAGAACTCAGAAAGACCAAAAATCATATGTTCTTTCTCATGTACTGTTTCCAGACTAATGTTTCTGTGTATGTATATATATGTAGCTGTGGGTACAGAATGTATATCTAGGAAGGAAACCACAAAAGGAGAAAAAAGCATTGAGGAAGGGACACTTATCACATTGAAGTATAAAGCAAGCAATGGGTGTTTGTAGAAGGGTTCATTGGAGAATGGGAGACATGGAGAAGAGAAAGAAAGAAGGGAATCTACAAAAACCAATTCTTTGAAAAATGTCATAAGGAAACTTGATATTATGTATGCCATTTAATTTTTAGTTATGAAAATGTAAATTCAGTCTCCTCTCTTGCTCTGGCATTTGGTGTCTCCTTCAGTGTTGTTCAGGCACAGAAATAAAGCCAAAGTACATGTGGGCAATCTACTTTTAGATCTCACAAGTTTCACACAGCAAAAAATGAATCTCTTTTATCTTTAAATTATCCAGTGTCAAGTATTCTATTATAGCAAAAGACTCTAAGGAGTTGGTTAAAGGTTATAAAGGTTTGTATGAAAGTGTAGTGAAATTGATATACATTTCTTGTTACATTACCATTTATAGATTAGGAATTTTATTTCTTGCACAACTTTTTGTGAAGTGTAGTCCTATTTTAAATATTTTGAAACAAAAGAGTTTTGAAAAAAGTGAAATTGCTACAATAGGTGACTATAATTGCAAGGTATATTGTGTAGATTCCATTGTTAACAAATCAAAATGTCGTGGCAGATTCCCAGTATATCCTGGCAAAAAAGGGAAAGCAATCAAAGCATTTTATTGTAAATCATTAAATCCAAAATTTGAGATGAGAAGAAGAAAATAGTCAAAAGAATTATAAAAAAAACTCAGAAAATGATTTTTAAAACCTCAGTGATTAATAGGTAGTTTTCAATAATGAAAGTGAATGCAAATGAATTCATTTTCCCCATCATAATATATAGTGTGATGTTGAAAGTCAAGCACCACCATGTTTTCTCTTATACATTAACCTTAAATTAGAAGAAAATGAGCTAATGAGATGACTCAATAGATAAAGGCATCAGCCTATAAATCTGGTGACCTGAGTTCAATTCCTGGAGCCCAAAGTGTAGAAGGAGAGAAGCAACTTCTAAAGGTTTCCTTCTGACCATAGCATGCACGCCATGATGTTCTCTTCCTCTCTTTCTAACTTCTCTCTTTTTCTCTCTTTTATCTCAGTTCTCTCAAGTAAGTATGTAAGAAAATACACATAAGAAGAATACCTGGGGAAGGAAGCAGAACAAGGGGTGGTAGAAGTGGAACCTTTGGGGGGGTCACAAAACAAGAGAAAAGAAGTGGGGAGGTAGTGAAGAAAGCTTTGTCCATTGTGGATAAGGATTTAGACTATTACAGCCATTTGTGAAAAACAATGTAAAGGTGCTGAAAGAACTAGAAAGTGTCATCTGATTCTTAAACCTGCCTTTGTCAATATACCCAAAAGAATCAAAATTGACACATTTAAAATTATTCGTACTTACATTCTTATTGCTTTTTCTTATGAAAGATTCCTGGTTGGGCCTGAGTTTTTCACAGTTGCTGCTCCTTTGTACCTTCCACAGCTGTGGTTCTCTGAATTACCCATCTTCCATTGCACATGGATACTTCTTGGTTGAGTTCTGAGTACTTCTTTGATCTATGGGTAAATAAATATGTGTTTATGTGTTAGCTTGCTTCAAATATTTTTATCTATAGATATAAGTGTTTACATGGAAGCTTGCTCTAAGTATTTGTAGTTAGCACTAAGACATTTTTTTTTCTCTCCCAGGCCTGTGGTCTCCCTATCCAGTGGTGTTTGGCTTGTTTTACAGTACCAAGCATGTGTTTCCTGCCACACAAAAGGCCCCAATGGCAATCAGAAAGCAACTGGTTATCCCTATACACACCACCCTACTTTCGCAATACTGGATTCCACATAACACTGTTATTGTAGCTTGCAATATTTATACCTGGATATGGGTATTGATTGCTTCTTCTTCTTGGTAACCTCCATTATACTACAGAGCAGGGAAGATTCCATGAGAAACAATGCTACCCTAAGAGACTGTATGGGACTGATGCTGGATAAGAGAGAGGGGGAGCCTGTATATTCCATGATTTACCCACTAATGGACCATGCATGTCCTGGTACATGAACAGGCACTAGTGAATCCAGATGACTCAGATGGGATCCAGTGGATTACACATCTGAAGGATGTGAGAGAGGGAGGGAAACTGGCTGGAGGGGAGAACCATTCAAGTGATGGAATGGGAGTGGGAGTAGGTAGTGAGTGGTGAGAACACGTAAATTCATTGTTAATATAATTAAAAATAAAAATGTAAAAAAATGTACTTCCATGTTAATTGCAGCATTATTCTCAATCATCACACTACTGTTACAATCAAAGTACACACTGGTGAACAAATAAACTGTGAAATTATATATATGAAATATATGTATGTAAATTTTGAATATTGATTGCACTTGAAAGGGAAATGATCTTTCTGATATGTTGTGAAACAAGAACAAGACAAAACAAAATCAAATACACTAAGGTTGGAAATAAAATGTGGGTTACCAAGACCAGCATGAAGTAGAAAGAATGAGATACAGATTAAGTCAAAGTATTCTAAGTTCTAGGTATGTAGAATGACAAAATTTAAAGAATTGCTTTATATCATGAAGATGATAATTGTTAATATTGTATTACACTGGAATTTTTGTTAAATATGATTTTAGGTGTTTTTTAGGGAACTATATGAAATATGCACCTATTAATTTGCAGGTCTATAGAAATCACCATAATGTGTGTTGATAATTTTCATGTTATAGCCTTTTCATACCTATGATAGAATGCAATGTAATATAATTTTAAAAACTCAAATATATATAGTTAAAAATCAAAATGAATGACAGGAGAGATGATTCAGGGACTAAAGCCTTCACCCCTCAAACACAAAGACCAGAATGTGGAAGGAGTTCTCAAGTAAAAAATGCAAGGAGGAAATTATCACAGCTTGTATTTCCAACTCTGGAAGACAGAGTCCAGGAAACTCCAGAGCAAACCAATAAGTAAGTAGAGCAATTGTGGATGACTACAGATGTAACCACTGGGGCTCCATAGACACATACATTCTAATGCCCTCTGGCACATGTATACACACACACACACACACACACACACACACACACACACACACTACCTCCAAAAAAATCAAAATGAGTATGTGTTTTAATTCAGAGGAACAAAGTCACATTCCTATACTTCAGTACTGAAAACACTATTATTATTTTCTGTTGCATGATAAGTACTGTTAGATGATTTGCAAACTGGTAGAGTACCTAATTAACAGCAGTGAATCCCTTTCCAAAATTTTTACAAATTTTTCAAGCCTCAACGAATAAGCCAGTATCGCAGCAGTATAAGAAAAGTCTGAGTCTTTGAAGGAATGCTCTCCACTCACTCCTTTTACTCTTACTTTTTCTATTTTCCCCCTTCTTTTCTGCAGCTTTATAATAGTTTTGAAAATGAGTAGTCTTGCCACTGTGGCTACAGTGAAAACCAAGGCACCATCAGTCAGTGGAGAGGGCAGAAGAAGTTTGGAACTCATCAGAGAGCCTCATTCTAAAGAAATTGTCACCATTTGATACATTTGACAGCCCCTTGGAAAAGCCCCTTCTACTGGGATCATGGTTATTCAACTTAACTCAGAACTCACTTGATTTGAAAAACCCTGTCTCCAGGGCTTTTGCAAAACAATAGCAAGAAAAAAAAAGCAATCAGTGTCTATTGTTTAAAATTTCAACTGTCTAAAGTAGTGATACTGTGTGTTGGTAACAAAAAGCCTGACTAATATTTAAAAGCAAGATGATAAATGAAATGTTCACAGGCGACTTCTAAAATTCTGATACACAATCAGGCAAGGCTGCATACATGCTCAGGAAGCCTTTGAGAGTGCTCACCTTAAGACTCAGTGCAGCCAAGAAGTGATTGATGTCTGAGCCCTAAGTATTGAAGCACTGAGGTCATGCATTAAGACATAGATAGAGGCCCTTGGCAAGAAGAGAGGCATCTTTTCACAGCATCCCGGAACTATCTACCTAATCATTAGTGAAACACAAAGTCACTGCACAGAATCTTTAAAGGAACACATGCTTTACAGAAATAGGCTGGGAAACTCACTATGTGAACAAGCGGCAGCAATACACTGTGGAGAGGAATGAAATCGGATATACATACATATATATATATATATACACACACACACGTGTGTGTGTGTGTGTGTGTGTGTGTGTGTGTGTGTGTGTGTGTGTAGAGAGAGAGAGAGAGAGACCACATCTTAGTTTATGGAATCCTTAGTTTCTAACAAAAACTTCATGTAAGATGGAAATGGGTAATTATAACACACAAACAACTAAATGATGAAGTCAATAAGAAATGTCTTCTGAAAACCTTACCATTATCATACAAAAGGAAATGTAAATTTAAATAACAGTGAGCTGCAACTTGAACACTGAAAGGAAATATATAATAAAATGATAATAAGAATTGGACTGAGGGCTGGAGAGATGGCTCAGGAGTTAAGACTCTGTCTCACAAGCACATGGTCCTGAATTCAGATCCCAGGTCCCACCTAAAAAGGCCAGGCTGAAATGCCCGCAGTCTTCACTTCCAAACCTGATAGGCAAAGCCTGGGAAATCCGAGAGCAAAGCAAGAAGGAGGTAAAAGCAAGCTAGGATGATTCCCGAAATTACCCTCGGTTCTCCACAGGGACACACAGTGCCCTCTGATACATACACATGCACACACACACACACTAAATAAAATAAATAAGTAAATAAATAAATAAATAATTTTTAAAAAAGAATTGGACTCAGAGCCCTTGAGATTTATTATTAGTGTCTGCATAAAAGCTTAGTGACCTGAATTTGATCCCTGGATCTCATATGGTGAAGGAGAAAATTGACATCCAAAAGCTGTCCTCTGACATCCACCCATTTGTCATGACACATGCATGATCTGTCTCTCTGTATCCATGTCTGTCTCTATCTCTCTTTCTTTCTATCTGTCTATCTATCTGGCTTTATCTCAAATAAATATGTTTTAAAAATGAACTCACCTGGATTTGGCAGCCCATGCCTATAATCTTAGTCAACAGAAGGTAGAGGCAGAGTATCACTGCAAGTTTGAGGCCAGTCTGGGCTACAGAGTGAAATGCTGTCTCAAAAAAGTAAGTATTGATGAGGATGTACAGATATTGAAACTGTCATACACATTCAGGGAGAATTTGCAAAAACAGAACTATAAAGAAATTAAAGTATCAGGGTTTTTTTGAACATATTTGTGCATCCGGCCTCAAACTGAAGCAGTAAAATTTGTTAGAGCTCCAGCCAGCAGCAAGGATTGGGCATACTTATACATATGAAGATGAAATAGTATAAAGAAACATCTTACTTGGTTCCAGCTCAACATTTGCCTCATATGGGCATGGACTGATTATTTGACAACCTGTTAGTGACTGAATCTCTAATGTGATTGAGACCAAACTACAAGTTACAAAATTATGCTATTAAGTTTAGATGCAATTACTACACAGGAACTCAAAAAAAGTAAGCCTCAGGCAGATTTACTTTAATTTAATAAATACTGCATATTGCAGAGACTTGGGAAAAGAGACTGACATTTTCAAAAAAATTATGCACATGGAGTTCCCATAAGATTGAACAATTGTATTACTAGTTATGTTACAAAAGAAAATCACTTAGTCCACATAGAGGTTTGCAAATCAATATTTGTAGCAGTAAAGTTTCTGATAGTGAACAGTTAGAAAAATTCCAATGGTCTACCAACTGATGAGTGGATACATAAAGTATAGTAGAATGATTCAACGCAATATTATTCACAAAAAGATGAAGCTCTAGTACATGGTGCAGTGTAAACGAATCTTCTAGGTCACATATTGTATTCTACCATTTTTATCTATGAAAACACAAAACCTACAAATGAGCAGGTGTTAAGTCTTGGATGGAGGTGGGAACAAGAAGCAAATGTGAATGGGATTGGACTTCCCTCAGACATGACAGAAATTTCTGCATTTTGATTGTGACGACTACAAGCTCCATATGACTTATTTATGCCAAAAGCATGGTTTTTACAGTAGGTAGATTATCTTAAAAGTGATAGTGAGGATGAAGAGGCTTTAGAATGTTTACTTAAATTTTGCAAATTCATCAATTTCTGGATTGATTGAACTTGGATTGGTTGGGGCTACTTGTTAAGCTGAGGGATAATATAGGAAGGATGAAAGAAAGAAGATCTGGAAACAATAGTAGAAACATAACCAGTGAAATTTCAGAATTAGCAACTGGTTTGTAGGAGATGTCAAAATTCCTATTTTTTCTTTATGACTTTGGATTGGTTCCAAGTGGGGCCAAGGTTGAAAGTAATGCCGTCAGGCTTTGTGGTGGACCCCTTGGTGGCATGTCTATATGATGATCTGTCCCTGTCAATCATGTGTCCTGAAAATAAACAAGTGTTTGCTTTCATGACAGTGCATGTAAAATATTTAGCTTAAAATTTTAGCATTTTCCTAAGATTTTCTGATTATATCTGAGTAAATTTTTGAGGTCATATAATAGAATTGTCACTTTGATTTTACATTTGAACACCTTAGATCGTGGTTCATAATTTGAAAGGTTATTTCTGTTTTATTTTCCTTTATTATTTCCATCAGTAAAATAAAATAGTTTACATCTTCCTTGGGTGGAATTTCTGCTTAAATGAGTGGTATGTCTTTCACTTGACTTACTGCTTATCATTTCATTGATGACAAATATGAGTGATCAGCACTGCTATTAAGAAATACGAACTCCTAAACTTACCCTTATTATATAGCCAGATAAATTTTGCATTTGGGGTCTCTACAATGAGCCTATGTAGCATTCCTATGATCTATGGTACTTGAGGTTAGGAACCCCAATTAAAATCGTTCTTCTTCTTTTCTCTCTTTTCTTCAGCCCCTTCTTTTTCTTCCTTCCTTCTCTCTCAATTGTAGATCATATTATTTGCTAGTATTCATAAAATATGTACATATGCTTTTTTCTCAAAATTATGAGCATCCCTGGTGATCATTTTCTTGTGAATCATCATGCATGTTTTTCATCTGCTGATTTTATGATTGCAGCAATCCAGAAGACTTTGGTAGGCAGACTACAGTCTGTCATATGTTCTGGAATGTCATTGCTATAGAGGTCAGCATCAGAGCTTATGCCCCGGCAGGCCTAAAATGTCAGGCTCAGTCACCTGTCCTTGATAAGTCAATTAAATGAACCAAATCAAAACCAGAAAAAGTATTTATTCATTGTGACCATATTGGGAAAAGTGATAGCGATTCAGTGACTTACTTTCCATCACTCCAAGTATGTTTTATGGGTCCAAACATGAGGGTAAGGTTGAAACACAAAGTAAGATATATACATAACTAAGCATTTCAGCCAGGTCCAGCACTGTCCTTCCAGTCTCCTGTAAGAACAGTCTCTCCTGGATGTTATTTGACATGTTGTAAATCTTGCACTGGGAGATACGTTCCTCCTCTGTCTGACCCCAAGAACTTGTTTCTTTTTATTTTTAATTTGTTTTGTTGTTATTGTTCTGTTAGTATTTTGTACGTGAATATAGTGAGTTTATGATAATTTTCACTCCTTCATCTCCAATCCTATCTGGCCTCTTCTTCCTGTTACAACCCTTCTTCCCTGCCAGTCTCCCTCGTATATTCTTGCCTTTTTATGTGCAGGTCTTACAGAAATACACATAGCTATAGCAGTGAATTCATGGATAAAGCAGCTCCATCATGTCCAGAAAATAGTATCTGGCCGCACTCCTTCTGCCCTTCAGGCTTTTACAATCTTAGCAATCTCTCTTCAGCAATGTTCCCTGAAACCTGGGTTAGGTGAGTAGCTTAGATGTTCTGTTTAGAGCTGAGCAATCTGACAAAGACTTATTTCTTGGGACTCATTGTTTTAATAGTCTGATACCCAAAGGAGGGTACAGAAGTGTTTCTTCAGTTTATATTCCTTCCTGTCTGGCAGTAAGATAAATTATCCTGCAGATTCTTATTGGTACATGTTTAAGCCAGGTAACAGGAGTTACCATTAAGCTGTTGCTCTTGATGTAGTCAGCCCAGCTGCTACTTCCCATGCAGACTGCTGCTCTCATTGCTTGATTTTTTGAGGTAGCTTGCTAGTCATCATAAGCAGTTGGCTATCAACTAAAGGTTATTTCTAAAGAAAGTTTGCTCCCTTTATTGGAGGGTTACTCTGAAGTCTGGCACAAATAAATGCCATATGAGTGTTTGACAAATAGCTTCTTAAATAAGAAACATTTCAAAAACTATTTTGTTTTAGAGAAAAAAGCATCTCTCACGCCAATAATCTTATAAGTCTTGCAGGTGGCCATACCAGGTTTTCCAAATGGATTGGAATAGATTTGCTCATTGTCTTTTATAATTGGAAAATTGAAAAGTGAAAATGGTCATTTCTGCTCTGTCTTCACTAATTGTTCCCTGCAGGTTTTAGGAGACATCAAATATCCCAAATGAGTTGTTTCTTTCTGGATTGTGAAATATGTTCGATCATATAAGAAAGACAAATAACAACTCACACTGTTCACACAAATGGATTCTCAGTTCTTTAGAAGAAAGCTCTCAGTCCTTGTGAATAGGCCTAAAAAGCACTCACCAGAAGCTGCAGAAGAGCAGCTGCATTGGGTAACCATTAATGTCTCTTTAGCCGTGCTTATATCCGTCCATCAGTATGGAAACCTCTTCAGGTTCCATACTTCAAGATTCTTGCTAATACAGAATGGACAACCCATAATGTGATATTAGGTTAAGCTGGGTTACTGAAATAACAGGAGGAAGACAATGTTCTCATGATCTTTTTCTATATATTACAGCTGCATATTTGTGTTGGAAAAAAATTCACTTCAATTACATCACTCCCCCCCAAACCTCAGAATATTGGCTGTCTTGGAGAAATTTAATTAATATTTGTTATTCTAAATCCAAGTATAAGGCATGGTATTTTGGATAATAAGATGGGTAAATGAGCAAATGAGAGAAATAATTTCAGCTCATTTCCTGAGAATATCACTTGCCAGCAGATACCATTGAAAGCCTCTGAAGGATTCTAAAAATAAAGTAAAAAGAAAAAAAAAACTATGACTCAAACATTTCTGAAAACAGTGACCATTGAGTTTGTTGGTCAATAAGTAACATGCCTGCAAGCAAGCCTGGTGACTTGTGCTTCAGTCCTCAAAGCCCATATGGTAGAAGTACAAAATTACCTTCCAAAAAGTTATCCTCTGACACATACCCTTCCCCCAACACACACATACATACACGTGCACACGCACGCGTGCACACACACACATTCACGTGCACACATGCGCACACACACACACGCACACACACACACACACAACGAGGCACACATGCAATTGAGTTGTCTCTGTCTCAAGTAAATAAATAAAATATTTCTAAAAATCATTCAAAGCAGAACATTATGTTGCAAGATGAGGAGCAGAAATTTCCAACTTTCCCTTCCTTGTTGAAGCATTAATTTGAACAAATACCCATAGATAAAACTTAAGTACCCCCACAAGAGGTAAGGAATCCAATTAGCAAGTATGAAACACACACACACACACACACACACACACACACACACACACACACACAAAGCTGCACCAAAGAGGATAGGAATATAGACGATGCTGCACAGAGAAAGCAGGACACCAAAACCATCTTTCAGAGATATTTTTATTTGTGCTTATGCAAGGTCCTATGGGTTTTTACCCAAAAGACAGAGTCTTTTGGAAAAGAACAACTTTTTATACTCCTTGTTACTTCCTCTCACAGTCCAATTTCTTTGCCTCCCATATATGATTATCTACCCACAAGCTGTAATAAGGACACTCATGTGCATTAACCATACAACTACAGCCTTCAATAAGGTTACATCTGCACACCAACTGTATCATTCAGAGTTTTCTTTATTCTGAAAGGGTGCTCACCACAACTGGAAGAATAATGCTATATTACCCACTTTGACTTTTCCACAAGGCAGAGCTTGGGGTTCATTAGTATCCATATGAGAGATGCAGAGTAAAGAGAATATCTGCCTTCACCACAGACTCCAGTACCTTTAGTCATCACTAGATCAAAGACTCAGAAAAATCCACTCTAATGACCGATTTATCTCACATATTACAGGCTTGCCTCTATCAGCCCTGATTAACAATTTCATAGGGAGGTAATATTCATAATATATAAAAAACACAAAGACTGGTGAGATAGCTCAGTGATTAAGGCTCCTGCTTGCAAACCTTATGACCCAAGTTTGATGTCCATAATCCATCATGGTGGAAGGAAAGTACTGAGTGTTCAAAGTTGTCCTATGTCTTCTACCCATGTACCATGGAATGCATGAGCTCTCTCTCTCTCTCTCTCTTTCTCTCTTTTTCTCTCTCTCTCTCTCCTGTCTCTTATAAATAAATATTTTTAAAAAGAAAATTATTTATAATGCGAGAAACTCAAGCAGCTCAAGGCAAGAAAGCAAACAACTGTCTAATGATGAGCAAAGGAAGTCAATAGAAACTGATCTGTACAGTATGTAGTTTTTCTTTTAAAAGGAAGAAATGTCAACCGTTATAGGATATATGAAAGAAAATCACCAGCATTACCAATGGTTAGAAAAATGAAAACCAAATCCACAAGAAGATGCCACCTCATACGTATTAATATGACCAATATTGGAAAGAAAATCCGAAAAACATTCAGCATATCGAGAAAGGGAACCTTTGCAAACTGAGGGCTGAATTTTAAACTGACAATATCATGGAAAACAGAGATTCCTCAAAATATTAAAAGTAGGCATTATATGATGTAGTCACTCCAATACTAGGTATAAATATGAATGAAATATAATCAGAACCTAAAAAAGATATCTGTACTTCAGCTCATTGCATGTAAGAGTTATTCACAGTAGCCAAAATACAAAATTAACTTCAGTGTATATCAAAGAAAGATCCATTTAAAAAGATGTGGCCTGTATCCATAATAGAATATTACTCAGTCTTAAAGAGAAGGCATTGCTGTCATCTGCAAATGTGTGAAGCTGAAAGGCACTATGCTAACAAATTAATCAAACAAAAGAAGATGAATACTGCATGTATGATCTCTACTACTTGCAGAATGCAAATGTGTCCAGTTCTTAGAATCAGACAGAACAGTGTCAGCTCCAGGGATTTGGAGAAATGGGGAGATGAGGATCAAAGAGTAAAAAGTAACGGTTATATAAGTTGTTAGATAAAATAAGTAGGGGAGAAAGAAAGCTATACTGACAGGCACTGAAATTTATTTCAGGTCAATAGATCCTTTTACTAGTGGCAGCCAGCAGAGTAGGGACTTAATCCCAGATTCCAACCAACGGACAGTCTGGGGAAGGAAAAGTTTTCCTTATTTTTCTAAGTTCACTGAGGTGGTGGGTACTCTAATGTAATAAATGGTCTTCGCTGTTTAAAGGCATGAGATAAGAAATAAGATCATAGCTCAATGTCATGGCTACTTTGGACTGGCCAGTACATCTGGGCTTGCCTGCAGTGCCAAAGGTGGGGGAAAGGAGCCTAGCCGTGCACATTGCTGCTATAATTTCAAAAAGTTCAGAATAAGACTGTGGAGGAAGTGTTTCTACACCCATCCTAGGTTGCCTATCTCTTTTTTTTTTTTTTTTCAAAAAGACAACTTTATCTGGACAGGAACCTCTTGAACAGAACAGAGAAGTTAGGTTATTAAAATACACCCTTGCCAAATGACTTCACATTGAATACAACAGGGAGCAGAAAAGCTCACAGTGAGCCATCCACCAAAGGGGCTGAAACTCAACTTTTGTCCAACTGAAAGGCAGTCTGATATGGGTGAAGGTTTCCTCTGGCCTATAAACTTAATTTCCATCTCCACTTCTGTTCTTTCCCAACATCCTCTAGAGAGGAAGAAAAGAGACACTGCTCCCCCCCACGCCCACTTTATTCTACCTCAAGTACCAACTAACAGCCTAGACCCATGACTTCCAGGGACCTGGCTGAGGATATCTGTGGCAGTAGCTAAAATGACATGGGCAAACACACCAACCAGGTGGGAACCTCAGAACCAATGCCAGCCACCACTCCTGCCCACATGGGAGCTCTGAGGGGAGCAGAGGAGGCTCAGGACAGAGATTGTCAGGTGAGACAACTCTGGCTCAAAACTCAGATGAAACCATTCTAGCAGGGATTTCTGGGAGGACAGTATCTCACAGATGCACCTTGAATACAGGAGGGCATGAAGAAATGGTTTGGGATCTAATACATTTTGGGCTCCTCCTCTTAGCTGTTCTGATACCAGTTGGAAATGGGCACCAGCTGATCAACCACCTAGCCTCCTTTACCCTGCACAGGCATACTATAGGAGGGTGCTGGGGATCTTTGGGCTGCTAGATACCAACAGTAATGATTTGTTCAGATGTATAGACCAAGAGTCTCATAGACAAAGGCAAATAAAAACTGGCTTTGAGACATGACAACACCCACTACTTTGATCTTGATGTTCGAGGTCCAACTGCAAGTCACGGTGGGTGTGTCTCCACACTGGGGAGCGGAGGGCACCAATGTCTGGTGTTTCCCCCAAAGATGGACACAACCAATTGAGCATCTCAACACTAGAACAGCCCCCTTCCCTGGGTTGATCTTTAGTTTGCTGGCTGATAAACAACCCAGACTATCTGTTCATCTCAGCCCATTCTAAGTGCTTCCCACAAGTCACCTTCATGGTACTGGATGAAAAGTGTTCAGGATGGGTCCTGCCTTTGGTAGATGCCAATCCTAATTGACATGCAGGCAAAACAGGTTCAGAATTTGAGACCCAGTGATCACTGCCCTTCACAGGCCTACTTCTAAACAGTGTGAAGTCCCCATCCCCTGTAGTACAAGGGAGAGGCATCTCTTGTACTCTGTCCCAAAACTACCACCTGGATCCTCTACCCCAACCCGAATCCTGGAGTGTTAATATTATTAATGCACAAATGAAACCCAAAGACATACCAAGGATCAAGAGCAGGCCCTGAGAACCTCCCCCAGACATATACACAGAGCCTTCTGGGGTTAGTTGAAATGAACCCTTTAGCACCTACAGGAGCCATTCAAGAGTTTGCTTCATTTTCCCTTTGAGGGTCTCAAATTCTTTCCAAAAGTCACAATCACACATATGGACTTGAACGCTCCCCACCCTAAAAACATCCCTAAGTTCCTCTTGGGAACTTCAAAATAAAAATGACCGGTGTGCCCTGCTCCATGTCATCTTCTAGAGCATCTCTTCTCCAGGGCTGCAGTTCTAATGTGACTTGACGGTCCAGCGCCTGCCTCTGTGGGCTGCGCCACATGATTGCACAGCATGAGTTTTGTTTCCGGGCAGTTTTATAGAAGGCTTTTGACTGTGTTCCCAGTACTTCCGATTTGGACACCAAGTTATCAAGCTTCTCACCTCGCTCTAACAAAGACTCCATGGTGTTGTGCAGAATGATTTTGGTCTTGTCTAGTTCAGCCTGCACTTTACTCATGGGATCAGCTTCTCGGGGGTTCTGGTATCTACTAAGGTGGCTCTCTAGGGCTGCATACTGCTGGATCGTAGCAGGGGATCCTACTGGTCAGTCTATCTTGTTGACCTGCTTGGAGAAGTCATCCAGTACCTTCTCCAGCAAGGTGAAGGCCACTCGGGACCAGTATTCACTGTCAGCAATGACCACACCTGCAAGATTGCCATTCCAGACGTAGACATGGCACATATACTCCTGTTCTTTGACAGAAGCTCTGATGCCTTTTGCTGAGCGTTCCACAATCAGTTGACTTGTGAAGGTCATAAATTCCTGAACACTGGACCTCTGGAAGAAGCTGAAGGAAGACATGTCGTGCGCAGCTTTGAGCAGCACCAGCTTGGGATCGTTTTTGTAGAGGACGCTGAGACTGTAACAGCTTCGTGGCGCCGCGCCTCGGGCCGAAAAGCCCGGGTCCGGCCGCAGGATCCGCTCAGGGCAAGCAGAGCCCCGGCCGGCTGCTGACGAGGCCGCCGGCTTCTTCCTCGGTTGCCTATCTCTTAAAGCCACCATGTCTTAAAGCAGCAACACAAGATGTGGCCTGTATCCATAATAGAGTTTTATAATGCTAATATGCAACAATGTTGAGAATAAGAGGCTGTGTCCCATCCTATGTACATACTAATACTTGAAATTTGTTAAGAGATTTTATCTGAAACGTTCTCACCACAAAATAACTATATGAACTGATGAATATGTTCATTAAGTTGATTGCAGTAATCATTTCACAGTACTTTTATACCCCACTGTCACATTGTGCCTTGTCAATGTACATAATTTTGGTCAACTAAACCTGAGCAATGCTGCTAAAGAAATAAACATGGAAACAAAGACAAAGTAATCACAGGTACTTAAAGCAGATATCCTCTTTCTAATGATCTGTACCTAGCCTACCTTGGACTTAAATAACTTTAAGAAATGTCTTACATTTTACATGGAAATTCAGGGCTTAAATGCTATCAATTGAAATGCAAATTCAGGTTTGAAAAAATATAGTCTATAATTGCCATCACCTTACTCAAAATGAACAATTCAAAGAGATGTGGATGAATATTCAATGAGACAGTCTAATCCTTTTAACTAAAGGAGAGTAAAATAGTTTCTACAAGGGTCTAAAAAAAGTTAAGTAACATTCTTCCGAGTGAAAACAGTTTTATATATCATAACAGAAAATGTCTAAGAGGAAAATTTATATATAACATAAAATTATATACAAAATAAAATTATATATGCATATGATTGTGTATAATGGCTTTGTCAATCTTAATGCTCTTAGAAAAATAGCAATTAAAGATGATAAATAATAATTAATATTTAAAAATATTTTACATCTACAAATTTCTTCTCTATTCTCTTTTTTCCAAATCATTATACTTTTAATAAACAGACAATAATTTGAAATATGAAGAGGAAAAAAAGAGTCAAGCTCCTTTTTTTTTTTTAAGAGTCATGGCTACCCCGACTGACTCAAACAACTATGATAAAGGCAATGAGACTGGATTTCGAGTAGCATGGCTTCATGGCTCATCATAAACCAATGCTTTTGGTTACCGAGTCTTTGACTACAGGATGGATGGCAAAAGAGACATTAAGGGACTGTCAGAGGATAGAACGTGGCTGTTGGGTCATAAGTACCTTGAAACATTTCTTGATAGTGATTCAGTGTTTGTCATTTGGGAATACCCATGCAGGATAGTCTGAGCAAGTTTCATTGCATAGAAAAGATCTCCCTGTTCATTGAGGTAATACTGAAGGAACATGACCATACTTCAGAAGTCAGAAGTCTACCTACAGCCAGACACGTTTGCCCCAACTGCTTCTATTTTCTTTTGATTTGTTTTTACTTTATTTGATATGGTACGAATACTTAGCAAAAGTTAGAATGCAAAGCCATATGCTTCATTATAGCATTGTCATATATGTATAGCAATAGACATTACTCTAAATTATTTCACTCCCCATAATACATGCCTCTACCTTGATCCCTTCCTCATTGCATCCTTTTTCTACTTAAATAGAATACCTATTTTTTAAGTTATCTCACAATCTTCCATTTTCATAAAAGCACAAACACATGTGTATACTTACAAGAATCTAGAGAGTGGGAGAAATTAATATCACTCTATGGAGATTTTATTCTAGAAAAAACATATTCCTTTAAGAGAAAGAAAACCCAAGATTAAGCTGTTTCTTGCTCTTCAAAAGCTTTGGCTGCATAAAAGGGACTTTTCCAGGATTAGTATACACAAGTTGGTACAGCTGTGATTCAAGAAGGCCACACTATATTTCTACATCATTACAGAATATAGCAGCATCACCCAGGTGGTATTGCTATTGATTCACAATTGAGGGTTCATGGAGATTGATGGAGGTTTTTCTCCAACTTAGAGTTCCTGAAGAGAAAGGTGATGTATACAATTTCAGTGGTGAGGCCTGAGTGTTGCTGGAATTGCTAGAAGCATGGGATGGCTGTGAGTACAGATTTGTCTGATCCAGAGAAAAGCTGCTTATTCAACCATGAGCACTGCAAAGCTGCAATGATGAAATAGCCTAGGATCTTTGAGCCATTCTGACTACATAATGAGCAAGTAACAAAAGATGGACATTGAACTATAGGATATTTACCTTGTCAGACTGCAGTCTTAATTTGGTATTTCATTGGCTTTGTCCTCATGCTTCCATTTTAATGTTTATTCTGTGATGAAGTATTTGACTTGATTTGATTTTGCAAGATGTTATAGTTAAAAGATTTCGGATTTTAAAAAAAGAGAGTCTCCGAACTTCAGAAATTTCAGAATGGAACTATTAATGATTGAACATTTTATACTGGAATATGAGAACTCTTTAATGTTGGATTTTGAGAATTTTAAAAATTGAATATATTTTTCATGGCATAAATGTAACATCTGTGGGGACAAAGATTAAAAGGTTAAAATTTAAAAGTTATGTGTTTTTGTGTTAAGTTGACAAAGGATGGAATGTGGACTGGTATCAATTTGTCAATTAAGTCTACGGGTCTAGGCATGTTTGTAGAGAATTAGTAGTTGAGGTGAGCCTCGATCAAAACTTTATTAGATTGTCTAATTGATGGGGAAGACCCAGTACATGGTGGATGGGTCTAGTCCCTGAACATGTAAATAAGATGAAGGAATGCTGCTGGGCTAATTTTCCCAGGCACATACTGTGAGGACTCCAGGCCGTAGGGGTGGAGAAAGGTGAACGTGCTGCAGGCCCTTTACCCCCTCACCCAAATCCAGGGGACTCCGGACACAGTAGGGAGTCTGTCAAGGTGAGACTCACTCACTCACTCACTCACTCATTCACTCACTCAGTTACACAGCTGCTGGCTGTGATGATGAAGATAAGTAAAGCCTGACCTCCCGCACCTTCGCCTCAGCACTCCAGAGACTCGGCCATGGACGGGGAGTTTGTCAAACAAGATCTCGGTTTATTGGGCATAACAAATCAGCTTATATAGACAAAGAACCAGAGCACACAAAACAGCCAATTACCAATTGCCAATTACCTTGATGGTCAGCAAAGCACATACTCTGCATAGGTCAGACTAAACATAAATCTATGTTGGCACCTATGAGCCAGTTAGGGCTCTCTGTAATGTGATCAGGGTTACGCCTAGGACACTAGCTCCCAGCGCCATCTTTGGTCCCATGTGCTAAGCCATGCCCTGCTCATTCCCTCCCAGACTGTTATTCCTGGGCAGGCCCAACAGAAGGTAGCTGAGCAAGTTTGGCATTCTTCAGCATACTCGGGCATACACGTCATATGGCAAGTGAGTCGTTCCCTCTCTTGGTAGACTTGTGAATATAATATGGCCAGATGCCTCAGCTTCTCCCTAACTGGAGCAATAATTGTAATAATTGTAAGCCAGAGTAAACCTTGTTTGGACATGAATTTATTATCAACATGCAGAGTAACTGCAGCAGTGATATAGCAATATTATATGATATTGATTCTACCAATCAATGAACATGGGAAGTTTTTCATCTTTCAATGTCTTCTTCAATTATTTTTATCATTGCCATAAGTTTTCACTGCAGAAGTCTTTTACTTTCTTGGCCTCTTTTATTCTTCAATCTACGGACAAGTGATTTTTTTTCTTCTTCTTCCTTATAAAGAAAGTTTATTACTGGTAAATAGAATTGCTACGAATTTGTGTTCATTTTTTATCATGCTGCTTTATTGAAATTATTTATGAGATCTAAGAGGATATTCTTCTGACATGAAAACATAGCTTTCAACTCAAAGGAGAGAAGAGATAGTTTCTTCTAGAGCCAAACATTAGTGACCATGACCTAGTAACATGGGTTCAGGTTACTGAAATTCCATGCTTCAGTATGATAACTATTTTGTGATATTTAATGTTACACAACAAAGAAAATAATATATCAACAAAGTTTTCAAATATACTGGTAGAAACCAGAGATAGCAGGGTTTCAGCAAAATGGGAGAAAATCTGTTATTGTTCTCAGATGCTATCTGGATACATTCTTAGACTTATAGTTGATGCATCCATTGATTTGGTTGAACATTCCAATTAATTTATGTAATAATAACAAAGATGTTAGATGAAATAATGAGTTGGGTAAGAAATGTCTATTAAGTGTTCTAAAGAAGGGCCAAGACAGCATACTACTCAACTATAACAGTCTTTGGAACTTAATCAAAGGATTTCAAGTCAACATATTCAGAGATAGTTGCACATCAATGTTTACTATAACATTGTTCACAATAGTTGAGTTATAGAAGCAGCCTGTATGTCTGTCCACAGAACAATAAATAAAGAGAATATAGTATATATTTATAGTATGCCTAGCATATATTACTTTATGTATAAATGGAATTTTGTTTCCACAATGAAAAAGAATGAAGTCATACTGCTTGCAAGAAAATGGGTAAAGTTGCTCCCCTTCACTCTATCTAGTCTTAACCCTTGTTAGTTCTAAGGAAGCCGTGGTATCTCTTGAGGTTTTGCCCCTTTCATAAAATAGTATAAATAGATTTTTCTTTCTTTCTTTCTTTTTTTAGCATAGGAAGGTATGTATAATACAGAAGCGCCATTGGCCAAAGCACAGAAAAGAAGTGACTTCAGATTTTTTTTTCCCTAAATAAGAAATTTAAGCCATTCACCACCCTATGGTTGAGGTAGGTTCACAGAATTGGGAGCAGTGAGAATATAAGAGCCGGAAGTTTGGGAGGGATAAGGCTACCAGATGGTGTCTTCTCAACATAACAAAGTTTTGCAAACACAAACTCAAAATAATTGAGTCTACTTCCACATATCTACACAAGATTTGACCAGGCTTTTGTGTTTAAATATATATTTGTCATCATTGTGTATATGCATGATATGTGTGCAAGAATGTACCACATCTGACACATAGATGTCCAAAGTCAACTTTTATATAACCAATTATTTCTTTCTACCTTTATGTGGGTTATAGGAATAGCTCTGGTCATCAGTTCTGCATGGCCAATGCTTTTTCCTACTGAGCCATCTCTCCAGTCCTTACCATTTTAAAATTGCTACAGATAAAACTTCTTCTTTTGCTTTGTTTTCATTTCTTCTTCTTTTGCTTTGTTTTCATCATTTCTTCTTTTTTTTAATGCAAGATCTCATGTCACCTAGTTTGACTTTGAATTCTCTGTATAGCTGAAAATGATCCTTAACTTCTGATCCTCCTGTCTTTCCCTCGTACATGCTAAGATTTCAGGCATGCACCATCACAAATGGTTTGATTAGATGCTGGGGATCAAAACCAGAGATTCATGTGTGCTAAGTGTACTGGTTACTCTTTGTGTTGTTGTGAGATAAGACCCAAAGTCAAGCAACTTAGAGGGAGAAAGGGAAATTTATTCAACTCATGATTTTAGAGGGAGATACAGTTTTTAATGGCAGAAGCAACATGGCTGGTGGCAGAAGCTGGAGGAGGCCTAAGTCCTGGAGGTTGAGAGCTGCAAGGCTGCCATCTGCAAGAGCAGACCTCTCCCAGAAGAGTAGGAATAATCTACCTCAAAGCTCAATCCCTGTGACTGTCTTTTCCCAGTGAGGCTCCACATTCTAATATACCAAACTCTTCCCAAACATATGAGACCATGGGAGACACATTTCAAACCATACCATTATGCAGGCACTCTACCAACTGAGACATATCCCAGCTCCAGAACTTGTATACAATCATTAAAGTGCCCAAAATACATCATTCAATTTCCTGATAGATTTTTATTTACTTTCAGTATCTGTACATTTATTCATATTTCCTTCACTGGAATGGATTTTCACATTGAAAACTAATGCTACGAGAAAATTATTGTTTCCCAAGGAGATGTGATGTACATTCTCTAAAGTTCAACTGTTTCTAATGTGATATATCAAAGGGTATAACTTTTAAGAGATGACTACACTATGAGAGGATTAAGACCCTTTTAAAGAAACTTCAAGCATTATTCTTAGGAAATAGCTCTCATGGTCCAATTGAAGCTGTTTCCTTGATCTTCAAAGAAGTTCTCAGCCATTATTCTGGGGCGGAGTAATGCACAAAATGATACAGCCCGTCTATGGGGAACATGGAGGTCCTGTTCCAGCTTTCTTGAGATGACCTTGAAAAGAACTACTTCCTCCCCAGCAGTCCTATCTCCTGTTGTGAAAACCAACAATTGAGATTAACCTCCTACTATTCACCCAAAAAGGGCTGAGTGTGGTCCTTGGGGAATTTTAAAACTGGACTAGAAACAAACCATGCTTTTCTGCACATTCCTCCTCCCTTTACTGTCTCTTTCATGATGTTTATCTTAGGTATTCAAGATGATGAATATATGATTTAATGAATATATAGTTTAGCACCTATTCTTTTCTGCTTACACGATAATTGTTGTTTGCCTTCTTACTTTCTTGTATTACATTATATAAACTATACTGTCCTTGAATAAAATCTCTTTACATGTTTGAAGAACGTTGCAACCCAGAATGGTGTTTTGTTCCTATTGATTCCACTTCCTACCTATGTGTGAAACTAAAGTAATGGTTGGAAGTATGCCCCTTGTTGTCTGTATACAGCTGTCTTGTGTCTCCCCTCTCTTGCTTCTCAAGAAATGTCTTTTTTTTTGTGGGGGGGAAGCTTGTGGCTCAAGCTGACCAAAGTGTCTGTGATGCACAAATGACAAGCCTTATAGTAAACATTTGATATTAATTCTGAAAGCTCTCAGTGTCCAGAGCCACAGAAATCTGACTTGTCCCATCTAGATTTCAATGAATGCACCAGATTGATTTTTTTAATTAGAGACCTGTTACAGTAAAATAACCACCCTACAAAGGTCCACTGAAACAAAGCCTAGTAGCTGGTATTTAACCCTGAGTAGAGGTCAGGGACCATTCCCAAAGTATCAGATTCATAGCTTCACCAGGAAGCCAATTCTAGGAGCCCAGAAGAACCATGGCCACCCTACTCCAACTATGAGAACTCTGACATGGGCCGTATCCAAATAAGTCATGGAAGGTTGGAGGGAAGTAGAGTTTCCCATGGAGACATTGGAACTCAATCCTTACCCCAATGTGTTTGAAAGTAGGAATTGGAAACGAGAAAGTCTGCCCTTAAGCTTTGTGTTTTATTGTTGTTCATTTTCTTTGTTTCTACATTCACTTGGGACCTGTTACTCCTTCTGTCTTTGTTTCCCTCATTTTGAACTCAAATATCTCTTTTTTGTCTTTCCTGCCATTGAACATCGGAAGCATATAACTTGTTTGATTTTGCAGTTTAACACCTGAAGGGTTAACTAGCCTAAATATAATACAATTCTTGAGGCTTACCTTTACCATATTTAAATGAGATTAATCTTCAGTTTTTAATGTTGCAATGATATGAAGGTTTTGGAACTTTTGATATAAAATGATTGCATTTTGTTTAAATGTGAGAATTAGGTGGCTTTGGGAGTGCCAATGATAGAAGTCTAAGGACTGAATGATTCTGTCATGGTTTGAATGTGAGTTGTCACTAACAGGTTCATGTGTTAATGCCAATCACAGCATTGTTGATAAAACATGACAGCTTTAGGAGTTGGAGCCTTGATGGAAGAAGGAATGTCACAGAGAATGGGCCTTGAAGATAGATATGCCTGTTCTTCTTCTACTATTGGGGTCCTTTAACAGTATGTACTTGCAGTATGATATTTGTTCTCACAATCTCCATGATGATATCTGCAGTGACCTAAGTTCCCTCCAGCTTCTGACACTGCTATGTCTTTTCTGCCATAGTGGATTCCCTTCTGGAATCATAGGCCAAATAAATCTCCCTCCCCCCTTTTAAATTGATTGATCTGATTATTGTCTCACAGCAGCAGAAAAAGTAACAGCAACAGACTCCTTTATATTCCTGGTGTTAGTGTGGGTATATGAATAGGACTTTTATTAAATGGTTCATACATACAGTTATTATCCCATAAATGGGATCCAAGTTCCAAAAAATAAGCTTTTCACAACATTTGGGTAACATACTTTTTCACATTCCTTGGAAGGAAAGAACAGTCCTCACAATGCCACTTAAGTTGCGACCTTGATCTTGGACTTCTCAATTCCTGTAACTAGCTTCAGATAATTTTTCTTCACTTCATAAATTTCTCAGTCTTTGGTATTTTGCTAGATGAGCAGAAATGGACTAAGACAGAGATGAATATGGGCATTTTTGTTCAGTTAAAATTGAGCTCATGGTTATTTCTAGAAGATGGATCTGTTTTGATCATATTTGATATTTAAATGAAAGTCAAATTTTATACTCAGACATCTAAGCAAGGGCATTTGAGATATAATTGCTGTATTCATTCAATTTGTGACTATGACCACTGATGTCTTCTCCATTAATACACTTCTTCTTCCAGAAACACTTGTAAGCTTGATATTTTAGCATCTGTGCCTGTTGATATGACAATTCCAGCAAGATATTCTCTATGTGCATGGTGAAATGAAACCTGTCAGTCAAATCAGTGACTTTATCTAGAACAAAATGTGAAACAGCTTCAAACAAAATTCCTATTTTCTTCACAGTCTACATCTAGTGAAAGTGATGTTTTCTTATCTACTGTGTTCCTTCACTCTTTTAAAAAATTAACACAAATTACATGAAATTATCCCTTGCTGTGAAATTGAAATTGAAATGATTGTTTTGCTGATCTTCCTCCTCTTCTTCTTCATCTTCTTTTCTTATTCTTTAAATTCTCATTTCCAAAATTCAAAAGATTCTGTGAGTAGTGTTGGCAGATAATCATGTAGAAAGCCTTAATGTGGTGCTGGACAGAATGGTTCAGAGGTTAAGACTCTGCCTCACAAGCATAAGTCCTGAGGTCAGATGTTAAGTTTGTACTTTTGGCCCTAGTGAGCAGAGCCTGGGAAATTCCAGAGTGAAGCAAAAAGGAGGTAGAAGCAATCCAGGATGATTCCTGAAATCACCTTTTTTCCTTCACACGAACACACAGTGTCTTCTAACACACACACACACACACACACACAGACAGACACACACACACGCACGCACGCACACACACACACACACAACTAATAAACTAAGTTAAAAAAAGAATTTAATGTAACTTTTGATGTAAATAAATACACATTAAATATTCCTCTTAGTGAGACATAAAGGATAAAAATTTTAACATGATGATAATGGTGTTGGTCCTGCTGCTGATATGATGGTCATGATTGGGTTACTAGTGAACAAGAATATGTGCTGAGCAAGCATGAGAATGTAAGTTCTGGAAGACAATGGTAACCCTATTGCCAGAGCCTTTAATTTCCCAGCTATATTCTAATTCTAGGCAGGAAGCAGAGTTTGTCTGGCAAGCTTCTTTATTTTCTTAGACACTGATGGAGCTGTTCCTAACTCCTGTGGTGCACCACATGATATAGCCATATTCTCCCACAGGTCCCATTCCCTCCTCAATGCTGATGCACACTGACTGTCTTAGCTGTCTACATGGACCTATATTTGATTATTTGTGTTTGTTCTCATGGAATATGTTCAGAGAATATATTCACTTCTGCAATAGCAACCTGGTTAAAAAGAGGATATTTTTATTAAAATTAGATGTATACATATATATGAGACACAGAAAAGTAAATCGAAATTTTTTAGTGACTCATCAAAGGAATTTTGATGAGCCATTGAATATAATTGATTGAAGATACAAAAGGCTGAACTTGAATTATTGTAGGATTTCTTTTGTTTTGGTATTTCTGTGTAACACTGATGGAGAACTGAAGAAAATAATGTACAGTTTCTGTCAGACAGATGCAGGTCATATTTAATTTTTAGTGTTCATAGGTAGTCAAGTATGATAGATCCAGAACCAGACCACAAAACCAGAGACGACACCTGACAAATCTGTATAAGAGATCCCATCCGATAACCAGAGACCCCATCTGGTAGATCTGAGATAAAATATCTTCAAGGAAGACCTCACCAAGAATGTTAATCTGATAAGTGGTCAAATGCAAAATCCCTTCTCCCTGCACATTCCAATTATAAAAAGCTTTCACTCAACTCCAAGTAGTAGCCATTTTCATCTGGACAAGAAATCACTGCTCCCTCACTGGAGTTTTGGGGGAGTCTCCCAAATAAACTTCAGTCTACATGGATGAAGCTTGGGTTCCTGTTCTGTCTTCCTCTCCTGTACCTCCTTCTATCTTTCTCCCTCTTTCTAAAAAGGTATGTAGATTATCCATCATTTATCTCTGTAATTTATAAAAGATAGTTATTTCAAGAGTTTGCAAGACAACATTAGAAAGAAAGTAAGCTGTTTTCTAACTTTTTAATTATAAGATTTTTGTTCACATATTTATTACTTGGGTGTGTTGTAAACATATTTATAGAACTTTTTGGATTTTGTGTTTTTCTTGTGGTCAATTTGAGTTCCAAAATTCATTCGTTTCTTCTAGCATGATTCTTTTTCTGTTTTTTAAACTGGTAGTATGCCAGTTCAACTGGGGTGTTGGTTTGAATTTTTTTCATTTGTTTTCTTATTTTCCTTTCTCCTTCCACTCACTGCCTCAGAAATGTGCTCTTGCATTCTCTAGTCCTACAAAATCTAGCCTAGAATCTTGTGTGTAAGTGTGCACACAAATACATATATGAAAGTGAGAGTGGCTATAGAGTGTCCTGCCTTATCACTCACCTTATTCATTTGAGGTTGCGTCTTCCACAGTACCTGGAACCAACAAACCCCAGCAATCCACTTGTGTCCATCCCCTCCCCTAGGCGGAATTCCAGACATATGAGGCCATATCTGTATATCATTATTGTTGTTGTTGCTGCTGCTTCTATTTCTATGTGTCTGCCAGAAATTTGACCTCAGGTCTTCATGATTGTTTAGCATGCATTTCAACCTGCTAAGTAATCTGCCCAGCCCCATATTGAGTTTTAATATAAGTAGTTACCAAGATATTGAGGGACTTGATTTAGTCCCTGCTAATAATAATGTATTTTTTTTCTTTTTGCCTCTTAAGTTCCTAGATCCAAATAAACTATAACCAAAAACAATTGTCAGTATCCTTTGTCTTTTACAACCTTTATTACTGAATTGAGCATACCTAATCAGATATTTGTTTTAGGCACTGAATTTATTTCTAGTTTTATATTTGATATGAGAAAAAGAAAAACAAAACTATTAAAAATCATTGCTACTTCAAATTATCAATCCCTGAAAAGTTCCCCCTACCCTTCTTTTGCTTTCTACATACCCACTAACAGCAGAGTTATTATTCTAAGTCTTATATTTCTGTTGAGCATATAATTCATCCACTAATTTAACTAGAATTACAAATGTTTGTAATTTGATCATTGCTATAGCTTTTAAAACTTTCCCTGTTAATTTGGTACCTACTTGCACCTATTTTTAAAGATATGTAGTGCTTTGATTAACCTATTAGACATCTTCACTAGATATTTAATTATTCTTTCATTTTAGTCATTTGCATAGCAAGTATGGACAGGCTATTAGTTTAAAGAAATACTTTTTTGATATCTTATGTAAAGTACTACTTAAGTTATCAACCCTAAGAATATAATTTCAGTTCTGTTCATATCATTGAAACAGCTCAGATTATTTCTTTTGTATAATGCTTTTCCCTATGGTAAACCTTACAGTTCCAGATAACACTCTTTAAATTAACCACTTCATTAATGAATCCCGTGGACTACAGTTTTACATCAATTTCTCTGGACAATAGTTGGCAATATCACAAGAATTAAAGTAGGTTCTATTAGTATCTTATTCCACAACACTTGGCATGATATCCAGTATGTAAGAATGGACTTTATTTCATTAGATTTTTTAATTGATGTCATTCTTAGCTGTACTTTCCTTCCTTGTGCATTGGTGGATCCCTTTTGAGTTCAGATTCACAGATCATGAGAATCAGTGGCTTGTCCACTTAACAACATAAACTGCTACAAGAATTTCTAGCACAGGAATCAAAACAGACTTGTTCTTAAAGTGTCACGCCTAAGGAAGTAAAAAAAATAGCATTGTTTATTATAACACTTTATTCACATCTTCAAATTCAAGGTAAAAAAAAAATCACATACTTCCACATGTCCAAAGACACTTTGATAGGATCACAGTTCAGTAAGGAGTTGGACATAGATTTTGAAAGCATAATATGGTGAAATAAAGAATATGGAAAAGAAAGAAGAGGACAACTTCACTCATGCTAAAAGATACAACTATTCTTTAGGGCAAATTCTCTGTTGGTATGATGGTTAGTCTTGATTGATAATTTGAATGGATGTGGAATCAGTGGGAAGATCTGTCAGGTATTCATAGGAACAATAGTAAAGAGACCAAAACCCTTGTCTAGAGTGGGTGGTAACTTCCATTCTTGGTGTAGATATAAAGAGTTCAAGGGAAAAGCAGTCAGTGCTCCTTGTTGACCAGCCAATGCTGGTGGCCAGCCAGTGCATCTACTCTGCTGTATCTTCTGCCTTTCTTTGTTGACACAAGAACACAGTTTCTTCACCTTATCAACATGAATGAAGACCAATCCCTGTCAAAGGTTCCTCTAGGGCTTCAGCACAATGTTGGACCTGCTGAGGTATGCAGTCTCATGAATTGAAGTGTTATAGAGTTCACAGACTTTTCATTGTGACAGTAGACATTGTTGGAATATCCAACCTATATCATATAAAACAAAATAGCCAATCCTTTGTGTTGTATATATTCTATTGTTTTAATGCCTCTAAAGAATCCAAATACAGATAAGTAATAAAATAATAGAAGGGCACTGTTTATAGATATTCTGATTTTTAACATATTGTCAAGTTCTGTGCTTTAGAAATATATAATTTATATCTAAAACATTGTTTTGGTTAATATTGTATGTGTCAAAACAAATGAGTCTGAAAGCAGTAATTTTTTAAGAAGAAATATCAAGCTTTATTTTTGGCACAATTAAAAAATTGAATAGAATAAGAAGAGTTCCACTTTTAGTCACATTTTAAATAACATTTGTGTTCTTCATTGGATATATATATGTATGTATATATGTGTATATATATATGTATATATAATGAAATGTTCTGATAGAAAATTGAGAAAAGTTTTTCTTTTATAGTATGATTAAGTATTCTCTATTACTAATACTGTACATTAACTTTAAATGCAGCAACAGTTAATATATTAGATGTCCATAACAATGAACATACCACTTATACACTTAGAATTTTAAGATGATGGACTGGTATATTTGATAGAGGAGAGCTGTGTTGGCAGACATGAAGTTTTTGATGAGGAAAGGGTTCACAGAAGAGTAGTTGCCACTGATAGAGAAGTGAGAAATATTGAATGAAGGCCTACTGTTTTGCACTAAGATAGTGGAAAAAAAAATGAAAACCATCATATGGAGATTCTGTGGTTTAAAATCCTGAATTCTTTCAGGGGTTGAAAGCCCAAGCTAAAGTTGTTTTTCGATTTGTTTTGACTGCCTAGAAAAGAGTTTTTCCAGAGTCAGCGAGCAAAGTTGGTACAGCTGTGGTATGAGTGGGCCAAGATATGTTTGAAACTCACTGCAAAGTTTGTCAGCATCTCTCAGGTGATACTAGTATTGATGTGCCATTGAGAGGTCAATGGATAGTGGCAGATATTTGGCACCAAGTGGTAGGCATGGAGTTCCCTGCAAAGAAAATTGAAGCTTATTGCTGGAGAGGTGAACCCAAAGTTTTGTTGGAGATGCCAGAATTATAGACACATGTTGAGAATGGCTGTGAGTTGAGATTCAACCTGGTCCAGAGAAATTCTGCATGTACAAGTTTGAGCTGAAAAAGGAGACAGAGGTTACCCAGAATTTGTGAGCCACTGTAAGTATGTGATGAGTAGCAGAAGATAGACACTGCAGTATGGGTTACAGTATTTAATTTGCTGGACCTAGGTCTTAATTTTTTTTATTGTTATGATGTTTCTATTTTTATGCGTTATCTGTGTTTAACTCATTTTGACTTGATAGATTCCTATGATTAAAATATTTAGGACATTTTTTTAAAAAGTCTTTTAATTCCAACAATCTAATAACTGAACTTGTAATGATTGACATTTTCAAATTGGATTTTGAAAACTTTTAATTTTGGACACTTAGAATTAGGAAAATTAATTATATTTATATTATGAGATAAATTTAACACTTATAGGGACAAGGATTGAAGGTCAAAGTTTAAAAGTAATATGTCTTATGCTAGAATGACAAGGGGCGAAGTGTCATATTTAGATAAGCTATCAACTTGACAGTTCATAGTTTGAGCCCTGGACACATTGGTAGAGAATTAATAGTTGAGTTAAGCTCAGAGTTCACCTACCAGAGATTGTCTAATTGATGGGGAAGGCCAGCTCATGGTGGGTGGGACTAGAATCTGGGAAGGTGAAAAAAATACAAGAAATTGTTTGAGAAAAGGGCATACTTCTGTATACTTGGCCAGACATACTGCACTAGCAAGTAATGATTGGCCATCTCTCAGCCATTATGTGGATATGGTGTGATAAGTCCTGTTGGCCCTGGTGTTGGTGCAAGGTCTTCTGCCATGCTGGGCAAACAAATATAACCTGGAATTGTAAGACAACTCAACCCCTTGATTCTTTAAGTCATTTGATTTTATCAGGAACCATGTACAGTAATTACTACATGGAGCTATCACAGCAGATGTCAAGGAAATTTAAAAAAATCATAAGTTGATACCTTAAAATTTATATACCACCAACTTTGACAATCACAAAGAAATAGATGAATTTGTAAACACATACAACACACCAAAGTTAAACCATGATAAATTGAATTATTTAAATGATCCTATGGGAAGGGACAAAATTGAAGCAGTAATTATGAATCTCCCTGCTAAGCAAGTTTAGGACCAGAATCAGTGTAGACTTCTACCAGATATTCAAAGAAAAATTAACATCAATACTCCTTAAACTATTTCATAAAATAGAAAAGAAGGAAACACTTCAAATCTCCTGTAAAGTCAACATTACATTGCTCCCAAACCAAATAAAGACCCCCCCCAAAAAAGAAAACTATAGGTCAAGTTCATTGATGAACCCAGATGCAAAGATCCTTACCAAAATTCTAGAAAACCAGATTCAAAAACATACAAAATAGAGCATCCACTATGATCAGGTCATGTTTATTTGAAAAATACAGTTTGTTCAGTATATGTAAATTTGTAAATATAATTCACCATGTAAACAATTGCAAAAGCAGAAACCACATGATTCTCTCAATTTATGTGGAAAACACTTTTGAAAAAGTCAACACCACTTTATATAGAGACCCTGGAGAAAATAAGGTTGGAAGGGACATTGATCAACACTATAAAGGCCATAAACAACAAGCCAATGGAACAAATCATCCTGAATGGTGAAAAACTCAAAGCATTGCCACTCAGATTGGGACAAGGAAGCCTTCTCTCACAATTTCTATTCAACATTGTACTTGAAGTATTGGCTAGAACCATAAGACAAGAGAGGGATATAAAACAGATACAACTTGGAAAAGAAGAAATCTAGTTATTCCCATTTACAGATGACATGGTCCTATACCTCAAGGACACTAAAATATTTTGCAAAGAAACTTCTGGAATTAATGAAAAAGTTCAGTGAGAGACAGGATACAAAATTAATGTTCAAAAATTAGTGACTTACCTATATACCAAGGATAAGCAAAGTGAGAAAGACCAGAGAGAAACAATACCATTTACCACTGTTCATAAAAAAATGAGATACTCAGAATAAATCTAACCAAGGACATGAAAGAACTGAACAAAAAAAAGAGATTACAGAAAATCAAAGAAGATGGATCCTATGCTCTTGGATTGACAGAATTAACATTTTTTAAATGACCACTCTACAAAAAGCAGATTCAATGCAATACTAATGAAAATTCCAACCCAATTCTTTACAGAAATTTGTAAAACAATCTCAAATTTCATATGGAAACATAAAAGACTCAGGTTAGCAAACACAATTCTGAATAATAAAATCTCTATGGGAGGTATCACAATACCAGACTTTATTTTTTATTTTTTAATATATTTATTTTCCTGCTCATACAAATGTAATAGGTACCCCTGTCCCCTCAGTCCCTCCACCCCTCCCTGGACCTCCATGTTCCCTCCCCCTTTTCCCTTTCCTTTCCCCCCTCCCTCCCTTTCTCCCAGTGCCCCCTCCCCCATCTCTAAAGCATCCTTTAATGAGTATATCAAACTTTCCTCTGGGTCCTCCTCTCTGATGAGGTGTAAGGACTCAGTGGCATTTCCTAGAACTCTTTCTTGTGTTCCCCTTAAGTATAGGAACACTATTGTGTTAATCCCTTGCTTCTAAGGATCCTAGTGCCTTTAGTCCATGCTAGACTTTGAGAGGTCAATGATAAGCTGGTCATTGCACAGATCATGCAGAGTCCTATTACAATTGCTTTGGCCCTAACTTGTGTGGAGTATCTTGCATATCTTGACTCCTCCCATCCTTGTGTTCTCACAATCTTACCACCCCCTCTTCTGCAAATTTCCCTGAGCTTCAGGATGGGAAGAGATTAGGCTGGCCTGATTCCAGGTAGTTGATATAAAATCTCTGATGTTCTGAATTATGGTTTGTTGATTTTTTTTCAGTTTTGCTGCTCCTGCAATGCCCTTGTCTCTATCCTGATGGGTAGCGGATATCACCACTTGCAGTCCTTGATGGTGGCCTATTATCTCTGCTATAGCATGATCCCCTCTCTCCTTGTTTCTGGCGGGGCCTTCCTTCCCCTTCCCTCCTGTTTATAATCTTTGCAATTACTGTAGGTGTTACAGAGATTTATCTTTGAGTGTGTCTCTAAGTGGGTTTGGTACTAGATCCACTTATTAGGGAGTACATATGGCACTTAATTTTCTGTATCTGGGATACTTCACTCAATATAATTGTTTCTAATTCCATCCATTTCCTGGCAAATTGCATTAATTCATCATTTTTGATGGCTGAGTAGTATTCCATTGTATAAATGTAACACATTTTCCTTATCCACTCATCAACTGTTGGACATTTGAGTTGATTCCATGACTTTGATATTGTAAACAGTGCTGCTATGAACTTGGTCGTGCTCGTTCCAATGAGATGAATATTTGCTGTATGGGGGGTTATTCCCAAAAGTGGAATAGCAGGGTCATATGGCATTTCAATCTTTAACTTTTTTAACAATCGCCAGACGGTTCACCAGAGTGGTTGTATGAGCCTGCATTCCCACCAGCAAGGTAGGAGAGTTTCCCTCTCTCCACATCCTCTCCAACATTTGGTGTTGTTCATATTGTGGATTTTTGCCATCCTGACCAGGGTGAGATGATATCTCAGGGAGGTTTTGATTTGCATTTCCCTGATGGCTAAGGATGTGGAACATTTTTTAAGATATTTGTTAGACATTTTAGTTTTGTCCATGGTAAAGTTTCTTTTAAGTTCCAGGGCCCATTTTTTAATTGGCCCATTTGTTTCCTTGGTGTTTAGTTTTCAAAGTTCTTTGTGCACTCTGGATAATAGAGCTCTGCCAGATATGTGGTTAGTGAAGATTTTCTCCCATTCTGTGGGTTGCCTTTGTGCTCCAGTTACAATCTCTTTATCTGAACAGAAGCTCTTCAATTTCATAAGATCCCATCTATTGAGTGTTCGTTGTATTGACTGTGCTATTGGATTTCTGATTAGGAACTGTTGGCCTAGTCCAATCAGCTTGAGGGAGTTCCCTACACTTTCAACCAAGGTTTTTATAGTCTTTGGCCTTATATCAAGGTACTTGATCCATTTGGAATTAAGTCTTGTGCATGGTGACAAGTACGGGTCCAGTTTTAATCTTCTGCAGGTGGAGATCCAGTTTTGCCAGCACTATTTGTTGAAGATACTGTTCTTTTTCCATTGGATTTTTTGGGCCCCTTTGTCAAAGACCAAATGGCTGTAATTTTGTGGGATTATATTTGGGTCTTCAACCCTTATCCATTGATCTATGTGCCTATTTTGGAGCCAGTACCAGGCTGTTTTCATAACTATGGATTTGTAGTATAGACTAAGGTTTGATATCGAGCTATCTCCAGCAGTGTTTTTGTTACTCAGGATTGTTTTTGCTATCCTGGATCTTTTGTGCCTCCATATGAACATTGAGATTGATTGGTCAACTTCTTTAAAGAATTGCTTTGGGATTTTAATTGGTATAGTATTGAATCTGTACATTGCCTTTGGTAGGATGGTCATTTTTACGATGTTGATTATGCCAATCCAGGAACATGGGAGGTCTTTCCACCTTCTGGTGTCTTCTGCTATTTCTTTCTTTAGGGTTTTAAAGTTTTCATCATAAAGGTCTTTTACCTCCTGGGTTAGGTTTATACCAAGATATTTCATTTTTTTAGGGGCTATAGTAAATGGGATTGTTTCTCTCAGGGCTTTTTCACTTCTTTCATTCTGTGCATATAGGATGGCCACTGATATTTGCACATTTATTTTGTATCCCGCTACCCTGCTGACCTTCTGTATTAGTTCTAGGAGTTTCCTGGTGGAGTTTTGGGATCACTCAGGTATAAATCATGTCATCTGCAAATAGGAATAACTTGACTTTTTCCTTGATGATTTGAATCGCTTTTATCTCCCTTTCTTGTCTTATGGTTTCAACTAAGACTTCAAGTACAATATTGAATAGAAGTGGTGAAAGTGGACAGCCTTGTCTAGTTCCTGATCAAAGCGGGAATGCTTCAAGTTTTTCCCCATTGAGTATAATCCTTGTTGTTGGCTTGTTGTAGACAGCTTTTATTATTTCGACAAAGGTTCCTTCCATTCCAACTGTCTCTAGGCTTTTGATCATGTCTCTAGGCTGTTGGATCTTGTCAAAAGCTTTTTCTGCATCCATCAAGAGTATCATGTGGTCTTGGGCTTTGGACTGGTTTACATGATGAATTACATCTATTGATTTGCGTATGTTGAACCAACCTTGTGTGCCGGGAATGAAGCCTACTTGGTCCCCGTGAATGATCTTTTTAATGTGTTTTTGAATCCAATTTGCTAAAACTTAGTTGAGAATCTTTGCGTCTGTGTTCATCAGAGAGATCGGCCTATAGTTTTCTTTTTTAAGTGTATCTTTATTAGGTTTTGGGATTAAGATGATATTAGCTTCATAGAAAAAATCTGGTAGGATTCCTTCCTTTGCTATTTGATGAAACAGTTTAAGAAGTATTGGTGTTATTAACTCCTTAAATGTCAGGTAGAACTCTGTGCTGAATCCATCTGGTCCAGGACATTTTTTGGTGGGAAGATTTGAGATTACTTCCTCAATTTCCTTATATGTTATAGGACTATTTAAATAATTCACAACTTCCTGATTCAATTTAGGTAGGTTGTGTTTTCTTAGAAATTCATCTATCTCTTTTGTGTTGTCAAACTTCACAGAGTATAAGTTTTTGAAATATGACATTATAATTCTCTGGATTTCTTGGGTATCAGTAGTGATAACTGCATGTTCATTTCTAATTTTGTTAGTTTGGGTTTCCTCTCTCCTGCTTTTGGTTAATTTAGCTAGGGGTGTATCAATCTTATTGATTTTTTCAAAGAACCAGCTTTTTGACTGGTTGATTTTTTCTATCATTTTCTTATTCTCGATTTCAGACATTTCTCCCCTTATTTTGCTAATCTCCTCTCTTCTACTACTTTTGGGATCAGATTGCTCTAGTTTCTCTAAAGCTTTCCTCCCCTTATTTTGCTAATCTCTCTTCTACTGCTTTTGGGATCAGATTGCTCTAGTGTCTCTAAAGCTTTTAGGTGCATTGTTAAGTTATTTATTTCTGATGTTCCCATTCTTTCGATGTAGGCATTAAGAGTTATGAACTTACCTCTTAGGACAGCTTTCTTTGTGTGTCAGAGATTTTGAGAAGTTGTATTTTCATTATCGTTCACTTTCAGGAAATTTTGTATTTCCTTTGTAATTTCTTCCTGAATCCAATTCTCATTCAGCATCATGTTTTTAAGTTTCCAGGAGTTAGTGTATTTTCTGTTGTTTATTGTGTTGTGGATGTTAAGCTTTAGACCATGGTGGTCTGATAGGGTACAGAGTAGAATTTCAATTTTTCTGTATATGTGAAGATTTGTTCTGTGGCCCAATATGTGATCTATTTTGGAGAAAGTTCTGTGTGCTGCTGAGAAAAATGTGTATTCTTTGGTGCGTGGATGAAAAGTTAGATAGAGATCAGTAAGGTATGGACTTTAAGGGTTTGGTTGAATTCCAAAGTGTCTCTGTTAAACTTTTGGCCTGTTGATCTATCCCATGTTGAGAGGGCAGTGTTGAAATCCCCAAGAATTGTTGTTTGGTGGTTGATTTCTCACTTTAGACACTGTAGAGTTTGCTTAATGAATATGGAGGGGTCCATATTAGGTGCATATATGTTCATTATTGTGAAGTCTTCATGGTGAATTGTACCTGTGACTAAAATGTAGTATCTATCTGTGTCTCTTATTATTTTTTTGGTTTGAAGTCTACTTTGTCCGAAAGCATAATGGTTACCCCTGCCTGTTTCGTGGTTCCATTAGTTTGCAGAATTTTGACCAGCCTTTTATTTTTAGGATGTGCCTATCTTTTGTGGTGAGATGAGTTTCCTGAAGGCATCAGATTGATGGGTTGTGGTTTTTAATCCAAGTTTATAATCTGTGCCTCTTGATCAGTGAGTTAATACCATTGACATTTAGTTTTATAATGGAGAAATTATTTTTAATTCTGAACTTTTTGATGTTTAGTTGCTTACATAAGTATTGTTTGACATTTATGTTTTGGTGGTATTATACTTCCCTTCTGTCCTCCTTGATACGCTTGTTTTTTCTTCAAGCTTGAGTATCTTCTCTAGCATTTTTTGAAAGCCTGGTTTGGTAGATATGTATCTCTTCAAGTTGTCTTTGTGCTTGAAAACTTTTCTTTCTCCCTCAATCATGACAGGTAGTTTTGCCGGGTATATCAGTCTGGGTTGACATTTTTGCTTATTTAATACTTGAAGTACGTTTCTCCAAGCTCTTCTTACTTTTACTGTTTCCATTCAGAAGTCATTTGTTATTTTAATAGGTTTACCTTTAAAAGTGACTTGTTTTTTTTCCCTTGAAGCTCTCAGCACCTGTTCTTTGTCTTGAATTTGGAGTGTTTTGACTATTATTTGCCATGGCGATTTTCTATTTTGGTCATATCTGTTTGGGGTGTGGAATGCCTCTTGTATTAGTATGGGCCTCTCATTCTTTAGTTGAGGGAAGTTTTCATATATAATAATTTGAAAAATTTCCTCAGGTGTGATATTTTGGGATTCTTGCTCTGGTATTCCATGAATACGCATGTTAGGCTACTTCAAAGTGTCCCACAGCTCTTGAATATTCCTCTCAAGTATCTTTTTGGCTTTAACAACCTGTTCCATTGAGTTGGTTAATTCTCGCACTTTGTCTTCAAGATCTGAAATTCTATTTTCTGCTTTTTTAGTTCTGCTAAGACTCTCTATTCAGTTTTGTGTTGAAGATAACTTGTCTTTTAGTTCGATTTTAAACTCTGCCTGAGACTGTTTTAACTGCTCTATGTCTATTTTTGTTTCTTGAACTGTTTTTCTCAACTCCTCCAAGTGTCTGTTGTGTTCCTGTTCAAAATGGTTGATGCGGTTGTTTAACTCCTCCCAGATTTCCTCTTTCATAGTATTAATCGCTATAATGATCATACTTTGAAAGTCCTTATCTTGGATCTGGCTTTCCTGGCTATTATCTGTGAATATGTTCTGGTTGGAATTCATCATTATGGGGTTAATTCTTTTGGTGGGAAATTTTTATTCCTGGGTTTTGTTTCTCATGGATCTGCACTTTGACTTGGGCATTGTTGTTTTGTCTCTTACAACCTTTCAGTTTCTGTGTGTTTTTGACTGAACTGATTTAGTTGGTATTACTACTCTTGGGCAGTTATTACTAGTGCTTGGCTTGTAGTTGTGTTCATTTGTCTGCTGTTAGTATTATTTCCTAGATGAGGCTACTAGGCTGTTAGTACATCAGTTAAGTCAGGTTAAGTAGACAGGGAGTGAATATTAGTATGGTAGTGCACCTTTAGGATTTAGTATCTTGGTGATATGTGAGGGTGAGTGGTACAATCCTTGGAGTTGTATATATTTTTGGGGTTGCTCAATGGAAAAGTTAATATACAGTGATTAATGCTTAAAAGGAACAGTATGGCAAAAGAAAGAGATTTACTTATCTTTGGGCTGGATGTGAAGAATCACATGTGATAGGATGATTTTAGAAGACTTCAGATGTATAGCCTTTGTCCCTTAAAGCTTTGCTTTGGTTTTCTTTGGATTCTGTTGAATTCTGAGTAGCAGTATGTCCTCCGTGGACCACGAGCGAGGGCCCTTGGTGGGTCAGAAGGAGAGAGGGGCTGGTGGTGATGGTAGAACTCTTTACCTGGGACCTAGGACTTTGCTTAGTGGTCCACTCAGCCTCCAGGGATGGAGGAACCAGAGCAAGTCCTGTCTTGGTCAGGCGGGCAGGGGGCGGGAGGAACAAAGGGGCTAGGGCAAACGGGAGGCAGCCTGGGTGTTGCCCGGGCTGGCTGATGGAAGGAGCTGAGACAGGTGGGCTGGGTAACTCACCTGGGATGGAGGACTGACCAACTAGGAGCGAGTCCCGTCTCCGACGGGCAAGCAGCCAGGAGGAACAAAGGGGCTGGGCCAGACTTTAAACTATAGTATAAAGCCAAAGTAATAAAAGCAGGATGTTACTGGCTCCAAAAAAGTGATATAGACTGCTGGATTAGAATTGGAGACTTGAATGTAAGTGCACTCACTTATAGTCAACTGATTTTTGTCATAGATGCAAAAAGTCCATTGGAAAAAGAACAGCATTTTCAACAAATGGTGCTGGCAGAATTGGATATCTACATGTAGAAGAATGAAATTGGTCCTTTTTTTTGTCATTCTGCATGAAAATCATCTCTAAATTGATCAAAGACCTCAATGATGGACCACAGCCTATAAAATTCCTTGAAGCAAATAACCTTGATCAATGTGCCTTAGCCAACATTTCCTCAATAGTGTTGAATAAAGTTCAACACTAAACAAGTGGGGATATATGAAATTAAAAGCCTTTGTTCAGCAAAAGAGACTGTTAATAGAGCAAAAAGGCAACCTATGAAGTGGGAGAACATCTTCACTAACCAACCACACATCTGAGAAAGAACTAATATCCAAAGTACACAAAGAACTTCAAAAATTAAATACTGAAAAATTAGACAATCCATTAAAAATTGGGCTATAGAACTGAAAAGAAATGTCTCAGAAGATGAAATTCATATGTCTAACAAACATCTTAAAAATGTTGTACTTCCTTAGTCACTATGGAAATGTAAATTAAAACCCTGAGATATCATCTCACTCCAGTCAGAATGGGTATGATCCAAAACATAAACAACAACATATATACGTGGAGAGAAAGGGACTCACATACATTTCTGTTAGGATTGTAAACTCATACAAATCATTTGGAGATGCATTTGGAAGTTCCTAGAAAGTTGAAAAATTGAAATTCCATATGACCCAGTTGTAACGCTCCTGAGAATATTCCCAAACAATAATGAATTCTTCACCAGAGTCATGTGTACAACCATGTTCATAACAATTATTTTCATAACTGCAAAGAAATGGAACCAACCTAGATGTCTAACAGTGGATGAATGATTAATGAAAGTGTTGCACATATATACAATGGAATATTATTCAGCTGTCAGGAAAGCTGGACTAATGAAATTTGTCAGTAAATAAATGGAACTGGAAGAAATCATACCTAGTGAAAAATTCCAGAAGCAGACAGACAGATGATATACATTTTCCCTTATAAGAGGATCTTAGCATTAAACCATCAATAAGATGGAATCAAACAGAAACTCTTACAAATCACACAAATGAATGTAAAGGATCACAAGCTGGGAGCTGAGATAAAAGAAGATTCCAAAAGAGCAGAAAAAAGGATCATGGGTAAACAGTTAAATTAGTTTTTATATAAGAAAATTTTAAAGGAAAGGGAAAATTAGGATAGGACACAGTGGAGTGTATGGTTATAAGGAACACATTTTCAGCACTGTAAACTAGTTTAAATAATAGTGGAAGTAGAGAAAATCAAAAGTAGACAGGATCAGATGTCTCAGTGCTAACTTTGAATAGCTTAGAGTAAATTTCTATCTAAGCATCTTTTATTTTATTTTTAGATAAGAAAAGATCTCAATATCTAAACATGACACAGCCTAGTGTAATGGAAGAGCAGAGAAGTAGCCAACAGCAACCAAGCAGAATGCAGTATACCTGTTAATACTCACTAGGACTCAGCTTAGCAAACCTTGCAGAAGAGGTAATAAGATTGTAAGACCCACGCAAAATGGGGAGGTCCACTGCTGGCCAAGATATTCCACTTAAGGGAGGGCTACTTCACCCAAGAACTCTTTGCAGTAAGACTTATCCTTACCAGACCTTGACAATGGCTGACATATCAGCATACCCCCATAGACTAGCAAGGATCTTAGGAGAAATATTTACATGCAGTGGGAGCCTTTGGGGTGAGGACTAGGCAGATGAAGGAGAGTGCCTCTATCAATGGGTTTACCCAAGGAAGGGCCACTTAATCTGTCACAGAAGTCTGAGCCCCCAGTAGAGCAAAAAATCCAGAGGGAACCCTAGGACCCATGGAATTAGACAGACAGGAGGGTTAGAAGGAGTGTGATAGATTGATGAAGGGAGGGGAAGGTGGGAAAGAAAAGAGGTAGGAAGGGAGAGGGTAAGAAAAAGGAGCAGGGCAATTTACTCAATATGTTTGTAAAACCAGGAAAGTTTTTGAAAAAACGTGTATAGAAGTGAGAATTGCAGGGAGAAGAGGTTGATGTCAGGAGGGAAATAAGAGTGGTTGGGTTGGAAAGTAATAACATACTTTAAAGAATAAATTTTGTTAGCAAAAAAGAATCATAAAATGAGTGACATGCAAATATTAAAACAACATAACCATATTATAAAAAATGCACACAGAAATTTGAAAAAGTTAGAGCATTATAAAACAAAAAAGAGAGGAGCAAATGATGGCTTCATCAGGTAAATGCACTTTCAGGCAAACCTGGTGAAATGAGTTCAATCTACCGAAATTCACATGGTAGAAGGAAAGAAATGACTTCCCCCTCTGACTTTAACCCATGTGCCATGGCATGCATACATGTATTTTCTCTATTTTTTCTCTGTATTTCTCTCTTGATAAATGAATTACATTTTAAGATACATGAAAAAATAAACGATACTTATAGAGATTAAAAATATTCGTTTGTTGTGCGTGGTGGCATATATGGGAAATGCAAATACTAGGGAGGCAGAGTTAAGAAAGCTACCAAACTAATTTTTTAAAATTAAAAACATTTGCATTTTTGAAGATTTTTTAATTCATTAAAGGCCTACTACCCTAAGATGAGAACCTGAGTTTGGATATCCAACAAACATGTAAAAACTGGGTGCAGTGATACATATTTGTAAATCCAGTGTGTGCGGGGCGGGCAGAGTCCCAGTTACTCTTCTGTTGACTAGTATCATTAAATTCTCTGATACAAACAACTTAAGAATTTTGTTTGTTTGTTTGTTTGTTTGTTTGTTTGTTTTTTTGTTTAGGCTTACAGTTCCAGGTTTCAGAGATGATAGAATCCGTTATGGACAATACAGGAAAAGAGAAAAATCATATCACACATAATAATCATTTAAACATGCTTCTAATAAGCATATTTAAATTCAATATAGAGTAAAATAGAGGAAAAATGGCAGCAGAAACTTCTGACTGATATACTTGGTTTGAAATTCTTGTAACAGGCCGAAAACTTAAAAACGAGCAATGATTGAGAGTAGGGGAGAAAAGGCTATGATGAAGACGTTAGAAGAAAACATAAAAGATACCATGGATAGCAGGGTAAGGAAGGGAAATGGGAGAAAATGATTGGGGGGGAATGAAGGTATGGAATATGGAAGGAAATGAGGGAGTAACAGGGAATAATAACAAAGAATGTTGAGTGCAACCAAGTATAAATCTCCTATATTGTCAGTATATCAAAAATATTTTCATTAAAAGAGGAATAAGAATAGGCATTCTTTGTATAGGGGAGCACAGAAGCAAGAAGATAGAATAAATAGAAAATGCCCTGGGATGCTCTAACTAGAACCCAGAGGCAATTAAAAAAATTCTAGAAGTGACAGGTATATGATATCTTTTGAGAAATTGTCAGTGAGTCCTCAAAGGCTTTCCAAATAATAAAGCCTTTATGCCATTGCTCATGATTGCTCTCTCACTCCAGAAATTGACAGTGAGGCACTATTACTGAAGGTGTAACATGCATGGATCACAGGATGCAGACAAAGATGTCATCTGGAACTGGTCTGGAATCTTACTCCTTGCTGGATAGCTTTCATAGTGCCAGAAAATTCTATGCAATCCACAGTTTCTTCAATATGTGAAAACTGCAAGGTGTAATAACAAACTCCTGGGCAAGAAGTGATTACTGTAACAAACAGCACTATTTTTTTAATGCCCACCATGAATCACATTCCTGGAACTGTAAACTAGAACAATTACATGTAAAATGGGGGAACATCGACCCTAGATGAAGTACAGGCTCTGAAGGTTTAGATATAAAGGCATTATATCAAATGAACTTTTAAACAATTGTCATACTCACAGACTGAAGGAACACTTGCTACTTCCTGCTACAAATTGAAGGTGAATTTCATGGAAAATCAAAACTAGACAAAATGCAGAAAATAAGTGACTTGGACTGTTTGGACCTGAACAAGACATCTAAGTCATCCTCATTACCACCTGAAGTTTCAGGGAACATTGAGGAAGAAGGGGTGGCAAGATTATAAGAGCCTGAAGTGGGGTAAGGTCACAGCTAGACACTATCTTCTGGACATGATGGAGCTGGTGTATTCATAAATTCACTGCAGTTATGTATATTTCCACAAGATCTGCACAGGAAATGTAATACCCAGATTGTATCATTAAAGAGGATAGACCTCCAGTGACATCACACCTCCCTAAGAGACTGATTGTGAATGTTAATGGGAGGAAATGCAAGATACTTTCCTAGAGGTATACCCACTGATTTAAGATCCATGTTTCACCAAGTACTCAGGAATGCTTCATCAAAGCAGATGAAACCCAGTGGGCCATAAATATAAAAAGATTTGAAGATAGGAGAGAGTCATGCAGGGGAGAAAAAAGGTTATAATAGGAACAGGAGGGGGGATGTGACTGGGAATTAAGGTGTGAAAATATTAGAAGTTCACCATATTCCTATATGATACACAGAAAGAATAAAAAAAGAAATAACCAATAACAGTCTTAGTTGAAAATTTTCTACATGTGATCAACAATGTACAGTCTGAAGGTGCCCAGAGAAAGCCAACCTACATGAAAATGAAAGTCCGTACATAGAAATTATCAAAGAAAATGAAAACAAGAAACTCAAGATGGTATGAAGAAAATTTAAACCAAATCCTCCCAGAAAGTTACTTTTCAAATGCAGAACTATAGAGCAAAAAATGATTTGGCAGCCATTTTGGGTGAGTAGCATATACTTGATATCCTGAAAGAAAATAGCAACCTACGATTTTATATGAGTCTAATTAAAACACCCTTTATTACCGAGAGTGAACTTTTGCTTTTTTCCTATAAATGGAAGCAGAATTTCCCATTATTGTAAATCCATTAAAGATATTCAATGGTGTATTTTAGCTAGGAGGCAAATAAATAGTCTTGGATTACATGGCTAAAATGAAAGAAATCAAGAAGACCAATTTAAAAAGGTAAATAGACAAGTGCAAATAAATAGGAGTTGCATAAAATAACACTAATTATACATATAAATATTGAATATAAGTCAATTAGTTTAGAACTCTATAGAGAAGTATAAATGAAATGAAAGCACTCTGACAATTTTTAGTGTGTGTGTGTGTGTGTGTGTGTGTGTCTGTATGTTTGTGTGTGTGTGTATCTGAAGACATTGTGTGTCCCTGTGGAGGACCAAGGGTGACTTTGGGCATTATCTTGGATTGCTTCTACTTCCTTTTTGCTTTGCTTTCACTTTTTCCAGACTCTGCCCACCAGGACAGAGGTGCAGGCCACCATTTCCGCCTGGTGTTTTATGTAGGACATGGGATCTGAACTCAGGACCTTCTGCTTGTGAGGTAGAGTCTTAACCCCTGAGCCATCTCTCCAGACCACATTTTAACACCTTAAATGATGAAAGAAGTTTGTAGATTTGTAGTAACTTTATTTATTATTAACTTAATGGTTATAATAGGCAGAATAACAAAAACACATTCTACCATATGGATTTATTAGCTCACTGAGTAAAATTATAACACAAGAAGAGCATAATAAATCTATTTAATGAAAAATGTATCCACAGAGGAGAAAACATACTCTGAAATTATAGTCGTGAGCCCAGATCATAGAATGGAGTTATATGCTATAGAAGTACATGCCTAATGGAATATACTAGCCTGAAATTTCAGAATGCTTGGAATGATTGTATGTTGCTTTATCTTCAATGTTTTCCAAATATATATAACATATATACATATATTTATTAAACACATATAGAATATATATATTCACACATGCACACATACACACACACATAATGTGTTTGAGAAAGAAGGAGGAAGGAGAGAGAGAGAAAAAAGAGACAGAAAGAGACTGGCTATAGTACAAACATTAAATGTTTATTATCTTCACAGTTTTAGAGGATAATAAAACAGTATCAGGATACCAGTAACTGGAAAGGTCCTTTTTTCTGCATTATCCAGTGAGAATGTTGAAGCAACCATGTTTGAACCAGAGACAGGAAAGCTGAGCTGTATTCATTGGACATAGCCCTAAGGATAGAAGTCACCACTTAACAAATTATTTGTGGGAGATTAAAACCAGATTCTTCTCTTTCACCCTGCACAAAAATGATAAATTATCAAATAGATAAAGCATTCAGAATACTTACACTCATTTTCAAACAGAAATCAGTAGGACCAGAGAGTCTGTGAATAGAAGTTGGGAGTCCAGACAGCTGCTGGGAAGAATGTATGCATAGAGACTGGCAAAGAAACTAGAATTGTTAGGAAAAACAGGGAAGTGTCCCAAGCACAGAAAGTATGTTTAAAAGAGAGGAATGGAAAATTTTCTCTCTGTGAGTTCAAGGCTTAAAAGCAAATGGCTTACAAATCATTTTATATTCATGCTGGGGATTCAGCTCAGCTTTAGAGCACTTCTCTAGCAAGCATGAAGCCCTTAACTTCATCCCCAGCATCACATAATTCTGAACAAAGAAGAACACATCTATAATTCTGGCATTCAGAAGTAGGAAGCAGAAGGACAAGTGTTCAAGGCAATCTGCTACATTGTAAGTTTGAAAAAAGCTTGTAACACAGGAAATTTTGTCTCAAAAGGCAAAAACAATGTACCATACAAAAATATTAATAGCTTACACCAAAAATCCATATGGGGAGAGAGAGAGAGAGAGAGAGAGAAGGGAAGGAAAAAAGAAAAAAAAAAAGAAGTGAGAAGACATGGAGAGGGAAAATCCAATTGGAAAATGAAAAAAAGTGTTAAGAATCAAATAATGAAAGCTAAAATCAGAAGAACTGATAAAAAAAAGAATGATTATAAAATCTATTTATACTTGGGAAAAGATAAGTTAATGAAATAGTCTACATAAGCTTTCAACAAACAAATGAAATTCAGAGCTGGGGAGATGGCTCAGGGGTTAAAGCTTTTGATTCACAAATAAAAGGACCTGAATTTGGATCCCAGATCCTGAATAAAAATGGTGAGTGAATATGGCAGAGGGCTGCACTTCTGGATCTGGAAGGATGCAGAACTCTGGGGCCACTGCAGGTAGTGCGGCTAGGGACGACCAGACCAGCTGAGCAGGTGATGAGTGTCATGGCCCAACAAACACAATGGAGCCAGGAGGTCTGTCAAAGCAGGAACTCAACTTTATTAAACAGGGGGGTGAATTATATAGAGTGTGCAGTGGGGGGAAGGGTGAGGGGTGGTGTGATTATGGGGTAACCAATAGAAAGTGAATAAGTGACCAGAAGGTGATTGAATAGGTGTGACATCATTCCAGGTAAACGAAAGAGATGAGATTCGAAACTTAAAGTCAGGTCCTGAAACTCTAGCCAGGCTCAGGAAGTTCCAGCAGGCCTCAGGCCTGGTAAAGAGGCCCAACAGAAGGAAGAGCCTGGGAAACCGCAGAGCAAAGCAATAAGGAAGTTGTGTAGTACATGGTGATTCCTTGTTATCCTTGGGCTTCCACAGTTACACATGGTGCTCTCTTTTACACACACACACACACACACACACACACACACACACACACACAAATATATATAAATTTTGTGTGAATCCTGCAAAACATCTTCGTTTTCAGTAGCAAACTGCCCAAAAGAGAACAACTCTTTGAAATAATCACTCTTAACATTAAAATATAATTTTAAATTTCTTCAGACTAAGGACACATGAAACAAATTGTCTGTTACTGCCTGATAGTACCATGTCCAATCCTGTATAATTATTGCGGCGACATATAAAGTGTAGTTTTATAATATGGTTTAGTATAGCATTGTAAGATAAGGCAATGATCATTATATTAACACAGCCAGGTTTTTAAAGTTTTATGAAACTTCTAGGAATAAAACATATCATAGAACACTATAAAAAGTAGTTCATTTACTTGGCATTATAAAGTGAACATCATCCAGAAGACCTTAAGCAGATGCTTAAATAAACTTTAATACTGTAAATAATTAATTTCCTGACAAATACAAAAGCTAATCCTAGAAGATACTTAAAATTATCTAAATAAATTAAAATTTTGTTCAACTGCTTTGTGTGAATTTTTGTAAAAGAAAATTAATATTTTAACAATTTCTCATTGTTTTAAAAATAAAAAGTAGGTTTTGTTTTCATACCTGTTCATTAAAATGCAATCATAGAAAATCATACAAACTTTTGGTTGCAATCAACTTATTTACATATACTGTTTCTCTTAGGAGACTTATTTCCTAAAACTTTCTATAATAGCTTAAAACTATTTGTACATTCTTTCCACCTATTTTAGGTTTGTGATAAGAAAATAAAGACCAAATGAAACTGTATTAGTGGACTTTAAGAACTCTGTCAATATGTTTTAAGCAACACACAGCTTTAGCATTTAATTGATGCCTGTAATTAGAGTATAAACTCAATTGTAGACTTCTAAATATACTAATCAAATAATTCTGCATACTCATATCTATACTTAACCTCATGAATCCTATTTATTCATTTATTAAGTATATGTACAAGCATTGTACATTCATTTTATACTTATCTTTCCTGAAAAGTCTATGATTTCTGTTTCAAAATCATGTGCACTTCTGTACAAAAACAAAACAATCATCAAAGAAATACACTTTAAAGCATTTAACAGAAACAAAGACTAATATAAGAAGTCAACCTATCTCAAAGTATGTGAAATTCTTTTTAACTTCTAGTAAAGCTACTGGTATCAGGTAGCATAGATAAAGATATTTCATAATCCTGTTTATTTTAATCATACTTCAAAAGTTTTCATTAATTGGCCTTTGAAGTAAAACAAAAGTTCTCTATAAAAAGATTGCTACTAGTAAGTAATGATCTGGTTAAGTTCACAAACTTTCCTTCCTGATCATATGCAACTGATGGGGTATGATCTCACCAGAAGGGGTGGGCATATAGACTACCTGATAGAAAGTAACCATTTTGCAAATAGGTGATTGACCACTCTCTCCCCACAGCCTCCTACTTTTATTCCATCTACCTTTGAATATACTCTTATAAAAAGACTCTAATTTAACAGGTTTTTATCTCTGGCCAGATGGTGAATTCCAATACCCATCAGGATGGAGCCAAGGGCATTGCAGAAGCAGCAAAACCCAAAAAAAAATCAACAAACCATAATTCAAAACATCAGAGACTCTATATCAACCACATGTAACTGGGCCAGCCTAATCTCTCTCCATCCTGAAGCTCAGGGAAATTTGCAGAAGAGGGAGCGATAAGATTGTAAGAGCACAAGGATGGGAAGAGTAATGATATGCAAGATGCTCCACACAAGTTAGGGCCAAAGCAATCATAATAGAACTTTGCATGACCTGCACTATGTCCAACACATTATTGACCCCACAAAGTCTAACATGGACTAAAGGTACTAGGATCCTTGGAGGCTAGAGACTGATAGTCACAGTAGTGTTCCTAAGCTTAAGGGGAACACAGGAAAGGTTTCTGGGATATGCCCCTGGGTCCTTGCACCTCATCGGAGAGGTGGACCCAGAGGAGAGTTTGGCATGCACAGTAAAGGATGCTCTGGGGATTGGGGGGGAGGCACTGGGGAATAGGGAGGGAGGGGAGAGGGGAGGGGGAGCAAGGGGGTTGGGAGGAGGTGGAGGGAGGGAGGGGACCAGTGTAACCTGTTAAGTTTGTATTTGCAGAAATAATAAAAAAAAGATTGCTACTTAAAATATGTTGTGAATATATCAAACTCAAGTATCAAATGAATTTTCCTATAAATTATAGTTCTCAATTAGTGCACAAATAAAGATATAGATCTAGAGGCTTTATGTTCATTTTTTTGCTGCAAATTAATGAATTATTAAGGAGGAAAAGAGTTGAGAGTATTTACATTTATTTTAAAACTGGAAACAACAGGTTTGGAGATTGCATACAGTAGCTACTGGGGAGAGGCAAACATAGAGATTGGCAAGCAGTCACAAGGTAGTCTGTAGAAATCACCAAAGCATCAAATATCAGGGAAGGCATGCATAGATAATACAAGTAAAGATAAAGGCACAGAAAAGAGAGAGAGAAAGTTCTTTTGTTGTTTATGGATCATGTGTTAGCCATGTTTACAGTTTCTGGGAGAGCAAGCCAACCTCCTCCTAAGCTTTTGGCATGTCTCCAGGTGGATTGAATACCCTTGGAGGTAGAATCCTGTTCAGGTGGTTAATATAGCTGATTAACTTAGGGTTGTAGACCAAGATTTCAATGTTACCAGGAAAAAAGAGGTTGGGGCTAGCCAAATCCTCAACAATAGTTCCTATAATCTTCAAATTTTTAAGTGTATTCCTTCTCATTATTGATCTACATTGAATAAGAATACAATTTAAGAAAGATACTTACTGGTATTTTTCATTCCTTTAAAGTGTATTCCCAAACTTATTAAAGATCATATCAAAATATTTTTACATAAAAATAATTCATGAAACATTTAATGTACCCAAACGTACTTACTAACTCACTATCTTTTCACACATTTTAAGAAGCCACTTCTACTTGAGCTCATGTTCATCAATGGTTTTGGTATTTTCTCTTATTTGGATATGACTCCTTTTAAGGAGCTAGTGAGATATTAACATGATTAAAGTGCATCCAGGGGTGGACCTGTCCCCTCATGATAAAAAAATCAAAGGCTTTAATATAAAGCTAAGAACCAGCCTTAACTATAGAACTCTAGTGACTGGTCAGGAAACAGGTTTGAATCATATTGCTCACCAGGACAGAGATGTAATTTCCTAAACCATCATAATACTGAACTGAAGATCAATAACCAATAATGATTTGAGGCTGACTCTAGTATTCCCAAGTCTTATTGAAGCCAATATATAACACTAGGCAGTCCCCTTCCTATGAGACTAATTCTAAATAGGCATTTGAATCACTCAGACAGGTAAATGTTCCTCAGGGAAAGTTTGGTGTTCTAAAGACTTCAGCCAAAGTAAAATGTAACTTGTCACACTTGTCTCTTTTTGTCAATTACCACTCTCCTTCCTTCACACACTATGCTCTCTTATGCTCTCTACTGTGCAATAATCTATTTGACCATCACACACTATGTCTCCTTGAGAAGGTTCCGTGCAGCCTAATCTGTGACAAATTCTTCTATACTTTACACTTTGTTTTTATGGAATGTTTCCTTTGCGTTCTTTCAACAGTGGTAGCAGTTCTGGGGATTCCACAGCAAGATCTCCGTGATAACTCATATCGTATAATGTTAGATTCTGAGATAGGGCTTAACAGGTTTGGGGGCAATTGTGAATGGACTCACTCCTCATGGTCAGATTTGGACTCTGCCTCCTGTTTCCCTGGTAATACTAGGAAAGGAAGCTTTTCAATTCCCTTCCTAGGATTTAGTATACCCTTCCAAACATCAGAGGTATCTAGGATTTTTTTGAAGCCCATAAAAGAAAAACTACTTCTCTTGTTTTAAAAATATGAAATCTGAGTTCTATCAATGATCCTAGGTAAAGACAAGACTTCCTGATCTGTTCCAAGAGAACATTACAAATTATCATTCCCTCTCTTACGAATGGTTCCTGTTTGGCCTGTCAATTACCTGACTAGGAAATTACCCTCCAAAAGGCTGATTCACCTGAATACATGCTCATGACATATATGAGAGAAATTATCCAATTAATGAGATAATGTACTTTCAAGAAGTTTTTCCCTTGATGCAGTTGTGCTTAGCCTGCTCAGTTTTTCTGAATTTTTACTCTAGAAGGGTGATGTTTAACTGTTTTCTATTTTTTTTTTTCAGATACTGGCAAAAGCCTAAGTATGTTTTCTCTGACACACTGGCTTGTTCACTTTTTATCTGAAGATCTTCACTTCCTATAGCTGGTTGCTAAATTCCATGCCTATTCCAGTTACTCATCTGTTGTTGATATGCATATAACCACAAACAATTGAAGGGGATAAGGGGTTGATTTTTGGCTTCCAGTTTCTGGTTACAATTCATCTGAATGGCCAAACAATTATATCAACATTAGGGACTGAGGAAACTGACCACACAATATCCATTTCTGAGAGAGGGATAAACCTTACTTTGGTAACAAGTAAGTCTTTCCAAATTATATTGAAGATTGCCAATTTCCTGAAACGGCTCCTTCTATCTTATCTACCTATACAGGCAAAAATCTCATCTACCATGAGCCAGGTTTTCCCTCATCCGTTAGACAATTTCCTGCATGCTTGCTTAAGATTTGCCTTAACTATCAATTCTTCACAGAGGTGCCAAAATATCAGCCAGCAATTGCCAAGTTTACACATACATATCTAACTACCAGAGTCAATATAATTGAAACATAGAAAGCTAAATTGTTTGACTAGTTGCATGTCAAAATGTATGTTAGCAATTAAATACCTTTAATTTGTTTTAATAATATATTTGAATTTAACCATATGTCAAAGATCTACTAGTCAAATTTTTTGTTATAATAAAAATTAGTATTATAATATAAATTCACAACTGTATAGGCAAATAGTTAAACCCAAATTTTATGTGTAAAAAGCCCAAGGCTATTTGGTCATTTAGTGACTTTTCTTGGGGACATATGAACACAACATTTCTTTATTTTAAATAAAGTACCAATTGCCAAACTGTGATAAACTATACCCAAATCCAGTTTGGTGAACCAAGGAGGGCCAATTGCCAAACTATGATAAACTATACCCAAATCCAGTTTGGTGAACCAAGGAGGTCACAAGGTTTACTTACAGGACTATAAGTGAGTTATTAGAGAATCATAGAGACTAAAAATTAGCTGTATTATCAAAAATTTCCATCCTCAAAAGTGGAACAAATTCAGAAAAGCTTCCCCAATAGAATTTTACCTTCAGTGAACCTTCCTTCTACTTTGGAGGCCTCACTGAAGACCACATGAAAAGAAGGAAGGAACTAATGCTTGGAATTCCACCTGAGGATCTGGCAACCGTAACCAATGTTTTTCTGGCAGTTCCATTATCATTAATGCAGATCTAGCTATCACAGTGTTGCTTTGCTTATTTTATTGCTATAACTACAGGACCAAGGTTATTTTATAAGTCATTTGCCTATGGTTGTCTCAGGCTCATAGGAAATCCTCACTACAATATTGATTATATGGCAAAGCCTTAAAATTTGTAAACCTGATAAGTTTCAAATTAATTTTTTTTATTTCAGCTCATACAAACTTATTAGGTACACCAGTTCCCTCCCTTCCTCCTCCTCCCCCCGTACCCCCTGCTCCACCTCCCCACCCCTCTCCCTCCCCATCCCCCAGTGCCTCCTGCCCCAATTCCCAGAGAGTCCTTTCTTGTGCATATCTGATTTTCCTCTGGGCCCTCCTCTCCGATGACGTACAAGGACCCAGTGGCCTTTCCTTGAACCCTTTCCCGTGTTCCCCTTAGGTATAGGAACACTGCTGTGGCTGCCAATTCTTTACCTCCAAGGCTCTTGGTGCCTTTAGCAGATGCTAGACTTTATGAGGTCCACAGTGGGTTGGACAATGCGCAGGACATGCAAAGTCCAATTATGATTGCTTCAGCCCTAACTAGTATAGAGTATCTTATATATCATTGCTCATCCCATCCTTTTGCTCTTACACTCTTACCGCCCCCTCTTCCGAAAATTTCCCTGAGCTTTAAGATGGGGAGAAACTAAGCTGGTCTAGTTCTAGGTGGTTGATATAGAGTCTCTGAAGTTCTGGATTGTGGTTTGTTGATTTTCTTTTGCAGTTTTGCTGCTCCTGCAATGCCCTTCACTCCATCCTGGTGGGCATTGTATGTTACCCCCTGGCCAGAGACAAAAAGCTGTTAGAGTCTTGTGATAAAAGCACATTCAAAGGTAGATGTAATAAAAGTGGGAAACCACAGTAAGGGAGGGGTCTATCACCCATTTGCAAAATGGTTACTTTTTATCTGCCAGACTATATGCCCTCCTCTTTTGGTGAGATCGCACCCCCTCAGTAGTAAATGATCAGGAACAAAAGTCTGTGAACTTAATCAGATGTCTTATTACTTATTTGGGTGCTTGGTGGAGGCCTATTTTCCCTGCTTTAACATGGTCCCTTCTCTCCTTGTTTCTGGTGTGGCCCTCCTACCCCATTCCTCCTGTTCATAATCCTTGCAATTACTGTCTCTACGTGGGCTGAGTGGGTTTGGTACTAGGAGCCACCTATTAGGGAGTACATACGGCGCTTAAATTTCTGGGTCTGGGATACTTCACTTAATATAATTGTTTCTAATGACATCCATTTCCAGGCAAATTCCAGTAATTCACCATTTTTGATGGCTGAGTAGTACTCCATTGTATAGATGTACCACAGTTTCCTTATCCACTCGTCAACTGTTGGACATTTGGGCTGATTTCATGACTTTGCTATTGTAAACAGTGCTGCTATGAACATGGTCGTGCTTGTGCTATTGAGGTGAACCTCTGCTGTATGGGGGGTTATTCCCAAAAGTGGAATAGCAGGGTCATATGGCATTTCAATCTTTAATTTCTTGAAGAATCTCCAGACGGCTCGCCAGAGTGGCTGTCTGAGCCTGCATTCCCACCAGTAATGTAGGAGAGTTCCCCTCTCTCCACATCCTCTCCAGCATTTGTTGTTGTTTGTATTGTGGATTATTGCCATCCTGACCGGGGTGAGATGATATCTCAGGGAAGTTTTGATTTGCATTTCCCTGATGGCTAAGGAAGTGGAGCATTTTTTCAGATATTTGTTACACATTTTAATGTCATCCCTGGTAAAGTTTCTTTTAAGTTCCAGGGCCCATTTTTTAATTGGGCCATTGGTTTCCTTGGTGTTTAGTTTTCTAAGTTCTTTGTGCACTCTGGACACCAGAGTTCTATCAGATGTGTGGTTAGTGAAGATTTTCTCCCATTCTGTGGGTTGCTTTGAGCTCATGTTATAATCTCTTTATCTGAACAGAAGCTCTTTAATTTCACAAGGTCCCAACTGTTGAGAGTTGGTAGCAGTGACTGTGCCATTGGATGTCTGTTTAGGAACTGTTGGCCTAGCCCAATCAGCTCGAGGGAGTTCCCTATCCTTTCAACTATGGTTTTTATAGTCTCTGGCCTGATATCAAGATCCTTGATCCATTTGGAATTAAGTCTTGTACATGGTGACAAGTACGGGTCCAGCTTTAATCTTCTGCATGTGGAGATCCAGTTTTGCCAGCACCATTTGTTGAAGAGGTTGTTCTTTTTCCATTGGATTCTTTGGGCCCCTTTGTCAAAGATCAAATGACTGTAATTTTGTGGGCTTATATGTGGGTCTTCAATCCTTATCCATTGATCTGTGTGTCTATTTTGGAGCCAGTACCAGGCTGTCTTTATAACTGTGGATTTGTAGTATAGACTAAGGTTTGATATGACAATACCTCCAGCTGTGTTTTTGTTACTCAGGATTGTTTTTGCTATAATGGGTCTTTTGTGCCTCCATATGAACTTTGATATTGTTTGGTCAACTTCTTTGAAGAATTGCTTTGGGATTTTGATTGGTATAGCATTGAATCTGTATATTGCCTTTGGTAGGATGGTCATTTTTATGATGTTGATTCTGCCCATACAGGAACAAGGGAGGTCTTTCCACCTTCTGGTGTCTTCTGCTATTTCTTTCTTTAGGGTTTTAACGTTTTCATTGTAAAGGTCTTTTACCTCCTTGGTTAGGTTTATACCAAGGTATTTCATTATTTTAGGGGCTATAGTAAATGGGATTGTTTCTCTCAAGGCTTTTTAACTTCTTTCATTCTGGGCATATAGGAAGGCCTCTGATTTTTGCACATTTATTTTGTATCCTGCCACCCTGCTGAACTTCTCAATTAGTTCCAGGAGCTTCCTGGTGGACTTTTTGGGATCACTCAGGTATAAGATCATGTCATCTGCAAATAGGGATAGCTTGACTTCTTCCTTGCCGATTTGAATCCCTCTTATGTCCCTTTCTTGTCTTATGGCTTCAGCTAAGACTTCAAGTACAATATTGAATAGAAGTGGTGAGAGTGGACAGCCTTGTCTAGTTCCTGATCGAAGTAGGAATGCTTCCAATTTTTCCCCATTGAGCATAATCCTTGCTGTGGGCTTGTTGTATACAGCTTTTATTATATTGATAAAGATTCCTTCCATTCCAACCTTCTCCAGGGTTTTGATTGTAAAGGGCTGTTGGATCTTGTCAAAAGCTTTTTCTGCATCTATCGAGAATATCATGTGGTCTTGGACTTTGGACTGGTTTACATGATGAATTACATTTATTGATTTGCGTATGTTGAACCAACCTTGTGTGCCCGGGAGGAAGCCTACTTGGTTCCCATAAATGATCTTTTTAATATGTTTTTGAATCCGATTTGCTAAGACTTTGTTGAGAATTTTTGCGTCTGTGTTCATCAGGGAGATCGGCCTATAGTTTTCTTTTTTAGGTGAGTCTTTATTAGGTTTTGGGATTAAAACGATATTTGCTTCATAGAAGGAATTAGGTAGTGTTCCTTCCTTTGCTATTTTATGGCACAGTTTGAGGAGTATTGGTATTATTAACTCCTTAAATGTCAGGTAGAACTCTGTGCTGAATCCATCTGGTCCAGGACATTTTTTGGTGGGAAGATTCGAGATTACTTCTTCAATTTCCTTGTATGTTATAGGACTACTTAAATAATTCACAACTTCCTGATTCAATTTAGGTAAGTTGTGTTTACTTAGAAATTCATCCATCTCTTTTGTGTTGTCAAACTTCACAGAGTATAAGTTTTTGAAATATGATGTTATAATTCTCTGGATTTCTTGGGTATCCGTAGTGATAACTCCATGTTCATTTCTAATTTTGTTAATTTGGGTTTTCTCTCTCTTGCTTTTGGTTAGTTTAGCTAGGGGTGTATCAATCTTGTTGATTTTTTCAAAGAACCAGCTTTTGACTCGTTGATTTTTTTTTCGTTTTCTTAATCTCGATTTCAGATATTTCTCCCCTTATTTTGCTAATCTCCTCTCTTCTACTACTTTTGGGATCAGATTGCTCTAGTTTCTCTAAAGATTTAAGCTGCATTGTTAAGTTATTTATTTCTGATGTTTCCATTTTTTTGACGTAGGCATTAAGAGCTATGAACTTACCTCTTAGAAGAGCTTTCATTTTGTCCCAGAGATTTTGGTAAGTTGTATTTTCGTTATCATTCACTTTCAGGAAATCTTGAATTTCCTTTTTAATTTTTTCCTGAATCCAGTTCTCATTCAGCATCATATTGTTAAATTTCCAGGAGTTAGTGCATTTTCTCTTGTTTGTTGTGTTGTTGTGGATGTCCAGCTTTAGGCCATGGTGGTCTGATAGGGCACAGGTTAGAATTTCAACTTTCTTGTATATGTGTAGATTCATTTCGTGGCCCAATATGTGATCTATTTTGGAGAAAGTTCCGTGTGCTGCTGAGAAAAATGTGTATTCTTTGGTGCGTGGGTGAAAAGTTCGATAAAGATCTTTAAGGTCCATTTCTTTCAGGGTTTGATTAAGTTCCAAAGTGTCTCTGTTAAGCTTTTGACCTGTTGATCTATCCCATGTTGAGAGGGCAGTGTTGAAGTCCCCAAGAATTATCGTTTGGGGGTTGATTTCTTGCTTTAGACGCTGTAGGGTTTTCTTAATGAATGTGGAGAGGCCCGTATTGGGTGCATATATGTTCAATATTGTGAAATCTTCCTGGTGACTTGTACCTGTGACTAAAATGTAGTATCCATCCGTGTCTCTTATAATTTTCTTTGGTTTGAAATCCACTTTGTCTGATAGCATAATGGCTACCCCTGCCTGTTTTCTGCTTCCATTTGCTTGTAGAATTGTTGACCAGCCTTTTATTTTTACAGCGTGCCTATCTTTTGTGGGGAGATGGGTTTCCTGCAGGCAGCAGATTGATGGATTGTGATTTTTAATCCAAGTTTGCAATCTGTGTCTCTTGATCGGTGAATTAAGTCCATTAACATTTAGTGTTATAATGGAGAAACTATTAATTCCAGACATTTATTATGTTTAGTAGCTTTTATAAGTATATTGCTTAGCTTTTAATGATGTTATACTTGCCTTCTGTTCTCCTGGATATGCCTGTTTTTTTCTTCATGCTTGAGTGTCATTTCCAGCATTTTTTGAAGGCCTGGTTTGGTAGACATGTATCCCTTAAAGTTTTCTTTGTGCTGGAAAATTTTTCTTTCTCCCTCGATCATGACAGATAGTTTTGCAGGGTAAATCAGCCTGGGTTGACATTTTTGCTCATTCAATACTTGAAGTATGTCTCTCTAAGCTCTTCTTGCTTTTACTGTTTCGACTGAGAAGTCATTTGTTATTTTAATAGGTTTACCTTTAAAAGTGACTTGTTTTTTCTCCCTTGATGCTCTCAGCACCAGTTCTTTATCTTGAATGTGGAGTGTTTTAACTATTATTTGCCATGGCGTGCTTCTGTTTTGGTCGTATCTGTTTGGGGTGTGGAATGCCTCTTGTATATGTATGGGCCTCTCTTTTTTTAGATGAGGAAAGTTTTCCTTGATGATCATTTGAAAAATTTCCTCAGGGGTGGTATTTTGTGATTCTTGCTCTGGTATTCCATGAATACGCATGTTAGGCTTTTTCAGGGTGTCCCATATCTCTTGGATATTTCTCTCAAGTATCTTTTTGGCTTTAACAGCCTCTTCCATTGAGCTGGTTAGTACTCCCACTTTATCTTCAAGGTCTGAAATTCTGTTTTCTGCTTCATTAGTTCTGTTGATAAAACTCTCTGTGGCGTTCTGGGTTGAAGATAACTTGTCTTTTAGCTCAGTTTTAAACTCTGCTTGAGTTTGTTTTAACTGCTCTATGCCACTTTTTGTTTCTTGCACTGTTTTTTATGTAATTCCTCCCGGATTTCCTCTTTCATAGTATTGAACATGGTAATGATCATATTTTGAAAGACTTTATCCTGGGTGAGGCTTTCTTGGCCTTTTTCTGTGGGTTTGTTCTTGTTGGAGTCTAACATTATGGGATTAATTTCTTCAGTGGGAAATTTGTTTACTTGAGTGTTGCTTCTCATGGATTTGCACTTTGACTTTGGCATTGTCATTTTAACTCTTAAGATCTCTCAATTTCACTGAACTGAATTATTTGGCCTGGGGTCCTGGTGGGCAGACGCGGGCGGAGACTTACCTAGGACGCGGGGTCAGGCCCGGCTGGACCAAGCGTGCCCGTCCTGACTGGTGGAGCGGGGTGGGGTGTAAAGGGAGGATGGGGGCATCGGCGTGGAGCTATTTAACCCGTGGGCAGCTGGGGCGGGGCCCGGCGCAGGGGGAGGTCCTCCTCGTCCCTCGGCCCCCACGCGCGGCTCCGGCTGGATGGTGGGAGTCGGAGCCGGGTCCCTGTGGGCTGACCTGGGGTCCTGGTGGGCGGGGCCGAACGGGGGACTTTCCTAGGGCGCGGGGTGAGGCCCGGCTGGACCACGCGCAAGCGTCCCGACCGGCAGTGCGGGGTGGGGTGTTAAAGGGCAAGTTTCGAATTAATTTTTATATAGATGAAACTTCTATTTAAATATTTGTCTTTCTTCTTTTAGTCCCAAAGTGTTTGATCTAATTCTTGGGATATCTGTGCTCCTGCCAAGACTGGATGATGAGTAATCTACTAGTAATTTTGAAAAACCAGCTACTGTTACATCCCAGACCTGTTAACTGGCTCTCCCAGCATTTCTGTCATGCCTCTCCTCAGATTTTCTCTCATCCCAGGAGCTTTCCTTAACACTCACTTGCAGCTGTAAGCAGCCTCAGCCTGCTGAGTCACTCACTGCCCAGGCCTGAGACAACTTCAAATCATAGGCAGTCTTTATCAGTAGTTTCTTGATTCTGACCTGATCTTGACTTTTGGTATGTGGTCTGGGATAAACTTGGTCACATGACAGGAAACTTCCTGTCCCATTCTGGAAAAAAAAAACAAAACTATAAAGGTTAGTGTTAGGTTGTCAGGAGAAAGGAGACAAGAGCAACTCTTAAATGATGCATGAAGCTTATATGGGGGTCTCTTGATAAAGTGAAAATAACATAAGGGAAATATTTAAGAAATCCAAGCTTTATTAGAGCTAAGAGTTTGGTTGCCAGGGGAACCATGGTTGAGTCTTAAAGTAAGAGAGTATTAGAATAGAAAAGATAGCCTAACCTTGGATAGAATGGAGAAGTGCTAATAACATCACAGTGGGAGAAATCTGTAGCAAGTATTCCTAACTACTGACAGAGTAAGGCAATTAAAGGGTGAGAAAGAGGGAGGGCAAAGTCATTCAGGGATAACCGAAATTCATTAAGGTGAAGAGAATATGGGTCTAGGGGGTAGATGGGAAATGGATTAGGATGGCTTTTGTGGTCAGTTACAGGAATTGCCACACTTAAGTTAGTGAGGAGGTATCTTACAAAATTGTGTGGCTCTGGCTAACAAGAAGTAGATTCCTTTGTTCTGGGTGCCCAGTGGATTCTGAGTCTTTGGATGGGTTTCTCTGAAGACTTCAGATGCCATCTTCTTCAGCCCCACCATATTGCCAATGGTGCCTGTGTCTCTATTTGGCCACTATAAGCTATCTTTTCCCTTCTATGTTCTCCTTCCTTAAGGTCTGTCCATGGTCAACATGTCTATAAATCCTTTTCTTCTAATAAAGCATGCATTTCTGAAGGGTCATCTTATGTTCATTTCATGTGTCAGTAAAATTCATCTTGATTTTTTTAAAAGTACCTGTGCTGACTGGATAAAAAGACAGCCATATCTCCAATCAGAAAATGTAACACACACATACATTTAAATGATGATCTTAACATGCTTTCTTTGAGAGTAGGAGAGCCTTTCTCAGGGCTTGGTTAGCTAAACACAGGGAAGAAGGGTTCTAGACACCAGTTACCCAAACCCATTAACTTCTGAGTTCATTTTCTCAAGCCCAAAAATTATAAGAAGACAAGGAGTAAACAGAGAGAACAAAAATTGATGAAAGGAAATTGAGGAAAATTCTTCTGAGCAGGATAGTTCCGAGGACGGATTCTTGCAGTGTTGTGCTTCCCTGTGGCTTTTATGAATGTTATGAAGAGAATTGGATGGAGCGAGGTATTTCTAGGGATTTTTTTTTTCTGATTTTTTGTAAAACTCCTCCATGTTGGCTCGAAGGTGACAGTTTCCAAAGCTGACTGGTGTCAGTTTTCAATGGCTATTCCTGAAATCAGAGTGTTTTAGTTACTCTTCTCTGCTGCTATAACTTAAGCAACTTAAGTGCAGAAAGAGAGATTCAGTGGCTTATAGTTCCAGAAGGGAGATATAGTCCATTAAGATTATGGTTCTTCACTGAGAGTCAGAAGATCCTTTCTACAAGTTTTATTCTCCAACAAACCTTGTGTAGTCATAGAGTCCACGTGATTCCTTATCTGCCTTTTTCTATTGTTGATCTTAAACCTTTTACATATTCCCTTTGCTCAACTGTAAAGTTAGTCTAATCAGGAAATGGTCAGGTGACACTACCACATGATCCACCATGGATTCCTTGCTATGATTTTAGACAGGAAACTAGCTCCTATTTTAAGCTTACTTATAAAGAAAATTAAAAGCTATGAACTCATCAGGCCTAATATTGCCCACAAATATTCTAATAAGTTGATTAGCTGCATGATATCTAACTACACTTGCATTTCTGTATGCCATGTAGTATTGAAAAAATGGAATAATCTTCTCAGTCATAAACAAAATTCTTCAGGGAACAAGGAAACAGAATTAGCATGTTCCATTCTTATGCAAACCATGACAGAGATCTCAAAATACACCTGGTTCTCTATGCCTCTCTTAATGTCTCTGCAAACTGGCTGCCAAAGAACAAATAAAACACAAAGAATTCAATCTTCCATGTTCTACAAAGGGTTGAAACTTCCCAACATTTTATTCAAAGAAAACCCCAGATGGCTCACAAGAAGGTATGTGCTGGCTAAAAGCCACAAAAAACAAAAGAAACAAAAGAACAAGTCCAGGTGTTCACTACTGGCAAGGGTTTACCCAGGAAACAAAGTTTGGATGTGTAGATTCCAAAACATTTTCTTTCTTCCACTTTATTATAAGTGGTAAATGGCATTTCCTAAAATGACTAAAAAGAAGAGTTCTCAAACAAAACTAAGTTTCAAACATGCAAAGATGCAAAGACTGTCTTCACTGGCCCTATGCATGCAGGTTCTTTGAGACATGAGCATGAATTTGGGGGTAATGTATGGAAATCATATCTACGTACATGGTCACTAAATTTTGTGACTGTACTATCAACTTTGTGATCTAGCTCTGGGTTCAAATGTTAGTCAAACTTAGAGAAAAGAATACAGATTCAGTGATATAAATAAATACAGATGTAGATGTATATAGATACAGATATAGATAGATATATATGTCTATAATACATGTTTGTATATTTATATTAAATCAATTTATGTATGGCTTTAGTCAATAATGAGAAAATTCTCAATCTATTAATTTCTTGCCTATGGCAGTGTTACAACTTACATAAAAAATTAATGTGCATATATAGGCTTTGCTGTGGGCCCTATTTGCTGGAATTAGGAGATACGTTTTTCTTCTATCTCCAAGGGAACTTGGATTTGTAAGAATTTGGATGTTTTCACATCCATAATGACATTATATTTAGAAAACTGGCTCTAAATAAAAAAATCAGTTTATGAAAAATTGTTCTGATTCATAAGATCCTTATATACTCCAAAATTTAAAATGCTTTTTATAACATATATGTGAATTAGTAATAGGATAATTTATATCTGCAATTTTTATTACAAAGACATTAGGCAATATATAATTAAATTAAAATAGTTTTACTCATATCTGGGTAAGAAAACAGTGAAGACTTTTGTGGGAACATTTCTGAGATCGATTAACTTATTTATTACTTAATAAAAGAGAATAGCTATTAACTTTACAGGATCATGTGTTTGGTTTTTTATACTGGCTCACACTTCCTATTCATCTTTATTCACCATATTAGTCAGAGCGCAACACCAGATTCTTAAATTCTTACTTACATTCTTTTCTACTGCTCTGATAAAATACTCTGATCAAAACCACTTAAGGGAGAAAAAGTTTATTTCGGTTTTTAGTATTGTGTAAGGAACGGCATAAAAACAGGTACATGAGAACAGCTTGTCACATGTTGGCACAAGAAAAGCAGAGAAAAAGACAGAAAATAGAGTTTGGTTATAAAACCTTAAGGCCTTGCTCAGTGGCTTATTTCCTCCTGAAAGATTCCAGCTTTCAAATGTTCTGAAAGTTCACTGCCTTAGTTTTCTTTAAAGTTGTGAAAAAAATAGTCCAAAAGCAACATAAGAGAGAAAGGTTTTATTTAGCTTCTCACAATTTTAGGCTATAGGCCATCAATGCAGATAAATCATGGTGTCATGAGATTGAAGCAGCTTGTCATGTCACATTCATATATGATTGCATGTGTACTTGCCAGTGCTCAGGTTGCTTTTACCATGTTGCACAGTTTAGGCACCAAGTCTAAGAAATGGATCCACAATGGACTGGTTCTCCCCATGTGAATTAATGCTTCAAGAAATCCTTCACATGCTGGCCTACAGACAAAACTTAATCTTGAGAATCCCTCTCAAGTCAGACCAGAGGCTTGGCCTCTGCTTCTGGTGTCACGTTGACAATGAATACTAACCATCACACTTCCCAAATGTTGCTAGCAGCTCTAGAAGAAGACTTCAAGTGAAAGAACCTATGGTGGACATTTTGTATCCAAACTACAGCATTCTGTCTTAACTTTCACAGGTCCATGGATATCTCACTATGCCAAATAGATGAGTCTATTATATTTAAATCCAGTTTCATTCAGTTTCTCCGGAATTGGCTGAAGGAAGCCAGATTCTTGGTCAAAATATAAGAATGGTCCTAACTCAGTTCCTGATCCTCATTCCTATCTGTAATCTTATGTGCCAGCCCAACATAGTTTGACTTTCTCTCAGCATATCTTCAAAGTCCCTTGCAGAATGCCCTATTAAACTCAGGTCACATGACTCAATGGCATTTCTAACCCAAAGTTCCAAACTCATACAAATTCTTCACACAGAGCAGTTTCAAAAGCCTAAAATTCAAATAATCTGATTTATACCAGTAAGGATTTTTTTTCATAGTATCAGTTTGTCTTACTTTCGTGCCTTTTGCTATGATAAAATACTTTGAACAAATTAAGTTATAGGAGAAAATTTATTTTGGCTTACAGAATCAAAGGAGGGAGTTCATCATTTTGATGAAGTTATGGCAGCCAGAGCATGAGTCTGGTTTGCTCAATGCACTGACCATCAGGGCAAAAAGAGATAATAGGAAGTGGTAGTGAGCTATAAATCATCGAAACTACTCCCACTGAGTTAATTCTTCCATAATGGGTACACTTAACAAAAGTTCCATAACCTTTCCAGTGTATCAGCTGAGGCTCAAATGTTCAAAAGCATGATACTATTATTTCATACTCAATCCACAACAGTAACTTAAACAACAGGTAAGAACTCTTACATGCACCATAGTTTTACTAGTTATTAACTCCAAATTATAGAATTCTTCAGGACATTTGGTTTAAGGTCTTTGGAGAAGGATCTGTTTTAGGTTTTTCTATTTTACTTATGGATATACACCTTCTCTTTGTAGCTCTTCATACAAATAGATGTCTCCATGTCTGAATTAATCCATTTTCTAAGGACACCATTTATAAGTGATTGGTTTCAACCTTAATGATTTCATCCTGATGCTCAAAAAGACATTTTTCCAAAATTAGGTCACTTGATGACATATTAAGGGATAGGATTTTAACTTATGTGATGTAAGGGAAATGTAGCTTAAGCCATAATAAAAATATCATTTCACTACTTTGAATAATTCTGTTAAATGGAACTCCACGAATATGAGAATACTTATGTGATTTGTTTCAAACACTGTGAAAATCAAAACATTGAATGTGACTTATTATTTTAAAAGCAACACTGTATGGGTGTGTGATCTGTATTGTAAAGGAAAAAAATCACTTTACTTGTTCTCACTTCTGAGTGGCACAGCTTATTATTTTGTTCAAATATGACTACTTGTGGTTGTTATCATAACTTCTTGGATCGTAATTCTCCTGTGGTTCAGAATATATAATACTGCTTTTGCATTTTACATGCTTCTTTCATGGAGTTCATCCTTGACAAAGGGCATTTTACCTTGCTATTATCATTTAACCCTGAATTTCCATTTTATTTTTTTCTGTGTCATGTGCATTTATAACTATAGAACAAATAGTGTTCCAACAGACTTTGTATAAAATAATGAAATACACAGAACTGTTCAGTCCCAATTACAGTCTTTTTCTGAATAATATGTGGGTTATGTATTGCGGGAGTAAATTTTATCTGCAAAAGCCTTTTTCTTCTGAAGAAATATGAGTAGAACAGACAGTGCATTATTCAACAGTTCTATTAAATACAGCAGGTGGCATTGTTACTGAAAATAAAACAAGTGCAAAAATAGTACAGCACATCACAGAAACAGATTTATTTCTTACAATTGATTTACAGAAATAAATTAAAGTTAAATTTACTTGATTATAGAGTACATCTGTCAATTCAGCCTTATGTTCAAAGACTGGGATAATGCCTTTATTAATAGCTAAAATTAATTGGAATTGTTGTGATAAATACTGGTTTTCCAAAATTTGGGGGTGACATATGTACATACACACATATTATTCCAGATTTTTAAAAATGTGCCACTTTAACAATGGGTGTGAAATTCATATCCATATTAAATTTAGCTCTGATATTTCATTTTCACATGCAAATTATTATTTTAAAGTTAGCCACTAAATGGGTATTAAAATGTGTTCATTTCTTTTAGTTATTAAGAATTCTCAGGATGGTTAAATGGCTTCAGGGTTAAGACATTTATTCATAAACCTGATGACATGAGTTCAACCCTCTGAAGTCCACGTGGTAGAAAGAGAAAAATGAGCTCTGGAAGTCCTCCACCTGTGCTACGTGGCATGGAGGGATATAAATATTTCTGATAATGTTCTAACCCCCAATATCTGCAGAGAAATAATGTTTGCCCAAACAATTTCCTCCAGTGTTTTTTGAAATGTAGATTGGTGGTTACTTGAAATAGTCTATTCTTTTGTCAATGTATTTATTGTCTTATGTATTTATAGGCAAATATTTATTAATTTGTCTGTCTATGTATATGTATACAGGTACATATATGTGAGGCATATATGCATGCATATTGATAATCTTTATGACAGATAACTGCAAGACTTATAGTGGTGGGTGATATAAGTAATATGCAAAAGTGAAAGATCTATGATATGGTAAAACAAATAAGAGTGCTAGCTTATAATTAGAAGTGTTCTAAATGATATTCAGACATTTAGAGTATTTAGGTTGAATTAGACATCCAGTACTGGATTATGTATTCACTTGAGACTAACTATAAAATCCAATTACTAAATCTGCATTTAAATCAGACTATCCAGTCCCAGACAAACAAGCAAAGGAACACTTGTTTATTTCAATAACATTTATCATATTAGTTACATATTATATTTTTGAATTCTTTAAACATTCACGTGAAGTATTATCCACCTTTATATTTATAGAAAAGAGTTCTTACTTTGAAAGAGATTGAATAACAGATCCAAACCTCCCTAATTAATAAGTTGTAGTTAAAAATCTGAATATGAATATTAGCATACATTAATTGATAAGCAGGCTTGGACACTAAAACAAATGCCAAAATTATCACAGTTTAAAACAAGGCAAGATGTGTAAAATAGCAGAGTTATTTTAGTTGATCAATTTTTATAGTGTTATTATAATTTTCACCTTCTCTACTATCCTTGAATTCAAACCAGGTATCCTGGTTAAAGATTTCTGGTTTAGCTTCGTCCTTCTCATGTGTAGCCTAGCCTGTGGGTAAGACACAAGAGAAAACAGGGAAATCTCCTTCAATTTAAGGATACTACTTAGAAGTCTTATACGTCAATTTACTTAGACACATTGACTGCAGTGTTGAATCTTAAGTACATTTTTAGCCAGTGGCCATGAATTGAGTTAAAATATGGGTAAACTTCTATAAAGGAAGAAAGGAGAATAATCTTAAAGGATAGTTAGAAGACCCTAAAGCTTATGGCTAAAACAACCACCCTACTGCCATTTTCCTGTTGTTTTCTTGCTAATGAAAAATACCTCTACACTTTTACACCTGTCAGTAAAGATCATTATCACAGTCTTTATTTAATATCATACTTGAACTAATTAGTATCTGACCTAGGAATATTTTTGTATCTCATAAAACCATCTGGATACTTCTTAACTAATTTCCTTGAAACCTCTGACTACAAATTTAGAAACCTGTGCTTCAGTTGACAGCGGTTCTTACATCTAATTGACCAAGAGTAGAAAAATCTACTGATGTATTGACTCTGATTCTACAGTTTCATGTGTAACATTGGCAGAGTTTTCAGGCAAGATAATACAATAAAATCTCTCACACTTTTTTTTTTTAATTTCTAAAACCTCAAATTGATTTATTTAAAACTGAAGACCTCTTGAAAACCACAACTCATCAAAATATATCTTTTTTGCACAAGATCTAATCCTTTGGGTATCTAAAATTCAACTTTTGTACGTGCTACCAAAAATTAAACGCCTCACTCATTCAGTTTTTATTTATTCAGTCGTGCATGTGTGTATGTGTGTGTGTGTGTGTGTGTGTGTGTGTGTGTTTGTAGAACCACGGGTGAATTCGGGAACCACCATGGACTGCCTCCACTTCCTCCTTGTTTACTCTGCCCCTGGATTTACAGGCTCTGCCCTACCAGGAACAGAAACACAGGCCGCCCCAGCTTCTGCCCAGCATCTATATGTGGTGTCTAGAACTCAGGACCTCCTGCCTGCAAGGCAGAGGCTTAACCCCTGAGCCACCTCTCCAGCCCCCCCCTCACTCATTCAGTTTTAAGCAATTCCCATCTCTTTACAATTGCTTACATGAAGAATTCTAGCTATTATTGCATTTCCTCTGTTGGAAAGACCATGCAATGTCATAGTATTTTAATTTGGTTCTGATAGCTAAAATTCTAAGGCAGACTCTGGTTTCTGAAAAATTTTGCTTTCCATATATCATCTGTCTTGGGATAGAATGACATACAGAAAACTTAAAGAATTGAAATTAACTTCCTAGTGAAAAGAAGATATGTCAAAAGGTAAATAATGGCTGGGCAAAGTGGCTCCTGCCTGTAATCCTGGCATTTGGGAGTGAGAAGCAAGGAGGATCTTTGCTTCAAGATCAGCCTTGTTTATATTGAAGCTTGAGGTCATATTGGACTACATTTGACTCTAACTCAAAACAACAACAGATACATAAAGGAACTATAGAATTACAAGACAAATTGCATCTTCAAAGACTAGCACTGATGCACTTGGCATCATTCCTAGTAGTAAACACACTGGTTGCATCAGATCTTAGGTCACAAAATAAATTGTGACAAGAATACCAAAAGAATACGTTTGAAAACTTCTTTACTTTGTAGAGAATAGACATTTCAAATTCAGAGAGTCATGGTTTGAATAGGAGTTGACCTCCACAGGCTCATGTGTTTGAATCCTTAGTTTATGTTTGGAAATTGTAGCATCTTTAGGAGGTGGAGTCTTGCTGGAGGAAAGACCTCACAGAGCGTGGGTCTTGATGCTGTTTAACCCCACCCTGTTTTTGTTAGTAGTTGGTATTCGCAGTCAGCTGCTAGAGCTCTCAGCCTCCATGAGGGACACCTCCAATTTTTGCCATTCAGCCATGTCTTTTTCTGCATAATGAACTACAATTTCCCTCTGGAATCATAAGCCAAATAAATCTCTTCTTTTTTCCCCTAAGTTGCTTGAGTTTGAGTGTTGTCTCACAGCAGCAGAGATCAGTTGTGACAGAGGGCGTTTATTGAATTTTGATGGAAGAGGAACCTGTTTTATTGTAGTATAATTACTTATTTGCAGGGTGTAATTGACAGGTTCTACAACTGTAATAGATTTTAGTCACATGGAAATCTATGGAAAAACCTATTTTCAGTGGTTCAGTGTATCTTCTGTGTAGCTTTACACAACATCACTGGGAGGAGGGATCTTTCCAAACCAAACTTTCCTACATTATTAATGAAGACACGGCTATACTACTTTACAAGAGTGTGAAACATCTTGGGAAAGAATGAAAAATGTTCATGTTGTGATTAAAGGTAGGAGATGACTGATAAAGAAAAATGCATGGAATCTGTATTTCACTCCTGAAAACTAGATACATGGGGCTGGTGAGATGCTCAGCAGATAAGTCACTACTTACAAACCTGCTGATGTGAATTCAATTCCTGGAAGACCATATGGTATGAAATGAATTCCCAAATTTGTATTCTTACTGCCACCTATGAACCATATTTCTCTTCAAAATAAATAATAAAATATGAATAAAATATAAAAGCAATTGTTAACCTATCCTTAGGGATGTGAACCTTCATAGAGTTCCTAATAAATAAATAAATAAATTTAAAATATTTCCTTGAGAATAGCCCTATGCCTAGTTAGTAACTATCTGAAAATAGATTTCTGTAATGAGGAAAGTTAAGATTGATTGTGTGGATCAGGTGATTATAATGAGTAAGTACAACTCAATTTCATGAAATTTATTATACAGTGGATAAAGCATATGGGAAGTCTAGAGGTAGCAGCTATGAAAATCAATGACATGGATCTAACCTGTTGTAATTTTTTGTAGGAGTTTTGCATTGACTGCTTTAAAGAAGATATGTGCAAAGGAGAAAACCTGTTTATATTACTTTGGTGCTGACTGTTAGGTTTTGACACTCTCAGAAGCATGAGAAATGTTGGGTTTAGGTTCAATGAGATGAGGACTGAGTAGTCTATATAAAAACCACAGAGAACAAATTTTAACTAATCCAAACGTGGTAGAATGGTTTCAAATTATCTGAAGGCAGAATTAATAAAAATTCTAAAAATTTTTATGACATTTACGACATACATTCTCAACAAAGATGGTGATTTTTTTAAAAATTGACTTTCAGATTCCTATAGATACCTTTACTAATGAAGCAATGTGCCATTAAAGGATATGAGAAAGACAAGAGTTATATTTGTTTGTCATGAATAAGGAAAAAGTCATCGTACAATATGAGTTAGGAAAGGAGAATTTTTCCTTTCATTGCTGGGAAAATTTCATGGAGAACATAAAAAATAATGTATCTTGACAATGTGGTATGGAAACTGATTTGCTTTTAATTATTGACATACAGACTCTTTTTGGCAAGCCTTCTTATACTCTTAGGGTTCTCTATATGTGACAACATAGAGGGTCATGACACATGTAGATCAAGGACTGATGTTTTCACAAGAATGTTATCTTTCTGCTGGTGATGGTTCTCACAACCTAAATTTGACACAGATTTTCCAGGGAGAACCACAGATGTGGCTAGAGTACACATTCTTCAAGTAGATGAAGAGATATTCATTGCCACACTTCACTGAGAACCTCCAGGGAAAGCTAAAACTAAGTAACATGTATAGATCCTGTCAAATCCATCTGTTTACAGGATTATTTGAATACTTGTTCCATGAAGAGGGAACAAAAAGATCATTCTTTTTTGTTTGAAGTTTCTATCAGCAATGTCAATTATATACAATAATAGGATTAAGATATTTTAATATATGCACACAATGTATTTTGATTATATCTAATCCCCATTATTCACTCTTACCCTCTACCAGTTCCACAGATCCCCTTCCCAAATAGTCCTCCTCTTCTATTTTGATCTTGTTTTTTTTTTTTGGTTATTTAAAGAGTTTTATTACATTTACTTACAGAAGTATGGATAAAGATTGTTTATAGGACATAAACAACTGATCGAAGAAAATGCCTCTTCATCTCCCAAGCAATCCTTAACTGCAAGACAGATCCTCTGGAAAAGATGGAGACTAATAAGCCCCTACCCACTAGTAACACTTAACTGCCCAAAAATCAGTGAGGGGTAGGACCTCATGAGCCCCTTCTCCCTTCATGATGGAATGTTGAGAAGCCCAAATTTGTGTCTTCTTTAGGTTATCTTAAGTGCTAAGTGTACAAGAGCAAAATGGCCGTGCCAGGCTGGAAAGACATATTTAACCCCTTCCTCCAGTTCTTACATTGCTTCTGTCCCTGTTCCTGTGATTTTTCCTGAGCCTTGGATGGATAATATAAATGATGAATTTAAGGTTCATCATTTCACAGTCACTTATTGTCAGCACTCTGAACAGTTGCAGGTTTCTACAACTTCTATGTCCACTCAAAAAGGAATTTCTTTGAACAAACATGAAAGTAGCTATAACTATATGGGTAAACATGACTGTTAGGAGAGCAGTTTGGAAGAATATTTTTATATTTGTAAAAGAACATGGCAGCCCTCTCCGGCAGCAGCGGCGGCTACCTGACGGCATGACTGACCCAGCTGGAGGTTCAACTTTTTTTGCTTGGAAAAATGCATCAAAATTGCCTAACTGATTAAGGTATGGAAAATATACTTCGGAGGACAACATGGCAGTGTGCAGGGTTGGGCAGGGTGGCCACGCCTGAGCGCCCGGCAGCCCCAGCTCAGCCCGCCCGACGCCCGCCCAAAACCTGGCCCGGCAGCCGGGGGCAGCAGCGCGGGGACAGCCCTGGAGCAGCAGCTTAGCTGCTCGGAGGCCCGAGCCATGGAATCAGAGGAGCAGCAGCACAGGACCACGCTGCTGTGCACGGGCTTCTTGGATCCCGCACCATCAGCAAGGTCTTGCTCCTGGCCAAGAACGACATCAATGAGGCCGTGGTGCTGCTCATCAGTGAGCGCCCGCGCTTGGACTACCGCGGCCTCAGCCCCGGGTCCGGCAGCAGCCCACTGGGCCATAGCAGCGGGGAAGGTGGACCCTCGTGAAGCCAGAGCACCTAGAGCAACGGAAGCTTTGACCCACCGCCAGCCTACGATGAGGTGGTGGATGCCGAGGATCACCTGCAGAGGATGATCAAAGATGGCTGTGCCCATGCGATGCCAGTAGCAGACGTTGGCCTCTTTCCCGTCTAATCACTGGGCTCTATCATGGCAGTCCGAGTATGAGGACTAGGCTGGGCCGGACTCTCCAAGAAAAAAGCAAACAAGAGGAGAGATGCACCAGGAATGCTCCAGCCACGTGGAGGTCAGCTGTGACTTAGCCTGCCTGCCAGCTCCAGCCAGCCATGCTACTTCTGCCGCCTTAAAAGACTTTCTATTTCCCCTCTGGACCTGGCATGGCATTAACTACCAGCAGCGGCGGTGCGCCTGCTCGACGCCACAATGCTGCAACCCCGGCATGGGGACCGCCCTCTGCCCACGTCCGCTGAGGAGCGGCAGGACCCATGAGGCGCCCGACCGAGAAGGGCAAGACGGACTCCCACATGAGGATGGCGGGGATGCTGGAAGCCACCGTGCAGATGGTCTGGATGATGCTGAGAGCCCTGCTGAGATTTGTCTTCATGGTCGCCAACAACCTGGGCACCATCCCCTCCTACGTCTGCTATGTGCTGCTCCCGCAGCCCCTGCGTCTGCTGGACAGGAAGTGCTTCTGGCACCTCAAGGGTCAAGTACAAGTGACTGTTAGGAATGGTGGTTTCCTGGGGCTAGTACACGGGCTACACAGGGGATCCTTTCTGCAGTGCTGCCTAAGCAAAGATTCTTGTTCGACACCATGATTACAATTCAGATCGCTCTGTTACCGCCGTACTGTATTCTGTTGAATGTTGTAAAGTGGAAACCATGTGCGCCAGACAGTGGCAGAGAGGAGGTGAGACTATTTCTATAGTCAGTGACTGACTAGCGGACAGCTGAACGATCAATAGCCTGACATGCCATACTGCTTGCCAGAATGCTGAATTCCATGTGTATGTCCACAATGTGAACGGTCTCCAGCAGGCTGGGGTTCCATGTGCTCACAATGTGTATGGTCTGCCGTGGGCTGGGGCTCCCCGTGCTCACACGATGAACTTAGTCTCACAGAAGATGGACAAACCTGCTCTTCCTCAGCTTTATCATGTATTCTTAACCATGTGGAACTAGGAGCTCAATCATAACTATCTACATCTTTAATGTATTTTCTTTTATTGCTTGCATATTATTTTGTATTGTTCAATTTAACAAATTAGGACATAAAGGCAGAAGGTGGACATGCTAGGGAAATGTCAAGGAGAAGTGGGAGGGAGACAGGGGTAGCTATGATCAAATGCATTGTTTGCATGTATGAAATTATAAAAGAGTGAAAATAAAAAAGTAAATATATATATATACATATATATATATATTTAAAGAAAGCAGTTTGGCAGGTACATCCTACTTGTTTAACAACAGCTGCAGTTTTTTGCTAAAGACTATAATCTCTCTGACCACGAGATTCTGAAAAAATTTGCAATAACAGATATGATTTCTTTCTTCAGAAGTGGCCCTCAATTGCAATCTGAAGGTGATTCATTTCCTCATAAAGGGCTTGCCACTGTTAGTGAGGGAGTACAGCTTGGCTAGCCTGTTGGTATTCTTGTACACATGTAGGGTCCATAGCTGAGTAAGGCTGTGGTTAGCAATTTTTGCCCAGCAACCTACATTGCACCTTCTGGCATTACAAATGCTAGCCCCAAAGGAGGAAACTTCTATCTCATTTCCAGCTTGATTTTCTTATATCCTGTGTCCAAAAGCACGTGAATTTTTCAGCAATAAGTTTTTCAGAAAATTCCATTGGGTATATATACCACATTTTCCACATCTGTGTCAACTGATGTTGACGGCCATTTAAGCTGATTGTCTTTCATTGTTATTGTGAACAGAGCAGCAATGAGCATGTACTTGCAAGTTATCAGAAAAATAATATCATTCCATACCGGCTTGGTTTTTATAAATTAAAAACTATGGAATACTGTATAAACAAAATTAGTAGCATTCTGAAAATTAGGAGTAATTTATAGGAGTGGGGGTATAGATTTAACAGGTGCCAAAATTTTAATAAGTACCTTTTCAAAATGACTTTGATAATAATGAAAGTAAAGGTTATCAAATTAGACAAAAATAGCAGTCAAGAAACAGAAACATCAGTATATGATAGTGCATATATGTTAGTCTAGTACTTAGATGGCTGAGTACGAAGAAGTGTAATACGGTTATTGTGTCTCAAAACGATGTCAAACTAGGTGAAACAGCAGAGTCTATCTTATAAAGATTAGTCTTATTTTACTATAAGGAAGGGTCAGATCATGAATAGTAAGTATTCATTCAGGCATTGAAATAGTCTATATACTATTAGAAGGCAGAAATTTAGTGACTGAAAAAAAGCAGAGCAAAAGCATAAGTGAGATACCCCAAATAAATACATAGATCTAAATGAATAGATGGGTAGATTGAAAGTCATGAAAAGAATAAATGATTAGCCTGCTAACATGTAAAATTTTTGATATATAAATCACTAGTGTTTCCTACCTTAGAATTCAGATGCATCTTCATGAACTAAATAATCTAAGCTGAATGTTAAGACATGACAATAACCTAGCAAGTCATTTACTTAACCATAAAATGGTTTATAAACCATAAAATGTGTATCCACAAAGATGTTGGTTCATGAAGGACCATTTTTTTAAAAATTGGAGCTTTTATGTATTATTCTTGATGCTGGAAAATAGTGCAACTGTTATGAAATCATAATGAGGGCCTCAGAAATAAGAAATACATATGATTCTCATAAAAATCTACTCAAAAGATTTGAAATGGGAGCTTAAATATGTAGCTGTATACTTAAATTTATAGAAATATTATTCAAAATAAAACTCAGTTATGTTGTCTTAAACTTTTAACCCCAGGAGTCAAGAAGCTGAGGCAGGAGAAATACCAAGAAGCAAGACCAGTCTGGGTTACAAAATGAGACTGTGTTTCCTAACAAACCAGCTAACAAATATTTAAAGACGTGTATTTTATGTCCCTATTGGTGGATGAATGGATTAAAAAAAAATGTGTACAAGTAGAAAGAACTGCAACTTTGTCTTAAATGGAAAAGGATTTTGATACATGAATTTTTTATGAATTTCAAATAATTTTTCTTATTTTTTCACTTGAAAATTATGTGTATATGGGGAACATGTATGTTTGTATGTGTGTTTGCAGGCACAATTGAGTGTGTAGTAGTCTGTGCAATGGCATGTGTACATGTATATTAAAACTTGAAATCGATTTCAGGAATCATCTTTGATTGTTCTTCCACTTTATTGTGTTGAGGGAGAATATTTAATTAAACCTATAGTTTATATGTAGGGCTAATCTGACCTTCCAGGGTTGGAATTACAGGCGCAACACTATATCCACTAAGCTATTTATATAGAATCTGGGAATCCAAACTCCAGTTCTTTTGTATGTGTGTCAAGCGTTATAATCACTGAGCTATCTTCTGAAACTCTGAGATTATTCTAAATTAAATAAATCAGGCACAAAATGACAAATTTCAAATAATCTTGCTACATAAATAATCTAGCATAGACACATTCATATTGCTCTAGAAACTACCAAAAATTAGGAAGAGGAAGAAATCAGAGGTTATAGTTAATGGATGAATATTTTGGAAAATGAAAATGTTCTTGAGGTTAATAGTGGAAATAACAGTGAAACAATGAAAATGCAGTTAATGCCACTTTACGTTTAAAATATCTTTTTTTAATATCTTCAGTGTATATATCACACCTTGATTTTCTACAATAAGAAACTCTAAAAGCTATGTTTTAGAAATGTTCTCCTTCTGGGGCTGGAGAGGTGGCTCAGTGATTAAGCCTCTGCCTTGCAGGCAGAAGGTCCTGAGTTCGTATCCTAGACCCCACGTATAGACGCTGGGCGGAAGCAGGGGTGGCCTGCGTTTCTGGTCCTGGTAGGGTGGAGCCTGTGAATCCCGGGGCAGAGTAAACAAGGAGGAGGTGGAGGCGTCCATGGTGGTTCCTGAATTCGTCCATGGTTCTACACACACACACATACATACACATGCACACACATGCACACACATACATACACACGCACAATTAAATAAATAATAAAAAAATTAAAAAAAAGAAATGTTCTCCTTCTGACAAGAAGTTATTTTAATAAGGGAAGAAACTTCATTAGAATTATGTAAAATATGTTAAGCTTCAACATTGAAATTTATTAGTGCCTAAGAATGATTATTTCCTCCAAAGAGAAAGGTGGAAGAATTAAGATTCATTCCAATCCTAATGAGAAAAGTGTGACTGACAACACAATCTCCATCTGCTATGTCAATCTGCTAACTGTGACACATGTAACAACAGCTATTTACAGGAACTAAGAAGCATAGTGATAGAGTGAAAGGACGGTATAATCTTCTGGTCCATTTCTTTACAGTGAATTTAGATATCTGGAGGACCAAGATGTCACTGAAAGCAAAAGGTGCAGTGCCATATGTGTAGGAAACATACATAGTCATATTCCAAACTTATACGCTTTCATAGTTGAAAAGGAAGGCACATTTTATGTGTAAATGAACATTTGCAAAGACAGTCTGAGATTTGATAAACTAACTTGATAATTTTTCAAAGGCAAAAGAGTCTTACACAATTATTTTTAAGAAAAATGGAAAGGCATGCAAAAATCAATTAAATTGAAGGAATTTTATACCAGTACTTATGTTGATCTCTGGATAAGAATCTAAAGAATACTTGAAGCAAAGTGCCAGGTATCTTTATTAACTTTCTGGTATAAAAGTAGTAATTGTGATCTGACTAACCTCTTCCTTTGCTTCCAGCTATGCCTTCTGTTATGTGATTGCCCTCATAAAGGTTTATATTCACTTTGGATCACTGAGCCAGATAAATCTACCTTTATCTCTTAAGTTGCTGCAGTCTGAGCACTGTCTCATATCAGGAAAAGAAAAGTAACTGCAACAATATGCTTGGAGCTAAACAAAATATTTTCAAGAGACTTGATAAAAATGGAAAAGTTATGAAATTTGGACTTACATGTTCACTCATTATTATAGCTATTTTGCTCATGTGGCAAAAACATGTTAAAAAATACTAAGGGATGAAGAGATTTATTCCATTTCACTGCCCAGTAGGACAGGAGAGTCATAGCATTAGTAATCAAGGAAACTAGTCACATTGCATTCACAGGAAGAGTAGAGGTCAAATGAATGCATGCCTGCTTATTAGCTAGCTCTCTAATGCTTGAATAGGTCTTTCTAATTTGATCCACCTTTCCAGAGGATTATCTTTCTTCCTCTGAGCTGGGTCTTCCCATATCAATTGAGGAATCAAGGCTATCTTTGACAGACATGTCCACTTTTTGATATATAAATATTTGATATATGACAACTCCTTGGTGTCAGATTGAAAATCAATCCTAACTGTCTCATTCATAAATGCATAATGATTATCTTCACACCTTTGTAACAATCTACTTCTTACCTTCAATTTCTTATAAAACAGTGGAGAGAGATAATAGGTGCTTCTATAAGCTTATAAGACATGCTGTTTTTATGCTCATATTTTTCAATTAATATTCCACACAAAAGTGGCATCAAGATTCTTATATAGGGATATTTAGGAAAATGTATGTTTAGAATAATAAGCTAAATATCAATACATAAAATATTTCTCTGATTTACTAATATATAAACTAGAAATACAATATTCATGCTTACTAAATAGTGAACCTTTGAATAGATCCACTCTACTTATTCCTCTATTTTATGATATTATGGTAAGAGATGAGAAAATGGTTAACCAATTATGATGAGGTTATTTAAACATCACGGATTAATTCATTTTTGCATTTGATGCTTAAGTTTTAATTTTAAAATAAATATGATTATTACATATATGTAAACTATCCCTTGTGAAAGTAAGAAGGCACGAGTAATACAACCACTAAGACAGATTTTATTATGCAGTGTTAAGCATGACAGAATTTCACACCTCAGAAGACAATATGTCCTTGGATTTACATAGTGTGTTTCTTGCAAAAATCAGAGCAGTTTTTCATCTTCAGAGTTTGTAAGGTGCATAACAATAGAAAACTTCATTTTATACAAGGAAAAATATGAAGTTCAGAAATGTTCCATTATTGCTCAAAGTTGCTTAACATGTCAGTCAGGAGATATTTTATGGTTCTAGCTGGACTTGTTTTCATTTTGTACTAAAATATACATATACAAAGAATTGTTACCACAGAACCACTTTATCTGTACAGTTAATATAGATATGATCTATTTTTTAAATTATTTTTATTATTGTGTGTGTGTGTGTGTGTGTGTGTGTGTGTGTGTGTGTGTGTGTGTATCAGAGGGCACTGCATGTCCCTAAGGAAGACCGAAGGTGACTTTGGGAATCATCCTGGCTTGCTTCTACCTCCTTCTTGCTTCCCTCTGGGATTTCCCAGACTCCACTCACCAGGATTTTAAGTGTGGGCCACCCCATTTCTGCCTGGTGTTTTTACATGGGACCTGGGATCCAAACTCAGGACCTTCTGCTTGCAAGATAGAGTCTTAACCCCTGAGCCATCTCTCCCGCCCATGATCAATTTTTTGCATATATGATTGACAATGTTAGAAATAGGACATATATATTTAGAATACAATGAATATGTATGCCATTTATCAGTTTTGATTTCTTTTTTATAGTTCTATAAGCTAAGGCAATAAACTAAATATGGTTCAAAGTTGAACAATATTGTCATTCCCCCATTACTTTTATGATAATTCCCTGCTGTGACTAGAAGACAGTCATTACATATTTTCTCTGCCCTCTTTGATTAATTTGCAAATGACTATTATCTTGCTGTTGGGCTGTTTACTTTTTACTTATTCCTCATATTTCTTCCTATGTAATTTTTAATGTTCACATCACATTCTTCCTCTCCCATGAAACTTCCACTTACAATATGTCCACTCATCCATTTCTATCCCTCCAGGTTAAAATGTAACAAGCCATATGCTTACACAGGACCACATTACAATAGTCCCTTCGTTTTCATATACCACTGCAAGAGAAGAATGCAGTCTCCTTACAAACAGATTATTTCTTCAGCATTTGTACTCTATCTAATACAGTGCTATATACATAGAGATGGTCATCAAATATTTGCTGAATGAATGTATACATGAATATATGATAAGTTCTCCTTCACCACATCAATCCCATTTCTACTTGTTGAACATTCTTATTTGCTAACTTGTAAGCTCTAAAAGGCAGATGCCTATCAGTTTCAATCATTAATTTAAAATTAACAACACAATGTAATCAATACTTATAACAAATGTGGAATAAGCGAATGAATGCATTTAAGCCCTTTAATTTGCATAGCATACACATACACATACACACACACACAAATTACACTAATAGCAGTTTTATGATATTGTATTACCAGGCACCATTACAGTAGCATTTATTCTTAGAAGAAATGTACATGATATAGCATTCATTTATTGCAATGAGTCCTTATTCAGAAAACACCACAGTTATCATGTGATCTCAAGTGTTTCTGTAGTTGCATTTTTATCTTACTTTTTAAAATTTTATTTTTCCTTTTTTCTTTCTCCTTAATCCCCATTCCCATTATCTCTCTTTTTCCTCTGACAACCTTTCACCTCCCCTTCCTGTTTTCGTCTTTTTTTTATATAATACTTTTTTATTATTATTTCAGCTCATACAAACTTAATAGGTACACCAGTTCCCTCCCTCCCTCTTCCTCCCCCCGAATCCCCGGCTCCCTCTCCCCTCACCCCTCCCTCCCCATCCCCCCGTGCCTCCCACCCCAGTTCCCAGAGTCCTTTCTTGTGCATGCCTGACTCTCCTCTGGGCCCCCTCTCCGATGATGTACAAGGACCCAGTGGCCTTTCCCTGAACCCTTTCCTGTGTTCCCCTTAAGTACAGGAACACTGTTTTCAAGTCTTACACTTGTGTCACCCACTGTGCTTCATCTACTTTATCTTTGATGTCATATGCCTGACATGATTCATGTTTCAGCAAGTATCAAAGATCAGTGGGTATACCATTGAGGAGAGCATTTTCCTTTTTCTTCACTATCAGTATTAATTCTCATTAGTCTCTCAGGGAGGTATGGAGCTTTTTGAGAGCTTTCCTCTTTCCTGGTGAGATGCTGATAGAACAGCTGCCATGTAGTTCTTGTGAAAGTGTACATATCCGCCATGAAATTATGGATACCTCAATCCTGTTGTGCTTAGGAGATGTCTATCTCACCACTGTCCCACTTCTGGCTTTTACAGTCTTATCACCTTCTCTTCCACAATGTTCCCTGAGCCTTGTGGTAGTTTGGATGGAGCTTAGATGTTTAGGGCTAAGAAATTCATAGTAACTTATTTTAGTTACTGTGTTTTTCTGTACTAAATATGCACTGTTGAAAAATAAAGCTTCAAGTTTGAGTGCTGAGTGCTCCTCCAATTTATGGGTATAAAATGGGTGTTTAAAAGACAATTTGGCCTCTTAATAGCTAAACTTCAATAACCTGCTCTTCCCCTGGGACCTATGTCCTTCCTTTCAAAGGTTCTTATCGTTTTTACAAGAGAAATGTTCTCCCTTCTGAAACGCGGGGCTTAAATCTGATCAGATAGCTGTTAGTTGCCTCCTTGATATTCATGCCACTATTTCAATGATGCTCACCTCTTGCCACAGTGATTGTTATTGTAACTTTTCAGATTTCACAGATTGATGAGGCTTTTGAGTATCTTTCTCCCCTGGTAGCTTCCATAGTACTCTCAGGTATTTTGTAAGCTATACAGCAAGAAGAAGATTTCAGACCAGTTCCAGCTGGTGTTTTAGTCCCTATTCTGAAATCCATATGTGTTGTCTCCTCAGTAATAGCTACCCTACTTTTCAAATGTGTGAATATGTATATGTTAACATGGGTGAATGGATGCTCATGTATGTGCAGGTCTATGTGGACATGTGTGTTGAAACCACAAGACGAAATTCTAGGTTGTCCTCAAAAAATGCCACCTACCTCTTTTGAGACCAAAGTCTTTCACTGTTTTGGAGCTACCTGAGTAAGTTAAGCCAGCTGGCCAGCCCGCGAGCCCCAAGGAACCTTCTGCCTTCATCTCCCCAGTGCCAAGATTAAAAGTATGTGCCATGACTTCTAGTTTTTAATGTGTGTTCTAAGCTGGGTGGTGGTGGTGATGATGATGTCAAACTCAAGTCTTCATGATTGCCCTGAAAGTACTTTACCAAATAAACCTTCTCCCTAGTCCTTGCCTTGCAGATGCATTTCTTGCTCAGTGACTAGAAAATATAGACTGTGAAGTTGTAAGAACACTCCTGGTTATGGAACATGTAACAAACATAAGCATATTTTTGAGAGATGTAATGCAAATATTAATAGACATACTGTAGTCACTTTTCTGTGATAACACCTGTGTTTTCATTTTGTGTATTACTTTATTTACTTATTTGAGAGATGGGAAAATGAGAGGGAAAGAGAGGGAGGGAAAGAAATGAGACAGAGGGAGATACACACAGAGAAGGAGGTATAGAGGGAAAGACAAAGAGAGAAAGACAGAGAATACATATATGTTATAGTACACATGTGGATGTCTTCAGTCCTCCCGTTTTACCATGTAGGTTCTGAGAAATGAGTATGGAAGTTTGTACGCAGACACCTTCATCTACTGAGGCATCTTGCTAGCCTACTTCTTTTTTTTAATATACATTTTTATTATTATTTCCACTCATACAAACTTAATAGGTACACCACTTCCCTCCCTCCCTCCTCCTCCCCCTGAAACCCCTGCTCCCCCTCCCCTCACCCTTCCCACCACATCCCCCAGTACCTCCCCTGCCCAATTCCTAGAGAGTCCTTTATTGTGCATGCCTGACTTTCCTCTGGGCCCTCCTCTCCGATGAGGTGCAAGAACCCAGTGGCATTTCCCAGAACCCTTTCCCGTGTTCCCCTTAAGCATAGGAACACTACTGTGGCTGTCAATCCCTTGCCTCCAAGGCTCTTGGTGCCTTTAGCAGATGCTAGACTTTGTGAGGTCAATAGTGTGTTGGATATTGCGCAGGGCATGCAAAGTCCAATTATAATTGCTTTGGCCCTAACTTGTGTGGAGTATCTTGCAAATCATTGCTCCTCCCATCCTTTTGCTCTTACAATCTTACCGCCCCCTCTTCCACAAATTTCCCTGAGCTTCAGGATGGGGAGAGATTAGGCAGGCCTAGTTCTAGGTGGTTGATATAGAGTCTCTGAAGTTCTGGATTGTGGTTTGTTAATTTTCTTTTGCAGTTTTGCTGCTCCTGCAATGCCCTTCACTCCATCCTGATGGGCACTGTATGTCACCTCCTGGCCAGAGACAAAAAGCTGTTAAACTGGAATCTTGTTATAAGAGCACATTCAAGGGTAGATGTAATAAAAGTAGGAAACCTCAGTGAGGGAGGGGTCAATCACCTATTTGCAAAATGGTTACTTTTCATCTGCCAAACTATATGCCCTCCCCTTCTGGTGAGATAATACCCCTCAGTTGTAAATGATCAGGAACGAACGTCTGCGAACTTAACCAGGTGTCACATTACTTACTTGCAGTCCTTGATGGAGGCCTATTTTCTCTGCTGTAACATGGTCCCCTCTCTCCATGTTTCTGGTGTGGCCCTCCAAACCCATCCCTCCTGTTCAAAATCCTTGCAATTACTGTAGATATTACATAGATTTACCTTTGAGTGTCTCAAGGTGGGCTGGGTGGGTTTGACACTAGGAGCCACCTATTAAGGAGTACATACTGCACTTAGTTTCCTGGGTTTGGGATACTTCACTTAATATAATTGTTTCTAATGACATCCATTTCCTGGCAAATTCCAGCAACTCATCATTTTTGATGGCTGAGTAGTACTCCATTGTATGGATGTACCACTTTTTCCTTATCCACTTGTCAACTGATGGACATTTGGGCTGATTCCATGACTTTGCTATTGTAAACTGTGCTGCTATGAACATGATCGTGCTGGTGCTATTGAGGTGAACCTCTGCTGCATGGGAGGTTATTCCCAAAAGTGGAATAGCAGGGTTATATGGCATTTCAATCTTTAATTTCTTTAAGAATCTCCAGACGGCTCGCTGGAGTGGCTGTATGAGCCTGCATTCCCACCAGTAATGTAGGAGAGTTCCCCTCTCTCCACATCCTCTCCAGCATTTGTTGTTGTTGTATTGTGGATTTTTGCCATCCTGACCAGGGTGAGATGATATCTCAGGGAAGTTTTGATTTGCATTTCCCTGATGGCTAAAGAAGTGGAGCATTTTTAAGATATTTGTTAGACATTTTAATTTCATCCCTGGTAAAGTTTCTTTTAAGCTCCAGGGACCATTTTTTAATTGGGCCATTGGTTTCCTTGATGTTTAGTTTTCTAAGTTCTTTGTGCACTCTGGACAGTAGAGCTCTATCAGATATGTGGTTAGTGAAGATTTTCTCCCATTCTGTGGGTTGCCTTTGAGCTCATGTTACAATCTCTTTATATGAACAGAAGCTCTTTAATTATACAAGATCCCAACTGTTGAGAGTTGGTAGCATTGACTGTGCCATTGGGTGTCTGTTTAAGAAATGTTGCCCTAGCCCAATCAGGTTGAGGGAGTTCCCTTCCCTTTCCCCTATGATTTTTGTAGTTTCTGGCCTTATATCAAGGTCCATGATCCATTTGGAATTGTCTTGTACATGGGACAAGTATGGGTCCAGCTTTAATCTTCTGCATGTGGAGATCCAGTTTGCCAGCACCATTTGTTGAAGGTGCTCTTCTTTTTCCATTGGATTCTTTGGGCCCCTTTGTCAAAGACCAAAAGGCTGTAATTTTGTGTGATTATATATGGGTATTCAATCTTTATCCATTGATCTATGTGTCTATTTTGGAGCCAGTACCAGGCTGTTTTTATAACTATGGATTTGTAGTATAGACTAAGGTTTGGTATGGTAATACCTCCAGTAATGTTTTTGATACTCAGGATTGTCTTTGCTATCCTGGGTCTTTTGTGCTTCCATATGAATTTTGAGATTGTTTGGTCAACTTCTTTAAAGAATTGCTTTGGGATTTTAATTAGTATAGCATTGAATTTGTATAATGCCTTTGGTAGGATGGTCATTTTTACGATGTTGATTCTGCCAATCCAGGAACATGGGAGGTCTTTCCACCTTCTGGTGTCTTCTGCTACTTCTTTCTTTAGGGTTTTAAAGTTTTCATTGTAAAGGTCTTTTACTTCCTTGGTTAGGTTTATACCCAGATATTTCTTTTTTTTAGGGGCTATAGTAAATGTGATTGTTTCTCTCAAGGCTTTTTCACATCTTTCATTCTGGGCATATAGGAAGACCACTGATTTTTGCACATTTATTTTGTATCCTGCCACCCTGCTGAACTTCTCAATTAGTTCCAGGAGCTTCCTGGTGGACTTTTTGGGATCACTCAGGTATAAGATCATGTCATCTGCAAATAGGGATAGCTTGACTTCTTCCTTGCCGATTTGAATCCCTCTTATGTCCCTTTCTTGTCTTATGGCTTCAGCTAAGACTTCAAGTACAATATTGAATAGAAGTGGTGAGAGTGGACAGCCTTGTCTAGTTCTTGATCGAAGTGGGAATGCTTCCAATTGTTCCCCATTGAGCATAATCCTTGCTATGGGCTTGTTGTATATAGCTTTTATTATATTGATAAAGGTTCCTTCCATTCCTACTGTCTCTAGCGTTTTGATCATAAAAGGCTGTTGGATCTTGTCAAAAGCTTTTTCTGCATGTATCGAGAGTATCATGTGGTCTTGGACTTTGGACTGGTTTACATGATGAATTACATTTATTGATTTGCATATGTTGAACCAATTTTGTGTTCCGGGGATGAAGCCTAATTGGTCCCCGTGAATGATCTTTTTGATATGTATTTGAATCCGATTTGCTAAGACTTTGTTGAGAATCTTTTCGTCTGTGTTCATCAGAGAGATTGGCCTATAGTTTTCTTTTTTTTTTTTAATTTTTTAAATTTTTTATTCAATTGTGCGTGTGTATGCGTGTGTGTGTGTGTGTGTGTGTGTGTGTATGTGTGTGTGCATGTATGCGTGTATGTAGAACCACGGACGAATTCGGGAACCACCATGGACCGCCTCCTCCTTGTTTACTCTGCCCCGGGATTCACAGGCTCTGCCTTACCACGTCCAAAAAGGGAGGCCGCCCCGGCTTCTGCCTGGAGTCTATATGTGGGGTCTAGGATCCGAACTCAGGCCCTTCTGCCTGCAAGGCAGACGCTTAACCCCTGGGCTACCTCTCCGGCCCCTATAGTTTTCTTTTTTAAGTGAATCTTTATTAGGTTTTGGGATTAAAACGATATTAGCTTCATAGAAGGAATTTGGTAGTTTTCCTTCCTTTGCTATTTGATGGAACAGTTTAAGGAGTATTGGTGTTATTAATTCTATATTTCTGGTAGAACTCTGTGCTGAATCCATCTGGTCCAGGACATTTTTTGGTGGGAAGATTCGAGATTACTTCCTCAATTTCCTTATATGTTATAGGACTATTTAAATAATTCACAACTTCCTGATTCAATTTAGGTAAGTTGTGTTTACTTAGAAATTCATCCATCTCTTTTGTGTTGTCAAACTTCACAGAGTATAAGTTTTTGAAATATGATGTTATAATTCTCTGGAATTCTTGGGTATCAGTAGTAATAACTCCTTGTTCATTTCTAATTTTGTTAATTTGGGTTTTCTCTCTCTTGCTTTTGATTAATTTAGCTAGGGGTGTATCAATCTTATTGATTTTTTCAAAGAACCAGCTTTTTGACTGGTTGATTTTTTCTATCGTTTTCTTAATCTCAATTTCAGATATTTCTCCCCTTATTTTGCTAATCTCCTCCCTTGTACTGCTTTTAGGATCAGATTGCTCTAGTGTCTCTAAAGCTTTAAGTTGCATTGTTAAGTTGTTTATTTCTGATGTTTCCATTTTTATGATGTAGGCATTAAGAGCTATGAACTTACCTCTTAGAACAGCTTTCATTGTGTCCCAGAGATTTGTTTAAGTTGTATTTTCTTTTTCATTCACTTTCAGGAAATTTTGAATTTCCTTTTTAATTTCTTCCTGAATCCAGTTCTCATTCAGCATCATACTGTTAAGTTTCCAGGAGTTAGTGTACTTTCTCTTGTTTGTTGTGTTGTGGATGTCCAGCTTTAGGCTGTGGTGTTCTGATAGGGCACAGGTTAGAATTTCAACTTTTTTGTATATGTGTAGATTCATTTTGTGGCCCAATATGTGATCTATTTTGGAGAAAGTTCTGTGTGCTGATGAGAAAAATGTGTATTCTTTGGTGCATGTGTGAAAAGTTCAATAGAGATCTGTAAAGTCCATTTCTTTAAGGGTTTGATTAAGTTCCAAAGTGTCTCTGTTAAGCTTTTGACCTGTTGATCTATCCCATGTTAAGAGGGCGGTGTTTTAGTCCCCAAGAATTATCGCTTGGGGGTTGATTTCTTGCTTTAGATGCTGTAGGGTTTTCTTAATGAATGTGGAGAGGGGCCTGTATTGGGTGCATATATGTTCAGTATTGTGAAGTCTTCCTGGTGAATTGTACTTGTGACTAAAATGTTTTATCCATCTGTGTCTCTTATGATTTTCTTTGGTTTGAAGTCCACTTTGTCTGAAAGCATCATTGCTACCCCTGCCTGTTTTCTGGTTCCATTAGCTTGCAAGATTTTTGACCAGCCTTTCATTCTTAGGATGTGCCTATCTTTTGTGGTGAGATAAGTTTCCTGAAGTTAGCAAATTGCAACGATTGTGGTTTTTAATCCAAGTTTGTATTCTGTGTCTCTTAATTGGTGAGTTAATATCATTGACATTTAATGTTATAATGGAGAAATTATTTTTAATTCTGGACATTTTTCATGTTTAGTAAATTATGTCAGCGTTGTTTGATATTTATGTTTTGGTGATATTATACTTCCCTTCCGTCTTCCTGAATATGCTTGTTTTTTTTCTTCAAGCTTGAGTATCATTTCTAGCATTTTTTGAAGGCCTGGTTTGGTAGACATGTATCCCTTCAAGTTGTCTTTGTGCTTGAAAACTTTTCTTTCTCCCTCAATCATGACAGATAGTTTTGCCGGGTTGGCATTTTTGCTCATTTAATACTTGAAGTATGTCTCTCCAAGCTCTTCTTGCTTTTACTGTTTCCATTGAGTAGTCATTTGTTATTCTAATAGGTTTACCTTTAAAAGTGACTTGCTTTTTTTCTCTTGAAGCTCTCAGCCCCTGTTCTTTGTCTTGAATGTGGAGTTTTGACTATTATTTGCCATGGCGATTTTCTATTTTGGTCATATCTGTTTGGAGTGCGAATTGCCTCTTGTATTTCTATAGGCCTCTCATTCTTTAGTTGTGGGAAGTTTTTATTTATGATGAATTGAAATATTTCCTCAGGTGTGGTATTTTGGGATTCTTGTTCTGGTATTCCATGAATGCGTATGTTAGGCTTCTTCAGGGTGTCCCATATCTCTTGAATGTTCCTCTCCAGTATCTTTTTTGGCTTTAACAATCTCTTCCATTGAGCTGGTTAATTCTGCCACTTTGTCTTCAAGATCTGAAATTCTATTTTCTGCCTCATTTATTCTGCTGATAAGACTCTCTGTTGAGTTTTGGGTTGAAGATAACTTGTCTTTTAGTTCAATTTTAAACTCTGCCTGAGACTGTTTTAACTTCTCTATGCCTTTTTTTGTTTCTTGAACTGTTTTTCTCACCTCCTCCAAGTGCCTGTTGTGTTCCTGTTCAAAGTGGTTGATACGGTTGTTTAACTCTTCTCGGATTTCCTCTTTCATAGTATTAATCATGGTAATGATCATACTCTGAAAGTCGTTATGTTGGGTCTGGCTTTCATGGCTATTTTCTGTGAATTTGTTTTGGTTGGAATTCATCATTATGGGATTAATTTTTTCGGTGGGAGCTTGGTCTTCTTGGGTTTTGTTTCTCATGGATCTGCACTTTGACTTGGGCATTGTTATTTTGTTTTTTAGGACCTTTCAGTTTCTGTGTGTTTTTCACTGAACTGATGTAGTTTGTATTGTTGCACTTGCCAGTTATTACTAGTGCTTGCCTTGGATTGGGTATGTTTGTGTATTGTTATTGTTATATCCTAGATGAGGCTATTAGGCTGTTAGTACATCAGTTAATTCAGGTTAAATTACCAGGGGGTGAATATTAGTATGGTAGTGCACTTTTATGATTTAATATCTTGGTGATATGTGAGGGTGAGTGGTGTACTCCCTGGAGTTGTATGTTTTTGGGGTGGCTATATGAGGAAGTTGATCTACACCAATTGATACTAGAAAGGATCAGTAATGTGAAAAAATAAAAAAGAAAAAGGTTTACTTATCTTTGGGCTGGATGTGAAGAATCTCACCCACGTGATATAATGATTGTAGTGGAGTCCAGATGTATGGCCTGTGTTCCCTTTGTTCCTTAGAATTTTGCTTGAGTTTCCTTTGGACTCTATTGAATTCTGAGTAGCAGTGTGTCTTCTGTGGACCACGTGTGTAGGTCCCTGGTGGGCCGGAGAGGCAGAGGGTCTGATGTTGATGGCAGAATTCTTCACCTGGGACCTGGGTGCTGGCGGGGGCAGTGCAGAGGGGCTGGGGTCTGGGCCGGGGCCCAGGCAAAGCCGGAGGGCGCCTGGGTGCTCGCTGGGAGATGGGGGGCTCTCTAACGCACTCACCTGGGAGCTGGCGGGGCAGCACAGAGGGTTTTTGCTGGCCTACTTCTATGTCTCCTCTAAGAGTTAATCTTATTCCTTAATTTAAAAATTTTTTGTTTTCAAATCAGTAGTAATAAACAATAATATGGTCAGCTGAAAAACAAAGTATTTCTGTATCTAGAGGCTTTTTTATTTTACTATAGGATGTTAATAATGAAATGAACCCACTATCCAAAAGTATTTATTACCAAACATGGAATGTTAGATAATATGATAGATGGTGACATTATTTTATGGAATAACAGGTCGCATGACTTGAGAAGGGGTTTATTTATTAGTTGGCCAAAGGGAATATAATTTGTAGAACTTGTCACTCAGTCATTACATGCATCTTATTCTTGATATTTTGTGTGTTTGTGTGTGTGTGTGTGTGTGTGTGTGTGTGTGTGTGTGTGTGTGTGTGTGCTCTCACATGCGTGCATGTGTAGGTCTGTGTATAATTTTTTTCTTATTATCAGTAGAAGGAATTTTGGTTTTCTGAAGCTTCAAACTGAAATGAAAATACAAAAATAAAGTACACAAAAAGAAAATGAGAGAGTCTGGCAGGGGAGATGAAGAGTTGCAAGGAGAAAAGAAGGGAAGATGGGATTTGGGACTAAAGGTTGAAAATATTATAAATTCACTATACTCATGTGGAAACGTTAAAAAATTAGAAGCGCATGAAAAACTAAATAAAAAGAAGAAAACCCACAAGACAAATGCCAATAGGGAGAAATATCAGTGCAGTACAGTGTAAAATGACATTTACAGTAACCACCGACCACTTGCATGAGATACAACACAACATTGTTCTTGGTATTTAGTAAAAAAGAAGGGTGACCTATATTTGGAAATCAGTATGTATTATTAAAATACTTTTATTAAATTATAATCTTGATCTTTATATTTTTTATTTTAAATTTCATTACTTTGGCATGTGAGCACTGTGACACATGAGAGACGGTCAGAGGACAACTTGTAAGAATTGGATCCTGCCCTTCCACCATGTAAGCTCCAGAGACTAAATGAGTCATCCACCAGCACTTTTATCCTCGTAACATTCATGCAGGCCATAATATGGTTTTTCATAAAGTGGATTACAGACTGAAAACATCCCCATGTATCTTTGTGGATACAAATAGCTGATGGTCACTCACTACTGCTATATCATGAAGGAAAATGGAGCAAACTGTACTAAATACATTTTTTCAGGAAGCAAGTAGATTATCTTTTATAAGACATTATTGTTTAGTATCAGAAAACTCAGTTTTTCAACTTGTAACAGTTAACAACTAGGGAAAAAAATCTCCAAAATCTACCCAACGTTTTCACCCAACTGATGATGTATAATGAAAAATAAAATGGATATTTAAGATATGCAATATGGTGGTTTGAATTGTATACATTTTGAAATGATAATCACAGTCAAGTGATTGGTATATGTCACCACACTAATTTGCTGTGTGTGTGTGTGTGTGTGTGTATGTGTGTGTGTGTGTGTGTGTGTTCAGTGTATGCATTTGGTGGGAATACTTAAAGCCAACTTTGTCAGCAAATCTTCAGTGTATAGCAGAAGTTTAACTATTGTCATCATGAGACAGAGACAGAGGGACATACGTGAATGTTTTGGAACACTGATGGCGGGCCAAACATGACTTTAGGAAGTCATTTCCTCCTTCCACCATATGGGTTTCTGATAATGGAATTTGGATTGCAAAGGCTGCACACAGGCACCTTACCTGGTAAGCTATTTACCAGACTCAAGTTCAATTTTAAAAATATTACTTAGAGCAGGAACAGATTCTTCTGGATTCTTAAGAGAAAGAAGAGGAAGAGTAATAAGGAAAACCGTAGTCTTGCTGTGTCTGACACAGGTGTTAACTTGACAATTGTAGGATTTGCTTTAAGGCCCACCTAGGAAGCATTATTTAGTTAAATTAGCCCTGTATAAGCTTGCAGGAAATTATCTAATTGAAATGGGGAGACCCAGCTCACACTGGGTGAAATCATTCCTTCGGCAGTTGGATAGGTAGAGAATGAGCTGTTTGGAAATAGACACACAAGCATTCAGACATGATGGTTCAAGAGAGAAAATATGCTCCACTTGAACAATTGCTATGGAAATATGGTTTGACCAGTTCCCTTGACTTCTCATGTTTGAATGATATCTCATTCTGTGCTGATAAACTGAAGCAGAGAATCTTAGGTAAGAAAACACACCTTGTTCCCTAAGTTGTTTTGATCATGTGTGTATACATACACAAAAACTGTAGCACCTGCTATTCAGCTGTCTGTAAAGTTACAACTAAGGTTCCACATCTTTTTAAAATGCATTATAGCTTCTTTGGCTCTAATTTGTTCATGTGAAGGGTAAACTCTCATTGAGACAATTGAGTCCTTGGATATTAACACCTTTTCCAGCCATGCTGTTTCCCTTGTTCATTTCCTGTCAAAATTGTGTAAAGGAGTACCAAAAGCAAAACTTCAGCATTGAGAGCTGCTTTCCTCATTTAATAACCTACCAATCTGGTATTTAAAGCATATAGAGTGCATTGGGATATTGACTCCATCTCTTTAATCTGCTAATCTATTGCTGTGCTGAAGTGGTGAAGTAACCTGGTAGAACCTGTTAATTAAGCTTTCATCATGATATTGCTTTGTCCTGTGCTATAAAGTTTGTCTTTATGAAAAACTTTACATCTACAATCATTCAACCAGTGTTGCAGATACAAAGTATGCTGCTAGTTGTCCTAGGACATTAATAGATTATGGGGACTTGGAACGACTCCCTGTCTCTTGATATTTCCACTAGGGTATTTTACCTAGAAAAGATAGAATATCATAGAATGATGATTGGCTTCTAGATTATCATACATCATGGAAGATAAGGTATTACTCCCAGGTCCTCTTTTGTATCTGCAATAGAACATTTTGCTGCTTTTTTTGAGGTTGTACTACATTTGGGAGCAGAATTTGAGCTCATGCTCATGGATCTATTGTCACTTCTTTGGGATTTCTTGGTCTGATGTAGGTTTTATGTCAGATTCCGTACTGGTGGGTCAAAAATTCTTGCTTTGAATAATGGTGATGATTGAAGCTCTGTGAATATCAAAGACAAACCCACACCCAAGGAGTCATGTATTCATTTGCATTAGAACTAAAGGGTTAAAGCCTAATCTTAGGAGCAAACTTTAGAGTCACCTACTTCTGCATCTAAACAGGACCCCTAAATCAGTTTAAGCAAGCAAACACAAACCCCAAGTCACATATCTCCTCAGTCAGGAGGTTATGACCAAGTACTTCTTTCTTCACCTTGAAACATTTCTGTTGCAGTTTGCCTACATGATTGCTGATAAAGGACCATCAAATGGCTTAAGGGAACAAGGGATGTATTTTCTCTTACGATTACTGGGTATCATTCTCAGTCCAGCTTTACAGGAGAGCATGTACCGACCCCAGGGCCGAAGGAACTGGCCACATCATCTCTATATAATGGCTGAAAGAAGGACGATCTTTACTTGCCAGACCAGCATGTCTGGCCAAGTGTACAAAAGGATGCCAACTCTCTCAACCAGCTGTCTGTATTTTATTCCAGGACCTAATCCCACCCACCATGGGCTGGGCCTTCCCCATCAGCTAGACAATCTCCTGCAGATCTGCTCTGGGCCTAACTCAACCACTAATTCCCTACAAATGTGCCCAGAGCTCAAACCCTCAACTGTCAAGTTGACCCCTGTGCCTAATTATGACAATCTCCTCATCTAGTAGAATTTGCCACTTAGCCCTTGTCACCTCTTCAAGTCCCATATATACCCCAGTTATTATGCTTTAGTATACTGTCTTCATTTCCACAAGGAGACTGCTGCCCTTCATAGTTCTTATAAAAGGGCTATCTACTTCTGTTGAGGCCATTTGGTCTTGGTCCATCCATGTGTGTTCCACATCTTCTGGGTCTATCCTCATATAGCAAGCACTTTCTACCCAAAATAAACTTTGTACCTTTCAGAGTAAAAGGGTTTGACTATCATAATTTTCTAACAAGTTATGTGTTAGTTTTACTAAGCACAAGGGCTGTACCACAAGTATAGTGGTACTGGGTGTAGAATTTTGATTTATGTTGTTATCAGGTTGCTTATGTTAAGGGGTAGTTGTTGAACCCTATTTTGTGAGTGGAACCCATTCAATTGGTTCCCTTGCATGGCTTTCATTTCATCTTTGAGTCAAGACCATTCCATTCATGTATCTATTGTTTCAGCATCACGGAAGCTACTGGCAAGGACTAGAAAACATGAATTTGCAATTTCATTCTTTCTTTCTTCATTACATTTGTTTATTTTTCCCCAATCATACAAGCTACCCCGTCCCGTCTCTCCCTCCATCCCTCCCCAGTCCCCATTTCACCTTCCCCTTTTTCCCCTTCCTTTCACCCCCCCTCACCTTCTCCAAGTACCTCTCCCTTCCCCCCTCCCATTCCCTAGAGCATCCTTTTGTGTAAATGCCAAACTTCATTCTGAGTCCTCCACCCTAGTGAGGTGTAAGGACTCAGTGGCATTGCCCTTTATTATGGGAACACTATTATGACTGTTAATTCCTTGCTTCTAAGGATCCTAGTACCTGTGATCCATGCTAGACTTTGGCGGGGTCATTAACATGTCAGTCATTGCACAGGTCATGCAAAGTCCAATTATGGCTACTGTGGCCTTAACTTGTGTGGAGTATCTTGCATATCATTGGTCCTCCCTATCTTTAGGCTACAATCTAACCACACCCACTTCTGCAAGTTTCACTGAGCTTTAGGATGGGGAGAGATTTGGCTGGTCTGATTCCAGGTAGGGTCTCTGGTGTTCTCAATTACGGTTTGTTGTTGTTTACAGTTTTGCTGTTCCTGCACTGCCCTTAGCTCCATCCTGATTCATGTGGGAGGTCATTTCCTAACCAAAGATAAAAGGCTGTTTAAATGAATTTTATTCTTTCTATCTACTCTGTAAACACTGTTTCTGTTGTAGGCTTTCTCTGGTAGGCAACATTTAATTCTGATTCTTACAGATCTGTTCATATGTATCTCTTGAGAACTTGTGATCATATAGTTTTCTCCTGAACTGGAAAAATCTATAATACACACACACACACACACACACACACACACAATTGAGACTACCTTTCCTCTCCTCAAATATAAATGGTAAAGTGAACTGCCCATGATTCTTATTCTTCTCTTATAAGCTACCACATGCAGAGCTCCAATTCAGCAATAGTACCTTTTCACATGTCCCTCATAAACTTGGACACATTTGTGAGCATATATTGTTTTCTTCTTCCATCAGCACTTTTTAACCATATTTTGGCAGTAATGGAAGGGTGTAAATAAAGGAAGTCAGTATAAGTTACTTACACTTTCCAGGCATGAGTGTATCCAAGTCCTTTCTGTTTCATTTGCCTAATATTAGAGATCATCACTATGGTATTTAAACCATGCATTGGTAGATTTCAGAGAACCAACTTTATTCTGGTCACTTCTGATCATTCATTTATTTGCTTTCACATTGTCAGACACTCTGAGTGTCTTAGTGGCTAATATTCTTGGAGGCAGTGTTCATCAGTGAACATTTATGCTTTCAAAGGAAGTAGTTTACTATAAAGACTAGAGGATCGCATGATAATTTTCCTTGAGAAATTTGGCCTAAATTCCAAAAATCATCTTTCCCCACCATAACACATAGAGTTCTGCCAGATAGTAAATTTGAAACACCTGGGCCACTTACACCGCAGTCTGAACTTAACCGCAAAGTTATTATTACCTGGACAATAGTTTTATTTTTATAATTATCATTAACTAATACCCTCCAAATATATGATGCAATTTTCTGTTACTATATGTCCTTCTATCAGTATACTACCCAACTTCTAACCTGGGGAAAAATTTAACAAGCTTTGTAGTACTTCTTTCTGCAATAACTTAGGCTCGATTCGCATTCATTGTTTTGTTCCTTTTTCAAGTCTATTTTAGGCACTTGTAAACCCTGATCTATGGCCTTGTGGTCTGTTTTGACAAATGAGATGAGGAGGAACACCAGCGGTTATTTATATCTCATCCTTAGATGTTTTCATGTGTCGGTGGCAGAGATCAGTACTTCTTCCAATGACTATGTGGCCTAAAAGACTAGATTGTTATCTCTATCTTCAAAGAAAGTTAGTTTCAGATCTAGTTGGCAGATGATCTATCTCTTGGGACCAAATTTAGTGTTTGCTTTCTTAGTGCAATTTGCTTTCCTAGGAGTCATTGTATGTGACAATCAGTAGGAATACACGATGAAATATTTATATATTATCTCTTGGTTGGAAAAAAGAAAGAATTTGAGAAACAAAAAGGAATTACGGATCTGATGGAATTCCAGCAAGGGCTGTTTTGTCGAGTATCACACAATCTGGAATCCATAACACATACCATATATTTTTAGAAGTGGAGCTAGGTTTTCTTCCATGTGTACTAACTCATACTGTCTTTCCAATGGTATCTCACATGCCAAACATGTAGATTTGGCTTTGTAAAAACTCTCAAGAATTTTGGCATTCTAGGAACTCCAGTCTTTGTGTCAAATTTTTTCAATGGTTTGAACAACTGGGCTTGCAAAGAGAGGTTAGACAGCACTGACGTGTATGCTTCCTCTTTACCTTATGAATACCTTTCACAACTTAGCAGATTTAAAAGTACTCTATCAAGTTCTCCAGTTGTTTTCCCGGTATCTTCAGTTCAAAGCATCTGTGGCTAAATTGTTTCCTTTCAGCTCATTATGACACCTCAAGCACTTAAACAAATACAGACAATATTATCCACTCTAATCTTCTATACCAGATTTTTCTCCAGGCTGTTTGCAGCCATCACAGGATAAACATTTAATATATTCCTGCTGAACAATTTGGAAGAAAAATAAAAGTAGAGAATTTGTTACTGGTTAAAACAGACAGACAGCTATGAAATGAGATAATAGCTACTTGAAAACAACTAAGGAATGTTTGTCAAAAACGCATTAGAACTCCATAATTTCTATTTTCTACATTTAAGTAAAACTACATGCTTCTAAAGTCCAGAAAAGTTTTCCTTCTTTTTTTTTCAATATGAACATTTTCCTGTGGATTCTCTAATTTTGTGAGTTTAAGAATATCACTCTATCATTAAACTTATCATCCAAATTTATGTATGCTCTATTTTTAATATAAGACAATAATTTCATTAAAATATAAGTCAGAGACTGAGATTACCATGTAAATGCACTACAGTTTAACTGAGACTGTTATTGGTGTGTTCCTTCTTTTATCCCCTATTTCAATTAATTGATCAGTTGAGAATTCTTATTATATCCAATCTAAAAAGAAACATAACTGAAGCATTTTAAAATATCTTATAGTAAGCAGTAGCCACTCAATAACTTCTAAATCATTCATATGATCTGTGCACATGGCTACAAAGTACATGTATATGCAGAATGTATATCTATCTGTTCTTAATCACTATTACAGATATGATATCTATAGAGAATTAATTATAATTTGACCACAGGAGTTCCCTTTGTTCATTTTTTTTCAAAATTCTCTCTCTTATAAACCAAACCACAGGCTCATGAATACTGCACAGGTACTCTATCACTGAATTACATGATCATTCCTTGGCTTTGTTGAAATAGGGTTAGTATATCTAGCTCACAATTACTTTAATCTCATTAAATGTCACATAGTGAGTGGCCTTTTGATCAGGATGCTCTTGCCTCAAATTCATAAATTCTGATTTCTATAGTACATCATGATATCCACTACTTCAATATTTTTATTTATATTTAACTTGAATATATAGAAAATTTTACAAGATATTAGAATGAAACTGGATGAAAATAGAGACAGAAATGGGAGGAAATGACATATAAAATTGCTGGGTTTAGATTGATATATAAACATGCATAAGACTTTATGAAAAAGTTAAGCTGTATTTGAAATCATACAATTTTGGTAATCAGGAAAGGAAATATATGTATTCCCTTGAATTCCTTTCCTATTGGGAACTTCGACAAAAAATATTAGCTCTTTTCTCATGAATAGAATGACAGATAAAAGCTTTACTAATCATTTTTAAGATATATTTACTGAGTGCCTCTTTTCCTAAGATATATGAGAAATCAAAGTTAATTTTGCATTCTTTAGGCAGACCAAAAGAAAAACTATATTACTATATATAATCTCTACAATTAAGATAAAAGAGCTGAACCCATATTAATTAGACTTCCAATGTTTTGAAAGATTGTCAGAAAAAATAAATGAGCTTCATTCTTCACTTATTTAAGTATATGCATTATTCAGTATTATATTCTAATTCTGTTAGCATAGTTATACACATAATAGTCATTGGCCTCATGGAGTTACTTTCTAGTTAAAAGAAAATGTACCAACGTAGTGGAAATAATATAGTAATGATAATAAAAATGGAAAAAATTCAACAAATTCTTTTTAAACACAATATGCTTTTGAAGATTTTAGATTTTGTTACAGATCTTAGATGTTATTGAGCTAAAGAAATCTTATCATTTGTGTTTTAAAATTATGATTCGATTGACTTCACATTCTGTCTAAAGTGTAGGTTTTTAAAAAAATGAAACAAAAAATGCTCATCCTGTCTGTCTTAGTTAATATCAATAAAATCAATCTCAGGGGATTTTAGTACTTACAGATTCATCCCAGGGCTGTTGGGAAGGCAAAGATGAAATAATTCACAGGAGAGGAGATAGATAATCAGTGAGCCAGGCAAATGGGGAGCCATTTCAGTTTCAGTGAGGTCTCTACCACTGCCTGCTTCCTGAATATATTTGATACAGGGATGTAAACAGGAGCCGAAGTTCAGGTTGCAGGTTCAGGTGAAAGCATTTTCGACTTAATGGAAAGAAAGACAGTGAAAGAGAGTCCTCCTGGCTAACTGTGCATCCTCAACCAGTCTGACATCAGGAGAAAGAAGCCTTTTGCAGAGTTACTCAGATAATGTGAAATCCCTTTGTCATGGTGGCATTCTTCAGGTGGCACTCTACACAAGAGGAAGTGGTCTATGCAACCTTGATTTTTGGCCTTTCATATGAAAACCTAGTAACAAAGTATTTAACAAGCGTATGATGACTTTGGAAGGTGGAACACCAGCTGACACTCTGCAAATCTAAAGTTTTAAAGAGGAGACCTGCCTACTCCAAGACATCCAGAGGTCAGTTGCTCCTTTACCACCAACTCCACTCACAAAGTAAATGACCATTTCAAGAATCTGTGTGGCCCCAGGAGATGAAAATTGATATGAATTCCTTTCAATTTTGAATTCTGTCTTTGAAATATCATCCTATTGAGTTCAGTTTATACTTCCATACAGGTTAGTGGTGTTAAGCATCTTTCAAGTATCTGTTTCCCTTTGTATATGCTTACTCAACTTTTCTGCCAATTTTCTTAAATGAGTCATTTGATTATTATGCCCATTGTTAGGCTATTTGATTTCTTCACATGTTTTTTGGTTTGTACTTGATCTTATGCTGGAGACTCCAAGAAACTGTTGTACCTGCTGACAATCAGTCTCCTTTGCAATGGGAACTTGCCCTTCCTCCCGGTCTCAAGGGCTAGATGAATAAGCTAGAGGTATAGAAATTTCTATTTAATGAAAATTAAGCATAAAATTGTCCAACCATACAATTTATAGTAGGCATTTGGAACCATTACAAGATTTAACCAGTAAACAACCTTTTTCCTCTCCATGTTACATTATAGTAAAACTGCTAAGGTTGAAAAGAAAAGAAACAACATTAAAAGTTTCAAGAGAGAGAAAAAATACTTACTTAGAAAGTAAAACTTAATGGGGCTGGAGAGGTGGCTCAGGGGTTAAGCTTCTGCCTTGCAGGCGGAAGGTCCTGAGTTCAGAGTATAGAAGCCAGACGGAAGCGGGGGCGGCCTGCGTTTCCGGTCCTGGTAGGGCGGAGCAGAGTAAACAAAGAGGAGGTGGAGGCGTCCATGGTGGTTCCCGAATTCGTCCGTGGTTCTTCTACACACACACATACATACACACACGCGCACACACGCACATGCACACAATTGAATAAATAAAAAACAAAAAAAAGTAAAACTTAATAACATAATATCGCATCTTTCAATAGAATTCCTGAAGTCCAGAAATATGATCAATGATATAATTGAAAACATGAAAGTGACAAAAAAGCAATATTATTACAGAAAATTTACATTAGTAAGATGGCTCAGAGGTTAAGTCTCTGCCTTGAAAGCAGAAGGATATGAGTTCAAAACGCAGATGGTAAAAACGTGGCGTGGAAATAGCAGAAGCTTGTACTTTTGGCCCTTGAGGGAGAAGACTGGGAAATCCCAGAGCAAAGCAAAATGAATGTAGAGCAATCCAGGAGCATTCCTGAAGTCACCCTTGGACCTCTATAGACACATGCAGTTCCCTCTGAAACACACCCACACCTATACACCACTCCCCATCCAACACACAGACATGCATGCACTCAAAAAAAAAAAAAAAAAGAAAAAAGTAAGTTATGGAGCAATGAAGACATTCTAAGATAACCACAATCTAAAGGAATTAATGGTCACTAATCCAACATTGCAGAAGATACTTAAAGGAATCTTATGCACAGAGAAAGAAGAAACACATTCACAAATATGAAAGTTCAGAAAACAAAAATTGTGAGAGAAACAGAAGTATAATGAGACTTGGAAAAGAATCAAGCAGTTTGTAATGGTTACTCTTAACTATTGCTGTGAGAGAATACCCAAAGTAAAATAACTTAAGGGAGAAAAGGAGATTTATTCATCTTAGGGTTCCAGAGGGAAGATAGTTTTTCACTGTGGTGGTGACATGGCTGGTAGCCAAATGTGGAGGCAGGCTAACTCACAGCCGACATCTAGTAGGTTAAGGGGTGATGATGACTGAAGATTGGAAGATTCCTGCAGTCTCCTTCCTTCTTCTGTTCTGTGGTTCATTTAATGTGGTACACTATTGAGAGATTCAAATGGGATCTATAGAAGTTCTGATGGTATCTAGGGCTGGTCTTATATTGTAATGTGTTGATCTGGATAATCTCTTCAGGTGGTCTCGCTGATCTTGCCAAGTGTGGTGTCAGCTGATCTTAGTTAATGCCAGATATGTCAAGATGACACCCAAGATTAACTATCACAACAGTTAAACTTAGTTTGTCAGCAGATTCCTAAACTAGATTAGGGAGAAAAATAAAAAATAAACATTATTCAAACAATCCAAAAAATGACAATGGTCAACTCACATCTTTTATAAATAACTTTAAATGATAATTGTCTCAAATACAAAAAAATGTCAGCTTATAGGAAAAAAATGTCACCCATTTTTTGTTGTCTGAAAGACATACTACACACAGAAGGATAAAAATGGGAAATGATACCATAAGCAAATGAAAACTGAAAAGAACAAGAGTAGTTATATTCACCTCAGACAATGAAGAATTCAATGCAAAATTATTCAAAAGATTTAGGCACTACATGTTTAGGTACCTCTATAACAAACACTACTGAATGTAAATGGAGAGCTAACTCCTAGGCAAAAACAGTGATTTCAATATACCATTCAGTTAATAGTAATTCACAAAAAAAATTTAGGAACTACAAAATTGTCCGAAAGAAACTAGCAGGCACTTAGAAAATATTATATCCAATGGTTATGAAATAGATATTCTTGTTAGCATCCCCCCAAACTTCTACAAAATAGATTATATTTTAGGTTCAGAAAGAAATTAGAGCAAACACAAATCAATTAGAAATAGTTTTTACAATTTATAAGATTATAATAAAATAGGATAGAGATCAATAGTGAGAAAACATGCAACACATGGAGGTCGAGCAGTGTTCTCTTGATGATCAGTGTGTCATTGATAAGATTAAGGGAGAAAATTTAGAAGACCTATTATGAAATAAAGATGGAAACAAAACAATCTTTGTGATAATGAAAATGTAGTTCTAAAGGGAAGTTTAATTTCACATAACTAAATAAAAAATCAGAAGGAACACAAATAATAATGATATAACAAAAACACTTAATAAACTGAAGAAGATAGAAGAACATTGTCAGAAATCTCACATTAATAGATTTCCAGAGCTAATAGGAAAATTTCTACATTCCTCAGAGCAATCTATAGATTAATAAAATATTTCTTGGAATTTCAATTATGTTCCTTACAAAAATCAAGGAAAAATATCTATCAACTCAAAAGTACAAAATACCTCAAATAGCCAAAACAAAAAATATCTAACCTCAAATACTATTTTAAAGTCATAGTGACCATGATGCCATAGAAATGAGTAGGTGTTAATTTGACAGTAGGTTGCCTTTGAGCACACTTACAGCACACTGTTTCCTTAAGGCCATTCCTGAGCCATTTTGTGGGAGATTATGTAATTGACAAAGGAAGACACAGGCCTTAAGTACATAAGAGTATTTCCTTTCGAGATAGATCAGTGGAGAGAGCTGCTTTCATGCTTTGAAAGTATGTCCCTCTCTTAGCTCTTAATATGGATATGATATAGCCAGTTCCCTAAGCTCATGATGTTGGTATGAAATCTTTTGCCATGCTGATGAAGTGTAACCAGAATCATAAACAAGAATAAAATTTCTAAGTTGTTTGGTATTGTATTTTATTATCAATGAAAGAGGAAAAGATTGGAACAAAAGTTCAGAACAAACCTATATACTATAGCCACATAATTTTCAGAAAAATAGTCAAAATCAAACCCTGAAATCCCAAAATCAAAACCCAAAATCAAACTCCATGAAAAAAGTGCTGGCTCTTTAATAACTAGTACTGGGAAATGGGATATCCATACATAGACGAATGAAATTAGTTCTTATCATTCACCCTGTGTGCAAAAGTGAATTCAAAATGGTTCCAAGACTTAAATGTAAGACCTGAAATCCTTAATCTGTAAAGGAAAAAAATAGTGAAAACACTTCCAGATGTTGGGAAAGGCAAAGATATTCTGAAGTGTGTTCCAGGAGATCATGAAAATATGTTAACAAATAGACAAGTGAGAGTATCTGAAATGAAAAAAAGTTTAGAAAATGAAATTACATAATCTGAAGAATGCAACTGCACATCTGATGTCAGTGTCAGATTCTATGATAAGCTAAAAAAACTAAACAAAAAAAATCTTACACCTAATCAAAATATTTTCAAATCAAATGAATAAAATTTTCAAAAACAGCATTAGAAATCATGGATGGAGACACATGTATTTCATCCCAGCATTTGAGAGGAACAAGCAGGAATATCAAAAATTTATATAGCAAGTTAGATACCCATATACAGGGCTACTTGAAACCCTGTGTCAATACAAAAACCAAACAAAAAATAATTACTAAAAATGCTCAATAAATATAAGACATAAATAATAAATATAAATACCTAATACCCTTAAGAAATAAAAAAGTACAAATCAAAATCACACTAAGATTCCAGTAGGAATGCCCATCACAAAGAAAAGAAACAGCAATGCTAGTGAGGATACAAGAGAAAGTACCATTTACATATTATTGCTATGCATGTGCTTTAGTTCACTCACTACTGTAATCATGATGGGGGTTGCTCAGAAAACTGAAGCTAGAACTTCAGTGTGATCCAGTTATAATACTTGTGATTGCATAATAACTATAGGAATCAAAGTAAGCTCACCAAAATGATACTGCTTACCATATTTATGATCATTCTATTAATGGTATACAAACTAAAAAAAATCAGTGTAGGTTCCCAATGAAAGATGAATGGATAAAGAAACTGTCATTTGCATACAGTGAAGTATTATTTAGTCAAGAAATTAGAAAAGATTGGTGATTTGAATATTAAGCAAAGTAAGTCAGACTACAAAATACAAATCCTCCAAGTTGTCTCCCATATGTGGAATAGAAACTTTTAAAAATATTTTATTTATTAGAGAGAGGGCACACACATGCACCATTGTGGGGTTCCAGGAGTTGAACTCATGACACCAATTTTGGGAGCAGGCTCTTTGCCTGCTGAGCTAAACATTTTTTAACACAAGTAAAAGTCAAAGTGCAACTATGGGAAAGATGACTAGAAGTGAGGATGATAAATCTGATTACATGCCACATGCTAATAAAAATCAACACCAGCAAAAGAATCAAACAGTTACTTAAATTGCAGTTGTGAATAAACTAGAGATCTAATACACAATCTATAAACCACAGCCAATAACATTTAATAAATATGCTGTTTATTGTCAAGTAATGATAACTTAATTCTTTCCCACAGAGAAAGCAAAATAGAAAGCAAAAAAGAAAGAAAACAGGAAAAGAGAAAAAAAATAACAAAAAGTAAGTTAGCAGTCGATTTGGTTTATTTTTGTAATCATTTTGGTATGGTGAAAACCAATGTTAAGAGGGAAAAATAACAACCACAAAGCTAGTCTTAGTAGCTGTTGGGTGGCTTTATAATACATATCCTCCCTCCCTACACTTTTCCCTCACTCCAGAAACAAGTACACGGCACCATTTCCCTTTACTCTAGAAAACTTCTCAACTTTATGAGTAGTGTGTTTTTAAACACATTCTTATGTCTAATCATAGGATGAATTGTGATAAGTTAGCTTTCTAAAGGAGAGGCTCTACTTTGTTCAGAAATGACACCAACCCCTGTTATGACGGATATGAGTAAGGGGAAAAGAAATCCTGGACCAAGACTTGTAAATCCAAATGTTCAAAACAGCCTTTACTATTGTGCTGTTGCTGCTGCTGTTGTTATAGCTACTGATCCTTGTCTCAGTTTTCCTACTCTGGAGAGTGTATTTTTAATTTTTTGTTGTTGCAAAATCATTGCTTCATAACTACATCAGTGTTAATATCTTAGTTAGACTATTATTAGAATTTTTCAGAAAATTTTTTCAGAAAAAGCAAATCTGGGTAAGGAACACATGACCTCACATCATGTCAAAACAGTATGCACAACTACAGAAACCTAGTGAGCATCCTAATAAAAAATTTGCTGGTATGTGGATATAAAATGTAAACCACTTAGGAGTCAATTTTAAGAATGATGGAGCTTATAATAACATCAAGAAAAGTTTGAGAAATGTCTGTACCTTGAATGTATTTTGTAGGCAGTATGTATATGATTAGTTGGTAAAATTTGAGCAAGTATGAGGAAATGAGAACAAAAACTAAGAACCAAGAAGGTATCTAGATGCCTGTCATTGTGATGGGGCAATAGAGGAAGAATCAAGTTTTGGAAGTGATAATGTATTAGTATATAGATGCCAGTTAGATAACCTAGTAGAGATGAAATAGTTCTATAATTTAAATATAATTGAATATAGAAACAATTAGCTATATGAATCTGTAATTCAGAAAGTTGGTTTGAACTGGATTTACATTTACTTTTGGATTTAGGTATGTTTGATTCTGGAATTGTCCCGCAATCAGACCTAGGACAAGATAAATTCAAATGAATAATAATAGAAAAAGAGCAGAAAATTTGTGTTCTTGCAGCACAAACGTAATACAAAACCAGACAACTATTCATGAGTCACTTGGTGAGATGATGAGTTGTCCTTAGATATGATCCTTATTGGAGATATTTGTCAAGAGAAAAAGAATATTTCATGTTTTGCATGGATATATTAAGTGAACTAAGCCTTTACATTAAGGGATAAAGTAGTGAGGAAAATAGTGGGGAAAGAGAGGAGAGACAGGGAAAGGTAGAATGAAAAAATGCAGTTTCCTTGTGTAGAAAGTAGAGCAGAGTATCTACAGGTTAAGGTAGTAGCATTTGTGGTGGAAAATTGGTTGTCTTTTCACCATTATTTTTTCTCAGTGAAATGAAAAGCAATTTCATGAACTGAAACGAAAAATGTGGAGGACAGTTAGAAGTCTCTGGATAGTGGAAAAGATAATGAAGTTATTTCAGATAGTGAAGGAATAAATTGAGTACATGGGGTTATTAAGTTTATAGGAAGGCCAAGGACACAGTGTGACAATTATGTGGATACAGACTGAGGGACAGTATTAGCCAAGTTTGGAATTTTATGTATCTTTTTCAGCCTTGTTCCCTCACCTGAGTAGGTGTGGAGAGAATAGGTAATAGAGTCGATTTAAACAAGTTAATTATTGTTGTTTTAGGGGGGATTTTATTAGAGATAAAGAGAAGTACAGTGTGCTGAATGGACAGAATTTCTGGGATAATACATAGAATAATATTGAGTAAAGAAGTATTCAAAGACATATAATTTCAGTGGAATGGACTGGACTGCTATGAAAACAGAATCTCAAAGGGAAGATTGAATCAGAAAGAGCAGTTACATGTCACAAAATAGGAAGTTTGAATTTGAATTTTTTAAAGGCGGTGCCATTATTAATAAAAACATGTAGGGTATGATTATACATGCCAAACAATGAAACAGATGGACAAAAAAGTTTTGTGGGAGGAAATAAATTCAGAATTCGTAATGCTAAGATGATCATTTCTGTGAACATTAGACTCACTGAGAAACACAGCAGGAACACTAACATGGAGATAGGAATATCTTATACTGGGTGTTAAAATACTCAGTGAGTCAGGAAGAACATCTGTAAGAATGGTAGATAGCTACAACACGGAGAGCCAGGAAAGCATATCAGGAACCCATGGGGGTTTGAGAGCTGGCTCAGAGATTAAGACTCTGCCTTGCAAGAGAAAGTTCTGAGTTCGGATCCCAGGTCTTATGTAAATATGTGAGCAGAGACTGGGAAATCCCAGAGCAAACCAGGATGATTCCCAAAGTCACCTTTGGTCCTCTGCAGGGACACATAGTGCCCTCTGATACATACACACACACACACACACACACGAGAAAGAGAGAGAGAGACAGAAAGAAAAAAGGAAGGAAGGGAGAAAGGGAAGAAGGGAGGGAGGGAAGGAGGGAAGGAGGGAAGGAAGAAAAGGAAGGGAAGAAAAGGAAAGGAAGAAAAGGAAAGGAAGAAAAGGAAAGGAAGAAAAGGGGTTTTAGTTAATGAGAAATTACATTGTGATGTAATAATTTTGGGGAGATTAAGATACCTAAAAAGGTAGAACTGTAAATATCTGGAACTTTACTATTAACTTCAGCCTTTTTTATGGTTTTTTGTACAGTTGTTAACTGTGTTCTATCTTCTTCATTCCAGATTTCACACATATCTTCAGTATCATACAGAACAGAGCATACAGATATTATAAATTAATTTCAAGAACTATGTTCATCACAAGCCACATCCTTCCTGAAGGAGAAAATAAGTATTTATAGGACAGGGAGAAGATATTAATAGATATTAGTTAGATTTCCACTGTATTTCAAAATTTTTTCGCTGTATTTTCCTTCTCTAAGTCTCAGTATGAATCAGAATCTGGTACTGAATTTGCAGTACCCCTGCCTCTGTTTCTTCCTGGGATTATAAATTTAAGCCACCAGCTCTCTTCATTTTGTATAAAAACAATGTGCATGTAGAGATAGTTTTGTTTGTTTATGGACAAGGTTTTATTATACAATCCAAGCTGTATAGTAATCCTTGTAGGTGTATATAATCACACTGACTTAAAAATCATGTTTTGGGATGAATCAACTAATCTAACCTTAACTGTCTTGCAATTTAAAGTATCTTTCTGTATTCTCAAATAATGGTCATTTTTTTTTAGCATTTACTGCATATAATGTATAGTTTCTAGTGTTATCAAATTCAATAACCCTAAGTGCTATAAATTAGTAACTACCATTATCTTAACTTTAGAGATGGTAAAACTTAACCCTTAAAAGAATAAGTTGCTCATTTGCACAACAGATAAGAAATGAGTTGAATATTTTAGCACATGCTTCAGAATTTCAGAACTTGTACGGTTAATTATTGTTAGTATTGTCTGGTACTATCACAAATGCCATAGAGTTCATCAGTTCCATTATTAAACGTAATCTTTTAATTAGATAGCATAATCCAGAGAAAGTTGATTAAATTTTGGTCATCTTTCCTGACAAAATTGAAAACAGATCTTTAAAAAATATGGATTATATATATACATACAAATAGAAACAATGAATTCAAGACATTAAACTATATTTGAATTGTTTTATCCCCTAATAACAAAGTCCCGAGGCCAAAATAGTATTCATTGAATGTTTCAAGTCCAATATGACTTAGAATTTGTTATTATCTGATCCAGCCTCCTAATCAGAGCAAACATGCTGGAAAGGATTGATATTATATGCTTTTGACTTGAGAGTGATTTTGCTTGTGCTATAGCAATCAAGGAATTACTATGATAAGGATTCAGGCTGCTAATATGTCTGTTTTTGTGCAAGTGATCAAACTTTTTTCTTTAAATATTTTATTTCTTTATTTGAGAAATCAGGAGTGAGCAAATGAGAGAAAAAAGAGAGAGAAAGAGAGAGAGGCTGATACAGACAGACAAGAAGGAAGAAAAGGAAAAGGAGGAAGAGGAAAAAGAGGTGAAAGAAGAGGAAGAGGAGAGGAGGGGTCAACATGTATGCCTTGGTAAAGAAGAAGAGGTCAAGATAATAAATTTAAGATGACAGTTTTCTCTTCCTACCATGTAGGTTTCTAGGTATGTTTGCTAGTAGGCACATCTACACTTGTTACCAGACACATTTACCCTCTTAAGAAAACTTTCTGCCCTACACCTTTTCATAATATTTTATTTATTTTATTATTCAAGAGATAGAAAGTGAGAATGCATGCATGCCAAGGCACATATGTGGAGGTTGGAAGACAAATTCCAAAGTGAGTTCTTTTTGATCTACCATGTTAACTTCCAGGGATAAAACTTGGGTCACTAGTTTTGTTAACAGGTGCCTTCCCCTCTGAATGATCTTGCAAACAACTAACAGGATTTTTGAATATTTTGTTTAGGTATAAGAAAGAGAGACAGAGAGTGGCAAAGAAAGAGACAGAGAGAAGGGGGTGGGGAAATGTATGCTGTGACATAGAGTTCAGGGAACAAATTTCAAAAGTTAGTTTTCCCTTTATACTATATAAGCTTCTTGAGATGAAAATGAATCACCAGGCTTATGATCTGGCATTTACCGGCTTGACCATCTCATAGGCCCTATGTCTGTTATTTCAAAATGATATATCTTATTAAATATTGGCAAATTAATTTCTGTCATGTAATTACCTTTTATTATTTTTTTCTCTTTTTCTGTTTTCTTCTTTTCCTTTCGCTTTTGTTTTCTGTGTGGAAAAACTACCAAAGCTGTCATTCATTTGTTATTTTTTTTTTGGATGAAGACATTGTAAAATTTATTTCTCTCATCACTTTAACTGATCTAGTACTTAATAACTCCTAACATTGGCCAACTATGTATTATTACAATAACCTTAGACAGTATAGCACACCCTTTACATTTCTTTTTTTTTTTTTTCGGTCTTAACTTGTGTGGAATATCTCGCACATCATTGCTCCTCCCATCCTTGTGCTCTTACAATCTTACCGCCTCCTCTTCCGCAAATTTCCCTGAGCTTCAGGATGGGGAGAGACTAGGCTGGCCTAGTCCTAGGTGGTTGATATAGAGTCTCTGAAGTTCTAGATTATGGTTCGTTGATTTTCTTTTGCAGTTTTGCTGCTCCTGTAATGCCCTTCACTCCATCCTGATGGGTATTGTATTTCACCCCCTGGCCAGAGATAAAAAGCTGTTAAACCAGAGACTTGTTATGAGAGTATATTCAAAGGTAGATGTAATAAAAGTAGGAAACCGCAGTGAGGAAGGGGTCAATCACTCATTTGCAAAATGGTTACATTTTTTAAAATTTTTTTAAATTATTTTTTCAATTGTGTGTGTGTATGTGTGTGTGTGTGCATGTGTGTGTGCGTGCGTGTATGTAGAACCACGGACGAACTCAGGAACCACCATGGACCGCCTCCTCCTTGCTCACTCTGCCCGGGATTCACAGGCTCCGCCCTACTAGGACCAGAAACACAGGCCGCCCCCGCTTCTGCCTGGCGTCTATACGTGGGGTCTAGGATCCGAACTCAGGCCCTTCCGCCTGCAAGGCAGAGGCTTAACCCCTGAGCCACCTCTCCAGCCCAAAATGGTTACCTTTTATCTGCCAGACTTTATGCCTTCCCCTTCTGGTGAGATCATACCCCCTCAGTTGTAAATGATCAGGAAGGAAAGCCTGTGAACTTAACCAGATGTCTCATTACTTACTTGCAGTCCTTGACGGAGGCCTATTTTCTCTCCTGTAACATAGTCCCCTCTCTCCTTGTTTCTGGTGTGGCCCTCTTACCCCGTCCATCCTGTTCATAATCTTTGAAATTACTGTACATATTACAGAGATTTATCTTTGAGTATCTCTAGGTGGGCTGGGTGGGTTTGGTGCTAGGAGCCACCTATTAGGGAGTACATACAGTGCTTAATTTTCTGGGTCAGGGATATTTCATTTAATATAATTGTTTCTAATAAAATCCATTTCCCAGTAAATTCCAGTAATTCATCATTTTTGATGGCTGAGTAATACTCCATTGTATAGATGTACCACAGTTTCTTTATCCACTCGTCAACTGTTGGACATTTGCTTTGATTCCATGACTTTGCTATTGTAAACTGTGCTGCTATGAACATGGTTGTGCTTCTGCTATAGAGGTGAATTTTTTCTGTATGTGGGGTGGTTCCCAAAAGTGGAATAGCAGGGTCAAATGGCATTTCAATCATTAATTTCTTTAAAAATCTCCAGACGGCTCGACAAAGTAGTTGTATGAGCTTGCATTCCCACCAGCAATGTAGGAGAGTTCCCCTCTCTCCACATCCTCTCCAACATTTGTTGTTGTTTGTATCGTGGATTTTTGCCATACTGACCGGGGTGAGATGCTATCTCAGAGAAGTTTTGATTTGCATGGCTAAGGAAGTGGAGCATTTTTTAAGATATTTGTTGGACATTTTAATTTCATCGCTGGTAAAGTTAGTTTTAAGCTCCAGAGCCCATTTTTAATTGGGCCATTAGTTTCCTTGGTGTTTAGTTTTCTAAGTTCTTTGTGCACTCTGGATAATAGGGCTCTATCAGATATGTGGTTAGTGAAGATTTTCTCCCATTCTGTGGGATGCCTTTGAGCTCATGTTTCAATCTCTTTATCTGAACAGAAGCTCTTTAATTTCACAAGATCCCAACTTTTGAGAGATGGTAGCAGTGACTGTGCCATTGGATGTCTGTTTAAGAACTGTTGGCCTAGCCCAATCAGCTCGAGGGAGTTCCCTATCCTTTCAACTATGGTTTTTATAGTTTTCTGGCCTTCTACTGAGGTCCTTGATCCATTTGGAATTAAGTCTTGAGCATGGTGATAAGTACGGGTCCAGTTTTAATCTTCTGCATGTGGAGATCCAGTTTTGCCAGCACCATTTGTTGAAGATGCTATTCTTTTTCCATTGGATTTTTTGGGCCCCTTTGTCAAAGATCAAATGGCTGTACTTTTGTGGGCTTATATCTGGGTCTTCAACACTTATCCATTGATCTGTGTGTCTATTTTGGACCCAGTACCAGTCTGTTTTTATAACTATGGATTTGTAGTACAGACTAAGGTTTTGTATGGTGATACCTCCAACGGTGTTTTTGTTACTCAGGACTGTCTTTTCTATCCTGGGTCTCTTGTGCCTCCATGTGAATTTTGAGATTGTTTGGACAACTTCTTTAAAGAAATGCTTTGGGATTTTAATTGGTATAGCATTGAATTTGTATATTGCCTTTGGTAGGATGGTCATTTTTATGATGTTGATTCTGCCAATCCTGGAACATGGGAGGTCTTTTCACCTTCTGGTGTCTTCTGCAATTTCTTTCTTTAGGGTTTTAAAGTTTTCATCATAATGGTCTTTTACCTCCTTGGTTAGGTTTATACCAAGGTATTTCATTTTTTTAGGGGCTATAGTAAATGGGATTGTTTCTCTCTAGGCTTTTTCACATCTTTCATTCTGGGAATATATAGGAAGGCCTCTGATTTTTGCACATTTATTTTGTATCCTGCCACCCTGCTGAACTTCTCAATTAGTTCCAGGAGCTTCCTGGTGGAGTTTTTGGGATCACTCAGGTATAGGATCATATCATCTACAAATAGAGGTAACTTGACTTCTTCCTTGCCGATTCGAATCCCTCTGATGTCCCTTTCTTGTCTTATGGCTTCAGCTAAGACTTCAAGTACAATATTGAAAAGAAGTGGTGACAGTGGACAGCCTTGTTTAGTTCCTTATCGAAGTGGGAAAGCTTCAAGTTGTTCCCCGTTGAGTATAATCCTTGCTGTTGGCTTGTTGTATGCAGCTTTTATTGTATTGATAAAGGTTCCTTCCATTCCAACCTTCTCTAGGGTTTTGATCATAAAGGGCTGTTGGATCTTGTCAAAAGCTTTTTCTGCATCTATCGAGAGTAACATGTGGTCTTGAATGTTGGACTGGTTTATATTATGAATTACACTCATTGATTTGCATATGTTGAATGATCCTTGTGTGCTTGGAATAAAGCCTACTTGATCCCTATGAATGATCCTTTTGATATGTTTTTTAATCTGATTTGCTAAGACTTTGTTAGAATCTTTGCATCTGTGTTCATCAGAGAGATCAGCCTATAGTTTTCTTTTTTAAGTGTATGTTTATTAGATTTTGGGATTAAGACAATATTAGCTTCATAGAAGGAATTTAGTAGTGTTGCTTCCTTTGCTATTTGGTGGAACAGTTTAAGGAGTATCGGTGTTATTAGCTCCTTAAATGTCTGGTAGAACTCTGTGCTGAATTCATCTGGTCCAGGACATTTTTGGATGGGAAGATTTGAGATTGCTTTCTCAATTTCCTCTTATGTTATAGTAATTCTAATAATTCACAGCTTCCTGATTCAATTTAGGTAAGTTGTGTTTACTTAGGAATTCATCCATCTACTTTGTGTTGTCAAATTTCACTGAGTATAAATTTTTGAAATATGATGTTATAATTCTCTGGATTTCTTGGGTATCAGTAATGATAACTCCATTTTCTTTTCTAATTTTGTTAATTTTGGTTTTCTCTCTCTTGCTTTTGGTTAATTTAGCTAGGGGTGTATCAATCTTATTGATTTTTTCAAAGAACCAGCTTTTTGACTGGTTGATTTTCTCTATTGTTTTCCTAATCTCGATTTCAGATATTTCTCGCCTTATTTTGCTAATCTCCTCCCTTCTACTGCTTTTAGGATCAGATTGCTCTAGTGTCTCTAAAGCTTTTATCTGCATTGTTAACTTATTTATTTCTGATGTTTCCATTTTTTTGATGTAGGCATTAAGAGCTATGAACTTACCTCTTAGGACAGCTTTCATTTTGTCGCAGAGATTTTGGTAAGTTGTATTTTCATTATCATTCACTTACACGAAATCTTGTATTTCCTTTTTAATTTCTTCCTGAATCCAATTCTCGTTCAGCATCATAATGTTAAGTTTCTAGGAGTTAGTGTATTTTCTGTTGCTTGTTGTGTTGTGGATGTTAAACTTTAAGCTGTGGTGGTCTGATAAGGTGCAGGCTAGAATTTCGGCTTTCCTATATATGTGTAGATTCGTTTTGTGGCCCAATATGTGATCTATTTTGGAGAAAGTTCCATGTGCTGCTGAAAAAAATGTGTAGTCTGTGGTGCGTGGATGAAAAGTACAATAAACATCTGTAAGGTCCATTTCAGTAAGGGTTTGGTTAAGCTCCAAGGTGTCTCTGTTAAGTTTTTTACCTGCAGATCTATCCCATGTTGAGAGGGCGGTATTGCAATCCCCAAGAATTATCGTTTTGGGATTGATTTCTCGCTTTAGACATTGTAGGGTTTGCTTAATGAATATGGGAGGGGCCGTGTTGGGTGCATATATGTTCAGTATTGTGAAGTCTTCCTGGTGAATTGTACCTGTGACTAAAATGTAGTATCCATCTGTGTCTCTTATGATTTTCTTTGGTTTGAAGTTCACTTTGTCCAATAGCATAATGGCTACCCCTGCCTGTTTTCTGCTTCCATTTGCTTGTAGAATTGTTGACCAGCCTTTTATTTTTAGGGAGTGCCTATATTTTGTGGTGAGATGGGTTTCCTGCAGGGAGCGGATTGATGGATTGTGATTTTTAATCCAAATTTGTAATCTGTGTCTCTTGATCGGTGAATTAATTCCATTAACATTTAGTGTTATAATGAAGAAACTATTTTTAATTCCAGACATTTATTATGTTTAGTAGTTTTTATAAGTATATTTCTTCACTTTTAATGGTGTTATACTTCCCTTCTGTTCTCCCAGATATGCCTGTTTTTTTCCTCAAGCTTGAGTATCATTTCTAGCATTTTTTGAAGGCCTGGTTTGGTGGACATGTATCCCTTCAAGTTGTCTTTTTGCTGGAAGATTTTTCTTTCTTCCTCGATCATGACGGATAGTTTTGCAGGGTAAATCAGCCTGGGTTGACATTTTTGCTCATTTAGTACTTGAAGCATGTCTCTCCAAGCTCTTCTTGCTTTTACTGTCTCATCTGAGAAGTCATTTGTTATTTTAATAGGTTTACCTTTAAAAGTGACTTGTTTTTTCTCCCTTGAAGCTCTCAGCACCATTTCTTTATGTTGAATGTGAAGTGTTTTAACTATTATTTGCCGTGGTGAGCTTCTGTTTTGGTCATATCTGTTTGGGGTGAGGAATGCCTCTTGTATATGGATGGGCCTCTCTTTTTTTAGATGAGGAAAGTTTTCCTTGATGATCATTTGAAAAATTTCCTCAGGGGTGGTATTTTGAGATTCTTGCTCTGGTATTCCATGAATACGCATGTTAGCCTTCTTCAGGGTGCCCCATATCTTTTGGATATTTCTCTCAAGTATCTTTTTGGCTTTAGCAACCTCTTCCATTGAGCTGGTTAATACTCCCACTTTATCTTCAAGGTCTGAAATTCTGTTTTCTGCTTCATTAGTTCTGCTGATAAGACTCTCTGTGGAGTTCTGGGTTGAAGATAACTTGTCTTGTAGCTCAGTTTTAAACTCTGCTTGAGTCTGTTTTAACTGCTCTATGCCAGCTTTTGTTTCTTGCACTGTTTTTCTCAACTCCTCCAAGTGTCTGTTGTGCTCCTCTTCAAAGCGATTGATTCGATTATGTAATTCCTCCCGGATTTCCTCTTTCATAGTATTGAACATGGTAATGATCATATTTTGAATTTCATTGTCCTGGGTCAGGCTTTCTTGGCCATTTTCCATGGGTTTGTTCTGGTTGGAGTCTATCATTATGGGATTAATTCCTTCAGTGGGAGATTTGTTTACTTGAGTGTTGTTTCTCATGGATTTGCACTTTGACTTTGGCATTGTCAGTTTAACTCTTAAGATCTTTCAATTTCACTAAACTGAATTATTTGGCCTGGGGTTCTGGGGGTGGGCAGGGGCGGAGCTTACCTAGGTCAAGGTGAGGCCCGGCTGGACTGTCAGCGTGTCCAGGGCGGTGGAGTGAGGAAAGGACCCTTTACATTTCTTACCTCATTTGATCCTCTTTTGCACACTTATTTCATAAAAGAAAACTTTGCATTTAATATCAACTACTTTTTGCAGTCATACAGCTATTAATTCTCAGTGGTTGATCATATAGTTGATATCTATCCAATGTTCTTAATAATTAGGAATTGCAAGTATGCTATTGTATTAATCAGTGTTCTCATTAGAAACAGAATCTATCTATATATACATATTTATTAAAATAACTCACAATAAAAATAGCGTCTTTCAAAGTAGCTGCCCACAGCCTCCTTGTTCTTGACTGGAAAGTTTGACAAAGCCAAAAGGTCCTGATAAGGACTCAAGCCCTTACTTCTCTGGAGGCTAGAAGAGGCTGGGTTCTGACGTTGGTGAAGAACAGCTGGGCTCCGAAGTCAGTGATGAACAGTGAACAGCAGGAAGGCCTAGAGACCAGGCTCCAAAGGCAGCACAACAGCAACAACATGTGGAAAAGGTGAAACGCCAAGTCAGTCAAGGACAGAGGCGGTAGCAGCAGCAATAAAGAAGACCAGTATGCTCTAAAAGCCAATGACACTCAGAGAGCAGACGCCACAGCAAGTTGACACAAGATAAGGGAAGAGCAAGTCCCTTCTTCTTGCACCTCCTGTTATCTGGTCTACCACTGGAAAGTATCACCCACTATGGGCTGGGTTCTCCATAGCAATCAATCAAGTACCTGCAGACTTGTTCAGGGGCCAATCCAACCATTAACCCTCCACAGCTGTGCCTCAAACAGTCTGCAACTGTCAAGTTGACACCAAAATGCAATCACAACAGCTATAAAATGTCACATGGAATGATAGAAAAGAGAACTTATGACTATGGAACATTTTACAATACAGAGTCTTTATTGAGACAACAAAATATTAGATCACAGTTATCAAACTGAAAAAATGAAGCTCTACTTTCAGAAATTAATATATTATTTAAATAAAGGAGGACATCTTGATAATATGAAATTATGACTGAAGAAATGGTGGAGATGGTTTCATTCAACTATGAACAATTCACTTATAATGGAAAGTAAAGTAAGACATGAAGAATGCTCAATTTGAAGACGTGAATAAGCACAATGACTATGTCACTTGAAATCATCTTCATTTACTAACCTCTGGTGAACTAAGAAAATGCATATTCAGTTCTAGACATTTAAAGCAACTATATGATGGTTGTCTACAGACGTATTTCAGTTGTAGGATGCTTGCCTAGCATGAATCAAGACCTAGGTTCAATCCATAGCACATATGTAGGAAAGAGGATGGGAGGAGGGAAGGAAGGGGAGAGATGGACAGAGACAGACACAGAGAAAGACAGGGAGGAGGATAGAGAATTTACATGATTGATAAAGGTAATCAGGTTAAATGTGACAAATAATCAGCTTTTTAAAAATGAAATTGTAATGGAGATAACCATAACATGAACTTTAGTGTGATCAAAGATTGATTTTATAAAATATTGCAGGGTTAAATAGTTGCAGTTTGCATCTTGTGTGTTTCATTACATGTTGCAATACAAAAATTCATGAATCAAGCAACTAAGAGAAAGAAATTTACTTCAACTTGCAAATCCTGGTTATGTTTCATCATACAGGGAACTCACAGCAATAGAGTCAAGAGAATTGGTAAGATCAGGTCCACACATAGAGCAAAGATCAAGTACAAATTTTTCATGTTTGCTTTTCCACTCTCCCCCTATTTTTACAGTTCTGGGCTCCCTGGTTATTATTTTACCCACAAGGTAGCTATGTCTTCCCATATCAGTTAGTGAAATCAAGACTACCTTACAGGCATGTCTACAGGTCAAATTTATTCTAGACAATCTTTCTCCAGTGCATCTTGAGGCCTTCCTCCTTGGTGTCATTGTGACAATATTAACTCTCAAAGATCTTGTGGATTGAAAAATTGAAGCTATATGCTTTAAGCATTCTATAGAAAAAGGTTACCAACCAGTACATTTTAGAGAGATGATTGTGATGGTAACATGCTTTAGAGTATTTTGCCACATGTAGGCAATTTAACTACTTAGGGATGAATAGACATTAGTGAAGAAATAAGACAGTGAGAGATATTAATGTGGCCTATTTGAAGCAATTTTTTAGAGAAATGTTTACTGAAGTTCTCAATTATTCATTACCATGAACTATATAATGAACTCAATTTACATATTACTCAACCACTGAAGATATTGTTATAGCTTAACCCATAACATATCTAATGATATTTTTAATGTTTAGCTATGTATAATGAACCTGCTAGCATTTTTAAAATTTGAATATTTTAGAGACTTTTACTTTGCACTCAAATTAACCTATATTAATTATCAAAGAGAGTTTAAAGTGTTACATGTAAGAAAAGTTCATATCTACTCCCTAAAACCCATTTATTCACTAGAAAATTAATTACTGGGTGTATTGGACAAATTCAAATTTGAGAGTTTTGAATTGTAGACAAATGTGATATTTTAAATTAATTAGATCTTCAAAACTTAAGTCTTTTTTGACATTTAAAAAATATGGTCTATTTATTCTTCAAAATTCTCTTTCTCCAGTTTTACATGTTCCTTCTACTTCTGTAGAGCACGGCATCCCTTTGTGATGCCATTCAGTATCAACTGTTGTAAATACTGCAATTTTTTGCATTAGATGCTTTCACAAATTTTATTTTTCTAGTTTTACAAGCATATTGAGTACTTATCCCTACTTCCCTCTATCCTCCCTCCTTACCATTTCATGATATCCTCAGTCTTCTGGCAAGAACAAGTCTCATTGCAGTGAATTCCTGGATGCGGCAGCCCTGCCTTGAGTGGAATGTCCTGTTCAGTTGTGGTTTATTATAACTTTGAATGAAATATCTGTCACCTTTTGCAGAACAGCTGGGTCTTAAGCCTTCATAGTGTAGGCAAAATCAAATGATACAAGTAGGCATCATTCTCACCAAGAGTATGAGATACTAGCAAATCATAAGGTAATAACATCATTATAAAATTAATATTAATATACCCAGCTAAATGAAATGTCAACTATAATGACTATAATGCAAGAAAAACTAAAAGCTAAAGGACACACATTTGTTTGTACTTCTCTTGATATTTTTATTAATGCTTTATGGTTTTTAGTGTATGATAACTTTTACCTCCTTCTTTCTGGTACTTTTTTTCCAGGCTCCTTTTTTATTTTCCTAGTTTTCTAAGCATAATGAGTACTTTTCCCTGCTTCCCACCCCACCTCCTTTCCATCACCCTTCATCAATATATCAAACTCCCTTCCACCCTTCTGGATGTATGCTTCTATGGGCTCCAGGGTTCTCTCTGGCTTGTCTACTCTTGTGAGGGTTTAGGCCTCTGTGGCTTACCAAGTTGTCCTCCAAAAGCCATCCCACTGCTAGGGGCATTACCTTTCAATCATTGAGCCCTTGTCCAGCCCTAGTCCCCTAGGTTTTCACTATATGTTCTTATCTTTCTTGAGTCTATGGGGGCATGTTGATATGTCAGTCTTTATGCAGGTCTAGTAAGGACAAGTCTTATTGCAGTGAGTTTCTGGATGCCCTGCCTAGATGGAATGTCTTGTCCAATGGTGAACCTTCCCATCTTTAGACCCTTAAAATCTTACTGTCCCCTCTTTTTCATGGTTCCTTGAACCTTAGGATGGGGAGAGATTAGGTTGGCCTGATTCTGGGTGAGCCTTGCTGGGTCACTATTACTCTGCATTCTGGCTGCTGTTGTCCACTACACTGCTCTTCCACTGCCCTAGGCTACCTCCTATAGAAGACTTCTAGGCTAAATACTGGGTGTTCTTCAAATCTATGGGTGCAATGTAGGTGAGCAGGGAGCTCAGGCTTGGATGGCTGCCATGGCTGATACTCTATGGGACATGCCAAAGCTGCCCTGGTACATGCCAAGGAAGAATACTTCCTGGTGTCATCTGCACCTTGTGCCGGCTACCCAGTGGTCCTAGCAACCCCCCCCCCATAAGGTGCCTTAGAAGGGCAGTCAGAACTTGTGGTCTGTTTGGCCCCCAAAAGAGTTGGGCTGGAGAGGTGGCTCAGGGGTTAAGCCTCTGCCTTGCAGGCGGAAGGTCCTGAGTTCAGATCCCAGATCCCACGTATGGACGCAGGGCGGAAGCGGGGGTGGCCTGCGTTTCAGGTCCTGGTAGGGCGGAGCCTGTGAATCCCAGGGCAGAGTAAACGAGGAGGTGGAGGTGTCCATGGTGGTTCCCGAATTCGCTCGTGGTCCTACACACACACAACACACACACATGCACACACATACACACACATGAATAAATAAATTAAAAAAAAAGAGCCCCTGCATACCTGACCCTCTTTCTGCCTACGTGCCAGCAGCTGGATTAGCCAGCTTTCCCTATATGAGTCCTTGTTCCTGCACAATAAAATGGACATTATCTTTCCCCCGCATGGTGTTTCCGGTGCCTGTTGCTTGTTGGCCCAGCCATCCTCAATCCTGTCTTGTCCCGCCAACAGCCCTGTGGCTGGGCCACGTGACCTCCAGCAGCTCTACTGGTCGCTGCTGTGACACCGGCTGCTACATCTGGTGCTTGTACAGGGACCTGGAGGCCGCCTGCGGTATTAACAGACAGATCCCCAAAAAGCCTCCAGGTATTTCTGATCGCTGGTGAGTGTCTATAGGTAACCTTCTGCCCTCAGCTAGGGCTCCTCAATGTTCAACCTACTCTGCCTGATGCATTCTCAGTGTATTAAGGTGTCAGAGGAAGACCTCAAAAAGGTCTTGGATGAAGTCCTTAATGTCGCCCCCTGGATAAATGCGAATCACATAATGGAATCTTGATGTTTGGGGCCGCGTTCTCTTCACAGCCGGTTGCACTGAGACCCAAGGTACGGTTCTCTCTGCCCCCATTTTTCCCATAGTTATTGCCATACAAGCCACTCTTGCAGGTCCCTCAGTGCAACCTGCTCATGAGGTCCTAACTGCTGAGCTGGTAGAGGAAGGGAACTGCACTCCTGCTGTCTGTGCCAGCCCCACTCCCGACGACCACCCAGCCATGGGGCCACCCCGTGCTCCTGGAGACTGCTGAAGCCTCGTGGAGGAAGGCTGGGGTTGTTCCCTCCCTGGTTGCGGGGAGCCCAGTGGGGTTCTGTGGGAACCAACAGTTGTGCCTAGGCATGATCCCGCCTCTCCTTTATCCAGTGAGCAGCCTGTGGTGGCTGAGCACGACAGGGCACCATCTTGCTTTCCCCAGAACCCAACCTGGAGGTGACAAGGGCAGCAGTGGCAGCTGTGGTGGCACCCATGCGGCACTCCTCTCCTTCTTCCCACTTCTCTCATTTGCAGTTTTTAAGGGAGGGGCCTCTATCCCTTATGCCTCCATTTGGGGATTATATCCTGATCTATGTGCTTTACAGAACCACACACCCCTAAGACCAGCCCCTGAGGAACTTTTATTTCCCTCAGGATAAGCTGCAGCTTCCCGGCCCACCCCGTGCCTCTAATGGTCATGGATGGGTCCAAGCTTTTCCAGTTAATCCTTACCACACAGTCATTAGACCCCAGAAATGGTACCACCATCCCAGGAGACCATCAGGGAGCTCTGTAAAGCAATCAAAGAAGATGCTCTGAATGCGCCCTATATGTAGCAGCTACTGGATAATTTGTCTGCAGAGCTCCAATGTCCTGAGGACTATAAGCACATCTTCTGCTCAACCCTGTCCCTGGGACAATTTTTGATGTGGAAAGCTGCCTTTTATGATGAATGGGATCAGCAGTCTTATCACAATAACATGGCAGGGTTTCAAATCACTGCCAACTGCCTCCAAGGGGAAGGTGCTTTTTCTGACCCCATGGTCCGGGCTCAAGGGCCTCCTCACTTTTTTGACCAGGTCTGCCTTTTTGCCATGTGTGCTTCTAAGAAGGTTCCCGGCAGGGATTCAGCTCAGCCCCTAGGCAAGATTCATCAAAAACCAACTGAGGGATTTTCTGACTTTGTAGCTTGGGTCCAGACAGCAGTCACTCACGGTATGGCCATTGTCAATGTATCAGATGTCCTCATCAGGGAATTAATATGGGAAGGGGCCACTTCCAAGTGTCAACAGGCTGTTACCCCTGTATGCCAGGAAATGTTAGGAGACTGGATTCTAGCTTGTAAGGACGTGTGCACTTCTTCTGCCTACGCCGTATCCTTGGCTGAGGCACTCTATATCACCTTTGCTTCTCAACTACTGACTTTCTTGCAATAGTACAAACCTGTCCCTTCCAAGTCAGGGTGCCTCAAATGTGGTGGCCAAGGGCATTGGACAAACCAATGCCCAATGGACAAGCTCAAATCTGGCCTGCCTACGGTATGCCCTAAATGTAAATGAGGAGTTCATTGGGCAAAAAAGATTGCTGTTCATCCTCCTCCGGGAGGCCTTTAAACTCCAACGGGGAACCCCTCAGCCAGGCAACTAAGAGGGACTACTCCTAACAAGATCTCTGTCCTCTGGATGCTCCCCGCAAAGCCACACAAACCTCGCATGACTTTAAAGGTAGAAGGGTATCCTATTAAAGGCATCTTGGACACGGGAGCTTAATGTTCAATGCTAAGACTCAAGGAGCTCACAGGTTCCAATGGCCCCTTCAGGATGGACCTGCCATCTAATGCATGGAAGGTCTCCAACAGGCAATATGGGTGCCTTCCAGCCCCTGTTCACCTCAGATCTACTGGATACCCTCTGGGGACATGACATCCTAACAGACATGGACACTGTACTCACCACTGATGATAAGGCCTTTTATGAAGACCTCGTGGTCCATGACAAATTAGAACTCTCTGGCAGTCTGCCCCTCCAATTCTAATGGCCATTCCTCTAAGCCAGCCTCCATTCAGCTGCAGTGGAAACACCAAAAGCCTGTGTGGGTAGAGCAGTGGCCTTTACCCCAACCCAAGCTGGTCCAACTACAATTTGTAATCCAAGAGCAACTAGCCCTTGTACATACAGAACCCTCCCTTAGCCCATATAACTCCCCTATATTTGTCATTCAAAAAAGGACTTATAACTAATGGAGATTCTTGAATGACCCCAGGACTATTAACAACATTATGGAAAAGATGAGGACTCTCCAACCCAGACTACCTGACCCCACCGCTATACCCCAAAACCATTATAGCTGCATTTTATACCTTAAAAATTGTTTCTTTTCCATTCCCCTACACCAGGCCAACAAAAAAATACTTTGCTTTTACTGTTCCCTCCATGAACCATGCAGTCCCCTCCCAAAGGTATCAATGTCCCTCCACAGGAGATGAAAAACAGCCCTACCATTTGCCAGCACTTGTTGGGCCCGCCCAGGATTTGCCCTAGAGCATGGCCAAGCACTTAGGACTAAAGATGATGTTGAGGGCAAGGGTCTTGGGCGTGACCCTGATCACTTCACAGAGATCCCTAATTGGCTTTCAGGTATCTCCCTGCCTCCTGTGCTGATTGACATTGAACTTGACCATTAGCACCTGTAGGATGTGTTGACCTTGTGATACAATTGGATGCCCATTTCCCACCTTGGCGGCTTTTGTCTATAAAAGTTCCTTTTCTCCCCCCAATAAACTGAGATATACTTCTGACAATCTCCCCATCCCATGCCGAGTCTCTGGAAGTATAGGCGGAGGTGGGGACGGCTGGAACTTGCTTTCATCACAGCCAGCAGCTGTGTGTTTGAGTGAGTGAATGAGTGCGTGAGTGGCCATTGGTTCCCACAAGTGGCGACCACGAAGGGACACTTCTGAAATCGGATGGAGCTAAGCAGGTTTTGGGGTAAGTGAAAACTTGGGAAATATGGGGAATTCAACGTGCAGGCTGGATCCAGTGCCGTCAGCACTCAAGTCCATATTAAGGAGTCGTGGGTTTGACATTCCTGATCCAGGCATTGCCAGAGTGTGGGAATTGACTCTTGAGTTGGCTCCGTGGGCTTGGGCCACCAATATATTTTCATGGGACAAGTGGAATAAAATAGAAGGTCTAGCCAGAGAGCGAGAAAAAAATCACAATATACTGCCTTCCGTGGAATTTTATTCCACAATTTCTGCACTCATGATGGCTTTCCTTCTCAATCCAATTCAGCTTGGCACCGGAGCAAAACGTGCAGGTAAAGAGGATGGGCAAGAGCCATTCAGGAGTGTGGCTCCAGGGGGGTTGGACCCAACAAGCCATCTCGGGCGCCCTGCAGGGGGCCTCCGCGGACAAGCCATGCGGGGATGCGGAGTTGTGGAGGCGGGCAAAGCTGTGGGCATGCTGAGTCGGGGCTGGGCAGGAACTCTGCTGGACCATGGCAGGGTGCAGGAAACCACGGGGATGGTGGGCATGCCTGCTGTTTAGAGAATAACCCATCACTGTTTGCGCACCGAGAACGTTACACAGAGTTGTGGGCTGCGACCAGGGTGCGCGGTACTGGGCTGTGGTGGAGAGACTGCTCTCGGCTACAGCGGGACAACACGTGGGGGATGTGGAACCGCGCTGCTGGGGAGCCGCGCACGGCTGCGATGAGGCTGCGCACAGCGGGGGGGCAGGCAGAGGTTCGCAGAAGCACACAGGCATATGGACCGGCATGCGGGAACAAGCGGATGCATGAGGGAGCGGAGTTTCCCATTTGGGAAGGCTGTGATGGAAGCGGCTTGCCCAAGGCAAGGAAAGGTGGAGCCTGCTCCAAGAGCACAGAAAGTATGTGAGAAAGTTGTGCGAGAGAGTGCCCTGCTCCCTTTATCGAAGGGAAGAGGTTAGGAGCACTCTGAGAACAGGGAGTAGTCCCCTGTATCCGGATTTAACTCCGCTAGGGTGAGAAAGGGATGGAGAAGGATTAGAAGGAGACCCACCTCCATACCCCATAACAAAAATTCATCCTGACTCTGCACGTGGGCACACTGGACCCCGCCAGGCTAGAGCAGGGAACCCAGGGCTGGAGCCCACGTATGCTGAGGCATATCAAGTACAAGCCTATTCTATTAACTTAAATCCAGGGAGCAATCGCCCTGCAGTGTGGTATCCTTGGGAAGCAAAAGACTTAAAAGAATTAAAGCGGGCCATGCTAGAGGATGGTCCAAATTCTCCTTGGGTTGAGACCTTTCTTCAAGATGTAGCTCACCAACCCTGTACTACTAAGGACTGGATGGATATGGCCAAAGCGGTGCTCCCTAGTCCCACATTCATTATGTGAGCAGCACTATTCAAGAAAGAATGTGGGGTTCAGCAGGCAGCCATAGAAGCCCTATACCAAGACCAAGTCTGCTTGACAGGTTTAGCGACATGGAAAAAGCTAGATGAAGGTCCTTCTGAAACGCCTCTAGCAGGCCTTATGAAAAAACCGGGTGAGACCCTCTCTGAGCTCATTGACCGGGTGGAAAAAAAGCCTCCATAATAAACTTCCCCCAGCCCCAGTAAGGAAACAATTTCCTAAATTGCTGGTATGGGAAGGGATGAATGGGGACCACAAAATAGCGTGTGCAGGTCTTAATCACAGGATGTAAGGACTCAAAAACACCAGAGTTAGACACTCACTGCGGCCCTGGAGACACAGACAAAGACACTGGCCTACACCAAGCCTGCAGGGCCAAGAGGGGAGGAGAAACAATGGAGTTTGTTTTTGTTGTGGCCAGGTGGGGCATTTCAGGAGGGAGTGTCCCCAGGGCAAGGAAGGGAAGCTGAGGGAGGTAGGAGGGGCTAAGCCCCCTACAACTCCATGCCCTAGGTGCCACAGAGGGCTTCATTGGAGAAGAGACTGTAGATCGAAATTTGATCTGGAGGACAAGCCATTGTTAAAAGAAATCACCAATATTTAAAGGCCCAATTACAAAAACAAAAAGGGGGAGTAAGCCCACACCAATAGCTTGGTATTATTTACCATCAACGTTTTAAATTTTCAAAAAAGACAACTTAAATTGAGTTTCCAAAGACACTGGGAAGCCTATCCACCTAACTTTCTGTCAGGAAACTATCCACGGTTTGCTCAAGGAAGATGTTAACTGTGATCCTTATAGGCTTGACTGATACCTTGCCTGGATGGAGTCAATCTGGGTTTGATTGATACCTTGCCTGGATGGAGTCAATCTGGGTTTGACCTAACATCTAGAAAAATTGTTCTTTTAATAAATATATTGCTTAAGTGTTTTCTCAGCATATCTTTCAGCAGCGCTCCATTCGAGACCATGCTACAGGCGCCTATGGCCCTTGAACATCCCTGCCATGCCCTCAAAAAGTCACCTGCTGCCATGCCTGGTGCTGATGCCAACCTGTCTTCTCCGCCATATGCATGACTCCTGCCCAATGAAAAAAATCTCTCCGGTCTAGCTAACTTGTCAAATGCAGTACATGTCCAATGTGTGATACAGGCCTTCCTTTAAATATGGCTCAAACTCCCAAAGTTGGTAAATCCAACCTCATACAGAGGACTGGTAGCCAGAGACGGACAAGTGAAAGCCCGGCCGTGGATCCACCTAAGACAGGACTTGTAGTATTATACCTGGACACTACAAGATTCCATGATGGGTCAGACCACAGTGGGAGGTTTTTTCACGCCTAAGTCAAGCACAGTCACTCAAGACCATTTGGTCTGCTCAGTCGCAGGTAGCCTCCTGGACTGTCTCATACAAAAACAAAAGAGGGAGATGTTGGGCCCGCCCAGGATTTGCCCCAGGGCATGGCCAAGCACTTAGGACTAAAGATGATGTTGAGGGCAAGGGTCTTGGGCGTGACCCTGATCACTTCACAGAGAGCCCTAATTGGCTTTCAGGTATCTCCCTGCCTCCTGTGCTGATTGACATTGAACTTGACCATTAGCACCTGTAGGATGTGTTGACCTTGTGATACAATTGGATGCCCATTTCCCACCTTGGGGGCCTTTGTCTAAAAAAGTTCTTTTTCTCCCCCCAATAAACTGAGATATGCTTCTGGCAATCTCCCCGTCCCGTGCCGAGTCTCTGGGTAGAGGTGGAGGTGGGGATGACTGGAACCTGCTTTCATCACAGCCAGCAGCTGTGTGTTTGAGTGAGTGAATGAGTGCATGAGTGGGAACTGGTTCCCACAAGCACTATGTTGCCCATGCCATTTGGCCTTTACAAGATCTCTGTTATAGCATCTGTTATTATTGTCCTAGTCACCCATAGAGATAAGGCCACCCTTGACTCCTTGGTCTTGTGCTTACTGTCTAACCTCAAATCAATAGGGCTTACCATAGCCTCTGATAAAATTCAGACTTCCTTCTTATGTGTTTTTAGGAGCTTCCATTTCCTCTTTGGTCAGACCTCGCCAATTGACTATTGCACTTAAGAAAGTCCTTATGCTCACTGAGCTACAACTCTGTGGAACAATTAATTGGCTGCAACCCTATTTGCCTGTTAATACTGCTCAACTCCATCCTCTTTTTTCCCTCCTAGAAGAGGACCCTCACCCCTTGTCCTCACAAATAATGACCTCTGGGGCCTATGAGGCTATTGCCCATATAAATGATGTCGTTAAGCATGCCTCCTTGTGGAGATATGATCCTTCTAAACCCCTCCTTAACATCATTCTTACCACCCTTGTCACTCCTCTAGCACTCATCTAGCAGGAGGGGCCTTTTCAATGGTGTCACACTAGCTGGTCACATCTGCCCAAAATAACTTCCCAGATTGAATCAATCCTGTAACTGGCAATCCAATGCTGCAAGTGCACCCTTATGACCTATTATAGCACTGAGCCTTCCTCCATCATTACCCCCATTGTGGCTGAGCTATGGCCCTCCTTGCTTGCTGACAATCCTACTGCTTTTGCCTTGCTACAAGGGTTCATGGGCACATTGGATTCCCACCTCGCTTCTCACAGACTGTTTCAAGCTTTGCCCACCCTGTCCCTAAAATTTCACTCTTATGCTAACCCTCGCTTGTGGCCCATTCCTCATGTTGCCACCACTTTCACTGATGTCAACAAACACTTTTATGCCTACCTCCTTAGAAAACCTCCCAGGCCGGATGTCTTGGCTCAGTCCAATTGGGTGAACTCCTCCCTGTGCAGGCAATTTTGGAGGCCTACCCTGAAGTTTTAAATATTTTCTCTGACAGTCAATATGTGGTACAGACCACTTGTGTCCTCCCCTAGGCAACTTTTCGCCCTCCATCAGCCCTCTTGATAGAGTGTTGTGGCCTCTTAAGGAGACCGGGGTGGGGGTGGGGGGTGTGCACTTGGAGAAAAGGAGGGAGGGGGGAAAGGAAGGGAAAAGGGGAGAGGGAGCAAGGTGATCAGGGAGGGTTAGAGGGAGGGAGGGGAATAGGGTACCTATCAAGTTTGTATGAGTGGAAAAAATAAATTAAAAAAAAAAGACCCTAGAGGCACGTACAGCCCCTTTATTCAGCACTTTAGCTCCCACTCTAACTTACCTGACCCTTTGGTGGCTGGTAATGCCACCGTTGATTCTTATATCCAAGTTCTTTCTCCTTTTCCTTTGCAAGAGGCCCAACAACTACATCATAGGCTTCACCTTAACCCTTCTTTAGCCCAGCTGTTTCTTGACCTGTCCATTCAAGCTTGCAAACACCTCAGTAGAGCTTGTTCCAAATGGGCTCCACTTTTGCCTTTAGGGCCCTTACAGCCACAAGGGATCAACCCCCATGGCCTCAAGCCTAATAGCCTCTGGCAAATGGACATTACCCACATCCCTTCCTTTGGCAAACAAAATATGTCCATGTGATTACTGACACTTACATCAAATTCATCTTTGCTTGTGCTGCCTCATCCAAAAATGCTTCCCAAGCCATCTCTACACTACTGGCAGTCATGGCCTCCATGGGTATACCTAGGCCATTAAAACTGATAATGGCCCTTGTTTTGCCAGTAGCCATTTTTGCTCCTTTTGTGCTTTCTGGCACATTACACACACCACCAGCATCCCTCATAACCCCCAGGGGCAAGCTATCATGGAACACTACAATAACACCCTCAAAGATTCAATAAAAATGGGGGAAGAAAAAGTGGATACACCCTTTGTTGTCCTAACAAAGGCCCTTCTGACCTATAACTTGCTTACATTTAATTCAGACGGGACATCCCCTGCAATGCTGCGTTGGGGAGGCCTTTGCCATGTACCTCACCCCTTCTCCCGATGCGGTGGAAGGATGCCCTTAATAGATTCTTGGAAGAGCTCTGATCCCCTACTAACCCAAAGTAGAGGATATGCTTGTACCTTTCCAGAAGGAATGCCCCAATTTGAATTCCTACTTGGAATATCTGGCCAGCGACCTATGAGAGGACTGACTGAGAGAATGCAGGATTGCATACTAGAAGAAGAGTCCAATGACTCCACTGTCCCCTGTTAAACTGGCCCAAGCCCCAAACGCAGAAGGAGACAACCAAAGACATGGCAAGCACATCCCCTTCACCTGGGGAGACATGAAATATCTCGTGCAGCAGGTGCAGGAGATGACTCCTGAGCCCAATCCATCTGCTTCAACCATGTTTTGACTCATGTGTACCATTATTACTGCCAACTCCCAGGCATGCACAGAAGAGCTCTGACTAATTATGCCATTCCCTGCCCTCTCCTTCCGGGTGACCCAAGATAGCACTGTTTTCTGGGTGGACTTCTCCTCGGATATAGACTTAGGACTGCCATCTGTGAACAAGGTCCCCAACCAACAAGACATTAATGGGACTTGGGGACTGAACAACTCCCTGTGCTTTACACTTACTGAAAATGGTTCCAACCCCTCATCCCCTTGTATTGTTCTCCATGCAGTATGCGTCAGTAACTTTGAAACCAGACCAATGCCACCAGTGTTGCTCTCCATAGTGATGGGTGCCGCCACTACCACTTTGCCCCCCTGGGAGGAGACATCCTCAGGAGAGGCCCTGGCCTTATATGTCCATCTTCCCTTGAAACAGGGAATCAACTCCTCTACCACCACTCTGGGAAAAACCCTGCTGTTCCTCTCCAGAGAAATCCCATTCCTTCAAGCTGCCCATACCATGGTCAAATTGTCTCCCAGAAATCAGCCCCTTTCCTCTTTCCCCATCACTCAGTCTCTGGCACCCACTGCTGATTAATGCAGCTATCCCCTATCAAGACAGCATTCTCTTTGCATCCTGATGTTAAAAAGTGCCGCGTCCCTATCCAACTAATCTGGTAGAATATGTCTCAGTTTGGAAAAGGTGGATTCAAAGTAACATGTTTTGGGATAAGGACATGGCTTTATTTTAGAGAAATAAGGAAAAATATGGGAATTGTCAGGCCTTGGTGTTTCTTCCCAGCACAGGCCTAAAGCCTGTCCCCTGAGGAAGGTCACAGTAACGCCCAAGGACAGGGGCTGGGCACTCTCTCCTAGACAATTCAAGTTTTGCCTCAGGCAGGAAGAATTCTGGTAATTAGGAGTGCCCTTCACCTAGGTTTTGGTTTTCTTTAGGACAATTCAAGTTTTGCCTCTGGCAGGACTTCTTCTGGGAATTAGGAGTGCCCTTTCTTAGGGTTTTTTGGAACTAGCTTCCTGCTCTCTGTTCTAGGGAAGAAGCCTGCTTTTTAAGTTTTAGTCAAATACCAAATGGAAATTTCATGTCTAGTCATTTATAATAAGTAGACTTGTTAGCCAAAATGTGTGCACTGATTTTAAGGAATTTAGAGAATAACTTCTAGAATCTTAAAACATAGGTTGGGTAAGATTCCCACCTATGTGGTTCCACCTTACTTAGAAATTCCAGAAGTACAAGACTATGCTCTCAGTCCACTGGAACCTTAAAAGAAACTGTGATACCCTCTTACCCTGGCTGAAGGCCAAGGAAGAGACCATCATGCCAGAAAGTCTAGATGCCAAGACTGCCCCTGGAGATGGTATTTGCAATCCAAACTGGGAGAATCCATGTCAGAAGCAAAGGGGGCCGTGTCTTTCCTACCCCAAACAGCACTCTTATGAGAAATCACAGAGATGGACCATCTGAGTGCACTCCCACCAATGATCGCCTCTGCCCCGAAAGAGACACCCTTGGCATATGGGGCCTGACTGGACCCCAGGTTTGGAGTATGCATGGTTCACAGATGGGTCATCTAACTGATGGCAATACACTTCTGGAATTCCTCAAAGGAAGACAAAGCAACCTTACTATTAAAGGAATAGAAGGATGCTATCATAGAAGTTATTCTTTTAATAATTATGTTGCTTAAGTGTTTTCTTCAGTACATACCTCAGTGTTCCATCGACAGAACCAGCTATAGCTTATGGGCCTTGAGTATTCAAGTCAAGGCCCCCCCCCTTTGAGATGTGGTTTAAGCTTGGATAGTAGAGACTACATGAGCCGCATGCATCTTCCCAAGTTAGAACCTGCTGCCATGCCTGGTGCCTATGTCGACCTGCCTGACTGAGAGTATCAACCTGGAGAGGACAACAGCCAAAGCTCACGCTGAGACTTATGGGGTGTTGAGGATTCCTATAGTTAATTGTAAAATATGTTCCTTGCTAAATTCAATAGGAGAACATTCTACCTCTGTATTTTAAAAGAAAACAGTCTCTGTTAAAATGTGGGCTTAGCCCCATAGCTATCCGGTGAAGCATTATAGATTAGATAAGTTTTTAAATACTGAGAGAATGTTTCTGTTAAGTGCCTTTGCCCTGAAGCAATGGGTTGGGTTCTTGAAAAAAGGGTCCACCCTGAAGGTGACTTTGCTGATTATCTATTATGTATGCAACATTCTTTACCCCAAAATTTTCTGTATAAAAGTTGTCAGGAAAGTTTCAATAAACGGGTTCAGGATACACTCGGACGAGAGGGAGCCGCGTGTGTTCTGTTCTCCGCCCGGTCCTGGGGAGCCCTGGTCTCGAGGCCGCGACTCTGGTCTGCGGCAGGAAGCTCCCAACCTTCAATGTTATCTGGCTTTTTAGGCTGGATATTCTGTTTTGAAACTAAATTGTACCAAAATCCAGATTTCTTCTCTGCTTTCAACTCTTCTTTTAATCGTAAATTAGTTCCTTTGGACTTGGGAGATTTACATCTCCCAGGAGATACTATTCCTCATCTTTATCAGAAGTTATTTCTTTTCATCCTCGGAAACTTGCTCCTTGGATCGGCGCTGGGGTGGCCGCTGACGCCAGCGGCGCTCCCCGGAACACGTCCTCCTCTTCCTGCGGCTCGTCCAGAAGCACCCGACTGTGGCTCAGCTTCCACATCTCGGCGACCGACCGCAGCCAAGCATATGATCTTATATGAACTGGAAAATAATAAAAAAAATGATTTGAGATGAAAAATTAAACAGGAAATAAGAACAAGTCCAGAACAGGTGAAAAAACTCCGAGTGAGATTCAGCTAGAAGTCAAAGTTAAACTAGCTGAAATTGAAAACCCAATAGAGAGTATCACTACAGAATGGATCAAGCAGAAAATACAATAACAAATCTGAGAGATAAGCTGACAGAACAGGATCATTCAATTAAAGATGCTGAAAAGAATCTCCTGGGGCTAGAGAGGTGGCTCAGGGGTTAAGCCTCTGCCTTGCAGGTGGAAGATTCTGAGTTCGGATCCTAGACCCCACGTATAGATGCCAGGCAGAAGCGGGGGCTGCCTGCGTTTCTGGTGGTGGAAGGGGTCCATGGTGGTTCCCGAATTCTCCTATGGTTCTACACACACACACACACACACATACTTCATACACATACACACGCAAAATTGAATAAATAAAAAAAAGAATCTCCTTCCAGTATGAATGTTAAAGATAAATACTGAAAATTTCTTTTTTTTTATTAAAAATTTAATTATACATTTAAAAAAATTTTTAACTAGTTCCCTCCCTCGCCCCTCCTCCCCCCGAACCCCCTCCTCCCCTTCCTCTGCCTTCCCATCCCCCAATGCCTCCCCCCCAATTCCCAGAGAGTCCTTTATTGTGTACGCCTGACTCTCCACTGGGTCCTCCTCTCCGATGACATATAAGGACCCAGTGGCATTTCCATAAGCCCTTTCTCTTGTTCCCCTTAAGCATAGGAGCACTACTATGGCTGTCAATCCCTTGCCTCCAGGGATTTCGGTGCCCTTAACAGATGCTAGACTTTATGAGGGCAACAGTGCGCTGGACATTGTGCAGGGCATGCAAAGTCCCATTATGATTGCTTTGGCCCCAACTATTGTTGAGAATCTTGCAAATCGTTGCTCCTCCCATCCTTTTGCTCTTACAGTCTTACCGCCCCCTCTTCCGCAAATGTCCCTGAGATCCAGGATGGGGAGAGGTTAGGCTGGCCTAGTTCTATGTGATTGATATAGAGTCTCTGAAGTTCTGGATTGTGGTTTGTTGATTTTCTTTTGCAGTTTTGCTGCTCCTGCAATGCCTTTCACACCATCCTGATGGGCACTGTATGTCACCCCCTGGCCAGAGACAAAAAGCTGTTAAACTGGAGTCTTGTTATAATAGCACATTCAAGGGTAGATGTAATAAGAGTAGGAAACCTCAGTGAGGGAGGGGTCCATCACCCATTTGCAAAATGATTACTTTTTATCTGCTAGACTATATGCCCTCCCCTTCTGGTGAGATCAGGAAAGAACGTCTGTGAACTTAACCAGGTTTCTCATTACTTACTTGCAGACCTTGATGGAGGCCTATTTTCTCTGCTGTAACATGGTCCCCTCGCTCCTTGTTTCTGGTGTGGCCCTCCTACCCCATCTCTCTTGTTCATAATCCTTGCAATTACTGTGTTACATAGGTTTACTTTTGAGTGTCTCAATGTGGGCTGGGTGAGTTTGGTACTAGGAGCCACCTATTAGGGAGTACATACGGCGCTTAATTTTCTGGGTTTGAGATACTTCACTTAATATAATTGTTTCTAATGACATTCATTTCCAAGCAAATTCCAGTAATTCATCATTTTTGATAGCTGAGTAGTACTCCATTGTATAGATGTACCACTTTTCCTTATCCACTCGTCAACTGCTGGACGTTTGGGTTGATTCCATGACTTTGCTATTGTAAACAGTGCTGCTATGAACATGGTCGAGCTTGTGCTAGCGAGGTAAACCTCTGCTGCATGGGGGGTTATTCCCAAAAGTGGGATAGCAGGGTCAAATGGCATTTCAACCTTTAATTTCTTTAAGAATCTCCAGACAGCTCGCCAGAGTGGCTGTATGAGCCTGCATTCGCACCAGCAATGTAAGAGAGTTCCCCTCTCTCCACATCCTCTCCAGCATTTGTCGTTGTTTGTATTGTGGATTATTGCCATCCTGACCGGGGTGAGATGATATCTCAGGGAAATTTTGATTTGCATTTCCTTGATGGCTAAGGAAGTGGAGCATTTTTTAAGATATTTGTTGGACATTTTAATTTCATCCCTGGTAAAGTTTCTTTGAAGTTCCAGGGCCCATTTTTTAATTTGGCCATTGTTTTCCTTGGTGTTTAGTTTTCTAAGTTCGTTGTGCACTCTGGACAGTAGAGCTCTGTCAGATATGTGGTTAGTGAAGATTTTCTCCCATTCTGTGGGTTGCCTTTGAGCTCGTGTGACAATCTCTTTATCTGAACAGAAGCTCTTTAATTTCATAAGATCCCAACTGTTGAGAGTTGGTAGCAGTGACTGTGCCATTGGATGTCTGTTTAAGAAATGTTGGCCTAGCCCAATCAGCTCGAGGGAGTTCCCTATCCTTTCAACTATGGTTTTTAAAGTCTCTGGCTTTAAATCAAGGTCCTTGATCCATTTGGAATTAAGTCTTGTACATGGTGACAAGTATGGGTCCAGCTTTAATCTTCTGCATGTGGAGATCCAGTTTTGCCAGCACCATTTGTTGAAGAGGCTGTTCTATTTCCATTGGATTTTTTGGGCCCCTTGGTCAAAGACCAAATGGCTGTATTGTTGTGGGCTTATATCTGGGTCTTCAACCCTTATCCATTGATCTGTGTGTCTATTTTGGAGCCAGTACAGGGCAGTTTTTATAACTATGGATTTGTAGTATAGACTAAGGTTTGGTATGGTAATACCTCCAGCAGTGTTTTTGTTATTCAGGATTGTCTTTACTATCCTGGGTCTTCTGTGACTCCATATGAATTTTGAGATTATTTGGTCAACTTCTTTAAAGAATTGCTTTGGGATTTTAATTGGTATAGCATTGAATTTGTATATTGCCTTTGTTAGGATGGTCATTTTTACAATGTTGATTCTACCAATCCTGGAACATGGGAGGTCTTTCCACCTTCTGGTGTCTTCTGCTATTTCTTTCTTTAGCGTTTTAAAGTTTTCATTGTAAAGGTATTTTACCTCCTTAGTTAGGTTTATACCAAGGTATTTCATTTTTTTAGGGGCTATAGTAAATGGGATTGTTTCTCTTAAGGCTTTTTCACTTCTTTCATTCTGGGCACATAGGAAGGCCTCTGATTTTTGCACATTTATTTTGTATCCTGCCACCCTGCTGAACTTCTCAATTAGTTCCAGGAGCTTCCTGGTGGAGTTTTTGGGATCACTCAGGTATAAGATCATGTCATCTGCAAATACGGATAGCTTGACATCTTCCTTGCCGATTTGAATCCCTCTTATGTTCCTTTCTTGTCTTATAGCCTCAGCTAAGACTTCAAGTACAATATTGAATAGAAGTGGTGAGAGTGGACAACCTTGTCTAGTTCCTGATCGAAGTGGGAATGCTTCCAATTGTTCCCCATTGAGCATAATCCTTGCTGTGGGCTTGTTGTATATAGCTTTTATTATATTGATAAAGGTTCCTTCCATTCCTACTGTCTCTAGCGTTTTGATCATAAAAGGCTGTTGGATCTTGTCAAAAGCTTTTTCTGCATCTATGGAGAGTATCATGTGGTCTTGGACTTTGGACTGGTTTACATGATGAATTACATTTATTGATTTGGGTATGTTGAACCCACCTTGTGTTCCGGGGATGAAGCCTACTTGGTCCCCGTGAATGATCTTTTTGATATATTTTTGAATCCGATTTGCTAAGACTTTGTTGAAAATCTTTGCATCTGTGTTCATCAGAGAGATCAGCCTATAGTTTTCTTTTTTAAGTGAATCTTTATTAGGTTTTGGGATTAAGACAATATTAGCTTCATAGAAGGAATTTGGTAGTGTTCCTTCCTTTGCTATTTGATGGAACAGTTTAAGGATTATTGGTGTTATTAACTCCTTAAATGTCTGGTAGAATTCTGTGCTGAATCCATCTGGCCCAGGACATTTTTTGGTGGGAAGATTCGAGATTACTTCTTCAATTTCCTTGTATGTTATAGGACTATTTAAATAATTCACAATTTCCTGATTCAATTTAGGTAGGTTGTGTTTACTTAGAAATTCATCCATCTCTTTTGTTTTGTCAAACTTCACAGAGTACAAGTTTTTGAAATATGATGTTATAATTCTCTGGATTTCTTGGGGTCCGTAGTGATAACTCCATGTTCATTTCTAATTTTGTTAATTTGGGTTTTCTCTCTCTTGCTTTTGGTTAATTTAGCTAGGGGTGTATCAATCTTATTGATTTTTTCAAAGAACCAGCTTTTTGACTGGTTGATTTTTTCTATTGTTTTCTTAGTCTCAATTTCAGATATTTCTCCCCTCATTTTGCTAATCTCCTCTCTTCCTCTACTTTTGGGATGAGATTGCTCAAGTTTCTCCAAAGCCTTAAGCTGCATCGTTAAATTATTTATTTCTGATGTTTCCATTTTTCTGATGTAGGCATTAAGAGCTATGAACTTACCTCTTAGAACAGGTTTCTTTGTGTCCCAGAGATTTTGGTAAGTTGTATTTTCATTTTCGTTCACTTTCAGGAAATCTTGAATTTCGTTTTTAATTTTTTCCTGAATCCAGTTCTCATTCAGCATCATATTGTTAAGTTTCCAGGAGTTAGTGCATTTTCTCTTGTTTGTTGTGTTGTTGTGGATGTCCAGCTTTAGGCCGTGGTGGTCTGATAGGGCACAGGCTAGAATTTCGACTTTTTTGTATTTGTGTAGGTTCATTTTGTGGCCCAATATGTGATCTATTTTGGAGAAAATTCCGTGTGCTGCTGAGAAAAATGTGTAGTTTGGTACATGGGTGAAAAGTTTGATAGAGATCTGTAAGGTCCATTTCATTAAGGGTTTGGTTAAGCTCCAAAGTGTCTCTGTTAAGCTTTTGACCTGTTGATCTATCCCATGTTGAGAGGGCAGTGTTTTAGTCCCAAAGAATTATTGTTTGGGGGTTGATTTCTTGCTTTAGACGCTGTAGGGTTTTCTTGATGAATGTGGAGGGGCCCATATTGGGTGCATATATGTTCAGTATTGTGAAGTCTTCCTGGTGAATTGTACCTGTGACTAAAATGTAGTATCCATCTGTGTCTCTTATGATTTTCTTTGGTTTGAAGTCCACTTTGTCTGAAAGCATAATTGCTACCCCTGCCTGTTTCCTGGTTCCATTAGCTTGCAAGATTTTTGACCAGCCTTTCATCCTTAGGACGTGCCTATCTTTTGTGGTGAGATGAGTTTCCTGAAGGCAGCAGATTGTTGGATTGTCTTTTTAATCCAAGTTTGTAGTCTATGTCTCTTAATAGGTGAGTTAATGCCATTGACATTTAATGTTATAATGGAGAAATTATTTTTATTTCTGGACATTTTTTATGTTTAGTTCATTTTGTAAGCATGTTGTTTGATATTTATATTTTGGTGGTATTATACTTCCCTTCTGTACTCCTGGATATACTTGTTCTTTTCTTCAAGCTTGAGTATCATTTCTAGCATTTTTTGAAGGCCTGGTTTGGTAGACATGTATCCCTTCAAGTTGTCTTTGTCCTGGAAAACTTTTCTTTCTCCCTCAATCATGACAGATAGTTTTGCCGGGTATATCAGTCTGGGTTGGCACTTTTGTTCATTTAATACTTGAAGTATGTGTCTCCAAGCTCTTCTTGCTTTTACTGTTTCCACTGAGTAGTCATTTGTTATTCTAATAGGTTTACCTTTAAAAGTGACTTGCTTTTTTTCTCTTGAAGCTCTCAACACCCTTTCTTTGTCTTGAATATGGAGTGTTTTGACTATTATTTGCTGTGGCTATTTTCTATTTTGGTCATATCTGTTTGGAGTGTGAAATGCCTCTTGTATTTGTATAGGCCTCTCATTCTTTAGTTGTGGGAAGTTTTCATTTATGATGAATTGAAATATTTTCTCAGGTGTGGTATTTTGGGATTCTTGTTCTGGTATTCCATGAATGCGCAGGTTAGGCTTCTTCAGGGTGTCCCATATTTCTTGAATGTTCCTCACCAGTATCTTTTTGGCTTTAACAATCTCTTCCATTGAGCTGGTTAATTCTCCTACTTTGTCTTCAAGATCTGAAATTCTATTTTCTGCCTCATTTGTTCTGCTGATAAGACTCTCTGTCGAGTTTTGGGTTGAAGATAACTTATCTCTTAATTCAATTTTAAACTCTGCCTGAGACTGTTTTACCTGCTCTATACCTATTTTTGTTTCTTGAACTGTTTTTCTCACCTCCTCCAAGTGCCTGTTGTGTTCCTGTTCAAAGTGTTTGATACAGTTGTTTAACTGTTCTCGGATTTCCTCTTTCATATTATTAATCATGGTAATGATCATATTCTGAAAGTCGTTATGTTGGGACTGGCTTTCATGGCTATTTTCTGTGGATTTGTTCTGGTCGCAATCCATCGTTATGGGATTGATTCTTTTGGTGGGAGATTGGTCTTCTTTTGTTTTGTTTCTCGTGGATCTGCACTTTGACTTGTACATTGTTGTTTTGTTTTTTAGGACCTTTCAGTTTCTGTGTGTTTTTCACTGAACTGATGTAGTTGGTATTGTTACACCTGCCAGTTGTTACTAGTGCTTGCCTTGGATTGGGTATGTTTGTATTGGTATTGTTATATCCTAGATGAGACTACTAGGATGGTAATACGTCAGTTAAGTAACCAGGGGATGAATATCAGTATGGTAGTGCACTTTTACGATTTAGTGTCTTGGTGAAATGTGAGGGTGGGTGGTGTACTCCCTGAAGTTGTATGTTTTTGGGGTGGCTGTATGAGGAAGCTGACCTACAGCATTGATACTAGAAAGGATCAGTAAGGTGAGAGAAAAGAAAAAAAAAAGTTTACTTATCTTTGGGCTGGATGTGAAGAGTCTCGCGCATGTGATACAATAGTTGTAGTGAAGTCCAGATGAATGGCCTGTGTTCCCTTTGTTCCTTAGAATTTTGCTTGAATTTCCTTTGGACTCTATTGAATTCTGAGTAGTAGCAGTGTGTCTTCGGTGAACCACGTGCATAGGTCCCCGGTGGGCCAGAGAGGCAGAGGGTCTGATGTTGATGGGAGAATTCTTCCCCTGCGACCTGGGGGGGGGAGGGGTACAGGGGCGGGAGGGCACGAGGGGCTGGTGTCCAGGGTGGAGCCCTGGAGGCTAAGCTGGAGGCCATGCGCGGGTGCTGCTGACTGGGCGGCTCGGCTCAGGGGTAGGGGGCGGGGCTGGGCTGGGCTGGGAGGGGCTCTCTCTCACCTGGGCGCTCATCCGGTTCGGCGCGGAGGGGGCTGGGGGCAAAGCCGGCGGCCGTGCGCATGGGTCCTGCTGGCCGGGCGGCTCAAATACTGAAAATTTCTGATTGGTATGAGCAAACAATTCCTTTTTTTACAGTATATGTAACCTTAATAGGGTGTATATTAATAGATTTTTTAAAGTCTTGGAATGATCCAACTATACTACACATATGAGAGTATGGTTCATTATCATGCAAAATAGTTTTTCACTGTATATAAAGGTGAGGAAGATATTGGAAATAAGTATATATGTGCTAATTTCCATGATACGGAGGTAATTAAGATAGGAAACAAAATAAGACAAATATAAGAACAATACACATTATTAACACTCACCAACATTTTTTAATCTGCTATATAGAAAATTCTGGATTTTCTTGTTTGACGTTATACATGGCAAATGATAGATTAAGATTGACACATGTCAATGCTGGGTGGACACACTTAAGAGCAATCTTCTTTCGCCCTTCCATTGCAAACATTTGGGGTCTTTGTGTTAATAGAGTGGTTGCTAAAATAACGGAATCATCTGCCTGTGGAGTTTATGATAGTAGTAGCTCCCAAACAGACAGGAGAAGCCCCCGAATGAAGGTGATAATCACAGCCATTCTTTTCAATTCAGTATTAAGTCATCAGTGTTTTGGAGAAGATTTTTACTACACTGTGAAGACTTAAGGCTGAGCTGTTATGCAAAAGGGGACACAGGTATTTCATCAAAAGTTATAATTTCAAGCAATAAATACCTTAGAGGCAAGGGTTATACAAGTAAAGGGGAGTACCCCTATCAGTGGGTCTGCCCAAGGAAGGGCCACTTGGTCTGCAGCAGAGGCCTGAACCCCTAGAAGAGTAGATGAACCAGAGAGAATGTCAGGAATCACAGAAGCAGACAGACTGGAGGGTATGAAGGAGTGGGATGGATTGATGAAAAGAGGGGAAGATTTTTACTATCATATTCCCTGTACTATAAATAACTGGAAAGATAAAAATCAGAATTTAAAAAAAAACATATTTATTTGACACAATGGAGAGAAACAGAAAGAGAACAAAACCTGTGTAGAAATCAGAGGACAAAACTGATAAATTTATTCCCTCTTTCCTCCATGTAGGCTTCTGGAAATCAAATTTAGTGTGACAGGTTTATGAATAGATGACTTTACCTGCTGAACTAGCTCACTGATCCCCAAATCAGATAATTGGGTGTTTGTAGAGATGTGAACTTGGAGAAAAAAGGCAGAATATTCATTTGAGTACTACCATTTGAACTCAGAGCCTTGAACATGCCTCTCGCTAAGTTTATTTTCCTTTACAGCAAGTTTTGATAAACAGTTGCTAAATTCCTAAATTTCCTCTGTTTTCAGTCACCATTATTATCAATTGATTATCCAGAGACACATATTAGTAAAGATTCTCCTGAGTAAAAACAAGTAGAGGTAGAGAATGGTAAGGGAGAAGACAGGCAGGAAGGGAAGAAAGTTTGACACATATCAGAAGTCTTTGGCCTAATCATTTTCTATGTAATTTATTTATTTATTTATTTATTTTTTGCTTGAGGGTGTGTGTGTGTGTGTGTGTGTGTGTGTGTGTGTGTGTGAAAGAGAGAGAGAGAGAGAGAGAGAGAGAGAAAGAGAGGAAGAGAGAATTGTGTGTGTCCTTGTGGAGGACTAAGGGTGACTTAAGGCATCATCCTGGATTGTTTCCACATCCTTTTTGCTTAACTCAGAGATTTCCCAGAATCTGCCTTCTAGGATCTGAGATCCAAACTCCAGTCCTTCTCTTTGTGAGACAAAGTCTTAACCCCTTAGCCATCTCTCCAGTGACTTAATCTTTTTAATGAAATAAACATGCAAGATACTTGGATTCTGCGATTAGGGACATGATGAAGTCATTGTTCTTTCTAGTATGGAAACTTTTCCATTTTCAGAGACAGTGGCCTAATTCCAGCACAAGTGGTAAAACCATTGTATGTGGCTCACAGAGGACAGCAGTCAGGTAAGCATCCTTGTATAATAAGCTGGCTTTGTCTCTAACCTGACAAATATCAACTTTACTTTTTAAGTCTCCTCAGTTCAATTAGGTAACAAATGTTTTGAATAATAGATTTCGATGTTTAAACTATTGAAAAGAAATTCCTTCTTATTTTTAATATCATATGATAATAAAAGTGACAGTATGATAAATTACTAAATTATTGTATGTTGGCCATGCCTGAGAATTTGTTCTGGTGAAAGACTTCTGCAGGCTTTTACTTAAACTAGCTGTAAATCATGATAAGCCTCTGTGATGATTATTAACATCTTCACCAGGAAATTGAAATTCATGAAGATTCGTTAGTGTCTCATTTCTACAAAATTAATTTGAAGCAGCAGATTTAATTCATAAAGCTCTGGTATTTTACTACTGAATCAGGTAAGGCCATAGCAAATTTCAAGATTGTTGTCCAGGATAAACAGTTTAAGCACATCTCTTAGTTTCTCTAGCCTCACTTGGCATAGCTGCTATTTTTATTAATTCACTTGCAGCAATTCACTAAAAAGCAACAACTGGAATACATTTGATTGCAAATTAGAGAAATATAGTCAAATTTGACTAGAAACAAGGTACATGTAGGACAGATAAAAGGTAAATGTTGATCTCCATTTGGAACGAATTCCTAAAGAACTTAAGTTTTAGGTAAGAATACATCGCACAGGTGAAATATGAAGGAGGGATTTTAAAACCTTCTTATGTATGAAATAATAGTGGATACTTAGGAAATGCTTTGCTTATAATTATTTCAGAAAAAAATAATTTGAAGTTTTTGAAGCTCTGAGCACTGGTGAAATGTTTTATTATCCAAAATGTTGTTTGTCACCCTTATCCTCACATATTCTCTCTCTCTCTCTCTCTCTTTCTCTCTCTCTCTCTCTTTCTCTCTCTGAAAGAAAGCCTCAGAATAGCCTACTTGTGCTCTTCTTAAGTAGTTGATCTGAAAATTGTTCAAAATGTTTGTCAAAATCTCTTCTGCCAAAGATGTAAAGATGCATTCTCATGCAAGGAGTGCTGATATAATCTAATCAGAAAGAAAACATTCTGGCATTCTGAACTATATCTATCCTGCACACTAATTTTGAAAAATTACCAAATTATAGCACCCTAATATAAAGCTACTTCTAAAATTCTAGCAATATCAAGTTGCATGAAAAAGCACTTTGCAAATATCATGAAAAAGCCTCAAGTAATGGCATTAAATAAATTATATTTTTAAAAGGTAATAAAATCACCTCTATAAAGTAAAGGTTTGAGAGACATCTAAAAGAATGTAAATCGATTCACAGATTGATATCTAATACAGAATTTCCAGGAATAAGATATGGCTTGTTTCTAAGTTGGTGCACAACACATCTCAGGCCTTTCCAGTCAGCCCACCAGCAATAGGAACCTGGTCTTCCTGCCCACAAATATATTCTAGCCAAGCCTTTCTCTATGAATTTTTATATTCTGTGAATGAATTATGAATAAAATTTCCAAATGTCACCAAGCAGATGATCATTATGTATCAACATCCTCAAGCTACTTTTTGGCAACAAATGTCAGATGATTTTTTTATGGGTTTTAAAACTTATTTGCAATTTGTAATGAGCTTTTTGAAAGAACCATTATTTTATGAGTGCGAACAACTGTCAAATAAATGTATTCGTAATGTCACGAGTTTCATTACCACATGCCTTCAGGGGAAAGTTTAGGTGCTAGGCTACTTCTTGGTTTATGTCCCTCTGATAGATTGAAAATATGAGGTAGAGACCTTGTAACATTTGTTACCTTTTCTCTACAATCTAGAATTAATAATTAAACTTACATTTCTTATTATCTCATGTCTCTCATCTATTTAATTAATGAATCATTACACAATTGGAGTTTATAGCTTTGCAGACAAGGGAAATAGAAAATATATTAACCAATGACTTTAAGGTACTCAGCAGTAGCTATGATTTTCAAGATGAGCTAGCAGCAATGTGGGCTCTATTTCATTAGAAATATTTTCATCTTTTCTAATTTCAAATATAAGAAAAGACTTTAATTCTTTCTCAGAATAATTAATATCCTGTGAATTTTTTCCTATTAGGCAATGAAGCTATAATATTAAGATTAAATATATAAATAATTCTCATAAGTCAAAATAAAGAAATACAACTTCTTCAGAACATTTTATTATGAATAGGTTTTTATCCTAGTACTAAAGAAATATAGTAATAGGAATAAAAGTCCTAGAAATTCATTCTTTAAATACTTAATTCTTGATGTATATAAATCTGATCAGTTTAGAATTCCTCCATTGAAAACATGTTAAGTATTTGTGCAACTTTGATTTTTTATTTTTATTAGTGTTACTAACTGTTACTAAAATTAAAAAGATTTTTTTGCAAACATACAAAAGCAGAAAGGTATTCAAATACATAACATATTAAATTTGTGCATTTTCCATAAGTCTGTATACCTAAAATACTTCCACACTACATGATACTGGTATATATTCAATTTCTTACATTTATACTATTATTTTATGTCCACATCCATATAATACAAGTTAAATAATTCTAGCATATATCCTTAAAATAAAAATGTAGTAAAGTAGATACATATGTATTCATTGGGTAGATACTCAGCATATGCTAAAATTTTGGAAGTTATAAAGAATTATCATATTAAGTTTTAACTTGTATATAAAATAACACACATGTATTTACATATCCATAGAGAGGCAGAGAGAAAGAGAAGGAAAGAGAAAGACAATATATACAATTTTTTAGAAAAATATTTCAAACTAAGTTACTTATGAGCTCCTTGGGTAGAGGCCAAAAAGACACTTGAAAGACTGGAGAGTTTTCATTTAGTTGCATCAATGTTGTCTTATGACACCACTTAAAAGAATAACAGTCTCAGATTTTCTTTCATAATACTAACTTTTTGGGGTTTTTTATAAACTTAATGGTTTCTTGTGAATTTTATGGAATGTTCAGGATTAAGTATATGTATGTAATATAAGTAGTGTACTGAGACATTTGAATAATTTCTGAATATAAGTTTAAGATGTAGTGTTTGAAAGTCAATGTAAGTGATGTTGTTTCTTAAATTATAATAAAAATTAAAGCAAAAATATAAAAGCTATCTATTATATGGTTGTTGAAAGAGATTTATAGCAAATCATGCCAGAGAAACACATATGCCCATTACCACACACAGACACATGTGCATGCACACACATACACACAGGAATCTATGCAAATGTGCACACATTAGAATGTGGAAAGTCACTATTTAGTCACACAATTCACTGGAAAGAAAAGGTTTCAGAGATTTAATTTGAATATTCATGTATAGATACCTTCATGTATGACCCAAATTTCAATATATGTAATTCTAATTTGTGAAAAATAGGACTTACAAGGCATCAGTCTAATGTAAGAGATATTCTGGAATGTTTTTAAAAAGTCATTTACTATAAATTCTGAAATCAATTTTGCCTCTTGATTTTGAAAGAACTATAGATAAATGAGATATAGTTGAAAATATTGTGGAAATATTGTAATTCTACTACATACAAGTATAAATTAGAGTTAACTAATAAATTAGGGGAGAAATAGAAAAGCTATGTAGAGACCATTTATAGTTTTTTGGTTTGGCTTAGTATTTTTTTTAGTACACTGTCCATTTCATTTCATTTCTTCTAATGTTCCTTATTACTGAATAGGAGGTTAGTAAAACATAGCAGAGACCCTAACATTGTATCTCAAAACAAGTTGTAATCAAACAAATTAGCCTCTAGTAAATACAATCTGAATATTAATGTCATTTAAATAACTACCTTAATTTTAATCAATTAGAATATATATAACTTCTTTGATAATGACGGAACCAGAGCTTTAAGTGGATATTTTGGCATTATCCAAAAAAAGTAGATCACCTTAAAACAAAGTCCTATTCCTTAACTCTATTCCTTCTCTTCTCACTATCTAATTTTTTTTTACATTGAGATTGATATTTATGATGTTACCTTAAAGCTAAATCACTGTTGAGGAAATATAAGACATGGATAGAAGACTGTCAATCTTATTCCTAATTAGCTACAGCACTCTATATTGAACCTTCTCACTTGAGGGTGATCCCTTACTTACAGTTTGTAGTTTGTGGTTCCCTGTGCTGAGACGTGAATGGCAAATTCAGCAATCACATAGTGTTCATTACTTGCTTTTCAAACAGGAGAACCTTGAGGACTCAGCAAATTTTGGAAAAACAGGAAAACAAAAGTTGTCCGGATATATATATATCCAAAATATTAATAACTCAAAATGTAGAAACTTTTTTTTCATTTACATATCTTCTCAATGTAAAAACTGGTAATTTGTACAATATAGACTCAGAGACTACTTTGTAATTTAACTGACAGAAGATGTCTTTTATTTGTGTTATGAAAATTTAATACATGGGTTACCACAGATAACTGTCTGTCAGTATAGATTAAACAAAAAGACAAAAATTAATAGCTTACTGGGGAAAAATAAACAATTTCTAAATTTTCAACACCACTTCCCAGTGTTATAATTATAAAATCTCTTGAAAAACTCCTAAAATTCTAAATATTTAAGATCTAAAATAAAAAATCTTTAAATATTTTGATCTATCTGTGTACATTTGTTTTCCTCGATGCCTTGATATAAGAGGAAGGAGATGATTGTTTATTCTGTTAAAAGAATAAAATTTTGGCCCAAGGAAAAGGAAGTGAAAAATATTATTCTTCTGCTCTGATGGGGTGTACAATGGAGAACGGTTATTCTGGAAAGAAATCAGATGTTTAAGTATATGTGTATCCAGGCTTCTTCTGTGGATAAAAATTCCACAATCCTGATAAAAAAGATACCAATAAAAATCAATGAAAAATCCTTCTCTCTACCTGAAAACTTATGAGAAGCATAAAAGTTGCAAATTAAGTTAGTTTTAGTTGTCAGCTTGAAACGTTAGGGGTGGGTCTCTGGGCACATGCATTTGAATTTATTTAAAGAAAGTAGGTCTATAAGAGATTTTTTTAAATGCATAATTGATATGGGAAGACACAGTCTGAAGTGATTAGGACCATTACCTGTTTAGGCAGATAAAATACAGAGAACAAGTGAAAATTTAAGCAAGCTGACATGACAAAAATCAAAAATACCTAACATAGGTTTTTGGACTTTTTGTTCTTGAATTTGGATATGGTGCTGTTAGGCTATTAACAAAGAGCCAATACCGATGCAATACCCACGAGGGCCTTTTATTGCAGGCTTGAACCTGGACTCACCCAACTGGCACCAACGCAGGGGTATCAGGTCGAAAGCGTGGTCCTTTAGTTTCCGCAAAGTTTTTATAGCTTACTGGCAAGAAGAGGGAGCTTTCAACTTAGTGGTTTCATGATTGGCTGATAGCCAACAGCCTTGGCCAATGGCCTTGGTGCATAGGGGGACTTGCTGCAGATGTTCACCTCCCACAATATGATGTTCATGGAGGCTGTTTCGTTGTTCTTTGTTCTTTCTGACTTTAAGCTATCTCTTTGTTCTAATGCTTTCCTACCTTTAAGACTAAATTGTGGTTCCCATTGCCACAAGATCCTCAGCTCTCACAAAATTCTTAAGAAATTTCTTAAGTCTCTCCCCTATGTAAGGTTCTCTTTATCAACTGACCTACACATCAACCTTACATCTTGTCATAGAGGCACTTTTGATTCCTTTCCCTTAATCAACCTAACACTTGACAATTTCCTTCCTATATACTCCTTTTCATTGATCTGCTTTGCATTTTATTTGTCTACAATAATATACACCAAAATCTTATTTAAGACATCAATTGTGTTTGGATTTAGTATTAAAGAGTTTCACATTTTACTGATATATACCCATAAATATGTCAAATCATTTTTATTTCCAAAATATGTGATATTTTAAGATTTACAAAAGTCACTTTAAAAGTCAGGCAACTGTGTGAATGGTATCATACTGAGCTATTTTCTGGAAACAAAATAAATAAAATAAAGTCCTAGTCATTCATTATCAGTGTAAAATAAATCACACAAGAGACACAAACTATAAAGTTAGGGCAGATAAGGGCAGAGAGAGACAGCAAGAGATGTTATTGATATATTTCAGTCCTAGTTCAAAAAGATATGAGGAACCTTAAATAGGGTGAAAGAATATGACAACGAAATCAAAATTCTTGCCCAATAACCCAAATGATTTTAAGATTTTCAGACAAATGGTAACTAACTAGTGACATTATGGAGGAAGAAGGCAACAAGACCAGTCAGATCTATATTCCTACTACATTTGAAAGTTATTTCACAAAAGGGCTAATTTATAATCAGAGGTAATGTACTATTGTGTTGTCCAATGTCTGATCATAGGGCAGAGAGGTGACAGCTGCAAAAAGGGAAGACATTGAAATGGCAGATTATGTTTTGAGCGCTTTAAGATAAAGATCAGTTAGGTATTTGATGATTTCACCAATGACCTTCCAGCACATGGCTATTCATGGTAGCAGGAAACATGTATTCAATATAAGCCCTGGAGATTTTTCCTTTCCAACTGTCCGTGTCAAGAGGCTTTCTGACAATGTACTTTCTTATACATGTTCTCCTTTAACCCACTGAACATTTTGACTTTCTTGATTGCCCTCCTCTTTTTTTATTGATAGGTGGTCTGTTAATTGTACCCATAGTTTGCCACTTGACTAGCCTAGGTTTTCAAATTGTCCTGGGAATCCTTCATCTCTATGTCCTGCATGATGGGATTACAAGATACTTGAAAAGCAGACTATGGTCCTCACACTTGTACCATTTGCATGACAAGTGCCTTAAACAGGGAGCCGTCTCTCTAAGCCCTATTTCCTCCCATCATTTTTATATGAACTGTGTGTATTTTGTGCAAATATCTTTTTCCTACTTGATTGGGACACTAAGATCATTCTCAGTTTTGACCATGCTGAACAAATCATGCAAGAGGAAGGGAGAATATTGAGTTTGCTTTATCAAAGAAAATAGTATTATTCTAATGATATCCTTCTTGTTGACATTTTCCACTATTAGACTGTAGGTTCTGTGATATACTTTATATATAACATATAATGATATATATACACATATATATGCACTCATAAATGATGTGTTTAGAGAAATTGCACTGAATTCATATCATGAGCAGAACAGAAAATGGCACCTAATTTATTTAGGTCATAATAGGGAAGACTCTTTCTATAGAGCATGAAATGGGAAAAAAGTGTTCCAAACTGCTAACAGTATGGGTGAGCAGATCATGTCTGTTGAATTGTTTCTAAGCACTTATAGACAGGAATCCAGTGTGAACTTCCATAGGAACTTCAGATATAAATGCTTAGTCAACCCCCAGCATACTTTCTCCAATGATTGGCTCCTTTTTCTGAAAGTTATTTAGTTTGTTCCTCAATCTCTATACTAATGAAATAAAGTTCCCCACTCACAGATTTCTCAATATTCTTCTGTCTCCCTGTAGCATGGAGAAAAACAAAAGAAATTTAGTGGACTTTCCACAGATCCAGAGTTTAATCCTTACTCTGCTTTATTAAAAATCATTTAGATGAATTAATAATTTTTTTGATCTTCTCTGATATCTTCACACTGTTGACCTTTATTATTCTAAGGTTCTTTACTTCTTTGAATGATATGATGGTAACATGAAAGGGCACTTTCATACTATAGCTTTGGTCAATAATGAAGATGAAAACTCCCAGCAACTGGGGAGATTTTTCAAGTTAGTACTTCCTAGGAACTTCGGTCAAAGAAACCCTTTTCAATTGCACTAATAAAAGAGCAGAATTGACTCTGGTGATCAGATCATTGCAGCACTGATAGATATTAATTGACTGCCAGACTTCTCTGCATGGTGAGAGTAGCACCATCAATACAATGCCATCATTTGCAAGGACAGACACTCTAGGGCATTTGAGAGTACAGTCTGAGGATGATTTGTGTTTCTATTGTATAGAATGACTTTCAATGTCCTCAGAAATTATAACTCCCTAAACCATTATAGTACTTTGGATTAAAAAAAAAACATTTATGACCAACCATTTTAGTTTGTATGCTTTTTCTCTGTACCTTGTTGTAAAAGAATACATGACCCATTTATGACTGCACTGTTGCATCTGAAAATTGCCAGGAGTATGATTAATAATATCAGTGAATAAAAATTGGATGATAATTGTTGATATTCATATTAAATAAATTAAGGTAGTCTCAGAAAGAAAAATGGCATGCTTTATCTCACTTGTAGACATTAGATTTTAAATGGTCCCAAAAAGACGTACAGGAGTAGATTCAATGAAAGTACAAGGGAATGCAAATTGGAGAGAAGAGACTCTTGGTATGTCTTCAAACTCAAAGACACTATAAGGAAATATTTATACAGTTTACCGTTTTGGAGCTTGTGCTATTGTAGTACACTTACCAACTTGATAATGAAGGTCAATGCTTGGGCACGTCTGTGAAGATTTAACAATTAAGGCCGTCCCTAAGTAAGCCTATGGGAGGTTACGTACTTGGTATGGGAAAACAGCCTATGGCAAATGGGACCAATCCTCGGGCAGGAGGATAAAATGAAGACATAGGTCCTAATACTTTCATAGACTTGCAGTCTCCAAGCGTAAAGGTTTGCCTGTCTTGCCAAATCCTGTGGATATGTAGTGGCCAGTTGCCTTGCTTTTGGTGTTGCGTGAACTCTTCTACCAAGCTGGACTACCAAGTTTTCTCTAAAATTTTAAGAAATAATAAAGTTACTTGTTCCCCTAAGTTGCTTGGTCATGTCTTTATCAGCCAGATGAAGAGAAACTGTGTCAAAGCAGCAATCAATGCAAGCAGTTTCCAAATATTTTCTTTTCATCTAAAAATGATGCTGCAGCAATTTCTTCTGTTCACTACAAAGGAATGCAAAAGGAACAATGGGAAAGAATTTAGTTGAGGAAGCCATGGCATGGTCTCAAGTTCCACCTCCTATAATTATGAGGCATCTAAATAAGATGAGGAAAAGCAGGTTTGCCAAATTGCTTAGTCTTTTTAGCTATATTTCCTCATCCATAAATGAGGACCAGAGAAAACTTTTTCCTTTTTAACAAAGCTTTTGGTGTGGTTCAGTTATTAAGATGTAGAAATGCTTGGAAAACATTCAAAACTAACTTAAATACAAGCATTCATTCAGAAATACATATGATTGTTGAAACAATTACTATAAAACTTATATAAACATTCAAATATGATCACAGCTTGGTTCTATAGTTGGGGTAATAAAATAGTCAAGAATAATTCCCAGAGATTGTTTAAAGAAAAATGTTTCATAGCCAAAAAATTACTAGATTTTTTCTACATTTAGAATAGACAAAAGCAGTAAGTAAAATCTGTTTCTGATTTTATTCAAGCTCAGGAAACATTAATGAAATAAAATCTGACATAAAGTATTTTCATACACAGAAAGTACTCACAGCAACTCACAGATTAAAAGAAGTCATAGAGAAAACAGACAAAAAAAGAAAACTGACCCATGAGGTATTCTAACTCTTAAGATTCTATCTCTTAAGATCTCTGGATCTTTTAAAATTTATTTCCATCAGCAAATATCTTGTCTCTAATATTCTAACAGTTGAACTGACTTTGAGAAACCAGATGAGTATTTCTGTATCCACTGAATATACTTTCCTATTAACAACAACAGGAAGGATTATGATTTAAACACTTTGATCTTCAAGACAGAGAAGGAAACATAAAACATCCAGTTCTCTTAGGTTATTAATTACCTTGACCCAAAGCCATGGAATTTGCACATGCACGTTTCTTTTTTTTTTTTTTTTTCTTCTTTTTTCTTTTTATTCACTTTTCTAAATATTTAAAATTACTTATTAGTGGTGATAGAGACTTCTGGTTCATGTGTTTCTTTTCAGACTGCTACTTGGATAAGTCCTTCAAAAGCAAATCACCTGAAACATAACAGTACCACTTGTCCTATTGAGCTCCATTCAAATAAGATATGCATGACTTGGGTTCTGATAAAAAGCTCTGACTCATACTGATATCAGCCAGGGCTCAATATTAGTCCTTTTTTGCATCACTTCCTTCTTCTTCCTCCCCTTTGAACCTTTGTATCCTTCTGGAGGACTTTTTCCTGATCCATTGCTCTCCTACGTTTTCTCTTATCCTATCAAAATTCCTCATGTCACCCATCCACATTAGCCAACCAGAAATATCTCAGCTGTATCCACCTATTGCCTTGAGCTGATGAGGCTCACTCGCTGGACATAAAATGGACCTGCCAAATGGCCAAAGGGGCAAGTCACTTCTGCGTGTCTCCTCTCAGGAGAGAGCTTTCTTTCTCCTTGCCAAAGAACAATGTATAACTTTCTTCTTGTCTTAGCTTGTCTTTCTTCATTATCTTGAAATGATAAGACTGGATGCCACTAACTCAGAATGACATTCACTGGTGAGTACTGCATTTTCTAGAACCTTAGTCCTCTAAATCATGCTTAAATAAGTCAGGTCACCCTAAAAGAACCCTGCTACAGTAGCATGTGTTTCTTTCAATAAATGATAAATGTACTACATTAATCATTCTGAACTAAATGTGTCAGCAACAAGGAGACGGAACTTTACATTCTGGTTAACCCAACATAATGGTGGGGATTAATATTCTTGTAAACACTGCTTCACACAGGGGCATACAAGTCTAGCAAGTCATGAAAATTCTGAGCTAATTAATCTTGGGTTCTGTTCCCTGAAAACTAAAAGAGCATAAAACATATGCCACAGTGTTCAGTAGTCATATGCCTTCCCAAATATGACATTTTCTCTCTTGGCCCCTGCATTATATAATTCACAATATTGTGACAATGTCTAAATATTTTCATATGTTGCAAACTGGATTAAAGTTAAATTGAGATTTAATTTCACTTCATATTTACCCTTTTACATTCAACATACCTATTCATTGTCTTACACTCTATAGTCTTCTTACTCCGAATAGTAGACAAGCTTTCTTTCAAATGCAAGTTTTATTCATTTCTACTTTTACTTTTATTTCTATTATGTGTACATTTGTGAGTGGTATGTGCGTGCAAGTTGCATGTGTACATGTGACTGCATATTCACGTACATATAGATGATTATATCAAATATCCTGCACTAGCACTTTCTAACTTATTCCCTTGGCCCAGAGTCTCTCTCTCAACATAGAGACATCATTAGAAGAAAACATAGAGGAACATCTTCACGCCGCTTACATGACAATGATTTTTAAATAGAACCTTTGCTTTAATTTCAAAATCTGTTGCAGCAATAAATACCTGACCCAAACAAATCTTAAGATGAAAAGTTTTATTCAATTTCCAATTGTAGGATGTGGTCCATTTTGGCACGAAAGTAATACCAGAATCAAGAGTCAGGGTAACTAGTCACATTCCATTCATAGCGAGATGACATGGCAAGGACCAATTATGTATACTAGCTTTTTCTTTTTCTTCTTTTCCTTTTTTTTTTCCTTGTCAAATGCTCAACTAACCCTCTTCTCCATCTATCCACATGTCCAGAGAATGGTCCCAGTCATAACGAATTAAAGTCTTCCCACATAAATTAAATAAGACTATCCCCTACAGGTTTACCTAGAGACCTGAATTATTTAGATAATTTCCCATATATGTGCCAAAAACCCACTTCCCAAGTATCAAGTTGACAGCTGAGAATAGCCATTGCAATCCCAAAGGGAAAGAAAACAGAAAGAAAAATATATACAAATGGTATTAAGTACAGCTAGGAAATTTATGAATGGACATAAAAACAATCTGTAATTTGAAGAGAAAACCTATGAAATGGGAGACAATACCTAAAAATTGTTCACTTGATAAAGGAATAGTATACAGAATATATAAGTAACTGAAAAGATATAATAGCAAAATGAGAGATTATAACATTGGAAAATCATCTTAGAGATACTTCCCAAAATAAAAAAGTTGATAATATTGTCATGTATTTTTGCATTATATGAAAAATACTGTTACTAGTTATCAGTGAAATGCAAACTATACTACAATAAGGTTTCATTTCAGTCTAGTCAGAATAGTTATAAAAAAGCACGCAATATCAAGTATTATAAAAAGCAATTTAGTATACACTGCAGGAATGTTATTTAGTATATCCATTATAAAGAACATTACGAAGGTTTCTATAACTATAGCAAGTGAAAACTGATTAATCAGATGATACATTAATTATAAATTCTGGGTATGTATCTACAGGAAGTAAAATCAGCATGTGTAAGAAAGAGATACAGGCACTTCCATATTTATTGGAAGAGTATTATGATGGAAGTATATATGATGGAGTATTGATTATGGAATCAATTTGAGTGAATAAATTGATAAGGAAAATATGGTGTATATTTTTCCATGAAAATACTTTGTGATCATACTGATATGGCTTAGTAGATAAAGGTTTCAGCACACAAACTTTGCATTCTGAATTTGAATGTAAGGGTTCACATGGCAGAAGAAGAGAACCAACTAACAAAAAAATTGCCTTCTGACCTCCAAACTTATTCAGTGATATCCAGGTGCATGTTCTCTCTCTCCCTTTTTGGTAAGTGAATAAAATATATTCTAAAATAATGAAACCTTGATTGTGACAAAATGTGCTAAACTGGAGAATAACGTATTAAGTGATGTAGAACACTTAGAGCTACAGAAAGACATATACTTTTTCTTTCTTATTAGGTGTCTATCTAAAGTTGTTTGATGCTTGTTTTCCTTCATGCTTTTAGCTTAAGACAAATCCTTGTACAGGTTTAGGTTGGTTAGATTCAAGAGATCAAAGTGAAGTGGAGACACTCCTCCAATGACAAGACTCCACTACCTTTGGGGTTCTATATGTTTTTTTAAATTAATTAATTTTTTATTTGTTTCTGCTCATACAAACATTTAATATAACTTGTTTCTTACCACAGAAGATCCATTTAAAATGGAAATTTAAGAGGCAATTTTTTTAGTCCATCTTCAAAGAAATGTATTTCCCTCTTTTTGTTTTTACCCAGATATTTGTGTAAGAGTCTCTTATAAGTAGATGTAAAAAAATGGTTTCAAAGGAGATGAGAATTTACTATTGATTAGCAAAGGTTTTGATATGTAGGATGCTAAATGAATAATGAGAAATTGGTTAGCAGATGTCACATACGGATGTGAAGAATTTTTTCTAGAGTTGTATAGCACACAAGATGGACATATAAACTCACTATAAACTGCTGGATTTTATGAAAGTTAGAAGAATGGAATTCCATGTCTTCAACTCTAAAAAAGAATATTGAAATGTTAACTACTCTGATTTGATCAGTACATATCACACACCTGCATTGAATTATCACAGCATACTCCATAGATATGCACAAATTTTACATGCTTAATTAAAAACATAAAATTTATACATAAATAATAAATATAGTCCTTTTTCTGTGAGTCAAAATAATAGGGAGATTTTAGTAGAAACTATGTGATGCTTTATGTGGTAACATAGGAACCATACACTGAGTTCAAGACTCAAGGAATAACTAGATATAGTTGAAGCATGTGTAGAACTACACAAAGGGAAAAGATGTGTGCCTTTAGAATAAAAGGTGATGACCACAGTCTACAGAAATTTAAGCGGACAAGGTGAACAATAAACAGTGGTCATCTAGTTATGCAAAGATTTTCACATAGGATTTCTATGTGTTGATTTCTGACTAGCTGGATCAAGTGTTATAATGTTTGTTCCTGAGAATAGATCTTCCTCTAGGCATACTGAAATATATGGATATATATATATATATCCCATATATATATATATATATATATATATATATATATGGGATGGGGCATCTTACTCTCTAAGATTTGTTTTGTAATATCAGAACACTGCAAAATTTGTTAAGCAGCTGTACTGCAGAATTTGAAAGTAGTAACTGGATAATTGGGATATGTAGGTAAGAAAATATCTGAAAAATGTGTCAAAGGTGCTTTCTCTTTTGTTTATTGGCATACAATATCACAAGAAAGGAAAAATTGGAAGCCAAAACTGAACCAGAAGATTAAAAGTTCTGAAATTTTTCAACATCTCAAGATAGGAAAAGATTTTTTTTTTATCTTAATTCTGATATTTTATTTTACTTTTTTTCTTTTTTATTTCTTCCACTCATACAAAGTTGATAAGTACCCCATTCCCCTCCCTATCTCCTCACCTCCCTGGATCCCTTTGCTCCTCCCCCTTTTTCCCTTCCTTTCTCGCAGTGCTCCCTCTCCACCCCCACCCCCCAGTTCTGGAGCATCCGTTAGTGTGCATGTCAAACTTCCCTCTGGGTCCTCCTTACTAATGCAGTGTAAGGACTCAGTGGCATTGCCTAGAGCTCTTTTTTGTGTTCCCCTTTAGTATAGGAACACTATTGTGGTTGTTAATCCCTTGCCTCTAAGGATGGTAGTGCCTGTGATCCATGCTAAACTTTGGGTTTCAATGATATGTTGGTCATTGCGCAAGTCATGCAAAGTCCTATTATGATTACTTCAGCCCTAACTTGTATGGAATATCTTGTATATCGTTGCTCCTCCCCATGTTTAGGCTCTTACAGTCTTACCGTCCAAGATGGGAAAAGATGTTAAAGCTAAGAAAAGGATGGCACAGAAGAAAGCTGAGAGTGGGCCTCTATAACCTTTAATTAAAATTGAAAAAATATTAAAGATTCAATTATTTAGTTACACAAAAATCTCTTTGAAGATATTAAGGGTATGATTCTCAATGATTCTCTGAATTAAGTCAAAAGGCCTCTAAGAATCTTTTGTTTTTAATTAAATTTTTAAACCTGTGGACTTGTATTTGTATAATTTTCATCCTTTATTACCTAAATCAACTCCTTAATTTTTCCTACTACATTTTTTCCTATCTGTCTCTCATCCACTCTCATATCCTTTTGGGTATGTGTATGATAACTATGTCTCATATGGGTTACTATTAATGACATTTTTCTGGGTAACTGTTGATGACATTTTTCTGGGCAACTGTTGGAACAAGGGAAAATGGGTACATTTGGGGAGTGAAGGTGGCTCAATATGGGATAAAGAGTAGGAGATTGCATGTGAACTGAAAGTATACATTTTTCTAGTCAATACAATAATTGTACAGCATTTATATTACATTCAGTATTAATGAAAAACAAATGCTGTTAAAAAAAGAGAGTGGAGAAAATGAAAGGAAGGAAGAATAAAAGAAAGGAAGAAAAAAGGAATGAAACACCATCAGCTTGGACTATTATGACAAAGCACAAAATGAGAGAAGGCTGTGAAATGAAGCATCTTACCAGGTTCATAAAGCCAGTGAGATTCAAGAAAACATGTCCCATTTATTAAAAAAGGCAGAATAACTGAAAGGGTAAACTCAAGATCCCAGAGAAAATAATAAATACTCTGATGAGTCTAAGAACCAAGGGATGAAAATCAAGAGACTAACACGTAGTGTTTAGGCCCTAAAATCTAATCTGGAAAAATTCAGCAGTTGCCCAATTTGATTCACAAAGCATATTCATCTGTGATTTTTCAACTTTTGATTTTGTTCTTTTTAAACTATATCTACTATAACTATTTGCTTATGTATATTCTCATATTCCATGCTGAAAGTGTAAGATTGTGTGCCTATTTAATTTTGTATGTTTATACATGAAAAAGAATTCTTAGTCTCTCATACTTCATTTCTACATTTGCACCAAAGTTAAAAGATAAGATTTTAAATTTGGAAGTAAAGCAATTTAAAGAAGATTTGAATGTGACATAATCAGACAGTAGAACTTCTTCTTACATGACGACATTTTGGCATGGGTGACATAAAAGTTTATGTTCACAGCTAACATGACAGGTTGCAAAATCACCTAGAAAGCAAGCTTCAGAATACACCTCTTAAGGATTGCTTGTATTAAGTTAGGCTCGGCCCACCTGTGATGGATTATCTGTATTAATTTATGTGGTAACTCCCATCTAGACTGTGGGCAGCACAATTCCATGTGTGGGGGTCCCCTGAAGAGAAAGAGAGCCAAACACCAGAATTTATCTCCTGCTTCTTGATTTTGGATGCAATGTGACTAACTGCCTCAAACTACTACTGCTGTGACTTCTCTGTTAGGACAAAAGGTACCCTTGAAACATTACCCCCCAAAAACTTTCCATGCTTAAGTTGATTTTATTAGATATTTTGTCCCAACAATGGTACAAGGTGATATTACTGTGGGGTTAAAAATTTAAGAAATTTGAGACATAGAAAATTTATTTTTGTAAGAACAGAATTAATTATGTAAACCCAAAGAGATTATAATTGTGGTATGTCAAATGGTATTAATCACCCAAGGTCTGTTTTGGCATTACATAATATCACATAAAAAGAATTTTCAGTTGTATATAAAATACTGATCATTTGATCTTAATAAAATAAGATTATTTGAATGGACCTAAACAAAGTTACACAAGCAGAGTGATTTTTGGTCAATTCCAATAGTGCAGACAGAGTATCTGACAATTTGAAAATAGTTTGAGAAAGATACATCCAGAGACATGTTACATTTCTGGTACTGAACCTGTATAAGTTGACAAAAAATATGTGAGCAATGGTCTAGAGGTCAAGAGTTGACTGCAGTGTCCAGTTGATAGTGTGGAAAAAGACTTTTACTCCTACAGATAAAAGCTACAAAGTCCTGTCAACCTGAGTAGGCTTGAAGGAAATTGTATCCAAAGCTTGTTTAAGTCATACATTAACTGAATTTTTAAGATTCTCATATTTACTCACCTTACTTTTCAACTTATAACACATGACATTGGATACCTGGATCAGTTTTAAGCTCCTAAATTCACCACTGTATTTTTTATGCACTCTACAAAGCACAGGAAACAGGAACACTATTATGCCTGTGTAGGTGGCAACTGTTTGAGAGAGTTATTTGGCATGGCATCATGAGAAACTGTGTAATGATGGAGCCCTTTCTGTTTGAAGTATAGAGTGGTAAATAAACCTACTGTCACCCATAGTTACCAACTGAATGCAGCTTAATCTGATGGAAGACAAAGATGATTACTAGAAACAGCTTTATCATTGTCCACCTAACCCATGTGGCATCTCAGACATCTCTGATTTGTCATCACACCCACCTGCATCTGCTTTTCCTTAGGCTATTTTGCTTGACTTTCTTTGCAACTTCTGTTTTCTGTAATTGTGCATCAAATGTGTGTGTGTCCATGTCTGTGAGAATTTGGATGCTTACAAACATGGAGATCAGAGGGCAACCTTAGATATTGTTCCTTGTTTGCTACCTTGCCCTCAAGCATTTTGTTGTTCTCTACTATGTAGATCAAACTATCTGAATAGTGAGTCTCTGAGGAACATCCTGTCTCTGCCTCCTGTCTTGGCACAGTACAAGTAGGATTATAGATGAATGGAAATGTGTAAGGCTTCATTTGAGTTCAGGGGATCAGAACTCAAGTGCTCACACTTATGAAGCAAGCACTTCAACCATGGAATCTTCTCTCAAGCCCTCTTTATTTCTTTGCAAGACCTCCTAATCCATTTGGACACTCTAATGCACTCAATCATATCCAAAAATACCATTCTAGCAACTTACCCACATAGTGATTTTTTTTCCATTCCAATGCATCATTCTCATATCAGGTAAGTACACTGTTATTGCCATGATCATATAATACAATACAACAGAATACAATGCACTGCAATATAATACAGTAAAACAAGTCAAGTTTCTCTTCTTCTTATAGGTATTCTCTTCTCTAGTCATTCTGCTTATATAATTATTTCTTTATTTCTTTTTCTTCAATTAATTTGAATTGACATTGTTTCTCCACAACTTCTTCTAAGTTCTTCAATGCTTTTGATGCTAAATCCAATAACCACTTTTGGTCTACTCTTTACCTGACCTAGCAATGATAACTAATATAGACACTAACATGCACTTTTATCGCTACTCACTCATATTCATTCACCTTAATGATTCTTCTACTACTACAGTAATATTCATTCCCCTGCCCCAGGATCAAATAAAGAGTGAATACCAATAAAGAAGCAGGATAAAAGAAGGAAGAAGCCTGAAATAAAAAGAGTAGTCAAACAACTTTCAATTGTACACTATAAGAAATTCATCCCACTGAACATTAGGAAAGGCAGTGAAAAACATACATCTTATTTTTGTTTCACAAAACAGTTGAAGAAAGTTCATGCATTTGTAGATCAATATTTGACAGAATTTGGCAGCTGGTCATGGAAGAGTGACATTATATTTTTAGAATTCTTATCTTTCTGTATTTAGGAGCAGACTGCAATATAGGGTCAAGATTGATACTGAAAATAAAGAAAAGCCACATTGGTTCTGACCTTTGGAATCTGGGCTAACCTGTTCCAAAGTGATAAATGAAAAGAAAATATGGGCTAGAAAGTGATACTATCGTAGGTCTTTGGTATATTGACCTATCACCCTTCCCATTTTTTTTATCACTACTAAGTCTCTTGGCGATTTCCATGGATATAAAATCCTTCTGTAACTGATGAGAATCAAATTTCTAACTTTAGGTCACATCTAAAGACTCAAGTACCCAAATTTCCAACTTGACTTCACTTATTTCAAATTTTGATCAGCTGTTAACTTAATTTTTATTAGTCATGAACTGTTTTTCTCCAGAATTAATCCTTCTCCATTCTTCTCCAAATCTCCAGTACTTACTACCAACAATCCAGCTGCTCAAACCAAATCCCTATCATCAACATTGAGTTTTCTTCATTCCCACATTTAGTTTATCACAAGATTTGATAGTCTCAAAAAATGAGTAGCTAAAACTGTCTAGTAATGGGATGACAATGACTTTTAAGAAATGTAATTAAAGTTGAACAATACTTCATACCTGTAATCCCAGCACTTTGGAAGCTGAAACAGAAGGATTGCTATGAGTTCAAGGTAAACCTAAGACACTAACTATATTCTGAATTCTAGATAAGTCAAATCATGTCATTACTCTGTTAAATTTTTTTCAGTGGTTTCTTATCCTTCTAAGAATGAAAGAAAAATTCTTTTGGTAACATGAATTATTTGCATTACTTTGGTTTCAATATCATTTACCAAAAATATATTCGAAACTGTCTTCATCCAAAGATTAAGTTTGTATCATCCCTTGTGCAAATCCTATTTTCCAAAATTATGGTTTCTTCACATCTACATTTTGCTATGTTCCATACATGTTTGAGTACATTTATACATCTTTCTTGTGTTTTATATTTTCATGTCTTTTTGCTTTACACTTACACTCTTAAGTGCCAAATAATTATAATTATGTATATTTAGGATATTTTTGAGAATTATTAGCAAGCACATTCGACAGTTTCACTTGTCAACTTAACAATTCAGATTATCCAGGCAAACCTGAATTTACTTAAGGAAAACCTAAATGTGTAGGAGAATTTATTATGTAACTGCAGTGGAAAGACCCAGATCCAGGTGGGTGTGACTAATCCCTGGACTGAGGATAAAAAACAGTAAGAGCAAGGTTGGTAACTGACATTGTGGCAAGTTAGAAGTCAGTCACTCTCTGCTCTTGTCTTGGATAGGGTATGCCTATATTGTTGTCTCTTGACACGATCAACTGTAACCTGGAAACATAAGCATGAATAAACCCCTTCTTTCCCTAAATAGTTTAAGTTAAGTAGCGATTACAACAGCACTGGGATATCAATCTAAGGAAGCACCTACATTTTTTCTGATGAAAGCTTGGATATTCAGAATAAATGTTTACTGTATTTAATTTCTGTTAGGGAAGGCTTGGAAATCCAGCTTGTGTCTATTTTTCTTTTGTTTCCAATACATCACATCAAGGTAGTGAACCTTATGATGTTAGTGCCAATTGTCAGTGAGAGAGATGTAAAATCTCCCAAAAGAAAAGTCACCAGACACATCTGAAAGAGATCATCTTGATTAAGCAAGATTTCTAGAGAAATCTACATTGCATCATCTATATTAGGTGAATTGATTATATCTATTGTGATTGTGAGCAACACCACTTCCCTATGTTGGAATTATGGAATCTAGAGTTGGAGAAAGTGAGCTGAGCACAAACATTCATAATTCTGTAGTTACTGACAGCAGATGCTATGTGACAAGACTTTATTGACAGTATACATAAAACAGGAATTCAGTCAGAAAAATGTAACAATTATTTAGAACCAGAATCAAAATGATGAGAACCATTGTCATGTAAAAATTTGGTGGTATTTTTCTGTCTAATAAAGACATTATGCCTCAGATTGTGGGACATAAGGGAATTATTTCTCACACTGAGGCTGAAGAAAGAAACCAGGTGTATTCTATCATATTTTGACTGGGTCCAGTAAGTTGTTATAAGTTGTGATGTGACCTGTAGTATATTTAGATTTATATTACAACAAAATACAGTGAACAAGATTCTTAATACACTATATATTTTTCTTCAAAAGGAGATTTACACAAAATTACCCTCATGCTGCCTCTCTGACCAGTAATCATTTGAACTATAAAAAGTAATCATATATTTATTATTGCCCAGCCTTTCATTTTGATCAGAAGATTCTATACAGAAACCGAAGTGGTAAATAGTTTAGAGGTTGGATAAACTAAAGAGGATTTTCAGCAGAAAAACATTCCTTTTCTTCATCCTTTGATGTGAAGGAGAACAGGGATAAGATGAGAATTTAGTCAGTATAACCTCATCAATAAATTTATTTCTAGTCAAGAGCATGAGATATATTTGTTTTCAGAGATCTTTTAAGCTTCATAAGTCAATAAAACAATGAAAGGAAAAAAGTATGAAGGAAAAAGAAATTAGATTAACTATTCCAAACAACATACCCTCAAGGGAAGAGAATTTGATTTTTCACAAGTATGTCAGGTTCAGAAGATAAAAACAAACCTTCCTGAGTTGATAGTATTTCTTCCTGTTTGGGCAGTTTTAATACTCTGCATACTTCATAGCTTAAGAAAGAAACAAGTTTGATCCACAACACATGCCGGAGTTAATACCCAGTGATATTTTGAGTAATTGGGGAGGGAAGTGGGAAATACAAAGTAATTAAGAAATTTCAACAGCAGCGGGTGCTTGATGGTCTTTAGGTAATTAGCAACCTAAGTTTGAAATTAAGTGGAAGATTAAGCAGTAAATGTTCATTGCCAGTTTCACCATTTATTTGTTTGCATTTCTCCGTCGGACTACAAGGAACATGACTATTAAATTTAAAAATGAGGATCCTCCCTTTGCCACCCCGCTACTCCAGCCTGGACGCGCACGCGCATTCCAGCCCGGCCTCATCCTGCGACCTAGGTAAGCTCCCCCCGCGCCCGCCCAACAGAACCCCAGGTCAGCCCAAGGGAACCAGCTCCTACCACACCATGCAGCCGGAGCCGCGTGCAGGGCTGAGGGACGAGGAGGATCTCCCCCTGGGCCCGGGCCCTGCCCCAGCTCCCCTCAGGTTAAATAGCTCTGCACCCACGCCCCCATCCTCCCTTCTCCACTCCGCTCCGCCGGCCGGATGCACGCGCAGTCCAGCTGGGCCTCATCCATGACCTAGGTAAGCTCCGTCCCTGCCCACCCCCAGAACCCCAGGCCAAATAATTCAGTTTAATGAAATTGAAAGATCTTAAGAGTTAAAACGACAATGCCAAAATCAAAGTGCAAATCCATGAGAAGCAACACTCAAGTAAACAAATTTCCCACTGAAGGAATTAATCCCATAATGTTAGACTCCAACCAGAACAAACCCACGGAAAATGGCCAAGAAAGCCTGACCCAGGATAATGACTTTCAAAATATGATCATTACCATGTTCAATACTATGAAAGAGGAAATCCAGGAGGAATTACATAATTGAATCAATCGCTTTGAAAGACACTTGGAGGAGTTGAGAAAAACAGTGCAAGAAACAAAAACTGGCATAGAGCAGTTAAAACAGACTCAATCAGTTTAAAACTGAGCTACAAGACAAGTTATCTTCAACCCAGAACTCCACAGAGAGTCTTATCAGCAGAACTAACGAAGCAGAAAACAGAATTTCAGACCTTGAAGATAAGTGGGAGTACTAACCAGCTCAATGGAAGAGGTTGTTAAAGCCAAAAAGATACTTGAGAGAAATATCCAAGAGATATGGGGCACCCTGAAGAAGCCTAACATGCATATTCATGGAATACCAGAGCAAGAATCTCAAAATACCACCCCTGAGGAAATTTTTCAAATGATCATCAAGAAAAACTTTCCTCATCTAAAAAAAGAGAGGCACATCCATATACAAGAGGCATTCCTCACCCCAAACAGATATGACCAAAACAGAAGCACGCCACGGCAAATAATAGTTAAAACACTCCACATTCAAGATAAAGAACTGGTGCTGAGAGCTTCAAGGGAGAAAAAACAAGTCACTTTTAAAGGTAAACCTCTTAAAATAACAAATGACTTCTCAGTAGAAACAGTAAAAGCAAGAAGATCTTGGAGAGACATGCTTCAAGTACTAAATGAGCAAAAATGTCAACCCAGGCTGATTTACCCTGCAAAACTATCAGTCATGATTGGGGGAGAAAGAAAAATCTTCCAGCAAAAAGACAACTTGAAGGGATACATGTCCACCAAACCAGGCATTCAAAAAATGCTAGAAATGATACTCAAGCGTGAAAAAAAAAATAGGCATATCCAGGAGAACAGAAGGCAAGTATAACACCATTAAAAGCGAGGCAATATACTTATAAAAACTACTAAACATAATAAATGTCTGGAATTAAAAAAAGTTTCTCCATAACTAACATAACACTAAATGTTAATGGAATTAATTCACCGATCAAGAGATACAGATTACAAACATGGATTAAAAATCACAATCCATCAATCTGCTGCCTGCAGGAAACCCATCTCATCACAAAAGATAGACACCCTCTAAAAATAAAAGGCTGGTCAACAATTTTACAAGCAAATGGAAGCAGAAAACAGGCAGGGGTAGCCATTATGCAATCAGACAAAGTGGACTTCAAACCAATGAAAATTATAAGAGACACAGATGGATACTACATTTTAGTCACAGGTACAATTCACCAGGAAGACTTCACAATACTGAACATATATGCACTCAATACGGGCCTCTCCACATTCATTAAGAAAACCCTACAGCGTCTAAAGCAAGAAATCAACCCCCAAACGTTAATTCTTGGGGACTTCAACACCGCCCTCTCAACATGGGATAGATCAACAGGTCAAAAGCTTAACAGGACACTTTGGAACTTAATCAAACCCTTAATGAAATGGACCTTACAGATCTCTATCGAACTTTTCACCCATGTACCAAAGAATACACATTTTTCTCAGCAGCACACAGAACTTTCTCCAAAATAGATCACATATTGGGCCACAAAACGAATCTACACATATACAAGAAAGTTGAAATTCTAACCTGTGCCCTATCAGACCACCACGGCCTAAAGCTGGACATCCACAACACATCAAACAAGAGAAAATACACTAACTCCTGGAAACTTAACAATATGATGCTGAATGAGAACTGGATTCAGGAAGAAATTATTAAGGAAATTCAAGATTTCCTGAAAGTGAATGATAACGAAAATACAACTTACCAAAATCTCTGGGACACAATGAAAGTTGTTCTAAGAGGTAAGTTCGTAGCTCTTAATGCCTACATCAAAAAAATGGAAACATCAGAAATAAACAACTTAACAATGCAGCTTAAAACTTTAAAGAAACTAGAGCAATCTGATCCCAAAAGTAGTAGAAGAGAGGAGATTAGCAAAATAAGGGGAGAAATCTCTGAAATCAAGAATAAGAAAATGATAGAAAAAAATCAACCAGTCAAAAAGCTGGTTCTTTCAAAAAATCCATAAGATTGATACACCCCTAGCTAAATTAACCAAAAGCAAGAGAGAGAAAACCCAAATTAAGAAAATTAGAAATGAACATGGCATTATCACTACTGATACCCAAGAAATCCAGAGAATTATAACATCATATTTCAAAAACTTATACTCTGTGAAGTTTGACAACATAAAAGACATGGACGAATTTCTAAGTAAACACAACTTATCTAAATTGAATAAGGAAGTTGTGAATTACTTAAATAGTCCTATAACATACAAGGAAATTGAAGAAGTAATCTTGAATCTTCCCACCAAAAAATGTCCTGGACCAGATGGATTCAGCACAGAGTTCTACCTGACATTTAAGGAGTTAATAATACCAATACTTCTCAAACTGTTCCATCAAATAGCAAAGGAAGGAACACTACCTAATTCCTTCTATGAAGCAAATATCGTTTTAATCCCAAAACCTAATAAAGACTCACCTAAAAAAGAAAACTATAGGCCGATCTCTCTGATGAACACAGACGCAAAGATTCTCAACAAAGTTTTAGCAAATCGGAATCAAAAACATATTAAAAAGATTATTCACGGGGACCAAGTAGGTTTCATCCCCGGCACACAAGGTTGGTTCAACATACGCAAATCAATAAATGTAATTCATCATGTAAACCAGTCCAAAGTCCAAGACCACATGATATTCTCGATAGATGCAGAAAAAGCTTTTGACAAGATCCAACAGCCTTTTATGATCAAAAGGCTAGAGACAGTAGGAATGGAAGGAACCTTTATCAATATAATAAAAGCTGTATACAGCAAACCCACAGCAAGGATTATGCTCAATGGGGAACAATTGGAAGCATTCCCACTTCGATCAGGAACTAGACAAGGCTGTTCACTCTCACCACTTCTATTCAATATTGTACTTGAAGTCTTAGCTGAAGCCATAAGACAAGAAAGGGACATAATAGGGATTCAAATTGGCAAGGAAGAAATCAAGCTATCCCTATTTGCAGATGACATGATCTTATACCTGAGTGATCCCAAAAAGTCCACCAGGAAGCTCCTGGAACTAATTGAGAAGTTCAGCAGGGTGGCAGGATACAAAATAAATGTGCAAAAATCAGAGGCCTTCCTATGTGCCCAGAATGAAAGAAGTGAAAAAGCCTTGAGAGAAACAATCCCATTTACTATAGCCCCTAAAAAATGAAATACCTTGGTATAAACCTAACCAAGGAGGTAAAAGACCTTTACAATGAAAACTTTAAAACCCTAAAGAAAGAAATAGCAGAAGGTGGAAAGACCTCCCATGTTCCTGGATTGGCAGAATCAACATCGTAAAAATGACCATCCTACCAAAGGCAATATACAAATTCAATGCTATACCAATCAAAATCCCAAAGCAATTCTTCAAAGAAGTTGTCCAAACAATCTCAGAACTCATATGGAGGCACAAAAGACCCAGGATAGCAAAGACAATCCTGAGTAACAAAAGCACTGCTGGAGGTATTACCATACCGAACCTTCGTCTATACTACAAATCCATAGTTATAAAAACAGCCTGGTACTGGCTCCAAAATAGACACACAGATCAATGGATAAGGGTTGAGGACCCAATATAAGCCCACAAAATTACAGCCATTCGGTCTTTGACAAAGGGGCCCAAAGAATCCAATGGAAAAAGAACAGCATCTTCAACAAATGGTGCAGGCAAAACTGGATCTCCACATGCAGAAGATTAAGCTGGACCCACACTTGTCACAATGTACAAGACTTAATTCCAAATGGATCATGGACCTTGATATAAGGCCAGAGACTATAAAAACCATAGTTGAAAGGATAGGGAACTCCCTCGAGCTGATTGGGCTAGGCCAACATTTCTTAAACAGACATCCAATGGCACAGTCACTGCTACCAACTCTCAACAGTTGGGATCTTGTGAAATTAAAGAGCTTCTGTTCGGATAAAGAGATTGTAACACAAGCTCAAAGGCAACCCACAGAATGGGAGAAAATCTTCACTAACCACATATCTGATAGAGCTCTACTGTCCAGAGTGTACAAAGAACTTAGAAAACTAAACACCAATGAAACCAATGGCCCACTTAAAAGATGGGCCCTGGAACTTAAAAGAAATTTTATGAGGGATGAAATTAAAATGTCTAACAAATATCTTAAAAAATGCTCCGCTTCTTTAGCCATCAGGGAAGTGTAAATCAAAACTTCCCTGAGATATCATCTCACCCCGGTCATTATGGCAAAAATCCACAATACAAACAACAACAAATGCTGGAGAGGATGTGGAGAGAGGGGAGCTCTCCTACATTGCTGGTGAGAGTGCAGGCTCATACAGCCACTCTGGCGAGCCGTCTGGAGATTCTTAAAGAAATTAAAGATTGCAATGCCATATGACCCTGATATTCCAGTTTTGGGTATAACCCCCCATAAGCAGAGGTTCACCTCGATAGCACAAGCACGACCATGTTCATAGCAGCACAGTTTACAATAGCAAAGTCATGGAATCAACCCAAATGTCCAACAGTTGACGAGTGGATAAGGAAACTGTTGTACATCTATACAATGGAGTACTAGTCAGCCATCAAAAATGATGAATTACTGGAATTTGCCGGGAAATGGATGTCATTAGAAATAATTATATTAAGTGAAGTATCCCATACCCAGAAAATTAAGCGCCATATGTACTCCCTAATAGGTGGTTCCTAATACCAAACCTACCCAGCCCATCTTGAGACACTCATAGGTAAATCTATGTATTACCTACAGTAATTGCAAGGATTATGAACAGGAGGGATGGGGTTGGAGGGCCACACCAGAAACAAGGAGAGAAGTGACCATGTTACAGTAGAGAAAATAGGCCTCCATCAAGGACTGCAAGAAAGTAATGTGACACCTAGTTAAGTTCACAGACATTAGTTCCTGATCATTTACAACTAAGGGGGTATGAACTCACCAGAAGGGGAGGGCATATAGTCCGGCAGATTAAAAAGTAACCATTTTGCAAATGGGTGATTGACCCCTCCCATTGGCAAATGCCATATGACCCTGCGATTCCACTTTTGGGTATAAGTCTTACATCTACCCTTGAATATGCTCTTATAATAAGACTCCAGTTTAACAGCTTTCTGTCTCTGGCCAGGGGGTGACGATGGAGTGAAGGGCACTGCAGGAGCATCAAAACTGCAAAAGAAAATCAACAAACCACTATCCAGAACTTCAGAGACTCTTTATCAACCACCTAGAACTAGGCCAGACTAATCTCTCCCCATCCTGAAGCTCAGGGGCATTTGCAGAAGAGGGGGCGGTAAGAATGTAAGAGCAAAAGGATGGGAGGAGCAATGATTTGCAAGATACTCCACACAAGTTAGGGCCGAAGCAATCATAATTGGACATTGCATGCCCTGCGCAATGTCCAACACACTATTGACCTCACAAAGTCTAGCATCTGCTAAAGGCACCAAGATCCTTGGAGGCAAGGGATTTACAGCCACAGTAGTGTTCTATGGTTAAGGGGAACACAGGAAAAGTTTCAGGGAAATGCCACTGGGTCATTGTACGTCATTGGAGAGGGTGGCCCAGAGGAGAGTCAGGCATGCACAAGAAAGGACTCTGGGAATTGGGGCGGGAGGGGTGAGGGGAGGGGGAGCAGGGGGTTCAGGGGGAGGAGGAGGGAGGGAGGGAACTGGTGTACCTATTAAGTTTGTATGAGCTGAAATAATAATAAAAAATATATTAAAAAAATAAATTTAAAATGAGGGGAACAAATTGATACCTCATAGTCTGCAGAGTTAAGATTCAAGTTGATTTTCCTCTTCAGAAAGTAAAACCACCTGCTTGCAGCAGGTCAAAATTAAATGAACAAAAACCTCTCCAATTTTATTACAAGTTAATTTTTTCATGTAAGTTTTTCATGTCATTCCTCCCTAAACATTCAATTTTGTTTCTTCCTGTCTTATCAACTGATTGATAAGAGAATTCTCAAGTATACGGGTAATTAAAGGGGCAAAATTAAATAATTCTTCCACATTTTAGGAAAAATATCTTGAAACCGAGAACTGAAAACTCTGTAAATGATTTTTCAATAAAGATGAGCAAACATTCATATAAACAAATAGTAAGAAAGTTTACATCCGGCAGAACTTACACTTAAACCTCAAGGAATGTGCAAGGCAGATGAATGGATAATTGAATATGGCATATATGCCTAATGGAATTTTACTTATCCGTAAAGACAAAAAACTAGTAAATTTTTAGTAAAAATAATGAGATCCATGAAGTATTATATTAAGAGCAGACTCAGAAAAGGTAAAAACCAAATCATAAGTGCAGTGCTCTGGGTTATTCTCCCTTAACCATCAACAGTACCACCCAGACCAGCTCTCATCACAACCCATAGTATCAGCACAGCGCTGCCAGACCTCTCTCCCATGCCTACCCAAGCATTGGAAGCATCAACCATCACTACCTTATCCCACCATCAACATAATGCCTGACCCCCACCTAATTAAAATAAATGCAGAAATACACTAGACTCCACAGAAACCCCTAAGAAGGCACACTAACTTCATCAAGTTAAGTACCACAATAGTCATATCATTAAACATATGACAGCCATATAACCCAACTAAAAGATAAATAACACATTTTTTACTTTCCTTTTATTCCCAAGTGACAGTCACTCTAGCTTAAGACCTCCAAATATCCTGCCCACACTCCATACAACCAATGTAATTTTAATATGTATTAAAGATTGAATTACTGGAAAGAGAGAGAGAGAGACAGAGACAGAGACCGAGAGACAGAGAGAGACAGAGAGACATAGAGACATAGAGAGACAGAAAGAGAAAGCTCACCATTTGAGATTCCAGTATTTAGACTTTGGGGACTAAATTTACATCTCCAGACTTGCATACAGGTTCTGTTACCTGTTTGAGATATCTCTCATTAGTCCTGAAAACTGCTTAAAATTAAAGGACAAGGACCAAAGCACAACATATCTGAGACCATGTAATGATCAGCTTTAATCAGGCCATCAAAATCTTTCCCAACTCCAAAGCTATGGGAAGGTTGAGGAAGAAGGGGTAGTAAGATTTTAAGAGCCTCAACGTTGGGTGGTGTACTTCTGACCAACACACTCCAGCCATGACAGGTCTACCCTGCCCAGGAGATAAACAGAATGAGAACTTCTACTACCAGAGCTACATAATAGCCAGCATATTAACATTCCCCAAAGCACTAACAAAGATCTCCAAAGAAACAACTTCACTTGGAGAGTATCCCTGGGGCAAGTAATGTATCTTCCCTACTTTATGACTTTAACCACTGAAGAGTCACATATAATACAACAGATATTTGACACCCATACCAATACAGACACCCCAAAGGAGCCCTGTGATCCACGCACAAATGCAGGAGGACAGGGGAGTAAGAAGGACATGACTAGACTGAAGAAGGTAGAGGAGGGTGAGAGAGGAGGGAGGTGTATAAGGCAATGACATAAACTCATTTTGTTATAGAAGAAAAAAAATTTCAAAAAGAATGTTGCAGTTCAGCTGCATGGTTGCTGATAAATGACAATCAAATGGCTTAAGGGAACAAGGGTTTATTCTCTCTTATAATTTTTGGTTACAGTTCTTAATCTAGCTTGACCGGAGAGCATGCACCAACACCAGGGCCGAGGGAACTGGCCACACCATCACCACATAACAGCTGAGAGAGGAACAATCCTTACTTGCCAGACCAGCATGTCTGGCCAAGTATACACAAAGATGCTGACTTTCTCAACCAGTTCTCTGTGATTTATTCCAGGGCCTAATCCCACCACCATAGGCTGGATCTTCTTCATCAGCTAGATGATCTCCTGTAGCTTTGCTCTGGGCCTAACTCAACCACTAATTCTCTCCAAATGTGCCCACCCCAGAGCTCAAACCCTCAATTGTCAAGTTGACACCTATGCCTAACTATGACACTCCACCCCTTGTCAACTTGACACAAAACATAGCACTTTTAAACTGTAACCTTCAATCCTTGTCCCCAAGGATGTTAAAAGTTATCTTAAAAGTTCAAATACATTTCATGGAAAATTTAAAATGTTCTCTCATTTAAACTTCAGTTCCAACATTTTAAAAGTTCAAAGTTTCTTAATCTTAAGAGTCTTAAATTAGAATAAGTTAAATACTTAAAACGGATACAGCATTGTCCTGTCCAGCAGGACCAGTTATTCGTGGGTCCGAGGAGGATCGAGCCTGCAGGGAACGATGGGCGAGAAAGAAAGAGGGAGACCAAGCAAAGAGTTGTCAAGGTCCCCTTTATTTAGGGTTAGGGTACAGCTTATATACTCAAACTGGAAGAGGGAGTGGGGCAGGGGGTTAAAGATAAGCATCAATAGAGGCGTCTGATGGTCCCGACATCTGGCAGTTGCGATATCTGTCATCCGGACCTGGGACGTTTTTATGGTCCTTCTGGAAGTCCTGGTACACTGGGCCCCGGGGGGCATATGTTAAACAAGTTTTATGAGCCCCTTTTGGCCTTTTGGTGACTCTGATCTCTTGCATTTTATGAGTTCCTTTTGACCTTTTGGTAACTCGGGTCTCTTTGCATTTTATGAGTTCCTTTTGACTTTTTGGTGACCCTGGTCTCTTACACAGCATTAAAACAGAATGATCTTAAAACAGTAAGAAAACAGTAAAAAGATCAAAGTCCAACAAATCAAACACAACATCTTTTACTTCAATGTCCATCTTCTGTTGTTCATCACGTAGTCAAGCTGGCTCAAAGATTTTAGGTATTCTCAGTCCCCGTTGCAGCTCAAAACTGTGAAAGCAGAGTTCCTCTGAACCAGGCTGAATCTGTACTTGCAGCTGTCCTCATCCCATGGTTCTGGCAACTCCAACAGTACTCTGGGTTTGCCTCTGTAGCTACAAGTTTCACCTTCTCTTGCAGGAACTCTATGCCTGTCACTTGGTGCCAAGCTTTTGCCTTTCTCCATGAGCCCTTCAGTAGTACACCCAAACGAGTACCACCTGAGGGATGCTGCCAGATTCCAAAGTGAGGTTGGAACGTACCTTGGTCCACTGGAGCTACAGCTGTATCAACTTTAACAAGCTTATACTGGAAAAGCCTCTTTCTTGGCAGGCAAACTTGGAAAGGGCAAGTTTCAGCTTTAACTTGGGCTTTCGGCCCCTGAAGGAATTGGAGTTTTCAGACCATAGACTTGCCATACAGTGGTTTTTCACATTTTCCACCTAGGTTTTCCTTCACTGATATTCATTTCTCCAACAGCAGCAGACATTCTGCTGCCTACCCTTCGCACATCCAGAGCTTCATGGCCACCAATGCAGCTCTCCACTATCAAGCAAAGCATTCCTTCATGTTCAAATTAAACTTCAACAAAATCCTTGGTTCCTGCATCAGAAATTGGGCCCAAACAATTCATTGTTCTCTCAGCATCGCTGTTTTCCAGACAGCCCACCAAACTCTGAAGAATGGTTTTTGCAATCCATAAAGTGAAAATCTTCAAGCATTTCCAACTTTGTCCAGTGATTCTGTTCAAAGCCACACAATATCCATATAGATTTATCACCAACACTCCACTTCCTGGGTACCAAATTTTGTCGCAGTTCATCTGCATGGTTGCTGATGAATAATGATCAAATGGCTTAAGGGAACAAGGGTTTATTCTCTCACAATTTCCGGCTACAGTTCTCAGTCCAGCTTGACTGGAGAGCATGCACCAACACCAGGGCCGAGGGAACTGGCCACACCATCACCACATAACAGCTGAGAGAAGAACAATCCTTACTTGCCAGATCAGCATGTCTGGCCAAGTATACACAAAGATGCTGACTTTCTCAACCAGTTCTCTGTGATTTATTCCAGGGCCTAATCCCACCCACCATAAGCTGGGCCTTCCTCATCAGCTAGACAATCTCTTGCAGGTTTGCTCTGGGCCTAACTCAACCACTAATTCTCTCCAAATGTGCCCAGAGCTCAAACCCTCAATTGTCAAGTTGACACCTATGCCTAACTATGACACTCCACCCCTTGTCAACTTGACACAAAACATAGCACTTTTAAACTGTAACCTTCAATCCTTGTCCCCAAGGATGTTAAAAGTTATCTTAAAAGTTCAAATACATTTCATGGACAAATTTAAAATGTTCTCTCATTAAAACTTCAGTTCCAACATTTTAAAAGTTCAAAGTTTCTTAACTTTAAGTGTCTTAAATTAGAATAAGGTAAATACTTTAAAACAGATACAGAATTAAAACAGAATGATCTTAAAACAGTAAAAAACAGTAAAAACATCAAAGTCCAACAAAACAAACACAGCATCCTTTACTTCACTGTCCATCTTCTCTTGCTTATCATGTAAGATTCTAGGTATTCCCAGTCCCTGTTGCAGCTCAAAACTGTGAAAGCAGAGTTCCTCTGAACCAGTCTGAATCTCCACTCACAGTTGTCCTCAGCATACATCCAAGGTTGTGGCATCTCCAACAGTACTCTGGGTTCGCCTCTGCAGCTACAAGTTTCACCTTCTCTTGCAGGAAATATATGCCTGTCACTTGGTGCCAAGCTTTTGCCTCTCTCCATGAGCCCTTCAGTAGTACACCCAAACGAGTACCACCTGAGGGATGCTGCCAGATTCCGAAGTGAGGTTGGAATGTACCTTGGTCCACTGGAGCTACAGCTGTATCAACTTTAACAAGCTTATGCTGGAAAAACCTTTTTCTTGGCAGGCAAACTTGCAAAGGGCAAGAAACAGCTTTAACTTGGGCTTTCGGCCCCTGAAGGAATTGGAGTTTTCAGACCACAGACTTGCCATACAGTGGTTTTCATGTCTTCCACCTAGGTTTTCCTTCACTGATACTCATTTCTCCAACAGCAGCAGATATTCTGCTGCCTACCCTTTGCACATCCAGAGCTTCATGGCCACCAATGCAGCTCTCCACTATCAAGCAAAGCATTCCTTCATGTTCAAATTAAACTTCAACAAAATCCTTGGTTCCTGCATCAGAAATTGGGCCCGAACAATTCATCCTTCTCTCAGCATCACTGTTTTCCAGATGGCCCACCAAAATCTGAAGAATGGTTTTTGTAATCCACAAAGTGAAAATCTTCAAGCATTTCCTTCCAACTTTGTCCAATGATTCTGTTCAAAGCCACACAATATCCATATAGATTTATCAGCAACACCCCACTTCCTGGGTACCAAATTTTGTCGCAGTTCATCTGCATGGTTGCTGATGAATAATGATCAAATGGTTTAAGGGAACAAGGGTTTATTCTCTCACAATTTCCGGCTACAGTTCTCAGTCCAGCTTGACTGGAGAGCATGCACCATCACCAGGGCCGAGGGAACTGGCCACACCATCACCACATAACAGCTGAGAGAGGAACAATCCTTACTTGCCAGATCAGCATGTCTGGCCAAGTATACACAAAGATGCTGACTTTCTCAACCAGTTCTCTGTGATTTATTCCGGGGCCTAATCCCATCCACCATAGGCTGGACCTTCCTCATCAGCTAGACAATCTCCTGTAGGTTTGCTCTGGGCCTAACTCAACCACTAATTCTCTCCAAATGTGCCCAGAGCTCAAACCCTCAATTGTCAAGTTGACACCTATGCCTAACTATGACACTCCACCCCTTGTCAACTTGACACAAAACATGGCACTTTTAAACTGTAACCTTCAATCCTTGTCCCCATGGATGTTAAAAGTTATTTTAAAAATATAAATACATTTCATGGACAAATTTAAAATGTTCTCTCATTAAAACTTTAGTTCCAACATTTTAAAAGTTCAAAGTTTCTTAACCTTAAGAGTCTTAAATTAGAATAAGTTAAATACTTTAAAATAGACAAAACATTAAAACAGAAGGATCTTAAAGCATAAGAAAACATTAAAAAGATCAAAGTCCAACAAATCACACAGCATCCTTTACTTCACTGTCCACCTTCTCTTGCTTATCTCGTAGTCAAGTTGACTCAAAGATTCTAGGTATTCCCAGTCCCTGTTGCAGCTCAAAACTGTGAAAGCAGAGTTCCTCTGAACCAGGCTGAATCTCCACTCACAGTTGTCCTCAGCATACATCCCATGGTTGTGGCATCTCAAACAGTACTCTGGGTTCCTCTGCAGCTACAAGCTTCACCTTCTCTTGCAGGAACTCTACACCTGTCAATTGGTGCCAAGCTTTTGCTGCTCTCCATGAACCCTTCAGTAGTACATCCAAACGAGTACCACCTAAGGGATGCTGCCAGATTCTGAAGCGAGGTTGGAACGTACCTTGTTCCACTGGAGCTACAGCTGTATCAACTTTAACAAGCTTATGCTGGAAAAACCTTTTTCTTGGCAGGCAAACTTGCAAAGGGGGCAAGAAACAGCTTTAACTTGGGCTTTCGGCCCCTGAAGGAATTTGAGTTTTCAGATCACAGACTTGCCATACAGTGGTTTTCATGTCTTCCACTGTCCAACTACAAGTCATGAGGTTTTCCTTCACTGATATTCATTTCTCCAACAGCAGCAAATATTCTGCTGCTTGCCCTTCGCACATCCAGAGCTTCATGGCCACCAATGCAGTTCTCCACTATCAAGCAAAGCATTCTTTCATGTTCAAATTAAACTTCAACAAAGTCCTTGGTTCCTGCAGCAGAAATTGGGCCTGAACAATTCATTGTTTTCTTAGCATCACTGTTTTCCAGATGGCCCACCAAACTCTGAAGAATGGTTTTTGTAATCCACAAAGTGAAAATCTCCAAGCATTTCCAACTTTGTCCAGTGAAACTGTTCAAAAGCCACAATATCCACATAGATTTATCAGCAACACCCCACTTCCTGGGTACCAAATTTTGTTGCAGTTCGCCTGCATGGTTGCTGATGAATGACGATCAAATGGCTTAATGGAACAAGGGGTTTATTCTCTCTTATGATTCCTGGTAACAGTTCTCAGTTCAACTTGATGGGAAAGCATGCACCAACACTGGGGCCGAGGGAGCTGGCCACACCTTAACCACGTAACAGCTGAGAGCGACAATCGTTACTTGCCAGACCAGCATGTCTGGCCAAGTATACAGAAGAATGCTGATTTTCTCAACCAGTTCTCTGTGATTTATTCCAGTGCCTAATCCCACCCACCATAGGCTGGTCCTTCCCCATCAGCTAGACTATCTCCTGCAGGTTTGCTCTGGGCCTAACTCAACCCCTAATTCTCTACAAATGTGCCCAGAGCTTGAACACTCAACTGTTGACACCTGTGTCTAACTATGACACCTGTGCCTAACTATGACACCTTTGCCTAACTATGACACCTGTGCCTAACTATGGGAAGAAGAAAGGTATTATGTATTAGACACTGGAGAGTAGATAGAAGGAAGGTCCTGAAGGTTGTTATTTACTCTAGCAAAGAGTGTATGTTTAAGGTTATTGACTTCATTTTTCATGCTAAATTTCTAAAGAAAGCAATCATACAAGTTTGTTCTGTCCTTTATTTCTGTACATACCTACTTGTCTTTCCACCATATTGATGTTACATGATCCTCACCAGATGAGGTCATTCATCCAATCTTCCACTTTTCAATACCATGAACTAATAATGTGCTTTAAAAATTAAAGAAATAAAAATACAATGCTAGAAAAGGAAATGAAAAGAAATTATTAATTACCAAAATGAACAGGAAAGATGGTAATAGATTTAGGTTAACCTAAATTTTTTTTTCAGATAAAATATTTTAAGTTTATTTAAATCTTATTTCTCACCTTGAATATATAAAATACAAACTCTACAAAATGTTCATTTTTTTACTTTGTAGTTTACAAATATACAAAATAGAAGTTTGCTTAAATTTATATTACATATTTATTGAGGCAAGGAACTATATAGAAAAAAAAATTTGTTGTGCTTAAGACCTCCTTGGGAATAAACTATTGTACAAATTATTGCATATCTGAAACTGCAGTGAATAACAGACTGCCTTCATAAAAGTGTTAAAAGAAGTAAACCACGTGTATAGATGTAGATTGGAAGACAAAAATAGATTTTCCTTTTTGAGAGTGCAGCAGTTGGAGAACTTTGGATTCCTCATTTGGTATTTTTGCAACCACGACTCACCAAGGACCATCATTCAGGCTATTAGAACATTTTTCTGTACCTGAATTTCTTCCTCTTCTTAAGATAATAATGACTTTTAGAAGACAAAGAGAATACAAAGTGATCTTTATGTTTATATTGCATCATCAAACACAATTGAAGTGAATTCTGGCCTTCCCTCCCCCCCATATCTCATGGATCTGATGTATATACCCTGATGTCCATAAACTTCCAGTTACGCCCTTGGCCTTTTGTGAGTCCAGACATGTTCAAGTTGGATTTGGAATTGGAATGATAGAAGATCCAGTCTCAGACCCCATCTGTTCTGTGATTTGTCTCTGGGGTGTTTCTGCTCTCCTGATTATACATTCACAAGCTGACTTGCTGGGAACTTGACCATGATAGTAGCACTTGCCAGATGGTCTCCTCCCATTGTGGGAAGAAGGCCTGAAAGGTTCTTTCTTAAAAAAAAAATACTGAATTCTTTCCTGGCAATGTGGGTCATATGCATTATTTGGGATTTAAAAGTGCCTCTTCATGTGTAAGGCAAGGTGGTCTGACCTGGAAAAGGCCCGGTCGCACATGTGGCACTGGAAGGGGCGGTACCCTGTATGTTTGCGGTAGTGCCTGGTCAGTTCATCAGAGCGGGCGAATTTCCACCCACAGCCATCCCAGTCACAGTGGTAGGGTTTCTCACCTGTGTGGGTTCGCAGGTGTGCCTTGAGATGAGAACTCTTTGTATACGTTTTGCCACAGCCCGCATAATCACAAGTGAGATTGGCCATCCTTTTTCGGGGCCAAGACCTTCTTTCCCTTTTTGGTTTGGGCTCCTCTGTCAGGCAGAAGCTGGGTGGCAGGAGTTCTTGGTAAGGAAGGGAGGTCCCTTGCGATTGTGTCTGGTCGGGCAGGAAAGGGGGGTAGCTGGGCCCCGGGTGGGGATGGAATCCGGGGTGAAGCATCACAGTAGGGTGACAATCCCTGCTGCTGAGCAGTTCCTTGGAACCCAGCGCTGAGGTAGTCCTGCTGGGGAGCTGCTGCCCCAGGGGATAGTCATGCACGCTAAGCAGGTGCCCATTGCTGAGCTGGGGTCCAGTGCTCAAGTGGGCCTCTAGCTGCCTACTGACAGAGCAGGAGGAGACCTCCTCTTCCTTGATCTTGGGACACATGTGCTGAGGGCTGCAGCTGTAGGGCGCCATCACCACGGGGTGGGCGCCATCTGGGCTACCTTTGCTAACACTGATGACCGAAGGGCTGCCATACTCGCTGCCAGGGGCACTCAGCGATGCCTTCAGCACTATCTTGCCCATCAGTCCGCTGCCTGGCGGCTGAAGCTGCTGCGGCACAATGTACACAGGATCTAACTCAGGTCGTAGGAGCTCGGCCACGAAGCCACCCGAGGGGCTCACATCGTTGATGTCTGCCATGCTGAATGTAGCCATGGGAGGAGGTGGCGCCAACTCCCTGGTGTAGCTTAGTCCACCACCCAGGCTGCTGGTTGCCACGCCGGGGTCACAGCAGGCCCGGATGGGGTAACCGAAGTTGCAGGTGGACAGTGGTGCGCTGGCAGGGCCGCAGCCAGATGAGGAAGACGAGGATGATGCTGATGAGGTCACCGTGGCCGCCATCGATTCCTGGTGGGATAGTGAGTTGGATTCAATTCTAAGTCCAGGAGATCGTTGAACTCATCTGTTTCCCTCCGGAATATGAGGGGCGAGTTGTTATATTTTCTAATGATAAAAAGACATTTATGATTTATTTTAAAGTCAATTGCAGACAGCTATTTTATGATAAATTCTAAGAATATTTTATTGCTCAATGCGGGCAGTCAAGCTTGAAAAGAATTAAATGTTAATATATAAAAAGTATATTTGAATGATTTAACAAGATAAAGCATGAAGCAGAATATATTATTCAGACAAAATTCCATTTAGAAAGATTCCAGTCAGAAAAATTCAGTGTTAAGTAGGCACTCAGAAATTAAGCATAGACATATTAAAGAATGCTCCGGGGATTGGGGGGGAGGCACTGGGGAATGAGGAAGGAGGGGGGAGGGGGGAGTAGGAGGGTTGGGGGAGGAGGAGGGAGGGAGGGGACCAGTGTACCTGTTAAGTTTGTATGAGTGGAAATAATAATAATAAGAAAAGATGGGGGAGGCAACATTGTAGGAACTTAAAGATGGGGAAGACCAACAATACACATGATACTCCACACAGGTCAGGTCTGCAAAAACCAGCATAGACCTACAATGTAATTGGACCTTGCCTGACCTGCACAATGGCTGACATGTCAATAACCCCCCAAAGTCTAGAAGAGATCACAGGGGAGAAGGCGTCAGACAATAGGATCCTTACAGGCAAGGGGTTATCCATTCATAATAAAGTTCCAATATTAGCAGGCAGTGCGAGTAGTGGCCCCAAGCTGTGACACTGAGTCGTGAACCCACACTAGTACAGACAACTCAAAGGGAAATTCAGCACTTACATGAACAGAAGATCTGGAGAATGGGAGGAGAAAGCAGGATGCACCAAGAGAGGAGGAGAGAAGGAAAAGAGGTGAAAGGGTGGGATGAGGGGAGGAGAATGCAATGGGGACAATGGGAGAAGGTAGAGGGGAAGGAGAAGAAGAGGGGTACCTACTAAGCTTATATGATTAATAGTAACAAAGATGAAAGTAATAATATAAAAATATGAAATAAAATATGAAAGTAATAATAAAAACAAAATTAAATAAAAAAAGAAATTAAGCATAAACTTACTTTTATTCATCAAAATACTGAACGAAAAATTAAAGAAATCACTCTATGAAATAATCTTAACTGTTTATACAATATAAAAGTATCAGCAAATATTTCTGTAAGCAAATAAAAAATACTTGACCTACAAACATCAATGTTTGGATATGTATCTTTTTTCAATTCTGTATCAAGATGCATATGGACATATGACTTGGTTGTGCCTAATAACATGTTTTTAAAAAAATTATGGCCATATAAATTTGAATTTCACTACTTTTCTATACTACACTCTCTTCTTCCTCCTTCTCCTCTTCCTTCTTCTCCTCCCCTTTCTCTTGTTTCTTTTCCTTCTTCTATATTTTAGGTTTTTAAAAAAGCATGGCTGGGAGGATGACTCAGTAGCTAAAGCACAAGTGAAAGGAGTAGAAATAGGATCCCCAGAAGTCAGAAAATGTCATGCTGTCATAGCAAGCCCCTTATAATTCTAAATCCTGAAAGGCAGAATCTGGGAATTCCTAGAGCAAACTGATTATTCACATTAGCCCTAAAGGCAATCTTTGGGTTTAATTAGAGACCCAGATTCACAACAATAAGATGTGAGATTGATTATGATTCTTGATATCACCCTGGGGATTCCACATGTATACCACACTTACATTCTCATATATTCACATATATACACATACCCATCCACATGTAAAAATGTATACACATAGGCACATACTCCATGCACAAATATGCATGAAGAAAGCAGATGAAAATATTAAGTCATAGGATTTAAACAAATTGTGGGAGAAATTTTTCCCTTGATCTGATTTGATGCCACTATAAAGGAAGATTAAATCTTAATAAGGTGAGGTTTTAATAAAATTTTTTGACATTCCGATGCATGTGTACTATGCATTGTAAAAATATTTGATCCTTTATCATGTTCTTCTCCCCCTTCCATTTCTGTTTACCTCTTTCTTTTCAACCAGTCCCCGCCTACATTCTTACCTTCTGTGTGTCTTAGGCAAATAGTCACAAATGTCATTTATTCTCAGCATGTAATGCAATTATGGATTTCTTCATGCATGAGTTTTGTGAAGCCTGTAGCAAAAAACTTCTGGGTTATGGTTAAAAGTAGGCCTTTTATTTTGATATATTCATAAATATTTAGAAGACAGTTTGATATGCTGTTTAACTAAGCCGAAGTGGTAAGTTCCCCACTGTAGCCTACCACCACATGGATTTTTGAACAGCCTTTCAGAAGCAGGCATGAATTCCTTCTTATAATATGGATTTCAAATACAATCAGAGAGATGGTCACCCCCCCAAACTGTTGTTCTACTATTGAACCAGTGGGCACATCTTGCCTGTCTGGTTGATATTATAATTCAAAGAGTTCCCAACTTGGTAATACCACTGAAGTTTCTACTCTCCCAGAAACCTGCACAGCACCATTTTGCATTATGAAATCTTTCAGGAGGTAGGAGGCTTCTAACTTGTACTGTTTACTCATATCTGTTGCTGTGAGAGAACACCCAAAATCAAGCAACTTCATGGGAGAAAGGAAGATTTATTAAGCTTATGGCTTCAAAGGGGGAGACACAGTATTTCATTGTGGAAATGGCATGGCTGGCAACAGAAGCTGGAGGAGGCTTAGGTCACATCCATCCTGCACAGAGAGCAGCAAGACTACCACTGCTAGAGCTGACTTCTCCTAGTAGAGTGGGCTAATCCATCTCAAGGCCCACTCCCTGTGACTGCCTTCCTCCCTTAATGCTCCACTTCCTGAAGATTCCATGATCTTGCCAAACATATGAGACTGTGGGGGACACATTTCAAACCATGAAACAGTTCAATTTCATTTACTGTCTTTATATCTTCTATCCAAGATATATGGTGCCTTCAACAATGAAATATTATTAGCAGTTCTAGTGGGCAACTAAACAGAATGTCAAGAGCCTGTATTGCTTGGGTGAGGGGACTTATTTGGCCTCTCTGACCAATTACCTTGTAGAAGTGTCTTACATTTGTTTGGTGAGAAGTTGCTTCTGTGGCAACCATTGTCTAGCCATGTTTGAGTTATGTGGCATCAAACTCTATTATTTCTAACTGTGCTAAAAAATAATGTTTTTATGTAGTTTTTCTTATCTCCTTCATTTGTCTTACTCTCCCACCTGTCCCCTTCTGTCTCCATCCTCTCATTGCTTAATCATTTTGGCATGAGTATCCTCACTCTTTATCTTCACTTTACTATGTACTACTGTCTCTCCCTTCTTTGGTGAACTCTCTAAGTATACTCTTTATGGATTCTTTGCTTTCAGGAATACTTCATATTAAGCATACAAAACTAAAGTTGAGACTGAGATCCACATATAACAGAACATGCAGCATTTGTTTTTCAGAGTTGGGTTACCCCATCCAGTACAATTTTCTACAGTTCCACCTATTAACCTTCAAGTTTTATAATTTCCTTTCTCTTTAGTTATATAATGTTACAGTGTGCATATATACAATATTTTGATAATATATTCATCTACATTGATTAAATTTCCTAGTTTTTCGGACAGGTTCAGCAATGAACATGGATATATACACATGTCTCTGTACTAGTTGCTCTTCCTTTTTGAATACTTAGATTCTAAACATAACATTTCCATCATGCTTTTAAGACCTCAGGGATAAACATGTTAAAGGGGACAGAAAGAATATAAGAGCCAAATGAAAGGAAAATGCTCTGAAAATTACTATCTTGTTAGGTCAATGGCAATGTTAGGTCAGGACCATGGCAATCATGAACTCATAGTAGTTGTGATTATAGGGCACTGGAGAGATGGCTCAGTGGTTAAGACTCTTACTCATAAGCAGAAGGTCCTGAATTCAGATCCCAGGTGCCATGTAAAAAAAAAAAACACCAGGGGGAAATGGTGGTGATCTGTACTTCTGATCCTGGTGGGTAGAGCTTAGGAAATCACAGAGTGAAGCAAAAAGGTAGTTGAGGCAATTCGGAATGATTCCTGAAGTCACCCTTGGTACTCCACAGGGACACACAGTGCCTTCTTTCTCTCTCTCTCTCTCTCTCTCTCTCTCTCTCTTTCTCTCTCTCTCTCTCACATACACACACACACACAAAATAAATAAGTAAATAAATAATTTTAAAAAAACCATGCTGCTTTCAGCATTAAAATAGAAGTTGTGGTTGTAAGCACTCTATCTATACAAGACTGGGTTGAACAACAGACAGACATGAGACAAGGACTCATGGAGACCCCACCTCTTACTCATGAACCACTGACAATTAGCAGACCCAGGGAGAAAGGAAATCATATTGTGCAATGATGTACATACTTGTGAGCCTACTGTGCTCTAATAGACAATTCCTGTCCACCAAACTCCAATAGATAGTTCCAAACCCATGGTCACAAAGATGTTCTTCTGGATCTCTGCCCTTCAGTTCTTTTCTTCCAAAATAATTTGTACTCATGTACAATTTACCCTCATGGTAGGGCCTCTTATTATCCAAATTGTGAATAATCTTTGATTCAATAATGGAGCTTATCTCTTTAACCATAGCTGCGATATTTTCTTAAAACTTGCTCTCACATTTTTCATCAAACTTCAGTTTTTGTCTTTTCTGTCTACCCTGCTCTTTTTCTTCAAAATTCTGAACATTAAAAAATAGACATGTCACACTTTCAAGACTACATTGCATTGAAACTTCCTTCACCAAACACTCAAACATAACTTTAGATAAGTTTTCAGGATGAGAGCAAAACTTTGCTAAACTATCTGCAAATGTATCTTCCCATTTGTCCCTCATCCAGCTTCCAATACAGTATCTGCTCCCTTCTGGACCTTTATAAGTTGGGATACTACTGTCTACAACTTTTGCAGTAGTCATGCCTTCACATCTCTCATGAGAATGGCCCCTGAAGACCCATCTCCAAGACACAACGGTTTCCCAGCACAAAGTCCCAAATTTCTCCATATTTCTTCTAAAGACATAGCTGCCTTATCACAACAATGCCCAGGCTTTTTGGTTTTAAGTTTTCTCAGCTTCACTTTCTGTTACCAGATCCTCTTAGTTTCAAAGAAACACCACACTTCTCTGGTACCAATTTCTGTTAGAGTTATTTCTTCTATGTTGCTGTGAGACACCATTCAAAGTTAAGCAACTTAAAGTACGAAAGGGAGATTCCTTCAGCTTATGGTTCCAGAGGGGAGAAACAGTCCTTCATGGTGGAAAAGGCATGGCTGGTTCCAGAAGTTTAGGGCAACATAAGTCATATCTACCAAAGAGATTGGAAACTGCAATACTACTCACTGTGAACTATAAAAGTAGATTTCTCCTGGCATAAGAGTGGGGATAGTCAACTTCAAGACCCAGCCCCTGTGACTACCTTCTTCTAGCAAAATTCCACTCCTAAAAGACTCATGACCTTCCCAAGCAACTAAAAAGTCAAAGACATAAACCTGGGGGTTGGGGGATTCATACTGCCAACCATTACAATACCTGTAGTAAGAAATAAATTGCTTCTGGTATATGCTCAGGAATGGCATGAATGGGTCACTTTTTAGTTCTGATCCTAGTTTGATGGGTGTTGCAGTCAGCCTGCATGTTGCTGATAAATGACCATGACACAGCTTAAGGGAACAAGGTTTTATTCTCTCTTAAGATTCCTTACGACAATCTGGTTACAGTTTTCAGTCCAGCTTGATGGGAGAACATGCACCAACACCAAGGCCAAGTGAACTGGCCACACCATCACCACACAACGGCTGAGAGATGGTCAATTCTTACTATCCAGACCAGTATGTCTGGCCAAGTATACAGAAGGAAGCCAATCCTCTCAACCAGCTTTCTGTGATTTATTCAGGGCCTAATCCCACCCACCATGGGCTGGGTCTTCCCCATCAGCTAGACAATCTCTTTCAGGTTTGCTTTGGGCTTAACTCAACCATCAACTCTCTACAAATTGTGCCTAGAGCTCAAACCTTCACCAGTCAAGTTGCCACCCGTGCTTAACTATGACAATGGACATGTAGACTTATTTCCAAAATAGTTTCACTAGTTTCCACTCCCACCAGATGAATAAGAGTGCCCTTTGACTAACATTCAAAACAATATTTGTTATAATTTTTATTCTTAAAGGACACTCTAACTGGGATGAGGTGGAAACTTCAATAATTTAAATTTGAATTTTGCTAGAAGATAAAGATGCTGAATGCCTTCTTAAATATTTCCTAGTCATTTGTATTTTTTCTGTTGATAATTCACTATTTGGTCCTATAAACATGTTGCTTTTCTTGACATTTAATTTTTTTGACTTCTTTGTATACATGAGATACTGATCTCCCAGATGCCAAGCAGTCAAAGATTTTCTGTCCTAATCTGGCCTATCTCTTTATTCTATTGACAGTTTTCTATCCTGTTTTTGATAGTTGGTCTTATTCCTACACTACTGAAATCCCATTCAAAAAGTACTCATGAGTTTACACAGAAAGATACTCACTGCTTTTTCTAGCAGTCTCAAAGTATCAGGTCTTATTCTTTAGTACTTGATGCATTTGAAATTGAGTTTTGTTCAGAGTGTATTTAGAAGTATGACTCCTTAGTATATATTGATATATGGTCTGGTGATACCTCCTCCAGTACTCTTTGTGCTCATGATTGTTAGGGCTGTTCTTAGCCTTTTTTGCTTCCCATATATATTTTAATACTCCTTTCTGAATCTATGTATTATAGTCTTAGAATTCTGACTGGGAGTGTATTGAACTTGGATATTGCTTTCTGTAGGATGATCATTTCCCCAAAATAAATTCTTCCAAACCAAGATGATGGGAGGTTTTTCCGTCATCTAATGTCTTCCTCAATTTCTTTTTTGAGTATCTTAAAGAATTCATTGAAAATGTCCTACATTTCCTTGTTTAGGCTTTTTAATAGTTATATTGGTCACTACTGTGTTTCTTGCTTTTTATTTTAACTATGTTTGTTATTGGTACACAAGAAAGCTGCTGATTTTTGTTTCTTAGTTTTATAATCTGATTTTTTAATGAAAATGTTTATCAGATCTATCTAAGAGTTTTTGTTGGACTCTTTAGGGTCTTTTATTTGTACAGAATCCTTTGAAAATAAGGATACCTTAGTTTCTTCTTTTGCTGTTTGTATCCCTGATTTTTTCTTCTCTTGTCTTATTGCTCATAGTTGAACTTCAAGTACTATATTTTTTAAGAATGGAAAACATGTACACCTTTGACTTCTTCCTGTTCTTAGTGGGAACACAATAAGATTATGTTCAGAGAATGGCTATAGGATTTTGTATATAACACTCCCTCCACCCTTAGTTTCTCTATGGCTTTTATCTTGAAGGGATTTTTGTCAAAGACCTTCCCTGAATTGTATAATTATATGTATGATATGAATATAAAATATTCATATGATTTCTGACTTTGAATCCATTTATGTGATGAATAGCTTTTGTTCATTTATATATGTTGAAACAACCCTGTATCTCTGAAATGAGGCCAATTTAATATGGTAAATGACCTTATGTGATTTTGCATTCAGTTTGAAATAACTTTTTTAAGAACTTTGGCATTTATGCTCATGAAGTAGATCTGTCTGCAATATTCTTTTGTAGATGTTGTATCTTGTCTAGTCTTGGTCTTGGACTCAGAAAAATAAAGAATTCAAGAAATAAGTTTGGAAGAACAGCTTGCTTTTCTATTATGTTCAATAACTGGAATAGTATTGATATCAGTTCTTTCACATTTATAGCAGAAGGTGTATATTCCCTCTTGTGGACTAGGCCTGAAATGCAATAAAAAAGTTGCTAGTTACATTCAAAACAGTTATTTCACAATGCACCAATGGGTACTTCATGTCTGACTAGTTGATACTGTAGCACACAGAGTCCATAGCTACATAATATCAGTGAATCCTTTTCTCTCCCAGCAACCTACATAACACCTACATAATGTTTCAATAGGAACATTCTCATTCGATTTCAGTTTATTTATGTTGTTAATCCAAAGTTTTGGTTACTTCTATAATATGGTATTATCATCTTGTTCTGATGGTTAAAAAAGAGTACTGACAAGAACCTACATTTATTTTAAAAACTTCTGGAGGCTCTTTTGACTAAAACATCATAAAGGGATATCCTGTAATCAGCAATAGCACTTTAGGAATTTGCAGGGGAAAGCTTATATAATTTCAATTACTGCTTTTCTGCTTGCAAAGACATAGTTACTTTATATTTGAAATCGAGCTTAACCTTCTTAATCTATTCTTCACTGCTCCTAACCATTCTGCATTAATTTGGATTTTGTTTTTGTCTGCTTGTATCTATTTGTGTTTACTTTGTTTTAGTGAGACAGGGTCTCTATATAGTCCAAGCTGACCTTTAACTTATTCATGTTAACCAGGCAAGTCTCAAATTTAGAAATCCCTATACCTTATTTGCCTAATGTTGGCACATTTGGATTTGCATTTCTTCATTTCATTTCTGTATTCAGGCTAGCTTTGTAGTATAATGTTGTATTTTATTAAATTTATCTTTTATTCTTTTATTCTATTTCACATTGATGAAAGTACTCTAATGACAATTTAATCCTCATCATTAATTTTTATTATGTTTACTTTATGTATCTCTATAATTTCTTATTCAAATTCATTCTTTCTTGCATCTAAACCCACAACTGTTTGTTTGTGGCTTTTTAATTTTTTCTTTATTATAAAATTAAGATTGTGGAAAAGACCAAGATTCTATCATGATTAAAAATTGGACATGCTATTTGTAGTCATCAAAGTCAGAATAAAAACTTAAACTAATCAATTGAAAGTTCAGGACTTAATTTTTAGATATATAATTACTTTGGGAGAAACTAATCTGAATAGTGACACACCATCAATGCATTCCACTTATTGTTTGTCACTGGCCTGAGGATTCTTTGAAAACAGAGTATCTATTTCACATTTCTTGCCATACTAACACTCCTACCAACAAATATTAATGAAAACTATATGTTCCAAGAGGCTAAAATGTCTTCTCTGATTGAAACCCTCATTAATAATTTGTATAATCTAAAGACGCTAACTTAATTTTTAATAGAAGAAGAATTTTGACATTTCCTTGTCATAACATGGCCTACTAAGATGGGACTTTATAGATTCGTAGAACAAAAAGTTTTTATCCTGCTCTGAGTATTCTTTCTATTCTCTTTCATAATGTGTGTTTCATCACAAAATAATGCTGCCCTTAACATGTAACACATGACCTCTAAGCATAGGAATTCATTAAACTATTAAAATGTTACTATAGTATAAAATGGGTAGATAACTCCACATTATACCATTCATCTTTTTAAAAGAACATTTGATAGGACTAATATTTCAATGATAAATAGCGGAAATGATGATTCCATAGATCTTAAAACTCAGACTGTATAGTAGAAAAAGAACAAATTTCAAAATTATTGGTGCTCATGAATTTTACAAATTCAAGAAAATAATTTAAACATCTCTCTCAAATCTGTCACCTGTCATAGCAGATATTTCTAACCAAAATCTCTAGAACGATAAAGTGAAATTCTGTAGCCAATGTATCTCCTAATGGATCACAGTCAAATATTACACATGCATAGATTTGTAGAACAAAAAGTTTCTATCCTGCTCTGACTATTCTTTTTATTCTCTTTCATAATGTGTGTTTCCTCACAAGTATCTTTTCCTTCCTTTTGAATACTAGATTATGATAAGGTTTTAGGTTCATCAGATCACCAGAGGTGATAACATTCTAATATTTGGCTTAAAATGGAATAATTTCCTCACTCATTCCTCAATATTGAATAGTATTTTCCAGTCCAGCTCTGCCTTTTGTATTTGTAGAAGATATTAGGCACAAAGCCAACCCATACTAAAACTGTGCATTTATTATTATAATTTCTTATTACTCTTTGGTTTTACAGCTCTGTTGGGAGCCTTGTGGTAAGACGGGATAATGGGAAAGACAAGATTTTTATTCCAGCCCAAAAAAATTATTCTCAATACAACTTGAGTTCTAGCATTTGACATTTAGCTTCAGAATAAATGGTGGTTATTATTACTGGAGTTTTTGATTAGGCATATTAGCATTTCTAAAAATAATTTCCCATTTACATTTTGCCTCATGACTACAATGCTACACATAATTAATTTTCCAAATTGAGAATTAGTTTTCTATAATTTTTGTGCCACATATTTACTGGAAGAATAGGAACACAAGGCTCTTAGTGAGTATCTTCCTTCCAGTAGTTGAAGCTTTGAACACTGTTTGACATACATTTTCCAAACTTCCCCAATGAATAACAAATTACTTTTCTACATGTATTTAAATATGTAATCAAGTTTTAAAGCAATTTGTAACATTCAATTATATGGCAATAGCTTCCAAAAGTTAAAAGTTGATGAGGACAAAAGGTTTCTTTCCTGCAACCTTGTCATCTCAATAATATAAAATCAAAACAAGTATAGGAGTAAATTTGTCACATGTGCAGGTACTAATCAACATGTTGACTTCAAATGTAAGATAAATATCAGCTCTATTGTAATTTTTCTGAAACTTTCTTTTATATATATATATTTGTTATTTATTCAATTGTGCGTGCTTGTGTGCGTGCGTGTATATAGTATATATGTATGTGTGTGTGTGTGTGTAGAACCACGGGCGAATTGGAGAACCACCATGGACCACCTCCACCTCCTCCTTGTTTACTCCACCCCAGAATTCACAGGCTCCGCCCTACCAGGACCAGAAACGCAGGCCGCCCCCGCTTCCGCCTGGCGTCTATATGTGGGGTCTAGGATCCAAACTCAGGAGTCTCCGCCTGCAAGGCAGAGGCTTAACCCCTGAGCCACCTCTCCAGCCCCTCTGAAACTTTCTTACAAAAGGAAATAAGCATTTTTGCGTTTAGAGCATTTTAACTGCATTAGTTAAGGTAATAAAGAGCTGCAGAATAAAAAGAATGTGATGATAGATAGAGATAGATAGATAGATAGATAGATGATAGATAGATAGACAGATAGAAAGACATACAGATACAAATAGATTATAGATAAATGATAGGAGATACATGGATACAGATAGACCATAGATATATGATAAATAATAAGATATGTAAGATGATTTATTGGAAGAATTGGCTCTTGTGATTATAAAGTCTGAAAATTTTTATGATAAGCCATCTGTAAGTTCAAGATCCAGGCAAACAACTCAAATGATTCATCTGTAAAATCAAGAAATTTATTAGCATTTCTTTGTATCTGTGAATGAGAGCCCAGGAATCCCAGGATGTTTACTCTGAAACTTGTATCCTTGATACTAAAGTTATGAGAAGGTTGCCAAAGCTGCCAAAGATAGAGAAAAAGGAAATTAATCTTTCCTCTGTCTTTTTGTTCAATGTCTCATACAACTAGATGGCACTTCCCATATTGGCAGAGGGTGAACTTTATCCTTGGACATACTGATTTAAATACTACCTCTTAGAAACTCCCACATAGTTAGATATATTATGTTACATTTCTTATCACTGTGACAAAATTAGTGATACAAGTAAATTAAAGGAGGCAGGATACTTTTTGCTCACACTTTCAGAGATCATAGTCCATCATAGCAGAGACAGCATAGTTGTTGTGACAGCTCCATTTGTAGTGGTAGACATATAAGGCAGTAGATTCTCAAAACTTCTTTATCAACAAGCAGAACCAGAATGGGAATTCAGGTTGAAAAATAAATTTTAAGATTAATTCATTCAAACATCCTCTACTAGTCAGATTTCACAACTTCTTAAAAATTCCATAACCTCTTGAATCAGTGCTACCAGCATTAGACCAAGTGCTGAAACACAGGAGCCTGTGGTAGACATTTCACACTTTCATCCACAACAAAATTATACTTTATGAAATATCTGGTAATCAAGTGATGCTTTTAAAATCCAAATTTTACCATCACAGCTATCGTACATCATCAAAAGTGAGTATCAAATGTACAGGAAAGTTTTAACAGTACAGAATATCAAGATCATGAAATTTTTATACCTCATTCATTTAAATAATCAATGATATTAAAATAATTCTAGATAAACAGTTCAAAATCTAGAAATTTAACTTATTACAACTCATAGCAATCATTAAGCTATTAAATAAAGCCATTATGTGTATTATCTGTTTATGATTTTACCAGACATTGTGGCAGTTAATTTCAACTTGACAATTGAGAACTGAGCCTTCTAAACACATTCAATAACTATTATTTAGTTAAGACATTCATTTGTGCAAACCTTTAGGAGATTGTCTAATTGATGTGGGAATACCAAGTCCTAGTTTGGAAGCTTCCTCCTCATTTGATAGCTTATACAGTACCAGAGAGTACTGTGGAAATCACTGGCAGAGAAAAACAAAGTCTCATCAACTTGTTAAATCTTCAAGTTGCAAAAGCAATCTACAGCAGATGACCATTGGTGTAGTAGTGGCATGAATACGAAGGAGACAGCCAACAGCTTTCTGATCAGATTTAGCTAAACTTGTCAGAATGGAATGCATTCCTGTCACTGCAAACTAGCATAGGAACATATGAAAGGGAAAGAAATAGGTCAGAATGGAAGAACAGACTATGAATTTTAGCTAGGAAGACAGTACACCAAACTGCTTTGTAAATATCTATTATACCCATAGATTGGAAAACCAATCAATATGCAACTTAGGATCCTTCTTCTATAACAGAATGTGTTTATTACAGAACATGACTTGCCAAAATGCAGAAAATAAGAGACTATCGACTGCTTGTCTCTAAACAAGACATACAAAACTTTACCTACCTCCACATCAAGGCTTAGAGGACATTATGGAAAAGAGGGCAGTATGATTGTAAGACCCAGATGTGGGAAAGTAGTAAGCCATACCTTATGTTCAGAACATAACATAGTCATGATACACAAGATTTCATGGCAGATATGTATACTTATACAATAATTGCATGTGAACAGCCTTATCAACATCTTACCAAGAAATCAGAAAAATCTCAAGAAACTCCAAATCTCTGTGAGAAACTATGAGGATTAATACTGATTGGGAAGAAAAGGAAATGTGTTCCTCAATGAAATACTGATCTAGGTGCTTGCTGGAACATGAATCATCATGTATATACATCAAAGACAAGCTGGATGAAACACAGTGGGTCACACAAGTAAAAAATTTGAAAATAGGAGGGAGTCTGGCAGGGGAAATGAAGGGTTGTAAGAAGAAAAGGACGGGGGAATGTAATTTAGGACTAATGGGTTAAAATACTTTAAATTCACTGTATTCACACATGCAAGATTAAAAATAAAAGAGAATGAAAAAAATGTCCAGAGTAGGTGAAACTATTCTCTGGGCAAGTGGATAAGATGGAGACAGAACTAACTGGAATTTGGCAGTGGCAAGCCAGAAACTATGCTTTAGTCAGGGTTCTCTAGAAGAACTGAACCAATAACTTATAAGTTATATATATATACATACATATATATATGTGTGTGTGTGTGTGTGTCTCAAATATGCTGAATCTCACCAATTATGACACATTTATAATATCCAGTACACAAATTGAAAAGCCACCTATACTGAATGGCAATAATAGCAATGAAAGCAATTATATTACCTTACATTGCAGTGTGGGCTTTCATATAAATTCATGCAGAATATACCTGGAGTGCACAATTTTCAATAGGGCAATTGAGCCACTCAAAGACTGTTGATTTAAATTAGTGCACAGAAGAGTAATGCATGGTGAATGTTGAAGTGACTGAAAATAAATTATGCATCATATAGCACATATTTGATTTTCTTAAATTCTTCATTGTGCATGCTCAGTATTATTTGGAGAGCAAATCCCAAATTTACTTAAGGCCTGTTGATGGTGCTTTCAATTTTATTTTCCCAAATAAATTGAAGGTGATGGGACTTGACTTTGTTGTGGTGTCTATGTGACAGAACCAATTGATTACTTTGGCTTATCCAACTTTGATGCCTCACATAAGTCTAAATGTGATCAACATTTTGAAATTTTACAATGAGGTCAAATTTGACAACTATAAAGGAAATACTATAAAATAAGCTGGCATGACTACATGCATTTATTTATTGTTATACTGCATAGTTTATGGAGATATATTCCACAGGCCAACTATAAAAATATTATCTTTATATATTTATAAAAAGGTATAATAGATGATAGGTAAGTAGATGACAGATATTTTGACAAAAGGTAAATAGATGATAGAGTGATGTTAGATATCCCTGTTCTTCATCCTAGGGACAGAATGTTCAAGCTAAAAATTTATAATTTTTTTAACATGTTCCCAAAGGATGAATATATAACCAAGTTTGAACAACAATAATACAGATTAACTGAGTGCTGAAAATTAGTCTCTAGTTAAAAATACTCTGATTTTACTCTTCATCATATAACTTACTTTAAAAAGTCATCTCTAATTTTTCTGGCTCCTCATAACTATGGTACCCACAGGAATCTTTGTGACAACCGTTTATCTAAGCCTCAGGGTAAGCAATGTCACAGAGTGCTTCTGTGACAATCTCATCTGTCAATTTGATACTTGGGAAGTGGGACTCTTAGTACACTTGTCTTAATTGCATAATTTATGTAAGAAGACACAGTCAATAGTAGGCAATACTGGCAGTTGAAAAAAATATAGACATTGAGTATTGAAAGGTAGGCAAGCATGCAAGTAAACAGCATTGGTCTTTGACCTCTATTCTTCTTATGACCCGTTCCCTTGGTTTCTAATTCTTCAACTCTCCTGACATGGTGAATTGGAACCTGGAATCATGAGATGCATAATATCTCCTGTTCTAGATTGTTTGGGTCATGTATTTTTTTATAGTATTGAATTCTAAAACAAACACACAAATTCAAAACAGCCATCTGTTCCACAAACCAAAATCAAAACTCTGGAGACTAATTTCTTCAGGGTTTTCTAGTGATTTGTACTTTGGTATAATATGGATTAAAATATTTAATTTATTCAGTATCTTCTTGATGCTTCATTAAAAAGGACTTGGAGGTGTGGGACACAGATAAATTTAGATGGGAGCAAAGAAAGCAGGAAACCTTAAACATGTAGTAGTTCATATGGAAGGCCACAGGGAATATGAGCTCACACATATCCATGTACTGTTACATGTATTGTAAGGGCAGACGAGCAAAATACTCAGGGAATATAAGAGTGGGAACCACAGGGGGAGACAATGAAAAAAAAGTTTCGTGATTGAAGTTGTATGGTATTACTAACAAATCTGCCAAACTTACTCAAAATGTCAGCAGATCTTCCTGGAGTCCCACATTTTGTTTCCATTTGGACCCTAGACAAATTTTCTATTAAAATGCTACAGACCGTTCTATTCACTTGAAATTTAAAAGTGATGGTTTCAAATGTGAGGTAGAGAAAGGGAAATGAAATAATGTAACAAAATGATATATTATGTTCAGGGCCATAGGAAAACATTCAAATTAGCCATTGCAAATGCAGCATTTTACTTTTTAAAAATTATATTAGGTTGTGTTCAGAAGATAGTTTAGTTGAAATGGCAGCCGAATAACACTCTACATTTGTGTACCACTACATTCTGTTCTTTTCAAGAGGTTTTCAAAAGCTTCATATTTCTCTACAGGGAAAAATGTCAAATATATTGACTAAGAACATCAGAACTCTCAATCATACATTTCAAGTCTGAAATACAATATGCTTCTTACTGATGAAAACTCTAAAATAAATCATAAAACTCTGCTTTCTTAGAAATCTCAGTTTATGAATGTAGGGTTGATAGGATAACAATTTAGAAAAGGCACCTGTGTTTAAACCTGATGATCTGAGTTAAATTTCCAGAGTCCAAATGAAGAGACAATCAGCTCTTGAAAGTTTTCTTCTGATCTCACAAAAGATTCTTAAGCACATGATTATGAGTCAGCATTTTGTAGAACTCCTAAGTATTTTAGGAAATCAGAGAAATGTCCAAGTAGGCTTGACCAGTCATAGCAAATTTTGTGAAAGAATCTCTCTCTCTCTCTCTCTTTCTCTCTCTCTCTCTGTCTCTCACTCTCTCTCTCTCTTTCTCTCTCTCTCTTTCATCTATCTCTCAAGTAAATGCATGAATAAAATAATTTAAAGTTATTTCAAAACACGGAGGAGAATTTAGAGGTACAGATAAAAATGTCTGTTAAGTACATTATGAATTTCTACTTGATATTATGTGTCAGTTGTTAATTTTAATTGCTGATTAGTCATTTGATTGTGCTTAACTCTCTGTATTCGCTCCTAGCACCTGAAGGAAGATTTAGAACAGGAACTTGAGCCCAAATCTCAAGAAGGAAAAGTCTGACTCCCTGCCATGAAGCTAATAATATGGCCGGTCCAAGAGGCCACACACAGAAATTAAATTGTGGAAAATAGTCAAAAACACATGACTATGAGCCAGCATTTTGTAGAATTCCTAAGTATTCTAGGAAATTGGAGAAAGGTCCAAGTGTGCTGGACCAGTCTTAGCAAGTTTTGTGAAGAAGTTGGGAATAAGGCCAAATGTTAACATATAATTGGAATTCATATTGGAGAAAAAGAGAGATTTTTATATTGGTCCAGAACAATCTGAAAAAAAATTTAAAAGAGCCAAAAATGAATGAGACAATGTGTTGACAATCATAAGGATGCCAAGTGGAACTATTCATTAGTGAAGGAATTTGAATTTTATTTCTTTCAATTTGTGACAGCATCATTATCATTGTTATTACAATGCCTTAGTCAAATTTATTTTTAGTGAATATGTATTTTGCTTGGAGCACTGGAAAAATTGTGAAGGAAGAAGAAAGACAGTTTTTAAGTTGTATACCTTGGAAAGGACAGAAGCAGAAGGAAATTACTGAGATAATATCGGTAGCACTGACATGCCATATGATTATTAAAATTAGGAATTTGCTTTGGACTACCAACTTCAGAGATTTTGAGGGTTTGGATAATTACTCTGAGTCAAATTAACTTATGTAAGGGGATGGGTCTAATTTCACATTTTCCCTCTATTTCTTTTTTATTTCTTGTTTCTTTTTTAATTTTAATATGTATGTTTTTAGGGAGAATATGCATGTGTGCATAAGTATTTGCATATGAGTGGACATATGTGAATGTGCAAATGCATTGGAGTAATAAGGTTAAAATTAGGAATCATTGTCAATCCCCTTTTATTTTCTTTTAAGGCTGGATTTCTAATCAAACCTAGAACTAACCTATATGGTTAATCTGCCTAATTCATTCATCTGGGGATTCCCAAATGCTATCTTCAAGGGCTGGAATTGTAGGGAAGTAACCATGCTACATTTCAGCTGGAATACAGGCATGTGAACTCTATTCCTTTTACTTGCATAGCAAGCACTTTAAACAATAAGCCATTTCCCCAGACTCAACTTCTATTTCTTTTAACAGTAAAAGTATTGATTTTTAATACTAATGTGCTCTTTGTAATTTCTTCAATATCTTCTCAAACCTACATTTAGATCTCATAAGTGATAGCTCTTTTAATTTTTCATTAGTATATTCTATGAAACACTATGATTATTCTGATGATTACATAGTTTTAACACTTAAGAGTGATGGAACTCAATCTCTTGTCCATTCTTAAAACCCTCTTTTATTGGTTGCCTTTATGGGTTAGTATATTTTTAAAATTTTCTGGGTAATTTCATCATAGCATTAGAAGAAATCAAAGAAAATAATGTTTATCTCTCCCTTAGACTCCAAACTATTTCTAATAATCCTCTTCTTAATAAATGACATTCTCAACAGTTGGAATCTTGTGAAATTAAAGAGCTTCTGTTCAGATAAAGAGATTGTAACACGAGCTCAAAGGCAACCCATAGAATGGGAGAAAATCTTCACTAACCACACATCTGATAGAACTCTGCTGTCCAGAGTGCACAAAGAACTTAGAAAACTAAATACCAAGGAAACCAATGGCCCAATTAAAAAATGGGCCCTGGAACTTAAAAGAAACTTTGCCAGGGATGAAATTAAAATGTCTAACAAATATCTTAAAAAATGCTCCACTTCCTTAGCCATCAGGGAAATGCAAATCAAAACTTCCCTGAGATATCATCTCACCCCAGTCAGGATGGCAAAAATCCACAAAACAAAAAACAACAAAAGCTGGAGAGGATGTGGAGAGAGGGGAACTTTCCTACATTGCTGGTGGGAATGCAGGCTCATACAGCCACTCTGGCGAGCCATCTGGAGATTCTTAAAGAAATTAAAGATTGAAATGCCATATGACCCTGCTATTCCACTTTTGGGAATAACCCCCCATACAGCAGAGGTTCACCTTGATAGCACAAGCATGACTATGTTCATAGCAGCACTGTTTACAATAGCAAAGTCATGGAATCAACCCAAATGTCCAACAGTTGATGAGTGGATAAGGAAACTGTGGTACATCTAAACAATGGAGTACTACTCAGCCATCAAAAATGATGAATTACTGGAATTTTCTGGGAAATGGATGTCATTAGAAACAATTATATTAAGTGAAGTATCCCAAACCCAGAAAATTAAGCGCCATATGTACTCCCAAAGAGGTGGCTCCTAGTACCAAACCCACCCAGCCCACCTAGAGACAGTAATTGCAAGGATTATGAACAGAAGGGATGGGGTAGGAGGGCCACACCAGAAACAAGGAGAGAAGTGACCATGTTACAGCAGAGAAAATAGGCCTCCATCAAGGACTCAAATAAGTAATGAGACATCTGATTAAGTTCACAGACTTTTGTTCCTGATCATTTACTACTGAGGGCGTATGATCTCACCAGAAGAGGAGGGCATATAGTCTGGCAGATAAAAAGTAACCATTGTGCAAATTGGCGATAGACCCCTCCCTTACTGTGGTTTCCCACTTTTATTACATCTACCTTTGAATGTGCTTTTATCACAAGACTCTAGTTTAACAGCTTTTTGTCTCTGGCCAGGGGGTAACATACAATGCCCACCAGGATGGAGTGAAGGGCATTGCAGGAGCAGCAAAACTGCAAAAGAAAATCAACAAACCACAATCCAGAACTTCAGAGACTTTTTATCAACCACCTAGAACTAGGCCAGCTTAATCTCTCCCTATCCTGAAGCTCAGGGACATTTGCGGAAGAGGGGGCGGTAAGAGTGTAAGAGCAAAAGGATGGGAGGAGCAATGATATGTAAGATACTCCATACAAGTTAGGGCTGAAGCAATCATAATTGGACTTTACATGCCCTGCGCATTGTCCAACACACTATTGACCCCACAAAGTCTAGCATCTGCTAAAGGCACCAAGATCCTTGGAGGCAAGGGATTGGCAGCAACAGCAGTGTTCCTGTACCTAAGGGGAACACGGGAAAGCGTTCAAGGAAAAGCCGCTGGGTCCTTGTACGTCATCGGAGAGGAGGGCCCAGAGGAAAATCAGGCATGCACAAGAAAGGACTCTCTAGGAATTGGGGCGGGAGGCACTGGGGGATGGGAAGGGAGGGGGGTGGGGAGAAGGAGCAGGGGGTACAGGGGGAGGAGGAGGGAGGGAGGGAACTGGTGTACCTGTAAAGTTTGTATGAGCTGAAATAATAATAAAAATGTATTAATAAAAAATGACATATTTTCAAAAGCAAGAAATACCTAAGATCTCAATTTGAAATGTTTCTTCAATCTACTCTCCTCTCTGTAGAGATTATCATCTAAAATTTCTGGCCTTATGTAGCCAATGTTCTCTTCTCTGAATCACTGTTCTCAATGTCTGGCTTTCTTCTATATCCTTTTCAGAATCCTCCAAATAATCTTGATCATGTCATTGGGCTGATAATGTTTCAACTCATACAGATGACAAGGTAATTTTCAATTTCTGTAGCATCACAATAGCAAATTTATTCTCTTATCAGTATCTATGAGTTTATGGAACATTTCCTTTGAAATGCATTCAGCAACTGGATGCCACAAAACCAAAACAAAACTAATTTAGATCAGTTACCTCCTACCTGAATGGTCACTTCTTTTCAGTATTGCTTAGCCTTTGTGATAGTCTTAATGTCCCTCACTTTCCTACAAAAGGAGGTGTTAAATCTTCAGACTTATTTCTTTGTGTTCCGGTTTTTTCTTTTTTACTTCCAATTCTTATCTTATGAGCAAATTACTACCATGAGTATGTTAAAGTATAGCTATTGAAAATACAAGATTTCTTTAGAAATTTAGATGTATCAACGGGATAACAAGACAAGAATTATTATAGCTATTGAAAGGCAAAAGAACTCTTCATCCTGGAGTCTGGTTGCAATCAAAATGAACTTATATCTCCTTAGGCCATATCAAATTCATTGCAACTGATTTTTGCTTGTAAAATATTTCTTTTTTCATTTGAAATAAAAAATAAACTTCATAAACCCTGCCAAGATATGTTAGAAAATGTGAAATTTATTAAAACAAATGCCTTCATTAAGTGTTAACGCATGAAATGTATCATTTCAATCACTGCAGCATTACCTACATAAAGCAAAATCAGTAATTTTAACATAGATATAGAGAATAATTTATTAAGACATTTTTAAAGGAACTTATATTCCCCAAAATTTTAGTACAGTAATTTCATTGTATGTTTCCTCTAGTATATTATTAAGAAAATTGATATGTAGAATTGAATAGTTTCAAAGTGAGCTAATCTATTATACTATCTTATCAATCCATAAACTCAAAAGCAGTAGCCAAGCTGAATAATAAGCTCCAAAAAAGTATTAATTCTGATATATTCCCATATGTGCATGGTTTCAAATCTCCAGTTACCCACTAATACAAATCTCCAAAGCTTAATTTGTTGGAATATAGTTTCATAGTAATGCAATCTTAACTTCCACTTATATTCTTTTTAAAAATCTATTACTAATACTGGGCTCGGTTTGGGATTCCAGCAGAATAGTTGAGAGAAACAGAGAGAATAGGAATGAAGATGATTACAACAGAATTAAACTGTATTATTGGGGTATAAAAACACCGAGATCTCTCCAAAAGAACAGAATGCTATATGTGGAGGTCAGGGAGGGTTGAGTTCTTTATGGGATTCTGAGAGGGAGTGGGGAGAGGGGATTGAAGGAAACACCTATGTGCTTGGGACAGCATTTGGGAGTGATTGAATTCATGGATTATGAGTCCTGTGATGGTTACCAGGATTAGAGATGTATATGCAAACAGCAGCTACCTATAGGAAAATGGCAAGTATGTAGGGGTCTACAATGGAAGTACTGTTTTCTGTTGAAAGGAGAGGGAAATATGCCTATGGTTTGTGTGTTCTCCAGACATTCATTTACCCTTTAAACTAAGACATTTACATTACAATGGCAATTTCTGATGTTTGTATATAAATATTTATAGTTTCAGTTTGTATATAAATATTCATATTCATGTCAAGTTGTAGAATACCTCCAACTTGACTCAAGAACTTCTATGATTTGTTTTCCCACATTATTTCCCTTTCTGCTTTATCTGCCCCTTTTCTTCCTATGTTCTTGGTAACCTCTTAAAAATATTATGAGCCTGATAATAAGTAAGCCACCAGAGGTCAGTTTCCACTCTTTAACTCCCTAAAAAAATCTCATAGCAGTATCTGATGGCATGTCCAAGAAAAGAGAAATTTTTCACTTTCATTTTCTTCTTTTCTTCCTTGCCATCATTAATCTTTATCACTAACTAACTGATTCCTGACTTCAGCATGTATTCCAAGCCATACAGTAGTCACATGATTTAAAACATCCTATTGCATGCTAGAAATGAAATACAATTTAGAAACTTCTTTGAAAACTTCAGGTCTATCCCCCACCACACTGTTTATGGTGGTGGTCATCTCTAGTTTCTTCCACTATAAATTGTCAGTCCTTTTCTAATTGTCTGCTATCTTAAGGCCAAATCATATTCCATCATCTATAGTATTATCTAAGTAAACCAGAATAAACACTTTTATCATAGATGTAGCTAATGGTCCTTAATATTTTTCTAAATTCCCGAAGAAGAAAAACAAATCACCACCCTACATGGAACTAAGCAAATCACTTAAAACAGATTAACAAAGCATGCATTTTTTATTTTAGCTCTTTTCTAGATATCAGTATGTAAAATTGCCTGTTTAGTATATGATCTCTACAATTTTATTTCCTGAGAAATCATGCATCAGTTTTCATAGATTATCTCTCTCACCTTATTTCAAATTTCTTGACTTGTTCATTTTAATGAATATAAAATATGTATTTGGAAGAGAAAAGGAAGGTGATTAACACTGTAAGCTGAATTATGCAATTATTTCCTTTTTATACTATTTTAAAGAGTTGGTTTTTCTCTTTCATTTCTAACACTAACACAGGTAAATTACTGGCAGGTCAGTTCACCTTCTATCATCTCAAGGCATAACATTCTAGTTATTTTAATGGAAAAATAAAATCTTTCAATGATCAGTTGTGAAATTTAGACAATTATATGATTTGACCAACTTGGTCAAAGCAATGAGAAACAAAAAATACAGTAGTTGGTTTATTATTTTGCTTTTGAGTATGAGCAGTTTTAAAGAAGAATAGCAAATGAGTAACAGAAAACTTAAAATCACAAGATCGATTTTATCTCTGAAATTAATTTCACCTATGTACTACTTAGTTCGAAAACAGAATTTTCAATTATTTTTAATAACCTTTATTCCTTTCTTAAATATCAAACTCATTGGGGTCACATCCCCATGTAAAATCAGAGCTTAATGTCTTTTAATTAATACCAACCCTAATTTGTACTGGCTTTCTCTGAAATTCTTTTTTGCTCCCAAGCCTAGGATTGAATTTTTGACCATAGTTGAGGTCCATAAAATATTAAGGGAACTACTACGGTTGCTGCAGGTGACAGAGTAGGGTAGTATTTTTGGGCTTGCCACCTTAGGCTCCAGATTGCTTGTATTACAGGTATGTACCATGACACCTGGTTTTCTTTTTTTTTTTTTTTAACCTTTTTTATTATTATTTCCGCTCATACAAACTTAATAGGTAGACCAGTTCGTCCCCCCCCCACCAAACCCCTTGCTCCCCCTCCCTCCCTGCCCATCTCCCAGTGCCTCCCCCCCAATTCCCAGAGAGTCCTTTATTGTGTATGCCTAACTCTCCTCTTGGTCCTCCTTTCCGATGATGTACAAGGACCCAGTGGCATTTCCCTGAACCCTTTCTCGTGTTCCCCTTAAGCATAGGAACACTACTGTGGCCATCAATCCCTTGCCTCCAAGGATCTTGGTGCCTTTAACCGATGTTAGACTTTGTGAGGTCAATAGTGTGACGGACATGGTGCAGGGCATGCAAAGTCCTATTATGATTGCTTCAGCCCTAACTTGTGTGTAGTATCTTGCAAATCATTGTTCCCCCCATCCTTTTGCTCTTACAATCTTACTGCCCCCTCTTCCGCAAATGTCCCTGAGCTTCAGGATGGGGGGAGATTAGGCTGGCTTAGTTCTATGTGGGTGATATAGAGTCTCTGAAGTTCTGGATTGTGGTTTGTTGATTTTCTTTTGCAGTTTTGCTGCTCCTGCAATGCCCTTCACTCCATCCTGGTGGGCATTGTATGTTACCCCCTGGCCAGAGACAAAAAGCTGTTAAACTAGAGTCTTGTGATAAAAGCACATTCAAAGGTAGATGTAATAAAAGTGGGAAACCACAGTGAGGGAGGGGTCTATCGCCAATTTTCACAATGGTTACTTTTTATCTGCCAGACTATATGCCCTCCCCTTCTGGTGAGATCATACCCCCTCGGTTGTACATGATCAGGAACGAACGTCTGTTACTTAACCAGGTGTCACATTACTTACTTGCATTCCTTAGAGGCCGATTTTCCTGCTGTAACATGGTCCCCTCTCTCCTTGTGTCTGGTGTGGCCCTCCAACCCCATCCCTCCTGTTCATAATCCTTGCAATTACTGTATTACATAGGTTTACCTTTGAGTGTCTCAAGGTGGGCTGGGTGAGTTTGGTACTAGGAGCCACCTATTAGGGAGTACATAAGGCGCTTAACTTTCTGGGTTTGGGATACTTCACTTAATATAATTGTTTCTAATGACATCCATTTCCCAGAAAATTCCAGTAATTCATCATTTTTGATGGCTGAGTAGTACTCCATTGTATAGAAGTACCACAGTTTCCTTATCCACTCATCAACTTTTGGACATTTGGGTTGATTCCATGACTTTGCTATTGTAATCAGTGCTGCTATGAACATGGTCATGCTTGTGCTATCAAGGTGAACCTCTGCTGCATGGGGGGGTTATTCCCAAAAGTGGAATAGCAGGGTCATATGGCATTTCAATCTTTAATTTCTTTAAGAATCTCCAGATGGCTCGCCAGAGTGGCTGTATGAGCCTGCATTCCCACCAGCAATGTAGCAGAGTTCCCCTCTCTCCACATCCTCTCCAGCACTTGCTGTTGTTTGTATTGTGGATTTTTGCCATTATTTTAGGGCAATTTATGCATATTTTTATCTCAAAATTTAGATGTTTTTCATTTATGACACAAAGTTGACCTGGGATCCAAGAATGGTTCCCAAAAATTTTGAAAGTTGTTATTTTATGATAACTATCTAGCTTCTAAACAAGTTCAGAAATACAGATACCATTTACTGGTCTAATGACTGGTATAGAAATTTTCTACACATGTTAATTATTTAATTATTAATAAGTATTTTAGCATATTACAAGCTCAATGCTTCAGTTAACTTTTTAATTATTTGAAATCTTCTAGATGCTACATACATAAATTACAATGAATGATAAAGTTTCTAACAGTTATAAACAACATATTTAAAACCAATTACTTTCCTAAAGGAAAAATGAGAGCATTTTTAACATCTTACCATGAAGAAATAAAATGTCAAGAGCTTTTGAAATTTATTAAAATCACATGTCTAGCTAAGGGCAGAGTAAGATTGCAGTTTGTGCTGATTATACACATTATTATGAAACAATGAATCATACATTCATTGTGAATTTCAACCTTTCATAAAACAAAATACTTTCATGTAGATATTAATTTTAATAATATATATTATTGATAATATATTATTAATATATATTTCCCTTCTTTTGATTCAATCTTTTATCTGATTTTAACATAAGAATAGTATGGGACAGTGTGAGATTTTATTAATCTTTATAAAGATTAATATGTCATGTATAAATATTTTAAAGTTATGAAGTTATAACTGTATAATAAAACATGTTTTTTATGATAAAGTATACTTTTCTAAAGACTTAGGGAGACTGATTTTAAATCAACATTCTCAAATTTTATAGAGTTCTCAACCTACAGGTGACCATTCCAAGAGAGTCATTAGCAAACTACCTCACAACTACTCAATGATCCTTGCATTCACATCTGTACACATCAAAGATTGCATGTCTAAAGTTTGTCTTTACTAAACTTTAGACATGGAGTAGATAGCAAATAGTAAGTCCAGAAGATATCCCATCTCATCCACATGTACCCTGGGACAAAGCTCATCAGAGCCATAAATGCAAGATCAGAAACCATTTGGGCAAAGATGTACAAAGTGCCAATAGAAAAAGAAGACTGTCTTAGAGATTAATTGAACAGTCTATGCAGTAAACTGGCAATACGAAAATTAATAGGAATAATATAAGAAAGGGTAAGGGGGCCAGCAAGGTAGACCAGTTTGTATGGAGTCTGCTGTCAAAACTGGTGACCTTAATTCAATGCCCAGAAGCCTACATTGTGGAAGAAAAGAACTGACTCTCAAAAATTGTTCATTGATCTCAAATTGTGCATCACTGAATATAGTTTTGTTTCATTTTTCTATTTTTATTCTCTCAAACAACCCTCTCTCAAATAAGTAAATAATTTCTTTAAAAAAGAAATCAAAGTTTAATAAAAACTTTGCTACTACAGAAAACTTAGAAAGGAATGCAAAAGTTATAAGTACAAAGTTTTTCTGCAATCAAACAAATTCTTAACTTTCCATCTAGTTCTTTTAGTACTTTACAATTAAAGAAGTTTCAGCATATAATGATCCATCAATCTGGCATTTGTGTCTTGTACATATTTTGGGAGCCAATCCTTCAGAAATCATCCTTCTATGGCTAGAGAGATTGTTTAGGGGTTAAGCCTCTGCTGCACAAGCATAAAAAGTCCCAGGAGGAAAAGACAGCAGCCTATACTTCCAACCTTGGAAGGTGAAGACTGGAAAACCACAAAGCAAAGAGAAGGCAGCACAATCTAGGATGATTCTTGAAGTCACCCTTGGGCCTCCATAGGCACACACAATGCCCTCTGAGACAGACAGAACCCGGGAACACACATACAAACAATCTATTAAAGCTGCAAGTTACAGTAACAATCACCAAAACAAAAGGTGTGACCACCAATATAATAGTAGCATGAACATCAAAGAGGTGAACACCAACCATCTGATCAGATTTAAGGCTCATTTGTCATCAAGGAACACATTATTGTTACTGTAAACTAAAACAAGAATCCATGAGGGAGGACATAGATCCCAGAGGAATTGAGGCTATGAATACTATGAAACACTTCATCAAACTGTCTTTCAAACACTTGATACTGTATCAATAGATTTCAGGAGCACTTAGCAATCAACCTTGAAGTCTCCTTCTGCAATAGATAGTGTTGCTAGAAAAAAGTGCAACAGGTCAAAATGCAGAAAGTAAGTGATTGTGGACTGCTTAGTCCTAAATAGGATATGTAAGCCATGCCCATAATTAGGCTCAGGAATATTAGAGAAGAATAGGTTGTGGTAAGATTGTTAAGAACCTGAAGGAGATAATAGTGGGCCAGATATTATCTACTGCACAGGACAGGGATGTGGGATCTGTGCTATCATAGCAGATATACATATACATACTTCCATAAGAACTGTATTGGAACTGTTCTATCCATATCTCACCATGAAATGGGAAAAATTTCAAGAAGTTTCACCCCTTCCTGAGAGACTGATGAGGACTAATGTCGACGAAGGGTAAAAATGAAGATGATTTCTCAATGATATACTCCCTAATGTATGAGACATGCAGAAGCACAAGTGAAAAGACTTGAAAACAGGAGGAAGTTTGACAGGTGAGATGGAGTGTTATATGGGAAATGGAGGAGAGCTGGGACTGGAGTTTAAGGAGTGAAAATATCATAAATTCACTATACTCATACATATATACTAAGTTTTTTTCAAAAATAGTAATGATAAAAAGATTGTACAAAAGTCTTGGTTGTAGGAATATCATTGATGACACCAAGCTCAAACATAATATGAAACTGGCCAGAGGACTATGTGGAAGTAAGTTTGTGAAAAGATGCTTCAGGGAGTGACTAAGCTGATCCAGAATGATTTAATTTCAATGGCTACAGAGAGGATTTGAATGTTGGCAATTCAGAGCTTAATTATGCTTCATTCAGGTGATTTCTACATCCCTTTAATAGCCATTACTTGCCCTTCCTGTGTCTATCCTAACATCCTGTGACTATCAAGTGAAACATTTAAAATGTTTTACCACTAGCCCTCACCAAATAAAAGTCTACAAATATGTTCAGGTAACATATAAAGCCTGTAACAGGGATTGCCCCAGGTTTGCTAGGACTCATCCACCTAATGGTTCCATCAATGTATTTGAATAGTTTTAATTTATTGTTTTCTTTCTTCTATGTTTCTATAATCCCAAGAAACAGTTACCACAGCAGAGCACATGAAATTTAAGGCAATCTGAATCTGTGTTCCCTGCCATGGTCACATATACTTAGCTCCAGAATATCCCTTTGAGGTGAGAGTTGGGATTATTTTTTGTTTCCAATTGGCAAAGTGACTGAATGGCGTAGGCACTTCCAGTCTACCCTAATAACCTCGGTTTGAACCAAAGAATTCACAAGTTGTCCTCTTGCCTTCACATGTACACAATGGTACCCATGACAAGATGCACGTTCACAAACATGTTCACACAGGTGCTTGTGCACACACGAGCACACACATACACATACACACACACATGAAATAAATGTTTTTTAAAAAGGAACTAGCTGTACTTTTGTTTTCTTATTTGCTTAGAGATAACTGTTAATTTATTTTTACAGCACTGGGGATTGATCTTTGTACCTTTCAAATGACAGAGAAGCACTCTACCAATGAACTACATCCCAGTCATCTTGTTTTTATCGTTCATTTAGAGCCAGAATCTCTCTTATTTTTTAATTTCCACTCATACAAACTTAACAGGTACACTGGTCCCCTCCCTCCTTCCAACTTCCCATCACCCTATTCCCTCCTCCCTTCCCCCCTCCCTCCCCATCCCCCATTGCCTCCCTCTCCCATCCCCGGAGCATCCTTTAATGTGCATGCCAGACTCTCCTCTGGGTCCTCCTCTCCGATGAGGTGCAAGGACCCAGTGGCATTTCCCAGAACCCTTTCCTGTGCTCCCCTTAAGCATAGGAACACTACTGTGGCTGTCAATCCCTTATCTCCAAGGATGTCGGTGCCTTTAGCAAATGCTAGACTGTGGGGTCAATAGTGTGTTGGACATTGCGCAGGGCATGCAAAGTCCAATTATGATTGCTTCGGCCCTAACTTGTGTGGAGTATCTTGCGTATCATTGCTCCTCCCATCCTTGTGCTCTTACAGTCTTTTTTTTTAACATTTTTTATTATTATTTCCGCTCATACAAAATAGGTACACCAGTTCCCTCCTTCCCTCCTCCTCCCCCCGAACCCCCTGCTCCCCCTCCCCTCACCCCTCCCTCCCCATCCCCCAGTGCCTCCTGCCCCAATTCCCAGAGAGTCCTTTCTTGTGCATGCCTGACTCTCCTCTGGGCCCTCCTCTACGATGATGTACAAGGACCCAGTGGCATTTCCCTGAACCCTTTCCTGTGTTCCCCTTAAGCATAGGCACTACTGTGGCTTCCAATCCCTTGCCTCCAAGGATCTTGGTGCCTTTAGCAGATGCTAGACTTTGTGAGGTCAATAGTGTGTTGGACATTGCACAGGGCATGCAAAGTCCAGTTATGATTGCTTCGGCACTAACTTGTGTGTAGTATCTTGCAAATCATTGCTCCTCCCATCCTTTTGCTCTTACAATCTTACCGCCCCCTCGTTCGCAAATTTCCCTGCCATCCTTGTGCTCTTACAATCTTACCGCCGCCTCTTCCACAAATTTCCCTGAGCTTCTGGATAGGGAGAGATTAGGCTGGCCTAGTTCCAGGTGGTTGATATAGAATCTCTGAAGTTCTGGATTATGGTTTGTTGATTTTTTTTCCAATTTTGCTGCTCCTGCAATGCCTTTCACTCTATCCTGATGGGTATTGGATGTCACCCCCTGGCCAGAGATAAAATGCTGTTAAACTAGAGTCTTGTTATAAGAGTACATTCAAAGGTAGATGTAATAAAAGTAGGAAACCGCAGTGAGGGAAGGGTCAATCACCCATTTGCAAAATGGTTACTCTTTATCTGCCAGACTATATGCCCTCCCCTTCTGGTGAGATCATACCCCATCAGTTGTAAATGATCAGGAACGAAGTCTGTGAACTTAACCAGATGTCTTATTACTCACTTGCAGTCCTTGATGGTGGCCTATTTTCTCTGCTGTAACATGGTTTCCTCTCTCCTTGTTTCTGGTGTGGCCCTCCTACCCCATCCCTCCTGTTCATAATCCTTGCAATTACTGTAGATATTACAGAGATTTATCCTTGAGGAGACAGAATCTCTTTAAGTCTCTCAGACTGATTTTGAAATCATTCTGTAACCGAGACCAGCCTTGAAATTTCTTTCTTCCTTCCTTACTGCCCAGGGCAACAACAGTTATAAGTCTGAACCACCAGACATGGATGCAGCTTTTCTTGATGTCTTTAGGTCTAACAATGTTAAGTATCTAGAATACACAAGTGTGTATGGGTCCTCCCAATGTCCAGTCTTCTTTTCACTTCATTTAAAAAAATTAATTTAATTTTCCACATTATAAAGCAAAGCAAGTTTTATTTACATTTCTTATAAGAATTTAAATATACCATGTCTAAAACAAAAGGTACATTATATGGTTTCTACACTACAAGAGAGAAGCCATCTTTCTGTAACAGTAATTGAAGGCTTTATTTCCAACGAAACAGAATTTATTGGCATTTCTTAAATTTCTACCCTTTTTACAAATGCTATGTTAATGCACAACAGAAACCCTAAAGGATTAAAACATCTGCAGGAAATCCCATTGTAAGGGTGAGAAGATTCTGAAGTACCTGCCTCAGTGTAGAAACTGCCAGAAAAGGAATTACAAAAGAAGGAGCAGTTTTCTCAAGTGTGATTAATCTCAAAGCTCTGTAACTAATCTCACATTGAATTCTATATATGCTTACTTTCTTGTTGTGGTTTCGTATTTTCTATAAGTTACAACTAGGCAGGGAGAAACTAAGTTTTTTTTCTCTCTCTCCCTCTCTCTCCCCAGTTCTCTGTGCACAAAACTATAAATAAATCCACTTGACTTCACCAATTTTCATTTCCTTGTTTTTTTTTCTTATTGGTAAAGCAATTGAGTAATAACTTCAGATTCTGGTAAATTTTGTTCCTTTTCAACCAGAGCATGTTGTAACCCTCCATTACATCCACCTTATAAATAAATTGATGTTTTCTGTCAAAAGTAATGGGGGCCCAGTGAAATGGGTTATTGGGTAGAAATATCTGCCAGAAAACCTGGTGATATGAGTTTGATCCTTAGAGCCCAGGTGGTGAAAAGAGAGAACCCAACTTCCAGATGTATTGAGGCATGCTCATGCCTATTCGATCTTCTCTCTCTCTCTCTCTCTCTCTCTCTCTCTCTCTCTCTCTCTCCATCCCAGATAAATAGATAAAATATAAAAAATAATTTACTTTGTGTTCAAGGATATTTTGCAATTTTTTGTCTTCTGACTCTTCTTCCAGATCTATTTGTGCTCATATGTGTTACCATGCCCTAAACTGAGATCAAAAACAATGTTTTTCAGCAATTAAGCTTCTTGACACACAAGCAAAAGGATTGAAGTTGAGAGTCTCAGATTGCACATGTAATGCTGGACCCATAATGATGACTCACCTGTAATTCCTATACTGGAAGGTAGAGCCTAGAAATCCTCATAGCAAGCTTGCTAACCAAAGTAGACCTATAGGTGAACTCTGTATTTAAAGAGATCCAGCATTAGAAGAAAAAGGTGGAAGAGCAATCAAAGATGATTTCTGATCACAACCTCAGACCTTCACATGCACACACATACATGTGTATGTACATATGCAAATGTGAGCTCACACAAATGTAAAACACACACACACACACACACACACGCACACGCACGCGCACACAAGTGCACCCTTCACACACATATACATGGAAATGGGATCAAAATAACAATGTTTTCAAAATAGTAATGATGTGCGAGTTACTATGAAATAATTTCTCAGACAACAATTAGGATGGAGAAGAAATATTTAATGCTGGAAGTGTGGAGCTGAGATTGCTCTCCAAAAGACTTCAGTTCTGAGTTTACCTGTACTGTTGTTTTGTACAAAAGCGGGGGGAATGTGGGATGGAGCATGACTTCCAAAAGCAGATGCTTACGTGTCTGCAGCCAGGCTGACTGTAGAGGGCTCAAGACCTTGGTCTTACAGTATCAGATACAGGCCAAAGCACTGTGGTTGTGTCTCTGAAATGTCCATACTTGACTGCCTTTGAGATTTTAATAATTTTCCATCTCAACTTAATGCTAGCAGTAACTCAATAGATTGCACTTTTCTATTTCAGTAACCTAATATTATATTTAACTATACATCTGATGCGTGTATCCAGCCAAATTAATATTTTTGTTATTTTTAAAAACGAACATTAAAACATTATGTTGGATTATTAGTGAGGACAAGATGACGTTTGCTATTGTTTCTCTTTTTTCTTCGCCAGGTATTACTACAAACCTCAGCACTAAAGAAAGATCACCAAAAAGGCTTCAGAAAAAGATGGTAAGAGGAAGATTAATTGGATTGTGATATACATACTGAAAGGGCTTTTCACCAAGATGGTGCCAAAAGGGAAGGAAGCTCCTGTCCCTCCCAAAGCTGAATCCCAAGTCAAGGCTTCAACACACTTGTGTTCATTATGGATGTCAAAGCTAAACAACACCAGATCAATGAGGCTGTAAAGAAGCTCTAATGACACTGATATAGCCAAAGTCACTATGCCAATCAGGCCTGATGGACAGAAGAAAGCCAACATTCAACTGGCTCCTGATTCTGATACTTTAGGTGTTGCCAACAAAAATGTGATCATCTAAACTTGAGTCTAGTTGCTAACTCTAGATACACATATTTTTCATGATAATTAAAAAATATATATTCTGGAAGGATATTGGAGGACAAAAATTATAATCTGTCATTGTTTTATGACCCCAAGCCAAACAACAGAGGATCAATGTGGTTAGGTTTGTGCTCTTAAACTACATATGAGTCCCACAAGAGCACTGAGTCACTCTGCATCACCTACAAGGAGAATAAGTAGGGATCATGTTGACAAAAAGTTATCAAAGAAACACTGTTCTTTCTGCATCATCTGCATCATGAGTACCACCATGTTCAAGACACCACCTTATCCATGAAAATAGATGAAGGTAGAAGCTGACCTATGACACTGGAAAAGGTGATCATGCATTAACAAGCGACCCTGCATCACAAAGAGTTTCCTTTCTGATTATTTATTAAGTAGTTAACAAGCTCACAAATGTGTGTAACACATTCTGATTCCTCTTCCAACCTATTACCTTTCATGTCCCTTCATCCGAGTTAAACACACTCCCTGAACTCCTTTTAAGAACTTTTCTTGACCTTTGGTTTGATTTTGTGACCCATCGACAGGGCCAGGTTTGTGTGATCCTTGGATTGGCTATTTCTAGATGGATAGGATGAATATACACTGGAAAGCATGTTTACTCCTCTAGCTGAATCTATCAATTGAAATAATTCAGCAGTGAGAAACAGGATCCATGAACCCCTTCTCCATCCATGCCTGGAAGTGAATGGGCCCATTATTGTGCAGACCCAGGTATCTACACTTTCTTCAGAAAGGTTTGAGCAAGGTAAGGGTTTAGGGATTGGGAAACAAGGGAATGATGAGAATGGTAATCAAAATAATGGGGGTATGAAAAGGTCATAAGGAAACCTACTATCTTGTAACTAGATTAAAAACAAATAAGTTATATTTCAAAAAAGTTTGAAGGGATATGCCTTGCATGCTCCAAAAAAAGCTGCCCTAAAGATGATGGGTCATTGACCAAAACCCACAGTAACAGATTATGTCCCATAAAAGCATCAAATTACGATACTATGATTCATTGGTGAGGCAGGTTTAAGAGGCCCTCAAATAAGACAGGCTCTTGCCATTTCCCTTGGATGACCAACAGAACTAGATGATAAGGAAGAATTTCTTGCTGAAGACACCATATACTTTGATTAAAAGATTAAGGAAAATGAAGCTAGAACTAAATTGGAAAGTTCCTCCTTGCTGGCTAGTCTTCATAGTGCCAGAAGATGTTTGGTAGGTTGCTGGGAAAGAAAAGTCATCAATGGTCTTACCCAAATATGGATCTTAGGACACAGGTATGTAACAATGGTTCGAGTACTATAGGATTTGGCAGTTTAAGAGCAGCCATGCTGGGATGGTCTTTGAAGGTCTTTTAAAGTCACCCCTAGGGCTGGTATTACCTTGAAGGAACACATCTTATTGATCTGGAGGAACTGACTCTAATCTTTCACACAGATAATAGCTAACTTCTTCTAACCCTCTGTTCATGAAAAGAGATTAATTCTCTGTTGTAAATAAGCCCTTCCTGAGGTCAGGAACAAGATCAACTGGGTTTTACCTCAATATGAACAGACCAGTAAGATGTGGAGGACCAAAATCTCCAATTATATTTACAGAAACTGGAACTAACCAATAAAGAATAACCACTTTTCCCTGGCCTGACTGAGGATATAAATTTTCCAGATGCTGGCAGCCATCTTTGGTGCCCTTGCCTCTCATGATGTTTCACTTCTGGAGTCCTTGAGTTCTTTTCTAGTTCCTTGCCATTCATGTATTCCAAACCTGGAGTCCATGAGTTCTCCAGGGTTTCCATGCCCCTGATGGTACGCCACATCTGGAGTCCATGAATTCTGTTTGACTCCCTTGCCCCGCATTGTACTACATGTCTGGAGACCATGAGTTCTGTTGGCTCCTCTGACTCCATAGTACTCCAAGTCTTCAGTCCATGAGTTCCCTTGGGTATTTCTCTCTCACAGTACTCCACATCTGGAGTCCATGAGTTCTTTTCTACCTTCTTGCCCCTCGTGGGTTTCATGCCTGGAGTCCATCACTTCTCCAGGGCTCTCTTGCCCTGGATTATTGTCCATGAGTTCGGTTCTTTCTCTGCCCTAATAAACTCGGCCTTAATCTTCTATGTGTGTTCTGGTTCCAATCTTTTGACTGCAGAATATAGGAACCTGGAGAAATAAAGACCACAAGAGAGCAATCTCATAACATTATCACCATCTACTTTCTGATTAGATTTGATCCTTTCTCCCCTGGAGGAAATTCTTGCCTGATAACTGTAAACCAAGTTAAATCCCGTGTCTCCAAAATTCATAATATAATATAGAATGTAGGCAGTTCTGTTAGGCATTTCAGTAAGGGGAAAAATATCTAGGAGTAGATATATTTTCCTACCTGATTCATAGTTCATAATGTTGACAGTGAGAGAATAATTTCTTTTAGATAATTTAGAATAGTATTTTTAGTTAGAATATTTCTTTTAGGCAGTTTTAGAACAGAGTAGCCATGCTGGGAAGGTCCTTGAAGGTCAACCCCACTGCTGGGATTATCTATTTTTTTAAAAAAAAAGAGAAAAAAATCTTATTTTATCGTGTGTGTGTGTGTGTGTGTGTGTGTGTGTGTGTGTGTGTGTGTGAGTGTGTGTATTAGAGGGCATTGTATGTTCCTGTGGAGGACCAAGGGTGACTTTAGGAATCATCTTGGATTGCTTCTACCTTTTGGCATGCTCTGTGATTCCCAGGCTCTGTCCACTAAGGCCAGAGGTGCAGGCCATGACCATTTCTGTTCAAAGTCAGGACTTTTTTCTTGGGAGGCATAGTTTCAACCCCTGAGCCATCCTTCCAGCCCTGCTGGGATTATCCTGAAAGCATAAACTCGGATAGTCTGCAGGAACTAGTTCTAATCTCTGACAGAGATAAGGTCACTAACCTTCCTCAAACCTTTATTTATAAAAGAATTTGGAGATGAGTTCCACAAATGCAGAAAGGAAAAATGAGCTACGCATTACGGACAAATTAAGTTCCTCAAAAGAAATAGCTTGACCATGAGATCAGCCACAAGGTCAACTGGACCGGAGCTTTATATGAGCAGAAAAATCAGATAAGGTAACTAATAGCCTCAATCAGGTTTCCAGAAACTGGAACTAAACAATAAGGAAATGTCACTTGTCCTGGACTTGCTCATGTTCATAAATAACCCTGACCCTGCCAGCCATCTTTGTCTCCTTTGGCCCTTAGACTCCATGTCTATTAGTTTATTGTCCTTCTCTCCTCTAATATTTTCTGCCTTCCTCAATTTTTGACTATACATAAAAATCCTATAACAATGGAATAGATTTACAGTCTGCTTGCTTGTGCCGCTCCCTGCCCTGCAACAATGAGCACATAGAAAAAGTTCTTGCCAGTGAGCTTTCTCCATGCAAGTCATGGACCTGCATCAAACATGCACATCCCTGCTCAAATAGGAACTAACCCTTTGCTTGCTTGTGTCCAAATAAACCAATCTGAGAAGATTAGCTGGAATGGCATTCTTCCTCTATGCATCCAATAAAAATACTTTTCCTCCTGGAAGGCAGATAGATTCTAACTCAGGCCCCCTCTTCTTCTGTGAGATACTGTTTTAGTTTCTCCTGTTTTTCTTTTGCTTTAAAAAAAAAACCTCTCAGGTAATTATTCAATCTGCAGAAAAAATGAAAGCATACCCTTAGAGAGCATCAATATGTTCTTCAGAACTTAATACTGTTGTGTAGCTATCAAATTACTTTCTAAATATTTATGGCTATACCCATAGAAAAATGCTCCTTTTCAGGTTAACCAGAGAAGCCTCTCTTTTTAATGAAGAGCAGTTAATGCAGAGACTCGTGGATGAATAAAGTATTACAGGACTGAGAGCCAAGTTTGTGCCTCCAGTCACCTGCCCTCATTAAATTAATTAGAATTCAAATTGAAAAGCCAAAAATGGTAATTTATTCTATTTGGCCATATTGGGGAGAAGCTGTTTTTGCCCAATTGCTTCCTCTTCAAAGTCCAAGCAGAAGCAATAAAGCTTAAATGGCAAGGGAAAGCAGGAGACAAGCAAAATTGAAGTGCTCTGCTTTAGGGCAGATTCCAATCACTATCCTGTAAAGTGTTCTGACCAGTTGCCAGAGATAAGTAAAGCCCCTTTAGGGAGACAAATTCTAGGTCTGACTGACACCCATTTCTCTAGTCTCTCAGTGTGAACTTCAGGCAGTTTTAGAGCAGCCATTGTTGGATGGTCTCTGAAGGTCTTTAAAGGTCATACCCCGGAGCTAGGATTACCCTGAAAGAACAAACCCTATTTTAATACTCCAGAGATGAGGTCATCAACTTCCTCAACCCTCTGTTCATGAAAGGATGTGAAGATTTGTTCTTCATTGTAGATAAGCCCTACCATGATATCTAACACAAGACCAACTTGGTTGGGCCCCCAATATGAACAGACCAATGAGATGTAGAGAACTAAAATCTCTAGTCAGGTTTGCAGAAACTGGAGTTAATCAATAAAGAAAAGCCCCCTTTACCTGGGTCTGCTTAGTCCTATAAATAATCCTGACCCTGGCAGTCATCTTTGTCTCTCTTGTCCCTCATGGTACACCACTCTGGAGCCTATGAATTCCTATCTGACTCTTCTTACCCCCTCATGGATACTGTGACTAGAGTTCATGAGTTCTCCAGTGCTCTCTTGCCATTCATGGATTCATGTCCATGAGTTCTGTTCTTTCTCTCCTCTATAAAACTGTCTTAATCCTCTATGTGTGTTCTGGTGTCAATCTTCGACTCCTGAACAAAAGAATTTGGACACATAAAGACCCCAGAAAGAACCCCACAATAAACTTATTAAAGGAGTTTAAAGTGTTAAGTTTCATTCTTTTTTACAATCCAGACTGCCAGAATAATTGGTGAAAGTCAGTTGTCCTTTCCCTACTCTATGGTTTAGTCTCAGTTACACATGGTTACAAAGAACTGAGAAAAAAAAATTATAATTGAGCACTTAGTTCTAAAAAAGAAGCTGTTTCTGTTTCACAAAGAATAAATCCTTAAGCAAGTGCCCAGCATAGGAAATAAGTTGCCACAACTTAGGCTAGAAGTTCTCTTGTAGCAAGTTCATGTACCCCAAATGTAGTAAGGCCATGCATCCCATGGATTTATGCCTCTGGCAGGTAAACAGCAATTTCTTCTTGTGTCTTAAAAGTCTGGTCAAAAATTAAGAAAAACAGTAACTTGCTTATCTTTGGCTACAACCATTGTGAAGGGGGCTGAGAGGAGCCCTTAACCAGAACTGTCCTACTTTCTCTTATTTGCTACATTGCATTCTTTCTGGCCTCTGTTTATAACCAACACTTCAAGGGAACAGTCTCTGTAAATCTGTGATCAATCAATATTGCTGAAATTCTTTATAAATCACCTTGCAACCAGAGTATAAAAGTCAAAACTGAACCATGCAGAGTGCTTGGCTTTTTCATACAAAAGTTTCTTGAGTCCAGTTAGGTAAAATAAGCTTCGTTTCCTTAGGTCCTAGTGCCCTGCTTCCTTGGTCCGCGCACATTCTGCAATACCCACTCTCAAACACTCCCCTCTGTAGATGCTAGTTCGTCTTATCTGGTAAACCGTCTCGGACCTTCAAAGCAGTAGTGTGAACCTCAAGAGACACTAGATATTCTAAGTAGGTCAAGTAGTCACAAAGGTTTATTCGATTAAACTGATTATAGAACTAAAGCCCACAAAACAGACCTGGTACCAATGACAGAAAGAAATACGCCACAAAAGAAGGTACAGAGGACAAATAAGCATGGGAGTAGCTTCTCAACTTCACTAGCCACTTGAGGAAAAGAAAGGTAAAACTATAACCAGTGTCCTTCACACCGACAATTTGGAGTTTTGAAACAGCACCTCAAGGAACTAGATTTTCCACCAGTGAATTCCATGTAGAGAGAAAGAAAACATTGAAGCCTGGTGTCAGTCAGAGGGGGAATAAATTCCATAAAGTGCTGAAATAACTTTGTAGGAAACACTGGAAGCAAGAAAATGATTAGTCAAAGTGGGCAGGATCATACCTTGAACAGGACTGGTTAAGTATGCCTATCACTTGATTCATTTTAGACTACATGCTACTATCCCAGGACATGGAATGAAGGTAGGAAGGGGTTCACAGCATCTCTTTATTCTTCTTCCCTAAGTGGTCAGTTTGAATAAAGTTTTTATTTTTTTTCTTCTGTTTTACACTATTTGAATTGGCTTTTTGAAGACAGATGCCCCGACTAGCGTGCCCAGAAGTCCATGCTCTGATCCTAACTCCAGTAACAAAACCATATTGAAATATCTGTGTACATACCAGAATTCCTTTAATTAAGAAAAATCACATTTTAAAAAAGAAATTTAAAAAGTTCACTTACAGAAAACCTACAGAAAACCGATTTACAGTTTATTATGAAATTCAAGGTGTAACAATCATATCATGCAACAACTACACTCCTGAGCATTTGTCCCAGCGACATGAAAACACAGGTCCACAAAAACAATCTTGCATATGAGTGCCCATAGAAACTTATTTCTAATAGCCAAAACTTGCTAAGAACTAATTTTATAAAGTTAAACAAACTGTGCTTCATTCATAGCGTAGATTATTTACTACTCAGTAAATCAGAGTAGCGAGTTGATTCCTCAGGAAACTTACGTTACTCTTTAGGATGTTAAAAGGAGTGAAAAATAATTATTATATTAAATATCATATATTGAATGATGCTATTTTTATGGTTTTATAGATATAAAAAATTTGGAGAATGGAGAAGAAATAAGCATTTTATAAGAACTAGAGACCAATGAAAAGGAGACAGATGTGGCACTTAAAGGAATGGAAACATACATGTGGATAGGTTCATACTAGGTTCCACATTGTAATTTCCTATTTCTTAAAAGTGCATGCATAGAAAATGTGGTGATAATTAGTCACATTATAATCCCAGCACTTAGGAGGCTGAAGTAGAGGGATCATAAATGTCCTGGCAGCCTGAGTTACAAACTGTCTGATGAGTCTCTTGACTTTCACAAAATGAATTTTTTTCCTGTGTTTTCTCTTGAGACAAGGCCTCATGGTGCACCTGAGACTGGCCTGGCAATCCTCTTGCCTTGGACATCTCTGAGTTTTGGAGTTCGAGATACAAGTTGCCAGGTTCAGCTAACAAAATATTTTGGACAGGCTGTATACCAAAGTTTGATACTCTTAACAACCCACAAGATGGAAGAAGAGAAATGACTTATGAAACTTGTCTGACCTTCACAGGTGGACAATGGTATGGGTTCAGCTGCATTACACAGTGGCACACACACATGAAAACACCCATATGGATACACATGCATACACACTAAAGAAATAAATTGAAAATTGAAATGTCACTGCCAAATAGATCTTACACAAATCAACAACTAAGCCTTAAAAATCAGTCTGGATTCATGTTGACCGTTGGACTGGACTTAGCTGCCATGAACTACTGGTTCTTGTTAGCCCTTTGAGAAAATTCTGCTTCTTTTGAATTACCTATAGATTGAAAGGGCACCTGTTTTTTTTTTTTTTCTTGGAAGATATTATGCAAATCAGAGATTGTGGCAAGAGGATTTCCATGGATTTGAGACCTGTCGGGTACACAGGAAGAACTGAAAAACAAAAACAAACCCAAAAACTAAATTTACAAAAAAAAGATTCCTGTTGTCATCAGTCACAGTACCTGAAGAGTAAATTATGTAAACACAATCTTCTTTGCCATTTAAGGTTTTCAGATTTAAGGCTACAAGTTTAGTCTTAAAACTATTTTTTCTTTGTTGGCTTTGTTTTTGAGAAAATTCAAATCCTCTTTGTTTGGGATGTTGTCCATGATTGACTAGTGTCAGAGATTTCTATCTTGTTTAACTTACTAAAAGTTAATTATACTGTATGCCGCCAGAAAGCAATGATTTTATCTACTTTAACCATGGGAACAATCATTCCTCTAAAGAAATGGTTCTCTGCTGAAACGTTTTTGTCTCCCTCCAGATACCAGGGGGCATTTGAAATGTATGGAGTCACTTTTAATCATCACAATTAGGGTCCTATTGCACACAATATTTAATGTGCTATGGCTAAGAAGATTAATATGTATCTTCTTATGAAGAAGAAAATCCCTAACAATAAAGAATTAGCTAGACCCAAATTCAGTAGTTGAGGTTGAGAGATTCTGCTTAATTACAGTATGATACTTCTCCGTTGCATGTCACAAATAAGCACTATTTTTGTTCAGATGGGTAAAAATTATCACAACTCCAAACTATGCATGAATTTCTGAACATGTACATTTGGTTGTTTAGAAATTTTCCTAACAATCTAGTAGAAAACACAGCTCCAATACGTAATACATTTTAATACAGTTAACTTTAGTATCAGAGGTCAGGGATAGACAGAGATGAAAGTATAGCCTCTTCTTCATTAGAAAGACAGTGGTTTGTTCCTGTTCAACCATAGAGCCTACCTGTTTTCAATTTTTTACTAGTTTCTGTAACAAAGTACTTGACCAGAAGCAGGCTTAAAAGAAAAGGGTTGTGATGAAGCCCTTAATTCTCAGGCATAGTCCATCACTGTAAAAGAGTAATAGTTGTAAAAGCTTGAAGTAGTTGGTCACATCATATCCATATCAAAGAAAGATGGCATGCACACAGGCATGCTAGTGGTTGACTTACTCTGTCCATCTTTATACAACTCTGAAGCCCCTCCATAATTAATGGTGCCAACCACAATTCAGGTGAATTTTCCTACATCAAGTCATGTAAAGAAAACATCAACTCATACAAACAAAACAATCCACAAAACAAGCATGTTCAAAGGTCCTTCTCCCACATGATTCTAATTTTTGTCGAGTTGACTGTGGAGGCTATAATATGACCTTATAAGATTAGTTTACTTTTGCTAAAAAAGAATGGAACACACAGTAGGATTCCTTGCTTTGCAATCAACTAGAATGGGTGGGTGATGAATACTACTTTTTAAGAAGTCAGGTCTACACTGAGGGTGAGAGGCGATCGGACTGGGAAAGTGTGGAGGAGACTATAAAGTGATGGCTAAGCATAGATTTTCATCTTCACCCTCATCTACAGGGAAGGAGCAGCAGCGCAGCATTGGGAGCAGTGAACAAGGTTGAACAGTGGCCTGCTAGGTACAGGTGAACTCCTCTAGCCATCCAGGCTTGATAAGGAAGGATGGATTCAAGCATACCAAAGTCCCTATAGTCTTTTATGTCAGAAATCAGAGAATTTAACTTAAATTCTCTTGTCTCTGAAGTCTAATGCTCAATTTAGAACCTTTGAATGGTTTTTCTTTTGCCTAGAATTTTCCCATCCCATCCCTCTCTAATTTACAAGTTTCCTATTCATCTTTCACCAACTACTTGTAGGAGCGCTCACTTGGAGCTTTCTTCTGAGTTTTCACAGCATTTCGAGGTCACACATTCTGTTCTCACATCTCCAATGTAATCAGCAAGGACAAGAATAATTTGCATCATTGTTTATCTAGTATCTAGCACAGTGCCCACACTAGTAAATATCTAAAACTAGGATATGCACATACTAAATGAAAGGATTCACAGGTAGATCATTGTATGACTATATGAATATAAATCAAAGCAATGCAAGACAAATAGTTTACACAGACAATTTTGTCACTGACAAAATAAAAAAAATACCCTCTGAACTGCTCTGTCATGAATAATACATCAAATATGCATTAAATATATATTTCAAAACGTTAAATGTAAAATCTCATTCTAACTGTATATGAACAAACACTGCACTATATAGGCCAATCTTAATCATATTTAGAGATTAATGAGTAGTGGATATTTTAAAAATTTAAAATTTTTAGACATTTACATCAAATTCAACTCAAGCAGCAGAAGTCAGGACTAATAAATTATGAATGAACTGATATTAATAATTTCTTCTTGTATCCATAAATTTGTTGCATGAATTTTTCTTATTTAGATAATAAAAATAACAACTTTTTTGGAACAGAAAGTATGTTTCATGAAAACTAAAACTGAAACATTTCAAGTACTAAGCATTTTCTATATTTCTCTAAAAATAATATTAAGAGTCACCTAGTAATCTGCACATTTGATGCTTACCATTTAAAAAATAAGTACTTCTTTCCCACATTCAGAAGTTTGACATTTTCATGAGGAAAAAAAAAGGAAAATGTTCCCACAATCTTCTCATTAGTATTTATGTCTTCTTTCATCATCTCCTCAGTAAAAAAAAGGATAACTTGAACTACACTGAAAATAAAAACTGTAAAAAATAAGGTTCAGGTTGGGCGTTGATTAATTTAGCAACCATTACTTTATCCAATCTCATAAGATTGAAAGGTAAGTGGGAAAAAGAAAATGGCTGAAAATTGAAATTACTAATCTATCTTGCTAAAAAATAAGTAAAAAGGACTTTTAACCATAAATTCAAGACCGTTTATAAAGATGAATTTTTGATTACCAAGCAAGTTGATTCATTGTTATGCCTTAATCAATATCTAAAAGAATTAATGGTAAGCTTAATAAATGAATTCATATGGTATAAAAAGTTTCTGAACCAAACATTAAAGAAAACTAAGTCATGAGAATCAGCAATCATTAAATTAAACCATTCCCATATTAAATTCATAGGGAAAAAGCAATGTCTTCAAGAGGAACTAACCATGATATTAATAGATATATTGTCTGTTTCTTTATGGAACTTCTTAATTTCCAAAGGAAATATATTAATTCACTCATCATTTTGTCATCAATGACAGACAAGTCTAAATGACCATTTTTTTTTGCTTGAAGGAAAATGAAATCCCATGCCCTAACTGTCATTAAGGCATTTATGAACATACATTTTTTGGAACACTCTTTCTGAGGTTCTTTTGTGAAATAAGAAAATGCAATAAAAAATGAGATACAGACTTTGAACTAAAAGAACAAAGAAAATGAGATGATGCCAAATTTAAGAATGTTCTCTTTGTGAGAAAGATTAAACACAGTAATTTCTCCTGTCTTTTTCATATTTGTATACTTAACAATTTAACCTATTTAACTGATGACACTTTATCTGAAATCAACTAAAAATTGATTCTGAAGATTTTTTACTTTTCCTATGCAAGATTTAAAGAATGTGCCTCAATACATGTAGCCAGTGATACTATCTTTCCCGGTGGAAGACAAAGAATCCATACACATATACACAACCTTCTAACACTGTTTTCCATTTTCTCACATTTTTTTTCCATCATGCCAACAGAAAATGAATTCTCATTGCTCATTTACTATAAATGCCAGCTGGAGTCATTCCATATTCACTCAAAGGTAGCAGAACTAAACTCTTTTTGGCCAGCAAACTATGAACTGTTTTGCTTGTAGCAGTGTGACTGGTAGCACAGTCTCCAGACACACTTTCTTTAGGGGCCAATGTGTTTAGGATTATGCATGGGCAGTGACCTAACATAAAGTGTCTCTGCCTGAAATTCAGAGGAGCCAAGAGCATCCCTTCACGACTTCACAGCAGTTTCTCACTCTGCATGGATAGCGAAAGAGAAATTGGCTGCAAAATTGCAACAGAAGCTGGCAAGTGATTTGAAGCAATCCTATTGATAAGATTAGGAAAACATATCAGTAGTCAAACCGTTCTAAATATACAGTACTTGTGGGAAAGAATACCATGGTATAAAGGAATTAAGTAAGTGCTAGAAAAAATGGAATTGATAGTACATACTTCGATTTTCTGAGAATTGCTAGTGTTGATTTTTTTCTCTTGGTTTTGAGCACTTTTTAGTAATGAATCTGTCACCCTTGCTTTCAACAAACAGATTCTGAAAACAAAAGCCATCCAGAGAAAAAAATGGCCTAAAATATGATCAAAATACATTATGTACATATATTAAAATGTCATGATGAAATCCACTATTATATATAATTAATATATACCTTTGAGAGTTGATATAGATACATTTGTTATAGTCTAAAGACTTTGAGGACATAGTACTCCAAAACATTACACCTCAACATTTGAAAAAGTGGTCATTCTCTATTTTTCTTTCCCTTTACTTTGGGCTTAAGCCAGGCTCTAAGAGAATTCTCTGAGCATTTTTTTCAAAATAGGTCATAAGACCCTCAATCTCAAGAGGTTTTCACTATATTTGGAAAAGATAAAAGTCTCACAGAGAAGTCAAGAAAATGCTGAGTCCTTAGTATTTCATCAGTTTACTGCCATTAGATCATACCCTTTTCACTTTTGACCAAACTTATGAATCATTGTTCATAAAAATACAGCTCATTTCCCCTTGCTTCTTTGCTTCTTCATTTGTGAGGGCACCTCTCTCCTCTCTCATGTAAAATTTATACTGAGTATATTATATGTTTTTGAATTTTTTTACTCTGCCTTCATCATAAAAGATTCAACTATGAATATTACAATAGGTAAGAAGATAACAGCATTTGAATGTAATGAAAATATCCGTTATGTTAATTCATATAGTAGTGACACAATTACACAAGTACATAAAATTAAGAGATGGATTTTAATAGAAAAGTCTTTTCTCTTGGGTTGGCCTCAAAAACAGGAAGAAAGAAAAACAGATCAGTAAAATCCAAAGAGAAAAATATCAACTTAATCAATCTGATCAAGAAGGGACTGAAAAAGGAGCTTCAGATTTGTTAGCAATCTTCCTAAAGAAAACAAGATATAACTGAGAAGCCTCATTTAACCAAAGAGTCTTTTAAATTGACATCAAATAAAAAGGCCCTCATAGTTCAGCACATTCCAAGAACAAAGAAACTTACTGGAAACTCACTATACATCAAGTGTATAGATATAATTTATCTATATATTAGAAAATAATGTTTGAAATTTGACATTAAACCACTTATTTTCTGAAGTTGGTTGGACAATAATATGAAAGACTAGTATCTTAAACCACTTTATTGAGGAAAACATAAGTTCTGTCTAAATTAATACAAAATTATGAAGCCTCAAAATATTTCAATGATTTATTTAGGATCTTCAGCATTTGATACAACAGCAAGTCACTAAAAGAAGACAGAAATATCTAGGTGTGTTGTCTGTCACTGATCCTAGCACATGAGAGACTGAGATAGGATTGGAGAATTTGGTAACAGCCTACGCTACATCAAGAGATTCTTCTTCGAAGAAGGTAAATAATCATAATAGAAGACATTCTGAGACTATCTGACTGAACCAGTCACTCTCTGTTGCTATGCAACATCGCTCAAGCTCAAACTACTTAATTGAGAAAGGAAGATTTATTCAGCTTATGATTCCACAGGGGAGATATAGTCTTTCATGGTGGAAAAGGCATAGCTAGCTGGTTGAAGCTGGTGGCTGCCTAAGTCACATCCATCAAGGAGATTGAGAGCTGCAAAACTGCAAGCTGCAAGAGCAGTCCTCTTGTGGAAGTAAGGTGGGGTTAATGAACCTTAAGATCCAACCCTGTGATTGCTTTCCTCAAGCCAGACTCAATCTCCTAAACTTGCCATAACTTTCACAACCAACTAAAGATTCAAACATTCACATTTCAAACCATGACACTGACATCATTTAATTTTCCTACACAAAAGAAAAACAAAGAGAAAAGAGGTCTGCAATAGAGTCTGAAGAACAATTTGTTAAGGGGTGTTTTAGTTTTATAATTCATTAAAGCAGCAAAATACCTGATAACACAAGTCAGCATATAAATGGTTTTTTTTCATCGCAGATTTCCAAATTATGGTTCATCAAGGCATAAGAATCCATCAAGGGATAAGGAAACTTGGAAACTGGAATTGGTTATATCACATGTAAGGCAATAATAGAGCACCAATGTTTACATACTTGCTTGCCACTTTGTTACTTTGCTAGAGTTCAACTCTCTTACGCAGGCAACACTGCCTACAATGGGCAGCTGTTTCTTCCTTAACCAAAGCAATCAAGACAATCACTTACAGGCTTACTTAAAGGTCTGTCTCAATCTAGACAATCCCTTTCAGCTGGGGTCAGTCCTACTTAAACCATCATAGGGGGACAATTCAATTAATACAAACAATTAATGCAATCATCTCAGGGAAATAATAAGATGACTAGGCAACCTAGGATCTTTCATTTGCCAGAATGTTGTGCAAGTATATATTACATGACATGGCTGCTAAATAAACAAATTATAGGTTCCAGAAAAAGAAATAGGAAGATGATAATCTCAATTTATTTTCTCATGGTATAAGACAATGAAGCACATCCTCTTCTAATGAGTCATTGCTATTCTATACATTTTGGAGTTGTTATAATTTTATAATAATCAGGCACAATTCATGTTTTCTTCTGTAAAGTGGCTTAAGAGACTGATGAAGTGATGAACTACATGAAAAGTGATTTTTTTTCCTACTTTCTCTTCTGTAATGAAGCCTGTCCAGCTACAGCAACAAACAACGTGGGCAACTTGTAAAGAAAAAAGGATTAGGGCTGTTTGAATAACAATTGTCAAAGCCAGAAGGTTATACTGTATAAAAGTACAAGGAAACAAATAACTGTGCCAAATTTCTGAAGAAAGCAATTATATGAGGGTGAAAGGCCATTGCATGAAAAGATATTGATGTTCTGTAAATCCAAGTGCTGTTTGTCACTTTCTGTAACATGAGCAATTCTTTATCATCTTTGTCCAGCTTCATTAATAAGTGATTCAAAGCCAAATTTCAAATTTCTATTCCAATTTTTTTCTGGCTGACAATTATATCCATAGGGTATGTGCATGCAGTTCACAAAGGGTTGGGTTTCCTTCGTTTTTGGGCAAATCCAGTTTGAGTAAGATAAGATTTTATTGTAGAATATCAATAGGGTTGATATTTCTATGGAAAGTTATCAGGCTGGAGATTCGGTAAATCAGCCTTTTATTATATTCAGTCCTTAAGCTGATTAACCAAGGTACCCAATATCAAGAAAAACAATCTACTTCATTGGTAAACTGAGTTAAATACTAACTTTGCTCAATAATCATCCTCACAGAAACATGAAGAATTGTATTTGACCAAATGTCTAGGTACTTCATTTAACAGTGAATTTACATATAAAATTACTCATCCAAAGGCATGTTACCTTTTTATTGATTTCATCACATATGGAACAGAGATGAAGAATGAACTCTATATATTGGCTCATTATATGTATGGAATGACAATAACAACTAAAATGTCACTTAAAAATGTCCCGAGAACAAGCAAGATGGCTTAGTGAGTACTGTGAGCAGAAGTGGTGAACTGAATTCAAACTTTGAAGCTCACATGGTGGAAGTAGAAAGGAGAAAATTTACTTCATAAACTTGTCCTCTGGCCCTTTATGCACATATTATACATTGCATTTCTTGTTCTCCCTCTCTTTCTCTGTGTGTCTCTCCATCTCTCCTTCCCTCCTCACAAATAGTTTTGAAGTGATTCTTAATAAATATTAGACAACATTGCTCTTAACATGACTTATGTATCTATCTATATAAAATTCTAGATAAATATAAAAATTTACCCTAAGAAGAAAAAGAATCTACTATTTATGCATTTAACATAAGTATTTTTGTGTAGTTTACTTATTTCACTGAGATATAGAGAGAAAGAGAGGGAGACAGAGGAAGGAGAGAGAGAAGGGGATATACAAGCACGCCATGGCATATGGGTGAAAGTCAGAGAACAACTTTCAGAAATTATTTCTTAATTTTCACCATGTCAAACTCTGGGGATCAAACTCAAATTGCCAGATTTGGGAACAATTGCTTTAACAACTAAATTATCTTACTGGCCCTTCACACAACTCTAACGTTTAAGAGCAAGAAAACAAAACTTACCTTGGTTTTTCAGTTATTTATTATAACAACAAAAATATTTGTTCAATATTTGATTGTTGGTATGTCCATAAAGATATTTCTGTACTTTAAGTTAGAAGTAGATAACATTCTATACAGGTGAATTTCTACTTTACAGTGAAGGAAATAACTTTACCTTTGTGTAATCAGAGAAAAATTTTGTCAAATCAGTGAAAGGTGGATTTTAGCAGAATTAGTATATACGTTTTATCACATCTACAAGAAGAGTCTGGTTCTAACTTAAGTATTTTTAACTAGGGTGTTTTTAGTTTTCTGAGTTAAGGGGTAAAAGTTATTTATAATTATCAATAGACTTTTGGTATCTATAATCCTAATTCTAAATTCTTAAAGAACAACGTTTCACAGACATGTTCAATGTGGTGCTTCTAGGCTGCATACATTCCAGGGAGCAATGAGCACAGCTCAACACTTTAGTAAATTATGTCATGTTGCAACATCAGGTTAGACATACCTGCTCAGCTGAGATAAATATATTTCCTTTAGTGTTTTCTCCAGATTGCTTTGAAAAACTTTACTTCACCACAAGCACAAAGGTAAAGCCCAGGCTTGCACTATTTGTAAAGTTTTTAATGATTATAGTACATTAATAACAAGAGTTTAATATATGAAGATGAATAATTTCAAAATACAGGATTATCACCAAATGAATTGTTTCTCTCATCAAAGGGAAACCTGAGTCTATCATTTAGAGTACGAATTTCTGACAGGTTTACTTCATTTCATTAAATTTTCATCTTTCAGTTAAAATGCCTACTCTCTTGTTAATATTTTATTATTGATTATGACATTTTCATGCTGCACTGTATGGATGTCATCTCATAAAGTAAAAACACTGAATGAATTAGAAGCTGAAGAAGGCCTCATTCTGTCTAAACTGAAGCAAATCAAAAGCTTTCAAACCTGATTTGCTACTAGATTTATGTCAGAATTCCACCTGACACCAAACACTTTAGAAATTCAAGGAACCAGTCATATTCCTCCTTGACAATATTCCCTGAGTTATCATTTATATGCATTTATATCTGATATTTTCACTTTTGTAAAGAAAATATGTACACTTACTTGCACGTTCACCTAAGCAAAATAGTCCAGAAAACAGTATGAATACTTTGGTAACAATCCTGGAAACCTAAGTATGTTTTCTTTTGTTTCTTATCTGCCATCATATTGTATTATTAAGAAAAAGTAACAAAGCAAGATGGCTCAGTGGGTAAATGCATCTGTTGTTAAGCCAGATGATCTGAACTCAGTCACTGTAGTCCACCTGGTAGAAGGAGAGAACTGCAGTTGTCCCATAAGGTGTTCTCTGATATTCATACATGCACTGTTACTCACACCTGCAGGAACATGTGGGTGTATACACACACATATATGCACACATAAGCATTCAAGATAAATAAATGGTAATTTTTTCTCTGAAAAAGAACACTAATGTAGGACAGGGGAGTTAGAAAATCAAACCAATCAAAAACAGGAAAATGTCTATTATGAATAGAGTACAGTGTTTCAAAAAGTAAGAGTAACTGTTCTGAAATTGGGGCTTCCAACACCTATTTCTAAAATAATACTGTTGGATTATACAACAGAGGAAAAAGGTACACATGACAGTTATTACTGCAAGTATGGGATAAAATAGTCAACCTTTTCTTCCTTCCTAAATAATACTATTTCTATATACATAATTTTTAAAAATCCATATTTTTAAAAACACATATTATTTAGCATCCAGTAAGAATCTTTGAATTTTAATGTAACAGTGATTATTGAAAAAACAGAACTATACATATACCTAAAATTTTATACACCATGTTAATGTAGTTGTAACCTTTCTCTCCTTTATTATGAGAGGCCAAGATGCAGCATATGAGTTTTGAAAGTGCAAAGGTTTTCTGGCTAGTACACAGCTTTTTTGGACATGTTACTATATATATAGATAATCTAAAGATGTTTCGGTTTGGTGAGAGGGTTTAACAGATAAAAACACCTACAACCAAGTCTGACACAGCCTGTTTTCATCCCCAAAACTCACATGATGAAAGGAGAGAAACAGTTTCTGTAAGATGTCCTCTGACATCCACAGGCATGTCATAGTATATATAGGAACACTCATGCACACACACACACACACATACACACACACAGAGTAAAAAAGTAAATAAACAAACAAATGCAAAGGAAACACTAAAATATTTTCAATCCATAGACATTCATTCTAAGTTCCTCAAATTGTTAAGAAGTAAGATATTAAGAAAATTAGTGGTATCAGAGCTTGAATGCCTTCCTGATAATAGGTGATGTGTAGAAGCAAGCACTGGAACAAACAGCAAGACTCTTAATTACTAATCAGAAAAGTGGGACCTGACATATTTTTGATCCTGAGAGGAGACCTGACTAAACTAGTCAGGCAGTTATTAGTTGATATATTTCTAAACATGCTTCAAGTATCCTCAAACTTTACTAATTGCTCTATAGCAGAAAACTTTCTGATAAACAAGGCCATCCTATTGTCATAACAGGTGGTTCAAAGAACCTGTCATTCGGATGGACAAAAGAAAAAGAAAAAAGAAAAAACAAACCTTAGGAAATCCAGATGTCCCAGAGAATTTAGAATCAGTAAATTGGCAAAGAGAAACCTTTGACCATTGGCTAGTTATCTCAAGAAGGCATACTTTTTATTTTATTTTAAATATTTTTTTATTATTTATTCAATTGTGCATGTATGCGTGTGCGCGCGTGTGTGTACGTATGTGTGTGTGTGTAGAACCACGGACGAATTCGGGAACCACCATGGACCGCCTCCACCTTCTCCTTGTTTACTCTGCCCGGGGATTCACAGGTTCTGCCCTACCAGGGCCAGAAACGCAGGCCGCCCGTGCTTCCGCCCGGCGTCTATACGTGGGGTCTAGGATCCGAACTCGGGACCTTCCGCCTGCAAGGCAGAGGCTTAAGCCCTGAGCCACCTCTCCAGCCCCCAAGAAGGCATACTTTATTTAGATCCATGTTTTTTTTTATGACGATTGTCTCAATTTTACACTACAGTATATGATTTATCATCCATGGTTTTCTCTTTTTTTGCTTTTATGATTGATATAATAAAAATATTTTTGTTTTCCTATTATGCTATGTAATTTTTCTCCTAAAACGAGTCAACTCTCAATTACTTCATCTTCTCTTTTTTTTTTTTACATTTTTTATTATTACCGCTTATACAAACTTGGTACACCAGTTCCCTCCCTCCCTTCTTTCTTATCCCCCAGTGCCCCCCCAATCCCCGGAGAATCCTTTAATGTGCATGCCAGGCTCTCCTCTGGGCCCTCCTCTCCGATGACGTACAAGGACCCAGTGGCATTTCCCTGAACCCTTTCCTGTGTTCCCCTTAAGCACAGGAACACTACTGTGGCTGTCAATCCCTTGTCTCCAAGGATCTTGGTGCCTTTAGCAAATGCTAGACTTTGTGGGGTCAATAGTGTGTTGGACACTGCATGGGGCATGCAAAGTCCAATTATGATTGCTTTGGCCCTAACTTGTGTGGAGTATCTTGCATATCATTGCTCCTCCCATCCTTGTGCTCTTACAATCTTACCGCCCCCTCTTCCCCAAATTTCCCTGAGCTTCAGGATGGGGAGAGACTAGGCTGGCTTAGTTCTAGGTGGTCGATATAGAGTCTCTGAAGTTCTGGATTGTGGTTTGTTGATTTTCTTTTGCAGTTTTGCTGTTCCTGCAATGCCCTTCACTCCATCCTGATGGGCATTGTATGTCACCCCCTGGCCAGAGACAAAATGTTAAACTGGAGTCTTGTTATAAGAGCACATTCAAAGGTAGATGTAATAAAAGTAGGAAACCACAGTGAGGGAGGGGTCAATCACCCATTGCAAAATGGTTACTTTTCATCTGCCAGACTACATGCCCTTGCCTTCTGGTTAGATCATACCCCCTCAGTTATACAATGGAGTACTACTCAGCCATCAAAAATGATGAATTATTGGAATTTGCCGGGAAATGGATGTCATTAGAAACAATTATATTAAGTGAAGTATCCCAAACCCAGAGAATTAAGCACCGTATGTACTCCCTAATAAGTGGCCCCTAGTACCAAACCCACCCAGCCCACCTAGAGACACTCAAAGATAAATCTCTGTAATACCTACAGTAATTGCAAGGATTATGAACAGGAGGGATGGGGTAGGACGGCCATACCAGAAACAAGGAGAGAGGGGACCATGTTACAGCAGAGAAAATAGGCCTCCATTAAGGACTTCAAATAAGTAATGAGACACCTGGTTAAGTTCACAGACTTTTGTTCCTGATCATTTACTTCATCTTCTCTATTAAGGTATATATTTGATGCTTAATATAGCAAAGTTTTTATTTAAAAATAAGACAAAGTGATCTTTCCTTTTTTATTGTTTCATTATTTTTGCTTTGCTTCTTTTTTCATCCTCTCACAATGTGTGGTGAACATGAATTTTCTTTTCTTTTTTGGTGAGTGTGTGCTTATCAGAGGACACTCTATGTGCCCTTGAAGGCCCAAAGGTGACTTTACTAATTATCCTTAATTTCTCTACCTCCTTACTTCTTTGCTATGGGGTTTTCCAGGCTCTGTCCACCAGGGCAGCAAATGCAGGCCACTCACATTTTTGCCTGGCATAATTACTTCGTATCTGGGATCCAACCTCTAGTCCTTCTACGTGGGAGACAGTCTTATCGCCTGAGCCATCTTTTCAGCCCATTAACATGTATTTTCTTGTCAACAATTATTTTCATTCTTTTAACAGTGATCACAAGGACCAGAAAGCTTTCTATAGGGAAAGAGGGATCCTGCTGGCAAAAATCACAAAAAATATATGGAATATCTCTCAGAAAATTTTATAATTTGAAACTTGCATGTTGTAGGGGACTAGAATATGTTATTGTAAATTGGGACTTTAATAGATCAGAATATTCCACCTTAAATTGTGTCACTATGACATGACGGTTACTTTATATTTTGAGTATTTGTAAAACAGCATGGATAGAGAAGCATCTGAGATGGAATAGAAGCAAACACTCTGAATGATAAATTCAAAGTTATTATGAAAATTTCCTTTTGAAATCATGTTTGACTTTCCATATCAGGAGAAGACTCTAAATTGCAGCATGTTCTTATCAATTGAAAAGGCACAAATATATATGCTAGTAATATTACTGTAATGGGATATGTTTCATTTTTTGCTTAAAACCAAAGATGCTATTTAAACTGAATTCAAAATCATTTCTGATGCTATTTCCCTCAGCTTTTAAAATTCATTCCTAAAATATATCTATTAATAATCTGTGTTTGTTATCCTCTTGTTATCTTATGCTTATACTGAATTGCCAAGAAGGGCCTCTATAATAGTGAAAACTTAGTTCTTTTCTTCCCTACAATGTCTTTATATTGAGAAAATGCATGGTAGATGTGTGTGTGTGTGTGTGTGTGTGTGTGTGTGTGTGTTGAATGTTTCACATTTCTTGCTAAGAAGCATTTTACTTGATATGCATTTTCTTAAAATTTATGAAATTCGGTAGATAGACTAATGAAAAGAAATTTCACTTTGGATTCAGTTTATAAGATCAAGCTACTTTTTCTAATGAGGTCATTAACATGACCAAAGTAAATGGAATCTAGCCTTTGGAATTATTTTATGAAAGTATTTTTAAATCTTTTTTCATTTGTGTGTGTGCGTGTGTGTGTGTGTGTGTGTGTGTGTGTGTGTGTGTGTGTGTGTTGCATCTCCACTTGCATATGTGGGCACACATATGCATATGTGTACTGGTGTTCATGAATGCTTGTGTTATGGGTAAGTATGTGTGTACAGGTCTAAGGTTGATAATGGGAATTATCCTCATTATTTCAGCTTATTCTTTGAGACAAGATCTCTAAAACCATAGCTTGTGCATAGGGTTAATGTCAGTTTGCTTACAATGGAGATTCCTAATTTTTACCTTCTGAGATCGAAATTGCAGGTGGGCCAAGAGTGTTTTACCTGGGATCTGGGGGTCTGAACTCTAGTCCTTTGGGTTTAACAGCAAGCATTTTAGCATCTGAGACATCTTCCCAACCCATGTTATGAGTGCTTATTCAGAGCTCTTCTTGCTCTTTCCTTTGGTATGCACAGTGGTTTGTGTTAGCCTCTGTTGAAAGCAAATGGTACTGTTTGTTATCTAAAACCTTTTGATAATGCTGGCTGAAGACAGCTCAAAAATGTGTTTTTCTCATCCATAAGCATCTGCTTGCACCTGACCATGGTCTGCATGGATGCAAAGGATACCACTGCAGACTGCAAGACTTAGGGATTTTCTCTAAATGAATGAAGCAGCAATGGAATTGGAGATGTACATCAGGGCAGCTTTCAGTCTCTTTTTACCAACATTAACAAGTTTGGCACACAGTACTTATTCAAGTGGCCAACCACTTCTTTGTGTAAAAGTCCTGTGACATCCTTTCATCTTTTATATATTCACATTGCAAATTCCACCAGGTAGACATGGAAAAATTTGAGTTTATTAATGCTACAGTGGAGTCCATTAAGACACATAAGCACATAGAGAGCCAAAACCAAGACATTGATTAGAATTGCAATCCCCAGGTTCAGTGAATTCCACAACTAATCAGTTTCTTTTTTATTCTGTCTATAGCAGAACCTTGGTAAACTATTTTGATAAAGAAAATACCCAGAAGTGACCCTTCAAAAACAATCAAGAATAAGGAAAAAGTTATCAAAAGGATGTTTAAGATTTCTACCTTAAAGGATAACCTATGTGGGAGAGATGTTCCCCATGATTTTTGTGCTTCCAAGTTCAGGGAGTAGTAGAAATTTTCAGTATGATCATTATGAATCCAGATGAACACAAAACCTCAAGAATAGTAAAGACAGAAATTATGTGGGAAAAGTCTGCAGACTGGACATGACAGACAAGATGGATAGAGAACAGGTGGAAGCTATCCCTCCCTGGTTTTAACATAGAGAATTGGAGAATGGGAGATATCTTTCCAGTCGGCATGAACATCTTTGGACCAGTCAGAGGAGATCTTTGTGGAATATCATGCACCATAGTCTTGTTACTATCCATGGTCATGCATCAGTTCTTCATGGATATCTACAAGGAAGGCAAGGAATATGTGTTGCCACGTTCTTTATCACTGCACCATGGTGTATCATGCCCTTATCCCCAAACATATTTCTCTAACTTCATTTTCACTGACCAGCAGATTCTGTTTTGCACTTGGTCCTATGTGAGAAATAGGTCATGATTGGGTGAAGTCCACATCATTTCACTCACTGCCCACTGATCCACTCTTTCTCTGACTTTCCCCAGAATGCCCATGAATCAAGTGACATGTATTGTGCAGTAACAATTCAGATATAAAGGGTGTGGTCATCAGATCCCACATTCAAAAAATTTTTTTGATTAACACGAGTGACCGGAAATAAGAAACTTTTAATATTTTTGTCTAGCTTTCTCTTTGAAATGAAACACTTTCCCTTATACTGCATTATTCAGAGGATTCCTACAAGTGTTGGGAGGCCATCTTGTATAGAAATGACCCTATTTTGAAAATAGCTATAGATAATCATATATTTCTGATATGGTGGGAGGCAGCTTCTCATTTAAGGATTAAGAAGAAGTGATTGAAAAAGTGTCTAAGGTATGTTGCCATGAATAGGATCATTTACAGAGCTGGGAAGAAAATCTCTGTTTTCTTTCCCAATAAAGAAAGCTCCTTCTGGGGGCTGGAGAGGTGGCTCAGGGGTTAAGCCTCTGCTTTGCAGGCAAAAGGTCCTGAGTTCAGATCCAGGGGTGGCCTGCACTTCTGGTCCTGGTAGGGTGGAGCCTGTGAATCCCGGAGCAGAGTAAACAAGGAGGAGGTGGAGGTGGTCTCTGGTGGTTCCCAAATTTGCCCCTGGTTATACACACACACACACACACGCACACATTATTGAATAAATAAACAAAACAAAAAAAATTAAAAAAAGAAAAGCTCCTTCTGCTAAATATTAGATACCACAATTTTTAAGCGGCCTTAACCATTTCAACTTTAGCTTTGCTCAAGGGATGTTAGTATCACTCTAGTACAACTAGAGTGCTTAAAATTATAATTGCTTGTAATGTTCCTGAAGTTAAGAGTAGAGACAAACAGTGTGCATTGTACAGCTCTTCAAATGGTAAGAGCAATCAAAAGAAATCAGTGATCCAAAAGAAACACTTTTAGAAAACACAAAAATCTGATTTCATTTGAAGAACATGTTTAAATTTCTTATACCCCTCTTATGAATTCAGACCTCTAAGACCAACATTGCTTTTTGCCTAATGAATGGTTCAGCCACTAACTGCACACCAATTTTAGTGTTTCAGTATTGGTGTGAAAGTTTTAAGGTTAGTTTGATCTACCATTTTCATCATTGTAAACTTTGGTGTTGCAGGTTTTCTGTTCCACACTTTAAATGTTATGCACAAACTGGATTATAGCATTTTAAAGAAAATGGCTTTGGAAATATAACAGCAGGTTCCTGGATAAAGCATAGTCATTAGAAAATCTATTTTTAGAAAGAAAAGAGAAGAACATTATATTATGCTCTGGCATAAAATCCCATAATTGTATTTTACTTGTACATCTGGGGCAAGTTATATAATGATATTGCTTTTTATTTGGAATTTCACTGTTTAAAGTTTACAGGCACCAACACTTAGTTTGATGGTATTCATTTAATGTTGACAAAAATTCTCAACACTTTTAAAACACTGAAAATAAAATGAGTGGTTAGGTATTTACGAACCTTGCCTGCATTCAAATACAGAGGCTTAAAACACTCCCCCAAAATATAGTTCCTTGTTGTTGACTAACAGAGGGGAAACTGGAACAGATGGAAAAGTGTTGCCATAACAAATGCCTCAAAATACCAGGTTCTGGGATGTATGAATAATTTAATGGCATCATGTCAGTGAAGAGTTAGTATGATTTTCTGTCTCTCATCTTTCTTTACTCCTTCCTTCCCTCATACACGTCCAATTGCTCCCAGAATCCTCCCTCTCCCAAATGCATAGTCTTTCCCCATACAATGTCTCCTACCATATTATGCTATGAAAACCATGGCTCAGTGGATAAAAGTGCTTGTTCATAAACTTGGTCAGCTGAGCTTGATACCTGGAGCCTGCACAATGGAAGGAGAGCATCAAGTATAGAAAGTTGTCCTCTACTACCTGACAGTAGTTTCCATGAAAGCCCTGCCACATCCAAAAACTCAGGGTAGCAAAGTCTATTTCCGCTGAACCTCTGTAGTAGTGAACCTAACAAAATTTCATCACAGGGAAGTTCTCAAGTGACACAGTACCACCTTGAAAGAATGTATGGAATTGGTACCAGAAAAGAAAGACAGAGCTCATTAACTCCAGTTTTCCCACCGGTTGGTGTTCATCCCACCCCAGGTACCAACAACATGCCAAAGTAGGTGTCCTGGATCAGGCCTAGCAGATCATGCTTCCATGGGGATGTGTGAGCAACAGAGAGACTGGGTGGAAAGCAAAACAAATGAGGAAGGATATGAAGATTGGGAGGAGGTAGAGTTGGTAGTAGGGAGTGAAAACAAATTCATTATACAAAGAATAATTTAAAAAGAGAGAGAAAATTGTCCTTTGGACTCACACATGTGCTGTAGCATGAACACATATGTCCTGTCTGTTTCTCTCTCAAATTAATGAAATGTAAAAAAGGAAAAGAGCATAATGTTCTCTTGTAAGATGACAGCATGTTGATACAAGGTTATATGGCCCCAGAACTGAGAATGATCACTTTTGTTTCTTTACAAAATACATAGTCTATAGTGTTCTGTCAAGCCATCAGGCACTGGACTTAGGGTATTCCATAAGGACACACATGCCCTCTGATACAAACACACACATACACACACAATGAATGAATAAAGTTAAAGAAGAAATGATGGAAATAATGCTACATGCTTTCTCTAAGAAATTTAAACATTTTACAGAATCTGCATGTTAATTTATTGCTATATACAAAATATTCAATAATTAAAATTTGTATCACTTGCTGCTTACTGAAATATATATACATTCACCTCCATATTTTAAATTTGATTACTAAACTCTGAAGAAAACCCTATGCATTTATTCATTCTTTGATGTCTGAGATAATTTATGTATGTTTGTTATCTGAAATATTATTTATGCAGATTGAATAGAAATTAAATAGTAAAATACATGGCGGCAGAATATTTTTTAATGGATACGAAAGTGCATTTACCATCCTCTTTTACAGTTATTCTCAAATACATATTCAAATTAGATTATAGAACATCATGGTAAGAATTTTTGGAAGAGAATCATAAATGACTTACAGTTTAAATGTTTAGTGATGATTATCTACATAATGAAGCTATTCATTATCATCTCAAAATTCTTGAATTGACATTGTTATATAGACTTACAATATCAAAGATAACATTCTGAGTGTTCACAATTTGTTTGTATGCATATATTCTTAAAAAGGAGTAATATTGAAATATATTTGCAAAAGTACTGTATATATTCACATTCCTGTATATTTTACACCATTGGATTAATATATCACAGATTATTTAACAAATATATTCAATAAGATAATGCAAATATAATGATCTAATCTGCCCAAGAAAAAGTAAAAAAATAAACAGATAAAATCTTTCAAAAAATTAGCAAAATCATACAATAGACCTACGAAATTTGACATTCACATAAATTTTTTTCAAATAATGTATTGTTTGAGTTATGATGTGACTCCATATTCAAAAGTATTTGCTATGTAAACAAAAGGACCAGAGTTTGGATCTGCAGAATCATCTGAAATTCCAAGTGGTACAGTAACTGACCTGTAAATTGAGCCTCAGATATCAGAAATGAAAGCAACAAAACAGGTTGAGTAGGCAGAATAGCTCTACTGGTAAGTTCTGGATTCATTAACTGATAGAACTTCTAACCTCCTTACACAGGAGGTCATACAAATATGAGTAAGTATGTATATGTATGCAACACACAGTCATGAAAGTGAAAATAGAATAGAAAACAAATAATGTCTTTATATATAAACTATAAATTGAAAAGTGAAATATTTCTAATTCATTTTATATATCAAGAACATTCTCATAAAATATTTGAAATTATGTATAGAAATAATAGACTAATAGGTTCATGTAGAAATGTATTATGTTCTAAATTAAGATTCCACAAAGCTAAATTTAGAAATGTATTGAAACAAAAATAGTATATCATAAAGGTATACTTTTAAGGATTTAATCACTGTTTATTATTAGGAAACTATTACAGTTCAGTACCTGTGTGTTGGAACAAAGCTGCACACTTGATGGAGATCAGGAGTTTAAGAAAGCGAGGGGAAATAGACAGGATGCATTTGTCCCCTTTAAGGTCATGCCTCGGCATCCTTTCTTTCACTATGCTAAGTTTTAACCATCTCCCAGTAGAGCCACTGGATCTGTACCAAGCTATCAACACATGGGCTCCAAAAGACTTTAAGAACAAAACGGTAACGTTATACCCCTCTGGATCCCAAGAGGCTCACATCTATCTTGTAATATATAATGTCTTTAAACTCAATCACAATGAGTCCCTAAAGTCTCCACAGTTCTTCAAGCTTTGCTGAAAAGCCCAAATCCAATATCTCCTCTAGGAGTCATGACATATATGTACCTATGAGTCCACAGAAAACGATAAAGAAAGTTGCTCTTCTGGGCAGCAGATGGATAGGTTTTGGTTTCTAATTCATGTTTGTAACCTATGCATTCTAGTTCCGAACACACTTAATGACATATTCGAAGATGATCTTCGATACCAATCAGGATGCAGCCAAGGGCAGTGCAGGAACAGCAAAACGGAAAACAACAAACCATAATTCAGAATACCAAAGACCCTACATTATTCACCTGGAACCTGACCAGCCAAATCTCTCCCCATCCTAAAGCTCAGGTAACCTTGCAGAGGAAGGGGCAGCCAAATTGTAAAAGCCTAAACGTGTGGAGGACCCACAATATTCAAGATACTCCGCATAAGTCAGAGCTGCACCCCCCAGGAGATAGCCACAATGTGATTGGATTTTGCCTGACCTGCACAATGGATGGCATGTCAATGATCCCCAAAGTCTAGCACAGATTACAGGGGAGAAGGCTTCATTAAGTAGGATCCTCAGAGGCAAGGGGTAAAACAGTCATAATAGAGTTCCCATGCTAATGGGGAGCCCAAAAAGGGGCCCCAAGTTATGCCACTGAGTCCTGAATCCTCACTAGGGTAGAGAACTCACAGGGAGGTTGAACGCCCACATGAATGGGAGGGGGGAAGTGGTAGGCCCTGGGAGAAGATAGAAAGGGGGTGAGAGGGAGGGGGGAAGAAGGGAGAGTGCAATGGGGGACGATGCAGGAGGGGAGAGGGAGAGAAGGGGAGTATCTGTTGAGCTTGTATGATTAAGCAAAAATAAAATGCAGAATAATGAAAAAAGAAAGTTGCATACTTCCAACATATAGTAGTAGCATAGGATAAACGTCCCCATTCTGAAGGCAAGGATCAGGGCATAGAAAAAAAGTGTTGGACTAAAGAAAGAAAAAAATTCATTCGAGAAACCACTGAATCCTACAGTTCCTTTTGCCTAGCCAGTCTTATACAGTGTTAGAGCATAAATTCCAAAGATTCCAGCAGCCCAGATCCTATTGCCTTGCCAGCTGCTGTTTATATGATCTCTTACACTTGCTGTGAATAGTGTCAGGCAAGTATTCCCCACTCTTGACATCTCTAACTTTCTGGATTTTCCCTCACAATTTGAACTTTCTTGTTACAACTTACCACAACACCCTTCGGAAAAACTCAAAGAGAATGGGACACTGTCACACACTACCTGTTCTTCAAAGGTCTTCTTTGAAATGATGGGAAAAATATTCCATGAAGAACTTTTCTACCCTAAATGCCCCCCAAACTAGCATCATGTGGACAATGTCAAGGTTGGTCACTGACTTTGTCTGCATGGACAAAGGTGCCAATGCCCTATGAGTTGACAGGATGAATGAAGAGAGGAAATACTATTGCAGAAGAGTAATTTACTAGAAGCCTAAAGGATAACCAGAGAACCAGGGTCTTTGCTCTCAAACAGATGTCTTATTGGACAGGTGGGCTCTTTCTCATGTTCATGTGTCTGCACATCTTTTGCATTGCCCTGGTATAAAGATCTTGTCTTTTTTTTTTTTTTTTACTGATGCTGTCTTCTTAAGCAGCCTCTTCTTTCTTGTCTACAACTTTAAATATGTTTTTCTTACAAAATTATAAATGTCAGATCTCTCTCCTCTGCTATGTGCTCCTGATTCTCACCATAAAACTGACTAATATGAAACAGCAATACCTGGACTTATTATAAGTGGAATGCCATGTTATACTGAAACTTCCTTTAGTAGATTAAGAGCCTGTTACATTTATAGTCAAATCCTCAACATATGCACAAAATGTACACAAGTTTTTTTAATTCAGTTTTAGTTTTTGTCTTTTGGCTAGGATGATGTAACATGAGTTATCTGTAATTCAAATTGCAATAAAACCATTATTTGTTTCAGAATCCTAGCAAACACAATGTTTACTGTCTATATTTTAATATGCATTTTTATCTTTGGAAGTACTGTTTATAGCACTCTAGGTTTTATTCTACTCTTTTCTTCTAAATTCTTCCTGCATGCAGATTCAGACTTCTGAAACACATTGTCTGATATAATGACTGTAATAATCTCACTTCTTGGTACTAGTTTCTGTGCTAATCAGATTTCTACCACAGTGACTCAATACCTGGAATAAATAAGTTTCAAAAGGAAAAGCATGTTTTGGTTATCTGTTTTAGAAGTTTTGATCCTCAGGACCATGTTGTTGCTTTGGGCTTGTGGTAAGATAGAATTATTATGATAGTGGACATGTGGTAGGGAAAATAGAAAATTGCATGATGCCCAGAAGATAATGAAAAAGAAAGAAAATGTGACCATTTCCAATGACCTAAGAGACTTAATATTTTAAATGCTCTACTTTTTCCAATAGACTGGTGATTAAACCTTCATCACATAAACTATGAGGGATATTTAAAATCCAAACCAAATCCATGTGACAAATGTACACAAATTTGGAGTTCATGGGTATTTAATTATCAACAGGATGTTTTCACTTCATTGTTTGCATCTTCATTGTCTTCTTCTAATACTAGTATAAAAACTAAATTTCTTACTTTGTGTATTTGCACATGTGTGTCTATGTTGAGTGTATAAGAAGACACTTAAATGTGTGCTTTTGAGGATGCCCAAGGGTGACATTGGGAATCATCCTTGATTTTTTTCTTCTTCTTAATGATTTATTATTTTGCTCTGGGCTTTTCTTAAAGGGCTGGCATTAACTGCCTGGTATTTTTATGTGGGATCCTGGGATTCAAACTCAGGTTCTTTTGCTTGTGAGGCAAGGGCTTTAAATCCCTGATGTCCCCAGGACTCAACTTCTTAAATTTTTAAACAAACACTCTATGGCTTACTCTAAAAGCTCCATCATTCTCTTTTATACTTATGATGTAATCTTTTCTATGTTAGAAATTTTATTTTCTGCATGTTCAGGAAATATTCCTGTCTTAGGGCTTTTGTACTTGCTGTGACTTCGGTCCTAGATGGTGTTCACTGAGATAAGCACCAGACTTTCTCACCTATTTACAGAAGTAATTTGAAAGTCACCATTTTGGTCTCATACAACAAAGAAACATTAAGATTTGTTCCCATTATTTGATAAACCTTTGTGGTGTGCAGATTATTCACTCCAATCTCTATTAGCTGTCTGCCCTACTTCCTTCCTCTCTATACTTATCTCTATCTAATCTGTATATCTATCATGTTATCTATCAATCTCTAAATCTCTAAAACTTGTATCTATTTCTAACTCAGTATGTTCCTTTCATATTTCATTTCTGCTGATTATCATTTAATTTCATGTTTTTCCTACAAAAATGTAAGTCCCAAAAGTTCAAATAGTTTTGTTCATTTTGCATCTACAGGTGACTAGAAAAATGCCTGGCAAATACACATGAACACACAGAGGACTGCACTAAATTAAGGTTCATATATGTACATTTCTTAACACACTCCGTATTTAATAGTGATTTATGGAGAATGTAAGCATGCTCAGCTTCTTAGTACCAAGAGAAGGAATACAGTTGTCCTTCACAAGTAATTGTTACACTAACGGTAAATGTCTTATCTTCAGAAACTAAAGCTAATTTGAAACTTCCCAAAAGGAGATAGTGAAGCAAAACAGTGAAAAAGCCCTGCTCTGGAAAATATTATTAAGATGTTCATTTAACCATGTTTAACATCATTCTAGTTTTCACATAAGTCAATTACGAAGTCACTTAATGACAAGATTGCCTTCTTTCCCTTCTGGATGATAGCATTCTATGACACATATTTACCTTTTGAGTAGCTTCAACTTTACAGGCCGAGGACCAGACACATTTGTTGTTCATCTGAAGTTTCCTTAGCTATCCATCACAGGATTGGTAAAGTCTAAATCAAAGGCATGTCTCCCAAGATATTTTGGTTTTAGGTGTTGTATGATCACTTTTTCTGAAGAGACTTCATACCGCCATCTATCCACTCCATCCACTCAAGATAGGAGTTCAACAACTGAACAGAGTAACTATGCCAAGGCCAAATTTGACTAGTCAACAAGTTAATTGGTATTTTTATTTAGCAATATGGGTAATAGTTACTTATAGAAGCATGGGTAATTCAAAGGCAACAACATCACCAGAAAAAAAACCTCTCACCCCTGAATGCTTAAGACTAACAGAAGCTGCAAACCTGGAGCTGTCTGCTGTGTGATTTACTAAGAGAATCTTCTTCAGGTTCTGAACTGCTCCAGGGTCTCTCTCTCTTTCTCTCTCTCTCTCTCAAACACATACAAACACACACACACACCCGGACTATTCACTCCCTCCCCACCCCCACCCCCTCCTTCTCAGCAGCCTCTTCCACACTTGACTGGAATTGGCTGAAACTGCTTAGTGGTCTCCCTTTATCTGCTTGGCTGGCAGGACAGTCTCCTCCCCCAGCTGTTGTTCACTGTTTTTCCACATCCTAGAGGAAGCCACTCCCCAGCATGTCAGTTTCAGCAACTTCCTGACCCTAAAAGAACTGTTTACGAACAAAGTCTAGGATGGTATCATGCTGTGCCCAGAGGAAAAACACCATATAACTCATGGAGATAATTTGAGATCTGATACCTCTACCAGAAGCTTCCAGTCTAACATCTTACCCCAAATGAGAAAGTGCGTATCATGGTAATGTACCACACCAATGAACAGTGCCCAAAACACTTTGTATTCAAGACTACTCTGGATTGTGTTTTGCAGTGATTTTTACTAAACATACAAAAATAATTTTATTTTTTATACAGCTGTAACTGATTTTTTTATGGAAACAAAAATCCTCAAATGTTCTACTATTCTCATTCCTAAACTGTAAGAATCAAATTAGTGCATTTTTGGATTGCATTTATGTGAGAATTGGTATTTATGTTAATTTTAAAAACTGCTGCTTGTTTTGCTAATTTGAGTAAATTTAAAAAAAATTAGTGTTTTTGGCTTGTCATTAGAACAAAATTTCTAATTTCTGAAAAGGCACAAAACATATTTCTTGTATTTTGTACTATTTTTTATATTTTATTTACTTGAGAAAGAAAAAGATAGAAGAAGAGAGAAAGAGAGGAAAAGAGAAGGTAAAGAGATAGAACTTTCATTTCATGCTATATTAGCAGTTATAAGAACTATTGGAAGTTAATTTTGTTCTTCCAACACAGGTCTACAGATATGCAAGCAAGCAAATTCATGCACACAATCATACTACCTGCTGAGCCATGGCACCAACCCATGTACTATATATTTAAGAGAAGCAGCATTATTATCTTTGATGACTGCAATAAAAATGTCCATTAACTCTTTAAAGAAGAGGTTTTAAAAGATATGGAATCAACTCAAATGCCCAACAGTTGATGAGTGGATAAGGAAAATGTGGTACATTTATACAATGGAATACTACTCAGCCATCAAAAAAGATGAATTAATGAAATTTGCCAGGAAATGGATGGAATTAGAAAAAATTTATATTCAGTGAAGTATCCCAGCCACAGAAAATTAAGCACCATATGTACTCTCTAATAGGTGGATCCTAGTATTAACCCACTTAGTGACACACTCAAAGATAAATCTCTGTAATACCTACAGTAATTGCAAAGATTATAAACAGCAGGGAAGGGGAAGGAGGGCACCGCCAGAAACAAGGAGAGAGGGGATCATGCTATGGCAGAGAAAATAGGCCACCATCAAGGACTGCAAGTAAGTAATGAGACATCTGGTTAAGCTCACAGACTCTCCTTCCTGGTCATTTGTAACTGATGGGGTATGATCTCACCAGAAAAGGAGGGCATAAAGTCTGGGAGATAAGTCTTGCAAATGGGAGACTGACCCCCCCCCTCACTGCAGCCTCCTACTCTTATTCTATCTACCTTTGTATCTACTCTTATAATAAGACTCTATTTTAACAGCCTTTTATCTCTGGCTAGGAGGTGACATCCAATGCCCATCAGGATGGAGCCAAGGGCAGTGCAGGAACAGCAAAAGTGGAAGAAAAAAAACATAATTCAGAACATCAGAAACCCTACATTAATCTCCAGGAACCAAGCCAACCTAATCTGTCTCCATCCTAAAGCTCAGGGAAATTTGCAGAAGAGGGGGCAATAAGATTGTAAGAGCCTACCACTAATGCTCATTGTTTTAACAAAAAAAAAACAAAAAAAAAACATAAAAATTCTTGCATACCTTGTTCAATTGGAGAATTTTAATGTTTTTCATTTATTATTGTAAAACCAAGGACAATTTTACAACTTTTTTGTGCGTAGCTTTTACACGTAGGGCAATCTGTCTTTAAGTAGGGGTAAATTACTCTTAAAAAATGAATCTTAGATAGTTTCCCCTTCAAGTCAAGCATCTTGTTGTTTAAATAAACTTCTTTTTTAAAATGAAAAAAAAAAAAGATTGTTAAGAGCCTAAAGATGGGAAGGAGCAACGATATGCAAAATACTCCACACAAGTTAGGGAAGAAGTAATCATAATAGGACTTTGCATGACCTGTGCAATGACCAACATATCATTGACCTCCCAAAGTCTAGCATGGATCACAGGCACTAGGATCCTTAGAGGCAAGGATCCTAACAGCCACAATAGTGTTCCATACTAAAGGAGAACACAAGAAAGAGCTCTAGGCAATGCTACTGTGTCCTTACACCTCATCAGAGAGGAGGACCCAGAGGGAAGTTTGGCATGCACACTAAAGGATGCTCCAGAAATGGGGGGGGGGGGCACTGGGAGAAAGGGAGGAAAGGGGGAAAGAAAGGGGAAAAGGGGGAGGGAGCAAAGGGATCCAGGGAGAGGTGGAGGGAGGGAGGAGAATGGGGTACCTATCAAGTTTGTATGAGTGGAAAAAATAAATAAAAAAGAAGAGGCTTTAGTTTCTGCAGTATCAAATACTCAGCCAACATTACTATGCAACTTCATCTTTGTCTTTTATTAAATGCTAAAGTTGTAAATGCCAAAGAATTGTTCTAAAGTAAATTTTTTATCACTTACCAGCCAATGTTTAACTAGCATTTCATCTCAATATATATTCCTGCTACTAAAATGCATTCTTGATCCAAATAATTTACAGAAACAAGAGGATTGTAATTCCAATTTGTATTTTCAGATTACAGTCCATTATGACAAGGTTACTGGCCACACAATATATAGAGGAAGATCTGAGGGAGGGGCAAGGACCCAAGAATGTTTTCTAGCCTGTTAGTCTTTGACTAGTTTTCTATCTTTTTCATTTGTCCATGGAATGGTCCTACTCATCATACACCAGGTCTTCCCACACAAATTTGAAAATTTTCAACAGAGTTACTCAGATTTACCTTTGCTTTGTAATTCTTCAGTAGTGTGGTTTAAAGGCTCAATTCTCAGCTATCAATTTACCATCTGGAACTACATGCAACACATACTTATTTTATATACATAGAGACCAAATGTAATGTAAAAATTTCTCTGGTGAGAAGTTGTTAGTAGTGTGAAAGTTTAAGAAATCCTGACTTAAGGGGTGCTTTGGTTATTCACATGACATAAAAAACTTCTTTTTCTGGCACTCCACATTATGGTCAAATGAAATGACTGTACTGTTTTGTTAGAAGATGTAGTAGCCATCCTGCATGGTTGCTGATAACTGATAGATGATGGTGGGGGTGAACTGATCACCTAACGGTGACTACATACGAGAGAAAGAGAGAGAGAAAGAGAGAGAGAAAAAAGAAGAAGAAGAACAACAACAAGGGTAACAGGAGGAGGAGGAAGAAGAAGAGCCTAATAATCCAATATTCCCTTTGTAGATACCCTCTGATTAGGAGATCTACCAACTGGCTAATCATCTTCAAGTTTTCATGACTTCCCAACAGCATCTTGGGCTGGGCACCCAAATTTTAACACATCAAATAGGAGGCAAAACTAGACTCATAGATATATGCAAAATTAATTATATCACATCAAATAGGAGGCAAAGCTAGACTCACAGATACATGCAAAATTGTCATTGGCTAAATTATGACAGGAAGATCTGTGAATTATACATGCTTGAAAAGCCCAGTTTTTCTTAAATGTCATTAAAATTCCTTGTAACAGGAGTGCTCAAATCACCCTTTAACAAATACATGTTCATAGGGTTAAAGTTTGCATGTAACAGAAAGCCACAAGAAGAAATAAATATCTTGTAGTACTGACTATTTAGAATAAAAGGAAAAGGGAAAAATGTCTTGACAAACTTGATAATTCTGAAGTCCAATTATCTACATAAATATTTTTGTTTCCTAGTTTGTTCTGTTGATTGAATCCAAGACCTTGTCTTTGTTGTGTGAACACTATGCACCTCTGGCATTTAAAAAGACTTTAAAATTTGATACAGAATGAATGTACTACATTAAAATTAATTGAGTCTTTATTTTCTATCCTAGCCCAGAAAGAGGATGTTGGGTAGAATGCTTTATAGGTAAGACCGGAACATCAAATAAATAATTAAAAAAAGTGATGCTTGATTAAAAGTACAATTCGAGTATCATGCATTTTAATGTACTAAGCATCATGGTTAAATCGTCAGCAAAGAAAGAAGACTCAGTTTGTTATAATAGAGTGTTAAAATACACTGAGACTGAAGCACTATCATAGTGAATATTTCTTATGTAAAAGTTAAAGTTTCAATAATAAAATAAAATGTGATGTTGACCTGCATTTTTAAACTGAATTGATTCTGGTCATTTTTGTATACTCCTTCATTCATTTTTATTTGCATATTAACTTCCTGACAACTTTTTTTCTTCTTCTAGAAGATATTGTTCTTGGTTAAGTTTCATCATAGTGATATTTTTCTTTTATGGATTTAATCCATTATCTCATGTTGTGTGTTCCTCAAGACACTGATTTTTGAATGTGTATGAGTTAATGCTTGATTTTAATTTACTAATTTCATTGTATGGGTAGTTTTGGAGATCACCCCTCTTTCTGATGTCTTTTAAAGAAGTGCTCTCTCATTAATCAAGTGAGGGAAAACATTGGTAAAGTTTCTGCAAGACTTCTTCAATAGTATATTCAAGATTTGGTAATGTAATTAATTAAATTAAATAAATCAGTAGAAGGCAATCATATTGGTTGGACTTCATTTAAATTATTATAAAAAAGAATTGTTTTCTTGAGTTCATGGTTGTTCAGAAAGTGAAAATAAGCATAATCTGGATAATGTCAATAAGAAAAAAGGGTAAATTGGGAATGATGCATGTGACATCATCCGTTTAACACCATAGTGCCTGATTTAGTTGAGAAAAAATAGAAACGTTTAAGTGAAAAATGTTATCACTGACAATGTAATCAAGCTTTCAAAACACAATGAAAGGGGAATAAATGTCATGGTATTCTCCTAGAAAACAGTTTGAAAATTATGATACAAACTTCTTTTAGCATAAATGAGCAAATACACATATATGTATTATGTACAATTAGAAAAGGGGAAGAAACACAAAAACTTACATGCTCAGGAAATCTAAAGAACAAAGTGAATATCCTTGAAGACTGATTTTTGTAAACTGCTTTAAATTACCACAAGTTATCAAAAAGTCACTTAAGTATAGTATAACTACAAAATAATTGAAAACATCATTTTGGGCAATTTTGATTTTTTTCCATTTATTATACTCTCATGAAAGTCATTAGTTCATTTAGGTGTCATTGAGCATTTAGATATTAATTTCATCAAATTCATCATCAAGTGAATTGTTTACTGGAATAATTCAACTGTTCTGTATCAGTGTATAATTAAGAATGGCTGAATTTGCAGGCTATTCGATCTGTAATACCCTGAAGCAGTCAGTGGAAACTCATATTGAGTTCAAATATATAGATACTGGCCAATGAGACAGAGCAGTGGGTAAATACCTGCTCACAAACCTGGCAGCGTGAGTTTCATTTCTGAAAGTCCACATGTTCTATTGCTCTATTCTCTCTCTCTCTTTCTCAAATAAATGTTTTAAAATATATATATAGTTATGCATCTAGTCATCTAATCATACAAAAGTACTTTTTAAATCTCTACAATTATGTGATATCTTTTATCTTTTAAGATATTTAAAAGTGACATATTTATTTAATATTATACTACATATTCAAATGCTTATTTATACAACTAATACAGTTCTTTAAGGGGATACCAAGGCAGCATTTGCTGCTCTGAGTTAATTTTGTATCATATGACTTCAAGTTCATACTCATTTTAGATGAGTTTGGGATTAAGCATCAAAGAGATATACAGTCACATTAATGAAATGTTACTTCTTTCTGACAAAATGGGTTTTCTCAAAAGGATCAGACTGCATGTTGCAAAGCAGAAGAAAAGCCAACAACATTAAAATTAAGTCAATTAGAGTAAATGAAGCAGGTGTTTGGCAACTGTGAATGTAAACAAACATTAACATTGCCATCCAAGCCAAAATTTTTATTTATTCATACCTATTGTTCAGATAATCTTGTTCATGTGTATAATTAAAAATAAACATTGGAAAACCTCTGAATATGGGTCAAAGTGGCAAACTAAATTAAAATTAGTCCTCTTGTCTTTGTGTATGTCTCTTCTTCCCTTCTTTCTCTATTATTCATTATGTGCATATATATATCTGTATAATTTGTATATGAAAAATTAATGTATCTCTTAAGGCATATAACTATAACTATGATACTATTGACAATAGTGATGTGGATACATGGAAATATTTCCCTGGCTTGTTAGATATGAACATTGAGATGTGAACATTTGTGCTGTTAAGACAAAAAGGATAGTATGGGGCTAGAGAGATGGCTCAAGAGTTAAGACTCTGTATCACATGCAGAAGGTCCTGAGTTCAGACATCAGGTCCCATATAAAAATGCTAGGAAGAAATGGCGGTAGCTGCACTTCTGGCCTTGGTTGGTGGAGCATGGGAAATCCCAGAGTAAAGCAAGAAGGAGATAGAATCAATTCGGGATGATACTCAGAGTAGCCTTTGGTAATCCACAGGGATATCCATCTGATGCGCGCGCGCGCACACACACACACACATACACACACACACACACACACACACTAAATAAATATTTTTTAAAAAATGGTAGTAAGCCGTGAAGTTACTCACTGCAAGTAACTAGAAGGATCTGAGTTCAGTAGGACATCTGTATAATATCCCCCTTGGGACATGAAGGCAGGAGAATGAGGAGCTCAAATTCATCCTAGGCCAATTTGTGCTGCATGAGACTTTTTATAAAGAATACAAAAGAAAAGGAAGCAGGGGAGGATGAAGAAGAGAAAGAGGATGAAGAACAAACAGCAGCAACAAGGGTATAATATGAGGCAGAAATAATTCTCTGCACCAATGAAATTGGTCACTACTATGAATAACCAAAATGGAGACAAAGGATGAAAATGGTGCTATCCTGATTTAATTAAAAGTGAAAATTATTTGTAAGAATACCAAACTTGAACGCTCATAGAACTTTAGTACATGACTGGCTGGCTTACATATAGATATCTAGAATTCATACCTCCTAAATTGCATGAGCTTTAACAAGGACATATTTGTGCTTTAAGTGATATAGCTAGGGGTTGTCCAAAAATTAGTCACATGACTGGATAGAATCACTTGTTCTGGGACATCTTAAAAACGACAACAAAAAAGCACATTAATCAATTCATTCTCTGATAAAAAGTTGACTGCACTTTCACTTTGGCCAACTGAAGACCTTTGAATTAATTTTATCGTGTTTACATTTATTTTGTTTTAGACTGGTTTATTATACTACACACTTAAATTTAAATGATAGTGCCCTTTCTCTGGAAAAGGCTTAATGTGTTTGGTCATACTTAGTAGACAATGCCAGTATTTTTGGTTTTGGTTTTGCTCTTTGATTTTTATTGATATGTTATCTTTTCTCACACATTTTATTTTTTTTCCTAATCATACAAGTGCAATAGGTGCCTCCATCCTTTCCCTCCCTCTTCTCCCCTCCCCAGTTCCCCCTTGCACTCTCTCTCCTTCCCCCTTTCCTTTTACTCCCTTTCCCCCTCCCCTTCTCCCAGTGCCTCCCCCTTCCTCCCTCCCATCCCATGGAGCATCCTATAAGCTCTTTTTTAAAACATGGTATGTGATTACTTTTTATCTCTCTCTCTCCCTCTGTCTCTATCTATCTATCTATCTATCTATCTATCTATCTATCTATCTATCTATCTGTCTGTCTGTCTATCTACCTATCTCTCTACCGATCTATCTCTTTATCTATTTATCTGTCCCTGTGGAGGACCAAGGATGACTTTAGGAATCATCCTGGATTGCTCCTTTTTGCTTCTCTCCAGGTTTTTCCAAGTTCCGCCCAACAGGCCAGAAGTGCAAGCTGCTGCCATTTCTACCTGAATGCCAGTATTTTGAAGAGGAATTTATCTCCTCCACCATGTGGTCTCCAGGAATCAAACTTAGCTTACCTTGTTTGCCTGGAGTACCTTTACCCACTGTGCTACTTCACGTGCCCTGAAATACAATTTTTTTAATGAAACAAAAGTGACCTATATTTGAAAATATTTCTAAGGAGACTGATTTGTAAAACTATGAGATTATCTAGATATGTGTTTCTGTTTATTTTAAAGGTTTATATTTTCCTATTTGAAGCAATGTGAGGGACGGTTATATACCCTGGCCTAAAGTGATGGTCAAAAGTGATATTTTAAAGTGTTTTGTATTTATTTCTCAGATATTTAGAAAAATCAGTTGTCATGTATTCATAGACTAGAATATCTAGAAACCTCATTCTTATTTCATCATTCATATCTGACTGTAAGTTGTAAAGAAGAGGAATATAAGTTAATTCAACAAATTCATGTTCAATAGATTCAAGATAAAGTGTTAAATGTTTCAGTATGAAGTATTTTGGAAAATCAAAAAGAGGTATTAATGAAATTTGCTGGGAAATGGATGGAATTAGAAAAATTATATTAAATGAAATATCCCAGACACAGGAAATTAGACATCATATGTACTCCCTAATAAGTGGATCCTAGCTCCAAACCCACTTAATGATATATTCAATGGTAAATCTCTGTAATACCCACTGTAATTGCAAAGAATTATAAATAGGAGGGAATAAGAACGAGGACCCCAACAGAAAGGAAGATAGGGGAACATGCGTCAGTAGAGAAAATAAGCCACAGTCATGAATTGCATGCAAGAAGCTAGACATCTGGTGCAGCTCACTTTCACTTCCTTTCCTGGTCACTTGGGACTGAACAGGTTTGTTCCCACCAATCAGGGAGTATATAGGGGCTGGTAGATAGATGGTAACCATCTCCTCTTATAATAAGTTCTTTATTTAAACAGTCTTTTATCTTTGGTTAGGAAGTGATCTTCAATACCAATCACTATGCAACCAAGGGCAGTGCAGGAATAGCAAAACTGAAAACAACAACAAACCATAATTCAGAACACCAAAGACCCTATACTATTTACCTGGAAGCAGACCAGCCAAATCTCAAAGCTCAGGGAACATTACAGAAGAGGGGACAGCAAGATTGTAAGATCCTAAAGATGGGGAGGACCAAAGATATGCAAGATACTCCATACATGTTAGGGCTGCAGCAGCCAGCATTATACTTTGCCTGACCTATACAATGGCTGACATGTCAATGATCCCCCAAAGTCTAGCAGGAATCACAGGGAAGAAGGTTTCAGGAAGTAGGATCCTTAGAGGCAAGGGGTAAATAGAGTCATAATAGAGTTCCCATGATAACAGAGAGCCGAAGAAGTGGCCCCGGGATATGCCACTGAATCCTGAACCCTCACTATGGTGGACGAGTCAGAGGGAGGTTTGGTGCCCACATAACCAGATGCTCCATGAGATGGGAGGGAAGAAAGGGGAGGCACTGGGAGAATGGGAAGAAGTGAGGGGGGTAAAAGGAAGTGGGGAAGGAGGGAGAGTGAAATAGGGGATGATGAGGGAGGAAAAGGGGGAGGGAGAGGATGGGGTACCTATTGAGCTTGTATGATTAGCTTAATTATGTCTAATAAGTTGATAAAAAAGAAAAAATATTTTGGCAAGAGAGAAATAAAGAGTTTTTGCATTTTTACTGAATTTATAAAGAACATATAGCAAGTATTTTTCAGCAGTATTTTTCTTGGGCATAATTTTAAAAAAATGGTAAAGTAATAAGTAAGACCAAGGTTCTACAAGGATCTTTTCACGAACATCAAAGTATTCAAAACTAGTAAATAATGTTAAGAGAAATAAATGTGAAAAACTGTTATTATTTGAGATATGCCTGTCTACAGAAAGCCAAAAGATCTATTCAGACAATAAGAACTCCCCAGGACAGAGAGTTACTTATACTCACTAATCCTTCACATTAAAAAAAAGAATTCTAGCAATATGCGATGAATCAAAATTATGCAGAAAGAAGTACAATAAATTGCTTCAACAAATGTTAAGGAAAATTTATAAAATTTTATCTAATGTTACAATGGATGACATAAGTAGTGATAAAAGTGATAATTTTAATAGCAAACAATGATGATCAAGCTATTTTGGAAAAGTTGATAAATGTTACACCATTAAGAGATTGTCCATGTAGTAAAAAATAAAGTTCAGTAATTGATAAATAAAATGTGAATGCATAAAAATGGTATTGGGGCTGGGGTGATAGCTCATTGGGTAGCAATCTTCCTGTTAAATTGTGAGGATCTGAGTATGAATCTCCAAAATCCATGTAAGAACAGGGAGAGTATCCAGAATCCTAGTTTCTTTGGCAGGATGGGAAACAGATACACAAGAATCCCCAGAAGCTGAGAGACCAACTAGCTTGGCCTACGAAATTCTGGGATTGGATTCTGATTTATACTTGCCTGTGGTAGCAAGCATGTGCTGGCCTTCATACACACAAATATGTACACACATCACACATATATAAGAACATACACTCAATGGGGAACAATTGGAAGCATTCCCACTTTGATCAGGAACCAGACAAGGCTGTCCACTCTCACCACTTCTATTCAATATTGTACTTGAAGTCTTAGCTGAAGCCATAAAACAAGAAAGGGACATAAGAGGGATTCAAATCGGCAAGGAAGAAGTCAAGTTATCCCTATTTACAGATGACATAGTCTTATACCTGAGTGACCCCAAAAACTCCACCAGGAAGCTCCTGGAACTAATTGAGAAGTTCAGAAGGGTGGTAGGATACAAAATAAATGTGCGAAAATCAGAGGCCTTCCTATATGCCCAGAATGAAAGAAGTGAAAAAGCCTTGAGAGAAACAATTGCATTTACTATAGCCCCTAAAAAAATGAAATACTTTAGTATAAACCTAACCAAGGAGGTAAAAGACCTTGACAATGAAAACTTTAAAACCCTAAAGAAAGAAATAGCAGAAGACACCAGAGAGTGGAAAGACCTCCCTTGTTCCTGGATTGGCAGATTCAACATCGTAAAAATGACCATCTTACCAAAGGCAATATACAAATTCAATGCTATACCAATTAAAATCCCAAAGCAATTCTTCAAAGAAGTTGACCAAACAATCTCAAAATTCATATGGAGGCACAAAAGACCCAGGATAGCAAAGACAATCCTGAGTAATAAAAACAATGCTGGAGGTATTACCAAACCAAACCTAAGTCTGTACTACAAATCCATAGTTATAAAAACATCCTGGTACTGGCTCCAAAATAGACACACAGATCAATGGATAAGGATGGAAGACCCAGATATAAGCCCACAAAGTTACAGCCATTTGGTCTTTGACAAAGGGGCCCAAAGAATCCAATGGAAAAAGAACAGCATCTTCAACAAATGGTGCTGACGAAACTGGATCTCCACATGCGGAAGATTAAAGCTGGACCCGTACTTGTCACCATGTACAAGACTTAATTCCAAATGGATCAAGGACCTTGATATCAGGCCAGAGACTATAAAAACCATAGTTGAAAGGATAGGGAACTCCCTCGAGCTGATTGGGCTAGGCCAACATTTCCTAAACAGACATCCAATGGCACAGTCACTGCTACCAACTCTCAACAGTTGGGATCTTGTGAAATTAAAGAGCTTCTGTTCAGATAAAGAGATTGTAACACGAGCTCAAAGGCAACCCACAGAATGGGAGAAAATCTTCACTAACCACATATCTGATAGAGCTCTACTGTCCAGAGTGCACAAAGAACTTAGAAAACTAAACACCAAGGAAACTAATGGCCCAATTAATAAACTGGGCCCTGGAACTTAAAAGAAATTTACCAGGAATGAAATTAGAATGTCTAACAAATATCTTCAAAATTGGTCCACTTCTTTAGCCATCAGGGAAATACAAATCAAAACTTCCCTGAGATATCATCTCACCCTGGTCAGGATGGCAAAAATCCACAATACAAACAACACCAAATGCTGGAGAGGATGTGGAGAGAGGGGAACTCTCCTACATTGCTGGTGGGAATGCAGGCTCATACAGCCACTCTGGTGAGCCGTCTGGAGATTCTTAAAGAAATTAAAGATTGAAATGCCGTTTGACCCTGCTATTCCACTTTTGGGAATAACTCCCCATACAGCAGAGGTTCACCTCGATAGCACAAGCACGACCATGTTCATAGAATCACTGTTTACAATAGCAAAGTCATGGAATCAACCCAAATGTCCAACCGTTGGTGAGTGGATAAGGAAACTATGGTACATCTATACAATGGAGTACTACTCAGCCATCAAAAATGATGAATTACTGGAATTTGCCAGGAAATGGATGCAATTAGAAACAATTATATTAAGTGAAGTATCCCAAACCCAGAAAATTAAGCACCGTATATACTCCCTAATAGGTGGCTCTAGTACCAAACCCACCCAGCCCACCTTGAGACACTCATAGGTAAATCTATGTATTACCTACAGTAATTGCAAGGATTATGAAAAGGATAGATGGGGTTGGAGGGCCACACCAGAAACAAGGAGAGAAGTGACCATGTTACAGTAGAGAAAATAGACCTCCATCAAGGACTGCAAGGGGTGACATACAGTGCCCAGCAGGATGGAGTGAAGGGCATTGCAGGAGCAGCAAACCTGCAAAAGAAAATCAACAAACCACAATCCAGAACTTCAGATACTCTATATCAACCACCTAGTACTAGGCCAGACTAATCTCTCCCCATCCTGAAGCTCAGGGACATTTGCGGAAGAGGGGGCGGTAAGATTATAAGAGCAAAAGGATGGGAGGAGCAATGATTTGCAAGATACTCCACACAAGTTAGGGCCGAAGCAATCATAATTGGACTTTGCATGCCCTGCGCAATGTGCAACACACTATTGACCTCAGAAGGCTAGCATTTGCTAAAGGCACCAAGATCCTTGGAGGCAAGGGATTGGCAGCCACAGCAGTGTTCCTATGCTTAAGGGGAACACGGGAAAGTGTTCAGAGAAATGCCACTGGGTTCTTGTACGTCATCGGAGAGGAGGGCTCAGAAGAGAGTCAGGCATGCACAAGAAAGGACTCTCCGGGAATTGGGGCGGGAGGCACTGGGGGATGGGGAGGGAGGGATGAGGGGAGGGACAGCAGGGGGTTGGGGGGGAGGGAGTGAGGGAACTGGTGTAACTATTAAGTTTGTATGAGCTGAAACAATAATAAAAAATGTATTAAAAAAAAAGAACATAGGGGGCTGGAGAGGTGGCTCAGGGGTTAAGTCTCCGCCTTGCAGGCGGAAGGTCCTGAGTTCGGATCCCAAATCCCACGTATAGACGCCAGGTGGAAGCGGGGGCGGCCTGCGCTTCTGGTCCTGGTAGGGCGGAGCCTGTGAATCCCAGGGCAGAAGGAGATAGAGGCGTCCATGGTGGTTCGGGAATTCGTCCGTGGTTCTACACACACACACACACACACACACACACACACACACACAGACGCGCGCGCACATACACACGCATATGCACACAGTTGAATAAAAAAAAAAAAAAAGAACATATACAGGCCATGCCCCAGTTCTCAGGTGAAGTGCTCCACCATCACCATCATCCTCTCTGCCCTTTCTCACCCCCCAGGATGCTAGCAGTCCAGGGAAGACACACTGATTCTCAGCCAGCCTGAGCAGCAAAAGGATGGGAGGAACAACGATTTGCAAGATTCTCAACAATAGTTGGGGCCAAAGCAATCATAATGGGACTTTGCATGCCCTGCGCAATGTCCAGAGCACTGTTGCCCTCATAAAGCCTAGCATCTGTTAAAGGCACCGAGACCCCTGGAGGCAAGGGATTGACAGCCATAGTAGTGATCTTATGCTTAAGGGGAACAAGAGAAAGGGCTTATGGAAATGCCACTGGGTCCTTATATGTCATCGGAGAGGAGGACCCAGTGGAGAGTTAGGCGTACACAATAAAGGACTCTCTGGGAATTGGGGGGAGGCACTGGGGGAAGGGGAGGGGGAGGAGGGGGTTCGGTGGGAGGAGGGGGGAGGGAGGGAACTGGTAAAAAAATTTTAAAATGTATAATTAAATTTTTAATAAAAAAAAATTAAAAAAAATGTCAATCCAGGCTGATATACCTGGTGAAACTATCCGTCATGATCAAGGGAGAGAGAAAAGTTTTCAAGCACAAAGACAACTTGAAGTCTTATATGTCTGCCAAACCAGGCCTTCAAAAAATGTTAGAAATCATATTCAAGCTTGAAGAGAAGAGCAAGCTTATCCAGGAAGACAGAAGGGAAGTATAATACCACCAAAACCTAAAAGAAAAAAAATGCACTTACAAAAGCCATTAAACATAAAAAATGTCCAGAATTATAAATAATTTCTCCATTATAACATTAAATGTCAAAGGAATTAACTCTATGATCAAGATACACAGATTACAAATTTGGATTAAAAATCACAACCCATCAATCTGCTGCTTGCAGGAAACTCATCTCATCACAAAAGATAGGCATGCCCTAAAAATAAATGGCTGGTCAACAATTCTGCAAGCTAATGGAACCAGGAAACAGACAGGTGTAGCTATTATGCTATCGAACAAAGTGGACTTCAAATTAAAAAAAAAAAATCATAAGAGACACAGATGGATCCTACATTTTAGTCACAGGTACAATTCATCAGGAAGACTTCACAATACTGAACATACATGCACCCAATATGGGCTTCTCCACATTCATTAAGCAAATCCTACAACATCTAAAGTGACAAATCAACCCCAAAACGATAATTCTTGGGGATTTCAACACCACCCTCCCAACATGGGATAGATCAACAGGTCAAAACCTAAACAGAGATACATTGGAACTTAAACTCTTACTGAAATGGACCTTACAGATCTCTATTGAATTTTTCATCCATGCACCAAAGAATACACATTTTTCTCGGCAGCATATGGAACTTTCTCCAAAATAAAGCACATATTGGGCCACAAAACGAATCTCCACATACACAGAAAAGGTGAAATTCTAGCCTGTACCCTATCAGACCACCATGGTCTAAAGTTTGACATCCATGACACAACAAACAACAGAAAATACACTAACTCCTGGAAAATAAACACTATGATACTGAATGAGAATTGGATTCAGGAAGAAATTAAAAAGGAAATTCAAGATTTTATGGAAGCGAATGATAATGAAAATAAAACATCAAAATCTTTGGGACACAATGAAAGCTGTCTTAGGGGGTAAGTTCATAGCTCTTAATGCCTACATCAAAAAAAATGGAAACATCACAAATAAATAACAATGCAGCTTAAAGCTTTAGTGACACTAGAGCAATCTGATCCCAAAAGCATTAGAAGAGAGGAGATTAGCAAAATAAGGGGAGAAATATCTGAAATTGAGATCAGGAAAATGATACAGAGAATCAACCAGTCAAAAAGCCTGTTCTCTGAAAAAAATCTCCTAGCTAAATTAACCAATAGCAAGAGAGAGAAAACATAAGTTAGCAAAATTAGAAATGAAAATGGAGTTATCACTACTGATACCCAAGAAATTCAGAGTATTATAATGTCATATTTCAAAACCTTATACTCTGTGAAGTTTGACACCACAAAAGAAATGGATGAATTCCCAAGTAAGCACAACTTACCTAAATTGAATCAGGAAGTTTTGAATTATTTGAATAGTCCTATAACATAGGAAATTGAAGAATGTATTCTTGAATCTTCCTACCAAAAAACGTGCTCGACCAGATGGATTCAGCACAAAGTTCTACCAGACATTTAAGGACCAAATAACACGAATACTCCTTAAACTATTCCATCAAATAGCCAAGGAAAGAAGACTACAAAATTCTTTCTATGAAGCTAATATCGTCCTAATGCCAAAACCTAATAAAGATACATTTAAAAAAGAAAACTATAGGCCAATCTCTCTGATGAACACAGATGCAAAGATTCTCAACAAAGTCTTAGCAAATTGGCTTCAAAAACATATCAAAAAGATCATTCATGCTAATCAGGTAGGCTTTATCCAGCCACACAAGATTGGTTCAACATATGCAAGTCAATAAATGTAATTCATTACATAAACAAGTCCAAAATTCAAAACCACACTATACTCTCGATAAATGCAGGAAAAGCTTTTGACAAGATAACAGTCTTTTTTGTTAAAAACCCTAGAGAAAGCTGTAATGGAAGGAACCTTTACCAATATAATAAAAGCTGTATACAACAAGCCTACAGCAAGGATTATACTTAATAGGGAAAAACTTGAAGCATTCCTGCTTCAATGAGGGACTAGACAAGGCTGTCTCCTCTCACCATTTCTATTCACCATCATACTTAAAGTCTTAGCTGAAGCCATAAGACAAGAAAGGGACAAAAAAGCGATTCAAATCGGCAAGGAAGAAGTCAAGTTGTCTATTTGCAGATGACATGATCATATACCTGAGTGATCCTAAAAACTCCACCAGGAAACTCGTGGAACTAACACAGAAGCTCAGCATGGTGGCAGGATACAAAATAAGCATACAAAAATCAGTGGCCTTCCAGTATGCTCAGAATGTAAGAAGTAAAATAGGCCTGAGAGATAAAAAATCCCATTTACTATAGCCCCTAAAAAAACAAAATACCTTGGTATAAACCTAATCAGGAAGTAAGAGACCTTTACAATGAAAGCTTTAAAACCCTAAAGGAAGAAATAGCAGAAGACATCAGAAGGTGGAAAGACCCCCCATGTTCCTGGATTGGCAGAATCAATACCATAAAAATGACCATCCTACCAAAGGCGATGTACAGATTCAATGCTATACCAATTAAAATCCCTAACAATTCTTTAAAGAAGTTGACCAAACAATCTCAAAATTCATATGGAGGCATAAAAGATCCATCAAAAAAATCCTGAGTAGCAAAAACACTGCTGGATGTATCACCATAGCAAACCTTAATCTATACTACAAATCCATAGTAATAAAAACACCCTGGGAATGGCTCCAAAATAGACACACAGATCAATGGATAAGGGTTGAAGACCCAGATATAAGCTCACACAATTACAGCCATTTGATCTTTGTCAAAGGGGTCCAAAAAATCCAATGGGAAAAAAAAAAAAAAAAAAACAACATCTTCAACAAATGGTGCTGGAAAAACTGGATGTCCACATGCAGAAGACTAAAACTGGACCCATACTTGTCACCATGTAGAAGAATTAATTCCAAATGGATCAAGGACCTCGATATAAGCCAGAGACTCTAAAAACCTGAGTTGAAAGGGTAGGTAACTCTCTCGAGCTGATTGGACTAAGCCAACAGTTCCTAGTCGTAAATCCAATTGCAGTCACTACAATCAACACTCAACAGATGGGATCTTGTAAAATTAAAGAACTTCTGTTCAGATAAAGAGATTGCAACTCAAGCACAAAGGCAACCTACAGAATGGAAGAAAATCTTCACTAACCACATATCTGATAGAGCACTAGTATCCAGAGTGCAAAAAGAACTTAGAAAACTAAACACCAAGGAAACAAATGGGCCAATTAAAAAATGGGCTTTGGAACTTAAAAGAAATTTTACCTGGGAAGAAATTGAAAGGTCTAACAAATATCTTAAAAAATGCTCCACATCCTTAGCCATTAGGGAAATGAAACTCAAAATGTCCCTGAGATATCATCTCACCCTGGTGAGGATGGCAAAAATCCACAATACAAACACCACCAAATGCTGGAGAGGATGTGGTAAGAAGGGAACTCTCCTACATTGCTGATGGAAATGCAGGCTTATACAACCACTCTGATGAGCATTCTGATGATTCTTATAAAAGTTAAAGATTGAAATGCCATATGACCCTGCTATTCCACTTTTGGGAATAATCCCGCATACAGCAGAAATCCACCACAATGGCACAAGCATGACCATGTTCATAGCAGCACTGTTTACAATAGCAAAGTCATGGAATCAACCAAAATGCCCAACTTTTCAGGAGTGGATACGGAAAATGTGGTTCATTTATACAATGAAATACTACTCAGCCACCATTATTCACCTGGAACCAGGCCAGCCTAATGTCTCCCCATCCAAAAAGTCAGGGAAATTTGCAGAAGAGGGGGCTGTAAGATTGTAGGAGCCTAAAGATGGGGAGGAGCAAAGATATGCAAGATACTCCACACAAGTTAGGGCCAAAGTAATCATAATAGGACTTTGCATGATCTGCGCAATGACCAGTATATCATTGACCCCCCCCCCATAGTCTAGCATGGATCACAGGCACTAGGATCCTTATAGGCAAGGGATTAACAGCCACAATAGTTTTCCCATACTAAAGGGGAACACAAGAAAGAGCTCTAGGCAATGCTACTGTGTCTTTATACCTCATCAGAGAGGAGGACCCAGAGGAAAGTTTGACATGCACACTAAATGATGCACACTAAAAGATGAATTAATGAAATTTGCCAGGAAATGGATGGAATTAGAAAAAATTATATTCAGTGAAGTATCCCAGCCACAGAAAATTAAGCGCTGTATATACTCCCTAATAGGTGGATCCTAGTACCAAACCCACTTAGAGATACACTCAAAGATAAATCTCTGTAATACCTACAGAAATTGCAAAGATTATAAACAGCAGGGAAGGGGAAGGAGGGCTCTGCCAGATGCAGTGAGAGAGGGGATCATGCTATGGCAGAGAAAATAGGCCACCATAAAGTACTGCAAGGATGCAGTGAGACATCTGGTTAAGCTCACAAACTTTCTTTCCTGGTCGCTTACAACTAATGGGATTTATCTCACCAGTCAGGGAGGGCATAGAGGCTGGCAGGTAGATGCTGACCATCCTGCAAATGAGAGACTGACGCCCCCCTCACCGTGGTCTCCTACTCTTATTCCATCTACCTTTGAATCTACTCTTATAGTATGACTCTATTTTAACAGCCTTTTATCTCTGGCTAGGAGGTGACATCCAATACCCATCAAGATGGAGCCAAGGGCAGTGCAAGAACATCAAAACTGGAAAAAAAAAAAAAAAAACACACCATGTTCAGAACATCAGAGACTCTACATTATTCACCTGGAACCAGGCCAGCCTAATCTCTCCCCATCCTAAAACTCAGGGAAATTTGCAGAAGAGGGGGCTGTAAGATTGTAGGAGTCTAAGATGGGGAGGAGCAAAGATATGCAAGATACTCCACACAAGTTAGGGCCGAAGTTATCATAATAGGACTTTGCATGATCTGCGCAATTACCAGCATATCATTGACCCCCCCCATAGTCTAGCATGGATCACAGGCACTAGGATCCTCATAGGCAAGGGATTAACAGCCACAATAGTTTTCCCATACTAAAGGGGAACACAAGAAAGAGCTCTAGGCAATGCTACTGTGTCCTTATACCTCATCAGAGAGGAGGACCCAAAGAGAAGTTTGACATACACACTAAATGATGCTCCAGGAACAGGGACTTGGGGACACTGGGAGAAAAGGAGGGAGGGGGAGAAAGGAAGGGGAAAAGGGGGTAGGGAGCAAGGGGATCCAGGGAGGGGTGGAGGGAGGGAGAGGAATGGGGTACCTATCAAGTTTGTATGAGTGGAAAAGAACAAAACATATTCGTGTACCATATGTAAATTTATAAATGTAAAAATGACGTTATCTAAAGGAGAATAAATATAATATTGAAGAGTAAATGAAACTAAATGATATAATGTATGGAAAATATTTTTAAAAATATGCAAACATCACAAAATCAGGACAGGAAAAGCATACCATTCTCATGAGTTAGAAATCTCTTTATTATAAATATTTTAGTTTTCTAAAAAGAAGATATGCAATATCAATATAAATAAGTTACAGACCATATTCTTATTTGGTAAAATTAATGAATTGATTTCATAATATTTATTGAAGAGTAAACAATAAACTATAAGTATATTGATAATTAGGGAGAATGAATTTAAAGGCCTCAATACTGGGAGATATTAATTTATTAAACTGAGGTAACCAAAACACTGGTATTGGCAAGCTAGTAAACTGAGAGTCAAAGTGGCCTACCACAAAGAACACAGTTTCCTAACAAAATGAATGCTTAATTTTTGATGGAAATTATACTGAAGAAGAAGAAATGGGTCCAATGTGTATCAGATGGTGGCAGAGAGATTAGAGTATTTCTACATTTAGTGTTCTGACCTGTGGACAGCTGAATGGTTGATTTATAGCCTGACATACGACACTGTCTGCTACAACCCTGCATTCCATGTACTCATGACATGAAAGCCCCTTATGGGATAGGCACCATGTGTATAAAGTATAGATGGCTTCCCTGGGTTGGGGCTCTGTATGCTCACAAATGGGATGGTCTCTTCTGTGCCCGATCTCCATGTGCTCACACCATGAACTAGTCCAATAGAAGATGGACAAACTTCTATTCTTTAGCTTTATCATGTGTTCTTAACCATGTGGAACTGGGAGCTCAATCTTAACTATCTACATCCTTAATGTATTTTCTTTTAATGCATACGTATTATTTTATATTGTCCAATTTAAAAAGATGGGATACTCCCTTTCACCCAACCCCGCTCTGCTGGTCGGGACACGTGCGCGGTCCAGCCTGGGCCTCACCCCGTGACTCTAGGGGGTGACATACAGTGCCCAGCAGAATGGAGTGAAGGGCATTGCAGGAGCAGCAAAACTGCAAAAGAAAATCAACAAACCACAATCCAGAACTTCAGAGACTCTATATCAATCACATAGAACTAGGCCAGCCTAATCTCTCCCCATCCTGGATCTCAGGGACATTTGCAGAAGAGGGGGCGGTAAGATCGTAAGAGCAAAAGGATGGGAGGAACAACGATTTGCAAGATTCTCAACAATAGTTGGGGCCAAAGCAATCATAATGGGACTTTGCATGCCCTGCGCAATGTCCAGTGCACTGTTGCCCTCATAAAGTCTAGCATCTGTTAAGGGCACCAAGATCCCTGGAGGCAAGGGATTGACAGCCATAGTAGTGCTCCTATGCTTAAGGGGAACAAGAGAAAGGGCTTATGGAAATGCCACTGGGTCCTTGTATGTCATCAGAGAGGAGGACCCAGTGGAGAGTCAGGCGTACACAATAAAGGACTCTCTGGGAATTGGGGGGGAGGCACTGGGGGATGGGGAGGGAGAGGAGGGAGAGGAGAGGGTTCGGGGGAGGAAGGGGGAGGGAGGGAACTGGTAAAAAAAATTTAAATGTATAATTACATTTTTAATAAAAAAAAAGCTGTATACAACAAGCCAACAGAAAGGATTATACTCAATGGGGAAAAACTTGAAGCATTCCCACTTTGATCAGGAACTAGACAAGGCTGTCCACTGTCACCATTTCTTTTCAATATTGTACTTGAAGTCTTAGCTAAAGCTATAAGACAAGAAAGGGACATAAAAGGGATTCAAATCGGCAAGGAAGAAGTCAAGTTATCTCTATTTGTAGATGATATGATCGTATACCTGAGTGATCCCAAAAACTCAACCAGGAAGCTCCTGGAACTAATTGAAAAGTTCAGCAGAGTGACATGATACAAAATAAATGTACAAAAATCAGTGGCCTTCCTGTATGCCCACAATGAAAGAAGTGAAAAAGCCCTGAGAGAAACAATCCCATTTACTATAGCCCCTAAAAAAATGAAATACCTTGGTATAAACCTAACCAAGGAGGTAAAAGACCTTTACAATGAAAACTTTAAAACCTTAAAGAAAGAAATAGCAGAAGACACTACCAGAAGGTAGAAAGACCTCCCATGTTCCTGGATTGGCAGATTCAACATCGTAAAAATGACCATCTTACCAAAGGCAATATACAAATTCAATGCTATACCAATTAAAATCCCAAAGCAATTCTTCAAAGAAGTTGACCAAACAATCTCAAAGTTCATATGGAGGCACAAAAGACCCAGGATAGCAAAGACAATCCTGAGTAACAAAAACACCGCTGGAGGTATCACCATACCAAACCTTAGTCTATACTACAAATCCATAGTTATAAAACAGCCTGGTATTGACTCCAAAATAGACACACAGATCAATGGATAAGGGTTGAAGACCCACATATAAGCCCACAAAATTACAGCCATTTGATCTTTGACAAAGGGGCCCAAAAAATCCAATGGAAAAAGAACAGTATCTTCAACAAATGGTGCTGGCAAAACTGGATATCCACATGCAGAAGATAAAAACTGGACCCGTACTTGTCACCATGTACAAGACTTAATTCCAAATGGATCAAGGACCTTGATATAAGGCCAGAGACTATAAAAACCATAGTTGAAAGGATAGGGAACTCCCTGGAGCTGATTGGGCTAGGCCAACAGTTAGTTCCTAAACAGACATCCAATGGCACAGTCACTGCTACCAACTCTCAACAGTTGGGATCTTGTGAAATTAAAGAGCTTCTGTTCAGATAAAGAGATTGTAACACGAGCTCAAAGGCAACCCACAGAATGGGAGAAAATCTTCACTAACCACATATCTGATAGAGCTCTACTGTCCAGAGTGCACAACGAACTTAGAAACACCAAGGAAACTAATGGCCAATTAAAAAATTGGGCTCTGGAGCTTAAAAGAAACTTTACCAGGAATGAAATTAAAATGTCCAACAAATATCTTAAAATATGCTGCACTTCCTTAGCCATCAGGGAAATGCAAATCAAAACTTCCCTGAGATATCATCTCACTCCGGTCAGGATGGCAAAAATCCACAATACAAACAACACCAAATGCTGGAGAGGATGTGGAGAGAGGGGAACTCTCCTACATTGCTGGTGGGAATGCAGGCTCATATAACCACTCTGGCGAACCATCTGGAGATTCTTAAAGAAATTAAAGATTGCAATGCCATTTGACCCTGCTATTCCACTTTTGGGAATAAACCCACATACAGCAAAAAATCACCTCTATAGCAGAAGCACAACCATGTTCATAGCAGCACTGTTTACAATAATAAAGTCATGGAATCAACCCAAATGTCCAACAGTTGACGAGTGGATAAGGAAACTGTAGTACATCTATACAATGGAGTACTACTCAGCCATCAAAAATGATGAATTACTGGAATTTGCCGGGAAATGGATGGTATAGAAACAATTATATTAAGTGAAGTATCCCAGACCCAGAAAGTTAAGCACTGTATGTACTCCCTAATAGGTGGCTCCTAGTACCAAACCCATCCAGCCCCCCTAGAGACACTCAAAGATAAATCTGTGTAATACCTACAGTAAATGCAAGGATTATGAACAGAAGGGATGGGGTAGGAGGGCCACACCAGAAACAAGGAGAGAGGGGACCATGTTACAGCAGAGAAAATAGGCCTCCATCAAGGACTGCAAGTAGGTAATGAGACATCTGGTTAAGTTCACAGACTTTCCTTCCTGATCATTTACAACTGAGGGGGTATGATCTCACCAGAAGGGGAGGGCATATAGTCTGGCCGATAAAAAGTAACCATTTTGCAAATGGGTGATTGACCCCTCCCTCACTGTGGTTTCCTACTTTTATTACATCTACCTTTGAATATACTCTTATAACAAGACTCTGGTTTAACAGCTTTTTATCTCTGGCCAGGGGGTGAAATACAATACCAATCAGAATGGAGTGAAGAGCATTACAGGAGCAGCAAAACTGCAAAAGAAAATCAATGAACCATAATCCAGAACTTCAGAGACTCTATATCAACCACCTAGGACCAGACCAGCCTAATCTCTCCCCATCCTGGAGCTCAGGGACATTTGCGGAAGAGGGGGCGGTAAGATTGTAAGAGCACAAGGATGGGTGGAGCAATGATATGCGAGATACTCCACACAAGTTAGGGCCGAAGCAATCATAATAGGTCTTTGCATGCCCTGCGCAATGTCCCACACACTATTGACCACATAAAATCTAGCATTTGCTAAAGGCACCAAGATCTTTGGAGGCAAGGAATTGACAGCCATAGTAGTGTCCCTATGCTTAAGGGGAACACAGGAAAGGATTCAGGGAAAAGCCACTGGGTCCTTGTAAGTCATCAGAGAGGAGGGCCCAGAAGAGAGTCTGGCATGCACATTAAAGGATTCTCTGGGGATTGGGGGGGGAGGCACTGGGGGATGGGGAGGGGGAGCAGAGGGGTAGGGGTTCAGAAAGAGGGAGGGAGGGATCTGGTGTGCATATTAAGTTTGTATGAGCAGAATATTGTTTAATTGATAAGAAACACCCACCCTTCATAGATAAGACTATTTCTGGACAGGTGAATAAGATGGGGAGAACTGGTTGAAGAAGTTGGCATCCTTCAGTATATTTGGCAAGACATACTGATCTGGAAATTAGGAATTGTTCCCTCTCAGCAGTCCTGTGGATGTATAGATGCATAGCCAGTTCCCTAGGTCTTTTGTGTTGGTAAGCATTCTCCTGACCAGCAAAACAAGGAGTTGTAACTAGACGAGAATAGTCAAAATAAAACCCCTTGTTCTCTTAAAAAAAAAAGATGGGATATAAAGGAAGGGAGTAGAAAGGAGTATCTCTAATCAAAATGCGTTGTCTACATGTATGAAATTGTAAATGAGTAAAATAAAAGACAACTAAAATAAAAGGTCAAAATGGCATTCTCTATAAACAATAATGAGCCTCCCTCTTTTATAGCAAAGTGAACATAGACTATGTGAGAACAACTCCAAACAGTGAGAGGAGTCCTATGGCAGAAATAACCCCAACTTATTTTATATTCACATTTTATTCATATTTAAAAATAAACAGAATCAAGATAGGAATATAGTTCAGAAGTTTAACATTTGCCTAGCATGAACTTCTACTTTTAAATTTATAATGTTGCAAGTAAAATGAAACAGAACTTACCAGTGTCTACCTTACATAATTGTAAATATAAAAAAAATTAAAAGGTAAAAAGAAAAATATCTAAATTAAGTGCCATTCTTTCCTGATCAGAGAAGGATTCATTTGAGCTGTTAGTTTTGCTTCTTGTGGTTCTGACAAGAAATTGTCTTGTTTTATACACTGACAAAATCAACTCCAAAAAGTAAAAGTTTATTTTGACTTATAGTTCCAGAGGGATTTAGTTTCTCATTAGTGGATAGACATAGCAACAAGTTTGAGAGGATGGGGGGCTGTAGCAGGACACTAACTGCTCATTTTGTACCTGCAGTCAGGAAGCAGAGCAAGAGGGAAAATAGTACCAGAATATAAAATCCTCAAGTCCTGCCCCACGTGACATATTTACTCCAGCAAGACTCTACCTACTAAAGTTTCTACAAAGTTCCCAAATAAACCAATTAGCTGGAGAATAAATGTCCAAACACGAAGTCTATAGGGGACATTCCTCATTTAGAGTACAACAAAATGCATGTTAAATTTAGTAATCATGTAAGTTTTGGCTGTTGGGGGCTGGAGATATGGCCCACTGATTAAAATTTTTGTCTTGAAAGCAAAATGGTCTGAGTTCTGATCTCAGATCCCATAACAAAATGTCAAGCAGAGAAGGCAGTACCTACAATTTCAGGCCCACACCAAAGTAACAAGGGGATCAAACCAACCAGGATGATTCGGGCTGTCACGCTCTGACCTCCATAGACACACACATACACAAAGAAGTTCTGGTTATTGGTATATTGATTATTTTCATTGTTTCTGTGACCAGATACCTGACCTACAGTAACCAAGGAAAAAGGGATTTTTTTTTTTGACTAGAGGTTTAAGAAGATATAGGCTTTAGTGGTGGTAAAGCTATGGCAGAGTTCATCACAGCAGAAGGAACTACTCCCATCCAGGAAGATCAAGAGGCCAGGAGCAGAGTACCTCCATGCTCCTTTTTACATTTTTCTTCAGTGAACTATCTAAGTTTGTGCGGTGGAAATATCTAAGTATCAAAGTGAAGTATCTAAGTTCATCTACATTCAGGTGACTTTTCCTCCTCAGCTAAACCAATCTGCAAACACCCTCAGAGAAGACCCATAGGTAAGCCTTCTTCAGTTCAGTTGACAATGTGATTAATGGTCACTATAGGTTGTCCGTCATTGTGATAAAATACCCAAGACAAATAACTAAAAACAGAAACTGTGGTTCTTGTGTGTTTTCATAGCCTTGGAGCCTCAGATGGCAGATGGTAACCTTGTTGCTGGAGAGAAAAAAAATGAGAGGGACAAAGAGAGAGAGAAAGAGAAAGAGAGAGAGAAAGAGAGAGAGAAAGAGAGACAGAGAGGAAAAGAGGAGACTAGGGAGAAGAAAGAGAGAAAGAACTAGAAGAAGAAGGAAGAGGCAGAGACAATGGCACTTCCTTCAAGAACATTCCCCCAGTGACCAAAAATCTTTCCACCAGACCCTACTATGTACCTTTTCAGTACTTCTCATGTTAAGGACAGAACTATATTTAATACATAAAACTTAAAGGTAAAAAATTACAGCATTTTTAATTGAATTCCATTATAATTATGATATTTTGTTCCAAATAAATGATTATCATAATAAAACCACAAAACACTATGTGGGAAATTTTCAATACATAAGGATAAAAAGAATTCAACTAAGGCAATTTATAAAGAATACTTACAAATCATTGAGAACAAAGAAAAATAAATTAAAAAATCAAGCAATTGAAGGACATTAGAATTTTAAGATGGTAAATAGAATTTTAAGATAATAAAAACAAGTAAATATATGGAAAAGACCTTGGTTATTCTCTATAGCTCTCTTTCTCTCCCCCTTCTCATTTCCTCTTTCTCGCTCAACATGTTCTCACTCTGTAGTGTTGGGAAAAGTGACTGTGTTATAACCTGGTGACCGGAGTTTGATTCCCCAGAACACACATGGTGAAAGATGAGAACCAATTTCTAAATGTTGCCCTCCGACCTGACCTCTAAATGTACTGTGCCACTCATGTGCTTGATTTCTCTCTCTCTCCCTTTCTCTGTCTTCTGCATTCTCTCTTTCTCTCAGAAAAATGACTAAAATATTTCAAAAATATGTCAGTGTTGCAATACAGATGACAAACTGACAAAGTTTGTGCCTATGGAGGAATAAATTAATAGTGAAGGCAAGCTCTATGTAAGACTGTGGGAGATTGCTTCATTGATGTGCAAACCCACAACCTGATGGGTAGGACCATTACCTGAGCAGGTAGAAAAGTTGCAAACAACTGTTTCAGTATTTTGGCATGCAGACTTAGAGGCATACTAACAAATTAAAAAGTATTTCCCCCTCTCAGCAACTTCTGTGAATATGCTATGGCTATTCCCCCTGGTTCCTAATGTTAGAATGAACTCTCCTGTCATGCTGATGAATTGGAACCAAAACTCATAATCAAGAATAAACCCACTGTTTCCCCATGCATTGTTTTGGTCATATATTTAAATCAGCCATATATACAGAAACTGGAATGAGGGTGTGTTCTCACTAGAGGGGTAAGGAAGGCCGCTGTTCTGACAGTGACATTGTTTCATCTTGAGTTTTTTTTTCCTCATTGGTTTGTTCTTGTCTTTTTGTAATTTGATGCCTCCCGTCAGGTTAAGATGTTGTGATCATTATTCTAAGTTGTTGACTTGCATTACCTGTAAGAGGAGCCTCTGGGCACAACTTCAGGGGGTTATCTTGGCCAGGTTAATTGGGCGTGAAAGCATATCCTATTTGGGTGATAACATTCCTGGTGCAGATGGGAGATGGGGTAGAGTGGGCTTCTTGGACTCGACTTAAAAAAAAAAAACACAGGAAGCTCAGCACCAGTATGTGTGCATTTCTGACATTGTGCCATCCTACAATGATGGACAGTAACCTGAAATTGTGAGCCAATTAATACTTTCTCCCTTACATTGCTTTTCTCAGGGTATTTTATCATATATATAGGAAAGGGGCTTTATCCAGATGCCTTCCTCTAGATATTTAAAGCTTACAGATGATAAGGAAATACATTTTTGTTCTTTCTACATCCTCAGCTAGTCTGTTCAAAACAAAAGCCACCAGTAGTTACATTAGGTTTTTAAGGCTTATACCATACATGTGTTTTTATTCCTACTGTCTTAAAAATAAACTTTTTTCATCTAATTTTAGTACTACTTACTTCGTATCATTAATAATATTTTGGGCCCTTCTTGGAATTTCAGCTCCTAAACTTTATAATGCATTTATTTAGAGATAATGAAATTTTGTCTTTAAAAAATAAATTTGTTATCCTCTAAAGTCTCTGATTTATTATCTTGTTTAAATCTCTTGCTTAAATTATTCTTTTTATCTTTAAATTTCTTTCATAGCCTCTCTCTTGGAAAAACTCTTCTCTTAAAATTAATAATTATCCTATATTTCATTTACTAGGTTTTTAGTACTCATCTATCTTGTTTTGCTTCCAATCTCTTATTTTGTTACATAAATAACTTTTCATTATTTTTGAACACAGGTTGTAATCGTTTATAATGGATTTCAACTTTTTTGAGGAAATACAGAAAATATTTTTCTCCAGTACACAGCCATTTGACATCTAATCTCTACTAAAGATTCTCTGGGGTCCAAGATAAAAAAAATCTGACACTTGCTAAAATGTTAAGAAGTCTTTATTCTGCAGATATTGCTACAAGGGAGAGACACTGAGACCAACTCTGAAGGCAATAAGAGACAAGAGGATTTAAAGGGAAAGAACAGTGTGTGGAGGGTCAATGGATGAACAATTATTAAGGGGAGAAATGAAAGCCAGGAGCATTCCTTTCAGCTTGACCTAACAAGCATTTTGCCAATAACAGGTCAAGAAGTAAGGCATTCACAGTGACAGATAAAGTTTGATTAAAGAAAGAATTTGTCACTAGTACTGGTACACAGCTGTCAACTAGAAATTTCCTTTCCATTTTTATCTTGTGAGTATCACTCTTTTCTAGCTCATGTTTCTTCATGCTTTCAAGGGGAGGCAAAAAAAAATTGTTTACCCCATCTATCTGAAATTTGTACAAGAAGCTCTTTGAAGCTGGAGCAGGAAAAGGCATGCAGATTACCAAGAAAAAAATCTAACAAAACTTATCAATTTGTCGATTACAAATACACACAATGAATCATCCATAAAAGGGAATGCAGCTTAGACTTCTATAACATCTTAATAAGAGAAAAATGGAGTGTAGATGAGGGACAAGACCCAGGAAAGGTCTTTGAGCTTCTGAGGTCATTAAATATTAGTAAATACTTGAAACATTTGCTATGCGCTCCATGCTAGATTCAAATTCAGTTATCCTTCTGCCTACACCTCCAGAATACTGGGATTAAATGGAACACTCTTCAGTTTGCATGATGGTCATGAGAGTGGGCTTATTTATGTTTATTCCTCTCGAAATGGATTTCTTTTCTTTCTTATCCAGCAAATTTCTGTCTACTTTTCACTCTTTGCTACCTCCAATTTTTGTTTTAGTTTTACTTTCCAGTACTTCAAAGACTTTTACATTGTTCCTTTTATAGATTTAATTTGTGGTTGCTATTTAAATTTGTATCATTATTAATGCCTGTTGATAATATAACGGAAAAATAATAGGGAGACACTATGTTAGCTCTTCTTCTTTCAATTATTACATATGCAAAACACCTGACTATGATATTCTGTAAAGAAATACAGTATTTTTACTCATAATTCTGGCGACTGGAGCATCTGAGAAGAAAATTATTACTACCCTCTTCACAACATGGCAGGTACATGGAAGGGAAGAAGTGATTTACAATCAATCCTATGGCATAACTTTATCACAACCTGCTTTCCAATTATTCGATCCTGTGAATACCATTATCAGTCCTGAGACCCATGTAGCTTCCATTACACTCTTCCTCTTCAAGGGACCCCCCCACTCTCAGAATCATTTTACTGAATAGCAAGCTTTTAGCATGTGGTGAACCTTTGGGAAACACACAGTTTAGATGCAAATTATGTAACTATTATAACTGGATAAGACTTCATTCTTTTCTCTTTCATTTTAAGATTTCTTAAGAATGATTTTTTCGAAACTTCCATTAAGCATGTATGTTTAAGTATCAACTTTCTAGAAACTGAATTGGGAAAGAAAGCTGAAGTTCTACGTTTTCAAAAGGAACTCTTTCCAAAAGTCCCTTGCTTCAAAACCTACCTGTTTTAGCTTCCTTTAAGATACAATTTGTTTACTGGCAATTAAAACAATATGGTCTAATAATCAAGTTTAACCAATCAACTGTTCTTATTTTTTCAAATAAAATAATTTACTATGAGAATGTAGTAACATTCAATCATTTATTCATATATATATATATGTATATACTTTTGTGAAAGAGTACATAGCTGAATATAATCATTGTAACACAGATTATATGGCTTAAAAATTAAAAAATATTTCATTAGTCACTTTACAGAACGTAATTTGATGATCCCACTCTAGTCTTTTGCTATAGAAGGGGAAGGGGCAGTACAATCGTAGTTCAGTGAAAGGGATGTAATGGAAACTGAATAGGGACCTTCAAATATAATGTTAAAATAAGATATGAGATATTGTTGAAAGAATAAACAATTAAAATATTTTGAGAGAAACACCAAATGATCTATCACTGAATCAAAAAATAGAGTTCAATGGCAGCAAGATTACCTATCTTACCGAGTTTTATGGACTTGAGTTCCAGTGGAAGAAAAGAAAAAGAGAGAAAGAGAGAGAGAAAGAGAAAGAGAGAAAGAAAGAAAGAAAGAAAGAAAGAAAGAAAGAAAGAAAGAAAGAAAGAAAGAAAGAAAGGAAGAAAGGAAGGAAGGAAGGAAGGAAGAAAGAAAGAAAGATGAAGGAGAGAGGGAGGGAATGAGGGAAGGAAGAAGGGAAGGAGGAATGGAGGGAGGAAGGAGAGAAAGAAAGAAAAAAGAAAAGGAGAGAAAGAAAGAAAGGAGAGAAAGAAAAGAAGTCGAGAAAGAAAGGAATGAAGGAAGAAAAAGAAGAAAGGAAAAAATGTGAATGAAAGAAAAAAAGAAAGTTTTTAATTCTTCCAGACAACTTGCTTGCCATACTTCATTCCATCTATCCAACAGAACCCTTCAGAATAAATATTTTGGCAGATATATGTACATGAGGGATGGATGTGCATATGCATATGCATTTTTTCCATTTGTATGGATACATATTTGTGTGTGAGTGTTGTGTGTGTGTGTGTGTGTGTGTGTGTGTGTGTGTGTGTGTGCATACATGCATGTGGAGATGCAACGTTGATACCTGGTGCCTTCCTCAATCATTCTCCACTTATGTATTGAGACGAGATCTCTCAGTGGAGTGCAGTCCTGCTGGCTGCCTTTCCCTGGGGATTATCTGTCTTTTTTTCCAAGTGCTTGAAATAGAAGATATAGCCTGCTTGACTTTCCTGTAGGTGTTGGATCTGAGCTCTGGTACTCAGACTTAATGCAAGCTGTGCTTATTAACTGAGCCCTCTTCTCTGCAAAAAATTTATACTCATCGTAACTTTTAAAATGTATGTTTCTTGATTTTATTATTTTAACACAGGTGTTAAATAATGGTTGTTTTGTTTAAATAATGTTTAAATTATGGAGTGTCCCCTTTACACTCAAAATTAGGCATGTCAGGTGTGCTCTCAGCATCACTGTACTTTGTCTAAATTAGTGCTTAAATGAATGCATATGACAGAATTTACAAGCCTTTCATTTATTTTTACAAATTATTTATTAGAGAGAGAGAGAACATCCCCAAAGATCATAACATTCAAATCCACATTGAGCAAAAAGAAGAAAGATGAAGATATTAAAATATCTGGGATAAAACTATATTGCAAACTGTTAGCAATTAAACTACCTAATATTGGCATAAACACAGATGTGGAGGCAAGAACAGAAAGCCAAAGTAAACACATGCATTCATTCATCCACAGTAAATTGGTTTTCAAGAAAGATGTTAAAGGGCCAATGAGATGAGTGAGCAGGTAAAAGTACTTGCCTTGTTTGTCTGATGACCTGAATTTGATCCCAAGAATAAAGCCAACTGCTGTAGTTCATTTATTTCACATACATGGAGGACTTGGAAGCAGACACGCTGGCTCACCCACAGTCTTGTGAGCCAGTTAGCCTCGTGTACATAACGCAGCAGAAACAAGAGACACCCTGCCAGACCTTGCCTCAATAATGTGGAAGGAGAGAACTGAACTCTCAAAATTGACCTCAGGCTTGCACATATGTATGTCTGGACACATATCTCTCTTTCACACACACACACACACATGCGCGCACACGCATACACACACAACTAATAAAAAAGAAAGTTATAGAGAAAAAAACTTGGGAAAAAGACAGCATTTCCATATATTATGCTGAGAAATTGGATATCCACATGCAGAAGACTGAAATTAAATCTCTGTTCCATACTGAATGCAATAAAAATCAACACAAACTGCATTAAGTGCCTAACCTAAGATATAGAATTATGATACTACTGGAAAAAAATTGGAGAAATGCCCCTACCACATTGGAATATATAAGATTTTACTATAGATATGACTACTATTAATTTCTTTTTTCATTGCTTTGACCAAATGTTTTTCAAGAAGCAACTTAAGGAAGGAAAGATTTATTCTGACTCAAAGCTTGAGGTAATACTGTCTACTGTTACAGGAAAATATGCCAGGGTTGGGGGGAGTAATTTCATGGCAGTCGTAGTGTGAGTTGAGAAGTTTTTATTTCCACAAACCTCCACTGAATGGAAAGCAAAGATCAGAAAAGGAAGTGGATGCAAGTTAACCTCAAAGCCTGCCCACTTTGGCCCATTTCTACCAGCAAGGCTTTACTTCCTATGTGATCTAAAACTTCCCTAACAGTGCTATCACTTGGCCAACAAGTGTTCAAATATATGAATCTGTAGGGCACATTTACCATCCAAATCATGACATCCTGAAAATTTTGAAGGAAAAATTTATGCACAGATGAGATTTCATAAGGATAAAATGTTTCTGTGCATCAAAGGAAATAATGATGACAACAGAAATACTAGCAAGCTACACATCTCACAAAGGTTTAGCAGCCAGAATGTTTGAAAACTTGAAGTGAATCAATCAAAAAGCAACACAATAAAATATAGAGAATTCTGTCAAATTAGGTAATAGAGCTGAATAGATACTTTTAAAAGGAAGACAATGCAAATGACCTAAAAATATGAAAAAAATGTTCAATGTCACTAATTGTAAGGTATGCAAAAGCCAAAACTTTAATGAAATATCACTTCAATCTCCTAACAATGGCTATTGCAATGAAAGCAAAAAATAACAGTCTTAAAGATATAGAGATCAGGGAAACCATTGTACACTGTTGGTAGGAATGTGAATTTATTAAAGCCACTATAAAAAAAAAACACTATGGAGAGTCATCAAAAATTTAAAGTCAGGACTGTGCCTTTAAGCCTGTGCTTCTCAAGCAGAAGGATCTAACTTCAGATCCCAGATCCCATTTTAAAATGCCAGGTGGAAATGGTAGCAGCCTGTACTTCCTGCTCTGGAAGGAGAAATCTGGGAAATTTCAGAGTAAAAACAAAAGGAAACTAGAGAAGTCCAGAATTGTTTACAAAGTCATGCTTGGGCCTCTATAGGCACATATAGTGATCTATGCAGAAACCAGGCGCGCGCGCACACACACACACACACACACACACACACACACACACGTGTAAAAAACTTTAAAGTAGAACGACTATGTAATTCAGAATTATCACTACTGGATATACAAACTAATATATATATACATGCATTCGGAGACATTTGTGTGTATATGTTTATTGAAACACTAGTCTATTAATAGTACCAAACTGTGAAATGAGAAAGTAAAGGTACCAGGTGTGAAGGACAAATTCCACAGATGGTCTCTCACATGTGAAAACTAAATGGTTCCATTTCTCAGAGAAGTTGAGGGCATGATGCTGGTTATTAGGTGCTGTGGACAAGAAGGAGGAAAGGAGACATAGTCATAGCTTAATTGGAAAAATTAGGTATAGCTAGACAAGTTACTACTCTATTGAATGATATTGTTTATACGGGAAATGATACTGTAATGTCTTGAGGATTTTAACACTAAAAGAAAGGAGGTTGTTGATAACTGAATTACTTAAAGTCATCTCAAGAACACAACTATTAAAATGAATACATAGGGCAAAGAGGACACAATACATTACCTTATATGGTATGGTAGTCAGAAATATGTGTCAAATTGACAGTTGCGAGTTGAGTTTTGGGAGCATCTGTGAAGAATTGATAGTTAAGGCAAGACATAAGCAAACCTATGTCTAATCGATGGGGAAGGTCCAGCCCATGGTGGATGGGAACAGTTCCTAAGCAGGTGAATAAAATGGAGGGAGTTAGTTAAAGAAGTTGGTATTCTTTGCCATACTTGGACACATATGTTGTCTGGTAAAGGAAGTTTGTCACCCTCTCAGCTGTACTGTGAATACAGGGTGTCCAGTTCCCTTGATTCTTGGTCATATAGACTTTCCTGCCAAGCTGGACAATTGCAAGCCAAAACAAAACAAACAAACAAAAAAAACCCTTGTCCCCACTTAAGCCATTTTGTTGTGAATTTCTCAGCAGCATGCAGAGTAACTGCAACACATGCGAATTAAGTAATCCAATAATGATTATCTTCCTATGGTAAAGGCTGAGAATAAGTAGCTAGCTCCTCAATCAATAAGGCTGGATGCCTCAGCAGTCCCAACCTAATGATGAAAGCTTAGAGGATTCCTGGAGATCCATTGATCTTCTGACCATGTGGGAAGACTGAAGAAACAAGGTTCTGATGTCAGCATGAATGGAAGCAGCAATGACAGGAACAAGACAGATGTATACTCCAGCAAGGAGCAAAGGCAGAGAAGCAAAAGTCTCACTGCTTTTCCTCTTCAGATCAGCACAACCACTGGAAGATGCTGCTTACTCTTAGAAGACAGTCTGTTTCTTTTATTGAGTTCTTACAAGTGATATCCTCAAAGACATACTCAGATCATGACTTTTAGTTGATTCCAGGTCTAATCACAATGATAACCATGCTTAACCATCATGTCACCACTTAGAAAGGAAATGATGTGGATAAGGAAGTGACTCAGTGCATAATATTTGTTGCATATGTAACAACAAATGTTGGAGAGGATGTGGAGAGAGGGGAACTCTCATACATTGCTGGTGGGAATGCAAGCTCATACAGCCACTATGGCGAGCCGTCTGGAGATTCTTAAAGAAATTAAAGATTGAAATGCCATATGACCCTGCTATTCCACGTTTGGGAATAACCCCCCATACAGCAGAGGTTCACCTTCATAGCACAAGCACGACCATGTTCATAGCAGCACTGATTACAATAGCAAAGTCATGGAATCAACCAAAATGTCCAACAGTTGATGAGTGGATAAGGAAACTGTGGTACATCTATACAATGGAGTACTACTCAGCCATCAAAAATGATAAATTCCTGGAATTTTCTGGGAAATGGATGTCATTAGAAACAATTATATTAAGTGAAGTATCCCAAACCCAGAAAATTAAGCACTATATGTACTCCCTAATAGGTGGCTCCTGGTACCAAACCCACCCAGCCCACCTTGAGACACTCATAGGTAAATCTATGTATTACCTACAGTAATTGCAAAGATTATGAACAGGAGGGATGGGGTTGGAAAGCCACACCAGAAGCAAGGAGAGAAGTGACCATGTTATAGTAGAGAAAATAGGCCTCCATCAAGGACTGCAAGTAAGTAATGTGATGCCTGGTTAAGTTCACAGACATTCATTCCTGATCATTTACAACTAAGGGGGTATGATCTTAACAGAAGGGGAGGGCATATAGTCTGGCAGATAAAAAGTAACCATTTTGCAAATGGGTGATTGACCCCTCCTTCACTGAGGTTTCTTACTTTTATTACATCTACCCTTGAATGTGCTCTTATAATAAGACTCCAGTTTAACAGCTTTTTGTCTCTGGCCAGGGGGTGACATACAGTGCCCAGCAGGATGGAGTGAAGGGCATTGCAGGAACAGCAAAACTGCAAAAGAAAATCAACAAACCACAATCCAGAACTTCAGAGACTCTATATCAACCACCTAGAACTAGGCCAGCCTAATCTCTCCCCATCCTGAAGCTCAGGGACATTTGTGGAAAAGGGAGCGGTAAGAGTGTAAGAGCAAAAGGATGGGAGGAGCAATGATTTGCAAGATACTCCACACAAATTAGGGCCGAAGCAATCATAATTGGACTTTGCATGCCCTGCGCAATGTCCAACACACTATTGACTTCACAAAGTCTAGCATCTGCTAAAGGCGCCAAGAGCCTTGGAGGCAAGGGATTGACAGCCACAGCAGTGTTCCTATTCTTAAGGGGAACAAGGGAAAGGGTTCAGGGAAATGCCACTGGGTCCTTGTACGTCATCGGAGAGGAGGACCCAGAGGAGAGTCAGGCATGCACAAGAATGGACTCTCTGGGAATTGGGACGGGAGGCACTGGGGGATGGGGAGGGAGGGATGAGGGGAGGGGGCCAGGGGGTTCGGGGGGAGGAGGAGGGAGGGAGGGAACCGGTGTACCTATTAAGTTTGTATGAGCTGAAATAATAATAAAAATGTATTAAGATAAAAAATGTTTGTTGCATATGAATAAGGAGCTAAGTTTGCATCTTCAGCATCCACATCAATGTTGAGCACAGTTGTGTATATCTGGGAGCACAAAGCTGCAAGGGCAGAAAGAAGAGAATCCCAAAGGCTTGCTGACCCACCAGTCTATCCACAATGCTGAATTTCAAGTTCAGTGAGAAATATTACTTCAAAACACAAGTAGGACTAGTACAGGCCACACATACAGAAGTACACTATCGTAAGGGAAGGTGGGGGGGGAGAGGAACTGGTTTAAATAAGATTTCAAAGGGAGAAATAGGGAAGGGAATAAGGTAAGAAAACATAGGCTGTAAAAGACCAAGTGTATTGTGTGTATGTATGACACTGTCAAAGAATTTAAAAAAAATAATAAGATAGCAATAAAGGAAGACACCAAGTACTGACTTCTGACTTTCATGTATATGTGCATAGGCAACATTACTTGCATGTACATGTGCATGCACATACATACAGAGGAATAACACACACAAAGAAGTGAAATGAAAGGAGAAAAATGGATTCATTAACTATAAGTTGTACCTTGCATTTTATTATTGCTACTGAAAGGCCTAAGGCAGAAAAGTACATTAGGGCCACTTAGTTAGATTTTTGAAATGATATGTGCTATGCCATGGCTCAATAAATCCTTGTTTCATAATAATAGCCTAGTTTGAACAAGGGAATTCTTTTATAGATTTTTTTTGCACCGTTCTTGAACTCATTCTGAAAACCTGTTCTTTTTACTGAGCACTAAAAAAAAATTACTTGATATTTTGGTTTTACCAGAAAATTGCAAGTGCCGTATTTCTGCAATACATAGCAAACTGTTTTAAATAAATCTAGTGAGCTTGTTGGACTAGATACTTTGGAGATAGTCTTATAAACCACTCTCTATCCCACAATTTATCATGCCATATTTTGTGCTGGCACAGTTGCAGCTAAAATGTAACATACACCTCTTATACACACACATACATAGATACACAAACAAGCACATATTATAAAGAAACCAATGATTTCAAAAATCTCAATGGTATCAATGGTTAAAGGTAACAAGGGTTTAATGTAAGATACGCATGTTTAAAAATTGAAGTTATGTATAATAGGTTACAATACAGGAAATATTTTACATGCAGCACACCTGTAAAACATGGATTAATGGATTAATAAGAGAGAAGTAAAAATTATTAATGTTGAATGGATATTTGCAAGGATACCTGATATAATTCATTCACTTAAGAATCTCTGTCATGTGGTTGTTATCATCAATACAAATAATTCTTTTGAAAATAGAGAACACCATTGTTTCACAAATAAATTATTTTCTTTGAGAAAGAACTTGGAAGTGCTAGAAAGTTTTTGAAAGAAGTTTAGAAGTATAAACAATTTCTTTCTCTATACTTAGAAAAAGGAGAATAAGAGTAATAATCTTTTAGGGAGTTCCAATTGTCATATCTTAAATGGAGTCATTGCATATAAGACAGAAAGGTAGCTGAAAGTGTTAAAGAGATAACTCAACAAAAAAGACACCTGCCCTTTACCCCACACCGCCCGCCCACCAGAACCCCAGGTCAGCCCAAGGGGACAGGGCTCCGACCTCCACCATCCAGCGGGAGCCGCGCGCAGGGCCGAGGGACGAGGAGGATCTCCCCCTGCACCCTGGCCCCGCCCCAGCTCCCCTCAGGTTAAATAGCTCCACGCCGAGGCCCCCATCCTCCCTTTACCCCACCCCGCTCCGGTGGTCTGGACGCGCGCGCGGTCCAGCCGGGCCTCACCCTCGACCTAGGTAAGCTCTGTCCCTGCCCACCCCCAGAACCCCAGGCCAAATAATTCATTTTAGTGAAATTGAAAGATCTTAAGAGTTAAAATGACAATGGCAAAGTCAAAGTGCAAATCCATGAGAAGCAACACTCAAGTAAACAAATTTCCCACTGAAGAAATTAATTCCATAATGTTAGCCTGAACAAGGATAACGACTTTCAAAATATGATCATTACCATGTTCAATACTAAGAAAGAGGAAATCCGGGAGAAATTACATAATCAAATCAATCGCTTTGAAGAGGACCACAACAGACATTTGGAGGAGTTGAGAAAAACAGTGCAAGAAACAAAAACTGGCATAGAGCAGTTAAAACAGACTCAAGCAGAGTTTAAAATTGAGCTACAAGACAAGTTATCTTCAACCCAGAACTCCACAGAGAGTCTTATCAACAGAACTAATGAAGCAGAAAACAGAATTTCAGACCTTGAAGATAAAGTGGGAGTACTAACCAGCTCAATGGAAGAGGTTGTTAAAGCCAAAAAGATACTTGACACAAATATCCAAGAGATATGGGACACCCTGAAGAAGCCTAACATGCCTATTCATGGAATACCAGAGCAAGAATCTCAAAATACCACCCCTGAGGAAATTTTTCAAACGATCATCAAGAAAAGCATTCCACATCTAAAAAAAGAGAGGCCCATCCATATACAAGAGGCATTCCTCACCCCAAACAGATATGACCAAAACAGAAGCACGCCATGGCAAATAATAGTTAAAACACTCCACATTCAAGATAAAGAACTGGTGCTGAGAGCTTCAAGGGAGAAAAAACAAGTCACTTTTAAAGGTACACCTATTAAAATAACAAATGACTTCTCAGTCGAAACAGTAAAAGCAAGAAGAGCTTGGACAGACATACTTCAAGTATTGAATGAGCAAAAATGTCAACCCAAGCTGATTTACCCTGAAAGACTATCAGTCATGATTGAGGGAGAAAGAAAAACTTTCCAGGACAAAGACAACTTGAAGGGATACATGTCCACCAAACCAGGCCTTCAAAAAATGCTAGAAATGATACTCAAGCGTGAAGAAAAAACAGGCATGTCAAGGAGAACAGAAGGCAAATATAACACCATTAAAAGCGAAGCAATATACTTATAAAAACTACTAAACATAATAAATGTCTGGAATTAAAAATAGTTTCTCCATTATAACACTAAATGTTAATGGAATTAATTCACCGATCAAGAGACACAGATTACAAATTTGGATAAAAAATCACAATCCATCAATCTGCTGCCTGCAGGAAACCCATCTCACCACAAAAGATAGGTACCCTCTAAAAATAAAAGGCTGGTCAACAATTCTACAAGCAAATGGAAGCAGAAAATAGGCAGGGAGTAGCCATTATGCTATCAGACGAAGTGGACTTAAAAACAAAGAAAATTATAAGAGACACAGATGGATACTGCATTTTAGTCACAGGTACAATTCACCAGGAAGACTTCACAATACTGAACATATATGCACCCAATACGGGCCCCTCCACATTCATTAAGAAAACCCTACAGTGTCTAAAGCAAGAAATCCACCCCCAAACGATAATTCTTGGGGACTTCAACACCGCCCTCTCAACATGGGATAGATCAACAGGTCAAAAGCTTAACAGAGACACTTTGGAACTTAATCAAACCCTTAAAGAAATGGACCTTACAGATCTCTATTGAACTTTTCACCCACATACCAAAGAATACACATTTTTCTCAACAGCACACGGAACTTTCTCCAAAATAGATCACATATTGGGACACAAAACAAATATATATATACACATATACAAGAAAGTTGAAATTCTAACCTGTGCCCTGTCAGACCACCACGGCCTAAAGCTGGACATCCACAACACATCAAACAAGAGAAAATACACTAACTCCTGGAAACTTAACAATATGATGCTGAATGAGAGCTAGATTTAGGAAGAAATTAAAAAGGAAATTCAAGATTTCCTGAAAGTGAATGATAACGAATATACAACTTACCAAAATCACTGGGACACAATGAAAGCTGTTCTAAGAGGTAAGTTCATAGCTCTTAATGCCTACATCAAAAAAATGGAAACATCAGAAATAAACAACTTAACAATGCAGCTTAAAGCTTTAGAGAAAATTGAGCAATCTGATCCCAAAAGTAGTAGAAGAGAGGAGATTAGCAAAATAAGGGGAGAAATATCTGAAATCGAGATTAAGAAAACAGTAGAAAAAAATGAACCAGTCAAAAAGCTGGTTCTTTGAAAAATTCAATAAGATTGATACACCCCTAGCTAAATTAACCAAAAGCAGGAGAGAGAAAACCCAAAATAACAAAATCAGAAATGAACATGGAGTTATCACTACTGATACCCAAGAAATCCAGAGAATTATAACATCATATTTCAAAAACTTATACTTTGTGAAGTTTGACTACAAAAAAGAGATGGATGAATTTCTAAGTAAACACAACTTACCTAAATTGAATCAGAAAGTTGTGAATTATATAAATAGTCCTATAACATATAAGGAAATTGAGGAAGTAATCTTGAATCTTCCCACCAAAAAATGTCCTGGACCAGATAGATTCAGCACAGAGTTCTACCAAACATTTAAGAAGTTAATAATACCAATACTCCTTAAACTGTTCCATCAAATAGCAAAGGAAGGAACACTACCAAATTCCTTCTATGAAGCTAAAATCGTTTTAATCCCAAAACCTAATAAAGACTCACTTAAAAAAGAAAACTATAGGCCGATCTCTCTGATGAACACAGATGCAAAGATTCTCAAAAAAGTTTTAGCAAATCGGATTCAAAAACATATTAAAAAGATTATTCACAGGGACCAAGTAGGCTTCATTCCACGCACACAAGGTTGGTTCAACATACGCAAATCAATAAATATAATTCATCATGTAAACCAGTCCTAAGTCCAAGACCACATGATACTCTCCATAGATGCAGAAAAAGCCTTTGACAAGATCCGACAGTCTTTTATGATCAAAACGCTAGAGACAGTAGGAATGGAAGGAACCTTTATCAATATAATAAAAGCTGTATACAACAAGTCCACAGCAAGGATTATGCTCAATGGGGAAGAATTAGAAGCATTCCCACTTCGATCAGGAACTAGACAAGGCTTCCACTCTCACCACTTCTATTCAATATTGTACTTGAAGTCTTAGCCAAAGCCGTAAGACAAGAAAGGGACATAAGAGGGATTCAAATCGGCAAGGAAGAAGTCAAACTATCCCTATTTGCAGATGACATGATCTTATACCTGAGGGATCCCAAAACTCCACCAGGAAGCTCCTGGAACTAATTGAGAAGTTCAGCAGCGTGGCAGGATACAAAATAAATGTGCAAAAATCAGAGGCCTTCCTATATGCCCAGAATGAAAGAAGTGAAAAAGCCTTGAGAGAAACCATACCATTTACTATAACCCCTAAAAAAATGAAATACCTTGGTATAAACCTAACTAAGGAGGTAAAAGACCTTTACAATGAAAACTTTAAAACGCTAAAGAAAGAAACTGCAGAAGACACCAGAAGGTGGAAAGACCTCCCATGTTCCTGGATTGGCAGAATCAACATCGTAAAAATGACCATCCTACCAAAGTCAATATACAGATTCAATGCTATACCAATCAAAATCCCCAAGCAATTCTTTACAAAAATTGACCAAACAATCTCAAACTTCATATGGAGGCACAAAAGACCCAGGATAGCAAAGACAATCCTGAGTAACAAAAACACTGCTGGAGGTATTACCATACCAAACCTTAGTCTATATTACAAATCCATAGTTATAAAAACAGCCTGGTACTGCCACCAAAATAGACACAGTGACAATGGATAAGGATTGAAGACCCAGATATAAGCCCACAAAATTACAGCCATTTGGTCTTTGACAAAGGGGCCCAAAGAATCCAATGGAAAAAGAACAGCATCTTCAACAAATGGTGCTGGCAAAACTGGATCTCCACATGCAGAAGATTAAAGCTGGACCCATACTTGTCACCATGTACAAGACTTAATTCCAAATGGATCAAGGTCCTTCATTTAAGGCCAGAGACTTTAAAAACCATAGTTGAAAGGATAGGGAACTCCCTCGAGCTGATTGGGCTAGGCCAACATTTCTTAAACAGACATCCAATGGCACAGTCACTGCTACCAACTCTCAACAGTTGGGATCTTGTGAAATTAAACACTTCTGTTCAGATAAAGAGATTTTAACATGAGCTCAAAGGCAACCTAGAGAATGGGAGAAAATCTTCACTAACCACATATCTGATAGAGCTCTACAGTCCAGAGTGCACAAAGAATTTAGAAAACTAAACTCCAAGGAAAACAATGGCCCAATTAAAAAAATGGGCCCTGGAACTTCAAAGAAACTTTACCAGGGATGAAATTAAAATGTCTAACAAATATCTTAAAAAATGCTCCACTTCTTTAGCCATCAGGGAAATGCAAATCAAAACTTCCTTGAGATATCATCTCATCCCGGTCAGGATGGCAAAAATCCACAACACAAACAACAACAAACACTGGAGAGGATGTGGAGAGAGGGGAACTCTCCTACATTGCTGGTGGGAATGCAGGCTCATACAGCCACTCTGGCGAGCCATCTGGAGATTCTTAAAGAAATTAAAGATTGAAGTGCCATATGACCCTGCGATTCCACTTTTGGGTATAACCCCCCATACAGCAGAGGTTCACCTCGATAGCATAAGCACAACCATGTTCATAGCAGCACTGTTTACCATAGCAAAGACATGGAATCAACCCAAATGTCCAACAGTTGACGAGTAGATAAGGAAACTGTGGTACATCTATAAAATGGAGTGCTACTCAGCCATCAAAAATGATGAATTACTGGAATTTGCCCAAAATGGATGCAATTAGAAACAATTATATTAAGTGAAGTATCCCAGACCCAGAAAATTAAGCGCCATATGTACTCCCTAATAGGTGGCTCCTAATACCAAACCCACCCAGCCCATCTTGAGACACTCATAGGTAAATCTATGTATTACCTACAGTAATTGCAAGGATTATGAACAGGAGGGATGGGGTTGGAGGGCCACACCAGAATCAAGGAGAGAAGTGACCATGTTATAGTAGAGAAAATAGGCCTCCATCAACTACTGCAAGAAAGTAATGTGACACCTAGTTAAGTTCACAATTCGTTCCTGATCATTTACAACTAAGGGGGTATGAACTCACCAGAAGGGGAGGGCATATAGTCTGGCAGATTAAAAAGTAACCATTTTGCAAATGGGTGATTGACCCCTCCCATTGCCTAGTTCCATATGACCCTGCGATTCCACTTTTGGGTATAAGTATTACATCTACCCTTGAATGTGCTCTTATAATAAGACTCCAGTTTAACTGCTTTTTGTCTCTGGCCAGGGGGTGACATACAGTGGCCATCAGGATGGAGTGAAGGGCATTACAGGAGCAACAGAACTGCAAAAGAAAATCAACGAACCACTATCCAGAACTTCAGAGACTCTACATCAACCACCTAGAACTAGGCCAGCCTAATCTCTCCCCATCCTGAAGCTCAGGGACATTTGTGGAAAAGGGAGTGGTAAGAGTGTAAGAGCAAAAGGATGGGAGGAGCAATGATTTGCAAGATACTCCACACAAGTTAGGGCCAAAACAATCATAATTGGATATTGCATGCCGGGTGCAATGTCCAACACACTATTGAACTCACAAAGTCTAGCATCTGCTAAAGGCACCAAGATCCTTGGAGGCAAGGGATTGAAAGCCACAGTAGTGTTCCTACGCTTAAGGGGAACACAGGAAAGGGTTCAGGGAAATGCCACTGGGTCCTTGTACGTCATCGGAGAGGAGGGCCCAGAGGAGAGTCAGGCATGCACAAGAAAGGACTCTTGGAATTGGGGCGGGAGGCATGGGGGGGATGGGGCGGCAGGGGTGAGGGGAGGGAGAGCAGGGGTTTCGGGGGGAGGAGGAGGGAGGGAACTGGTGTACCTATTAAGTTTGTATGAGCTGAAATAATAATAAAAATATATTAATAAAAAAGAAAAGACACCTGTTCACACACATGAAGAACAGAGTTTTATCCTCAGAGGTTCACATGTAGGAAGGGGAAAACCGATTTCTGAAATTTATTCTCTGATCTCTACCCATGCACCATGGCATGCACATGTTCTCTCTCTCTCTCTCTCTCTCTCTCTCTCTCTCTCTCTCTCTACATATATATATATATATATATATATATATATATATATATACACACACACACACACACACATATGTGTATATGTAGAATATACATATACATATATCCTCACATATACATATATCCTCTTAAATAAAAGTTAGGGAGTAGATAAAATATAACCCTCAAATTTATTGTGTTTCAGGATAAAATATTTCATACAGACATCTCAAAAAATGCAACGAGTAAAAATACAAAAAAAACCGAGGTGTACTTAAATCAGGGTTAAAGGTAGTTAAAGGGAAATAGTATTTTAGCATTAACATCTAATTTTACTATAGGTATCATTTTATTTTCTGCAATTGCTTAATAAATAGATTCATGAGAAAGCCTTATCTTTATATTCAAATACTGCTTTACTTTGAGTTTTTTGTTTCAACATTTGCAAACATTTTGCTATAAGCTTACTGTGAAATTACTCTAGTTAAAAATTGTTTCTCACAAAATAACAATCAAACCTTCCAATGTATCTAGTGGTTCTCTTATGAACTCTGTTTGTTAGTAGCTAACTAAATAAAAAATGTGAGCTTTTCTTTACTTAGTCTCGAAAACACCTGAGAAAACATAACCAGTAATTAATGCTTATATTAAAGCAAAAATATTCTTGGTGGGAAATAAACCAAATTTTTTGATGTTGAAATGCAGCTTTCAAATTTTTCAATTATTTAAAGTTAGCATTCTGTATTATATTCTGTGAATTGAATTCAATGGGAAAATAATCAAATGCACCATTGAAAATTCCTTAAAAGCCTATGAAACATCAGAAAAGATAAAATAATTTGGTATTTTAAAAGGTCGAGCTTAGGATGATTGTCATATAAACATAAATTTAAGTAAGTACAAAATATGAGAAAACAAACCAAAATTTTTATATGAGTACCTTTTCAGTTAGTTCTCATCAAACATATGTCCATGATTGACCCCAGTACCAGGATCCTGCATTTCAATTGGAAAAGCCCGGAAGAGTGTGATTTCAATATCACTCAGGTGCTTCTGGAGCTGAAGATGAATGTGGATCTCAAGGCTGCATTGAAGAAGATGAACAGCATTGCTTACAGGGAAAGTGAAATCGGTGGTGCTACGAGAACAATCATAATGCTTGTTACAGTTCTTCAAGTGCAATTCATGCAGAAAATCTAAATCCAACTGAAGTGAACTAAAGAAAATATCCTATAGGAAACAGGCAGTCTTCTACAGCTCAAAGAATATTTTTGTATAAGTCACTGAAAACTTCATAGGAAAAACAAACGAGACCATCCCAAGACCTTTACTCTTATTAGCTTTATACCATGTGATATGTGATCTGTGAGGACCTGGTCTTCCCATGTTGCATTTGGAAAAGAGAATCCATGTGAGAATATGGGTGGTAGCTGGTACACAAATAATCATTTATTTAGACAAAGTACATTGGAAAAGTATGGACTGCAAGAGTGGTATTTTTGTAACATACATAAGAAATTTACAGGTGAAGAAATTAATTTAGAATTCTTAGCCTTTAATTTACAAGCAAAAATGACTAAAATTTAATTCAGAATAAAATTTTAAAAATACTAAATTATGATATGATTTTAAGATTCAAGTCATTGTTTTGGGCATGAATAGACCATTTCCAAAGCAATATTACACATATAAATAAAAGGAAAGAGCATTATTTTAATTGCTGTAAAACTACATACTTAAGAAATCCATAGAAATATCTCCAGGGACAACTGAAACATTTCAAGGTAATTTATTTATAGCAAACACATTCTCTGAGGACAAGGCTATAGTTTTAAATATCTGTCAGGTAGCTGAATATGAACATTGATTTGTAATATCAGTGGTATTCTACAATGAAGAAGCAGGATAAAAGTATGAGTTTCAGATTCTATTCTCTAGAATTCTAGATGATTTCTAAAGAGCACTCAAAGATAACTTCAGGGAAAATAACTCAAAACAATTCAATGACTTTACAGGGCCTTCTTGAGTAGCTAGTAGTCAAAGCATTTTACGTTATAATTCATTTGATTGTATTATTATTTTTCATGAAGTGAGCATATTAAATATAATGGATTTCAAGGGATCTGTCCTTCTTATGGCTTGTGGATTTATGCAGCATATACTGTGTACTATTAAAGTTGCAAAATTATTGTGAACTATAATCTAACTTTCAATTTGAATTATATTCAGCTTTTCCATAAAATTGCATGTGTACTCATGTCAATTTAATGTGCATTCTTAGTGATGCAGCTTCCTTTAAAACACTTTTTCTTTTATTTATTGATTTCAACATATATCCATAGTACTTGCACTAATTTGAAGTCTCACATTCCTTTCTTTCACATTTTCTCCAGATATTGTTGTAATTTGTTCTAGGATTAGCAACTTTTCAGACTTGGATGAGATGAAATCTCTGTGTAGGTTGGATTGTATTTTACTGGTGATTAAAGGTGTCAAATATTGCTTTTTCACACACATCCTGGCCATTGGTCTTTTATCTTCTGAGAAATGTCTATTCATTTCAATTACCCACTCATTGATTGGAAAATTTATTTTGTTTTGCATATTGGTGTTTAATTTGTCTACCTGTCTATGGATTCCAGATATTAATCCTCCAACAGATGTGCAAATGACAAAAATGTATTTCTATTTCATAGACTCTCTTCAATCTATGAATTGTTTAGCTGAGCAGAAAAATGTATTGCAATTTTCATTTTCATTACTTTCTATCATGCCACACCCTGTCAAAGTGGTATACGAGATATCTTTCTTACTGGGTGCTGATGGATATAAGTGATTACAAAAAGTAAGATGAGTATAGTGGGTGACTTTTCCCAGAAACCCCACAGAACTTCTCCAATTACGTTAGTGTGTAAATATTAGTGTTTTTGAATTTGTATGCATCTCAAAGTTTACAGCTTCTGGACTTTCATGTTTATTCTGGTAACTTTACATTAGTGCTATGGTACTAATAATTACTTAGCACAGAATATGCTCAGCAAAGGCAGCATAACTTACTGGAAAGTCTTCAGTGAAATGAAAAGTGTGAGTGACTAAGAAATCATGCTTTTAGTTTTGAAAGAAAGCAAAATCATTTCAAATTCTGATTTGGGAATATTACATAAGACTACAAATTGGATATATGCAGTAGATCATCTTGTGCTTATATGTTTTTTTGAAAAAATAATGGATATTTCTAAATCAACTCCTTAATATTACAGAATTGCCAACAATGGACTGGAAATGTAGCTCAGCCTTTAAAACACTTGCTGCACAAACAAAAGGAACGGAGGTCTGATCCAGAGATCCCTCATAAAATTCCAAGTATGTTTGATAGTGTGGTTGTAATTCCAGTCTAGGAAAGTAGAGTCTGGGAATCTGCAGGGCAAGTTAGTTAGGTAATCAAACTGTGTAGGTAAGCTCTAGGTTTAATTAGGTATTCAGGCTCAAAGCAATGAGGTGGAAGAGTAATATATGATCCCTCCATACATACAACACACACATGCATGTGAAAAACCCACATACAGGTATACCTACCTCCATACGCATACAGATCATGCACAAAACCCATATACATGGATACATGAAGATGAAATATAATTGCAATAAGGATACTGCACACGTGGGCTCTTCATAAGTGAGGAAATCTTATTTTCATATTTTTTAAGAACTTATAAGAATCAAATCAGGGAGCTGCTCTGTTACATAAGTGTGATTTAACACCAGGTTCCACACGAAATGTGAATTTTCAGGAAGGTAGAGAGGACGTCCTCCTCTCTGGCTGCACTCCATTTCCATGGATGAAAGACTCTCCCCACTGAGTCAGGTCCAGAGAAATGGAATAGCAGTAAAATAGACAACAGCAACCAACCATGGTGTGTAGTACCTCTAACCCTAAAACCCTCAGCTGGAATCAGGAAAGCCAAATCTCACCCCATCATAAAGCTCAGGAAATCTTGCCCAAGAGGGAGCTGAGCCTGTAGGTAGGGAGGTCCACTGCTGTCCAGGACATTTGACTCAAAGTAAGGCTACTACAAACAAGAACTTACTGCAGTGGAACTTATCCTTACCAGACCTGCACTATAAATGACAGCAATATTTCTTCATAAATGAGCAAGGAACTCAGGAGATATAATTACATGCAGGTGGAACATTAGTGTCTAGGGCTAGATACGTTAAGGAGAGTGCCCCTATCACTGGATCTCCCCAAGGAAGGAACACTTAATCTGTTACAGAGGCCTGAGGTCCTACTAGAGTACACAACAGGAAGGGAACCCTGGGGCCCACACAAGCAGAAAGGTAGGAGAGTAAGAGGTAGAGAGATGGATTGGTAGAGGGAGGGGAGGATGGGAGAAGAAGGAGGAGAGAAAGGGGAAAGGGGGAGGCAAGACTAGAAAAAAATAAAATTCTGATAAAAATAATCAAATCAGATATTTTAACAAAACTTTAGATAAATGCATCTATGTCAGTTAAATACTAGAGGTTAAGACTCTTACAATAAAAATATACTATGTTATGCATATATGACATGAAACTAGGAGTGAAAACTGTCTAGGGAAACAATGGCACCAGCGGGAAGGGAGAAAATAACAGAAGAGATATGGGGATAGTTTGTTCAATGTGCAGTATATATCTATATGAAAATGCCTTGTATGACACAGCACTATGTACAATGAATATATAAAATGAAAATTTTCTTTAAAATGTAAATGCATATATATATACGTATATATATATATATATACACATATGTATACTATGCTTAAACTAGTTATAATTGGTTACGCTTTTGAGTCACCCATTTTCAAATATAGACAGTGTTATCAAAATGAATCAACCTAAAAAGCAGAATGGGGGTATAAATAATTGGTAAGTAAGGAAGAAGAAACTTTGGAGGAAATAAAAGGTTATGAATAGAAATTAGTAGAGATAATGAAGAAGAAAAAAATTTTACTATGCAAGTGTAATATAGGTTTTCAGGCCAATGTAGGACATGATAAATAGAGGAAAACCAAAAACATCTTTCCTAAAAGGATTCATAAAAAGATGAAATGATATACCATTAATAAAGGTATATACACTAACTTGTCAAAAATTCCATTTTAAGCCTTTGAGAATAAAAATTCAATTATATTGTAATCATTTTATTAGTTTTTGCATACACATATGTAATATTAAATCTAGGTATGTTATATGAGAGAAAACATGGAATTTGTTTTGCTGAGTCTGACTTATTTCACTTAATATAATGATTTCCAGTTACAGTCTAATATAGTATTTAATAAAATGTTTTTGGAAGAATGAGGTCACTGTTAATTACTGCATAGAAAAGGGTAAATTATCCTAAAATCATCTACAAAGATCATTAACTTTAGCTTATTCATTTGTACATGTAAAAATGAGGTTTGTGGAATAAATAGCTTTCTAAAATGATACAGTTGGCAAGTGATAAGATATTATTTCTTTTTCCAAACTGAAAAAAAGAGAATGTAATGATAAAAGGATTAAGTCTGGTGAGTATTCAAGATAATATAAGGCACCCTTTGTTGTCAGAAAAACATGAAATTCATCTCTTGCAACATTATAGGGAAATGCTGGTTCAATTTTCATCCCCCTGAGCTATTCTCTGTCTTACAGACACAGATATTTGGAATGATTCTGTCAGAACAGGAAGCGAACAAAATATAGATCCACCTTTCAGTAACACATTCATATTGTGCAAGGTCAGTAGAATATGTTAGAGTAGAATTGATTTAAATTTGTATAAAATGCCTCAGACAAGGATGTAGTACACTGATATTTATTCTTTACATTCATCAGTCATTCAGTCTATTTCTTTAAATTCTGAATGTTGGCATTTTTAAGGCATATCTTGACATGTCCATAGAATTTCAGATGGCTGTGAAGGGTGATACGAGTTTGGCAATTTATCTATAGATGAATAAATAGTATTAGATATGAATTACATTTGGTCAGAAGAATTGAACTGTAAGATAAATGTGCCTAATTTTAAAACAATGGTTCCAGATTGATTGGAATTGGAAATGAGCCTGCTTATATTATTGCCAGGATTGAAAAATTTACTGGGACAATTTTTTGAATGTATGTATGTGTGTGACAAGGGAGGTCTAACCCAGGCTTGTCTTCATCTCAAGATCATCCTTCCTCAGTTTCCCCCTGGGGGCTCAGCTTATAATTGAGAGTTCCTTTGTTATAACCATAGTGTGCTTACATTTATGATACATTGATCTCTTTATATGCCTAACGTCAAATTCCAAAAGGAAAATCTAGAAAGATTCACTTCACTTCAGGTAAGGCATAGGCAACGAGTCACCTATCTTACCTTTTGCTTAAGTAACTAATACTAATTTGGAAATTACATTTTTTTCTTAGAGGTATGAATGCAGGTTATTTTCTTAGAACTATTGAGGTTGGAATGGAGATATGGCTTAGCAAATAAAAACATTTGCTATATAATCACAAGAGCCTCATTCTGTATTTCCAGAACTTACCAAATAAGCTGGACAAGCAACTAAATATCTGTAATCCCAGTACTCTATTTGGGAGATAGGAGGTGAAAACAGGAAAATCTCCAGAAACTACCAAGAGACTATCTCAAGCAAGGCAGATGACGAACTCCAACATCAGAGATTGTCCTCTGACCTACACCCATGAGTCTTGGCATGAGCTAGTCTGCTTTCATGTTAATATTCACACATACACACACACACATACACACACACACACACACACACACAAGTATTGTTTATATAGGCCACCATAATTAATATCTAAAAGACCAGCACATTTCAATTATGCATTATTATAAAAAGTTATTATTATCTTTGTTTACTATGACATTACAAATAATTATTATTATGAACACATATTTATACCAAGTTTTAAAAATCTATTTTTTTAAGACAATGTCTTGCTAAGTAGTACTAGCTGACCTGGAACTCACAATTCTTATCCTTTCTCCATCTTTTCTAGTGCTAGAATTACAGTAGAATGCTACTATATTTGGCTTTAAAATTTTTTGTATAGTGAGATTTCTATCATTTACAGCACTAATGGCCAAAATGACTTGCATGGTCATAATTGCAGAGCTCCTACAGAGGGAATGCATATTTTTGAAATACTTATTTAACTGTCGGTAAAATTTTCATTATAATTCATCCCTTGCAGCTGATTAGTTACACAGTTGATAAGATTATGCTCTATGTCTTAGTCTGATCAATTAAAAGGAAGCAATTGGACTAAATTATCTGTATTATATCTTGCCAGATAGCCTATTTTTCAAAATGACTTTATGATTAGAAAGTAATTACTTGTCAGAAATTCTTAACATCCTAGTATTTACTTATGGGATTTTCGTTGAAATTTCCTACTATAAATTTAGAATTGTTTGCTTTGAGTGCTATTGAGGTTCTGAGAAAAAAAAAAAAAAAACATGACCTAGACACTTTGCTGTGCAAAAGCCAATGTTCATTTCAAAAATCTCCTCCAAGAGAATTCTTATGTTTTTTCTATCACTGTTTACAATAAGATGTCTGATATACACTTTTGTTTACTGTTTTGTCCTTTTTATTCTGTGGTGTTAATTTTGCATTAAGGTATAAGTTCGAGACTGTAATATTTAAATATTTTATTAATTATTGTGTGAACATAGTCAAACATATAGTTCAAAATAGCTAGGATAGAACTTAATGAGAGCAGGTAACTTCTATATTACACTGCATTTTTTACTACTTTTTGCCTAGTTATGCAAGCTCAGTAGGTACCCCCTTCTTCCCTTCCCTCCTCCTTTCTCCGCATTCCACTCTCCCTCCCTTCCCACTTTTCCCCCTTCCTCTTTCTCACTCCTTTTCCTTCCCTCCTCCTTTCTTGGTGATTCCTGCCTTCTCCCTCCCATTCTTCAGAATATCTGTTTATGTGGGCACTGAATTTCCCTCTGAGTTGTATACACTAGTGAGAGTTCAGGACTCAGTGATATAACTTGGGGCCCCTTCTTCGGCTGCCCACTAGCATGGGAACTTTATTATGACTGTTTAGCCCCCTTACCTTTAAGGATACTGGTGCCTGAAGCCTTCTCCTCTGTGATCTCTGCTAGACTTTGGAGAGTTGTTGACATGTCAGATCAGGCAAGGTCCAATCACATTGTGGCAATAACATGGCTGCTGCAGCCCTGACTTGTATGGAGTATCTTGCATATCATTAGTCCTCCCCATATTTAAGTCATTACAATCTTGCTGCCCCCTCTTCCAGGTTGATTCCCTAGGTTATCCCTAGGCCTCCACAGTCACACATAGTGTCTTCTGATACATACAGACACATGCACACAGAAACACCTGAAATGAATAAATGAATAAATAAATGAATGAATAAATGAATGAATGGATGAATAAATAAATAAATAAATAAATAAATAAATAATAAATTTGAAGGACAAGAAATGTCTTCAGGTTGGGTTTCTCTCCTGTAAAGAGATTAGGGTGTTCACAAAATCTCTATAGGGTGGTATTTCTTTCTCCAACCATCCCAGTATAAAGTACTAGAATTTTCTTCACAGATACAAGTGTCTCCAATAACCACAGATGGTCTGGTGTCTGACCTTTCTTCATCCAAATCAAGAGTTGCCAGCACAGTTTTCCTCTGAAAAGCAATCCAGTGCATCATTGCTAACTTCACTTTCATGAAAGTCTTTGCTGACAGCATCACAATCTGGATCCAAACAATCTGTAATTTTTCTCAGCATTGCTATCTTTCAAATGGCCCACTAAACTCTGCTCAATGGTTTTTGTATCACACAGCCTCAAAATCTTCAAAAATTTCCATATTCCTCAAGAAAGTACATTCAAAAGCCACAAAAAAACCCCACATAGCCAAATTTATCAGCATCATTCCACTTTCCTAAATACAAAATTCTATTGCAGGTACTCTGCATGTTGTCAATAATTCATGAGTAAATGCATAATAGGTAAACAAGGGGTTTAATCTCTCTTAAGATTGTCTAGTTAACAGTCCTTTAATCCAGTTTGGCTCAGGCCAATTGTAGCAATTACTCTTCCTGTTGTTATGAGACAACACTTATTGTGAAGCAACTTAAAGGGAGATTTATATGGCTTATGGTTCCAGAGCATTTATATGGCATATGGTTCCAAAGCAACAGAAAAAAATGAAGACATGTTAGCTATAGATATATTGTATATAGCCTTTACTGTTGTGAGATATACTTCTTCTATGTCTGGTTTTGTGAATATGTTTAATATGAAATGATGCTGAAATTTTTTTTTATTTCCACTCATACAAACTTAACAGGTACACCAGTCATCTCCTTCCCTCCAACCTCCTATTGCCCTATGCCCCCCTCCCTTCCCCCCTCCCTCCCTATCCCCCAGTGCCTCCCCTTCCCATCCCTGGAGCATCCTTTAATGTGCATGCCAGACTCTCCTCTAGGTCCTCCTCTCCGATGAGGTGCAAGGACCCAGTGGCATTTCCCAGAACCCTTTCTTGTGTTCCTCTTAAGCATAGGAACACGACTGTGGCTGTCAATCCCTTGTCTCCAAAGATCCTAGTGCCTTTAGCAAATGCTAGACTTTGTAGGGTCAATAGTGTGTTGGACATTGGGCAGGGCATGCAAAGTCCAATTATGATTACTTCGGCCCTAACTTGTGTGGAGTATCTTGCATATCATTGCTCTTCCCATCCTTGTGCTCTTACAATCTTACTGCCCCCTCTTCTGCAAATTTTGCTGAGCTTCTGGGTAGGGAGAGATTAGGCTGGCCTAGTTCCAGGTGGTTGATATAGAATCTCTGAAGTTCTGGATTATGGTTTGTTGATTTTTTTTTTCCAGTTTTGCTGCTCCTGCAATGCCCTTGGCTCCATCCTGATGGGTATTGGATGTCACACCCTGGCCAGAGATAAAATGCTGTTAAACTACAGTCTTGTTATAAGAATGTATTCAAAGGTAGATGTAATAAAAGTAGGAAACCTCAGTGAGGGAGGGGCCAATCACCCATTTGCAAAATGGTTACTTTTTATCTGCCAGATTATATGCCCTCCCCTTCTGGTGAGATCATACCCCATCAGTTGTAAATGATCAGGAACGAAAGTCTGTGAACTTAACCAGATGTTTCATTGCTCACTTGCAGTCTTTGATGGTGGCCTATTTTCTCTGCTGTAACATGGTCCCCTCTCTCCTTGTTTCTGGTGTGGCCCTCCTACCTCATCCCTCCTGTTCATAATCCTTGAAATTACTGTAGGTATTACAGAGATTTATCCTTGAGTGTCTCTATGTGTGTTTGGTACTAGGAGTCACCTATTAGGGAGTACATATGGCACTTAATTTTCTTGGTCTGGGATAGTTCACTTAATATAATTGTTTCTAATAACATCCATTTCGGGCAAATTCCAGTAATTCATCATTTTTGATGGCTGAGTAGTACTCCATTTTATAGATGTACCACTTTTTCCTTCTCCGCTCGTCAACTGTTGGACATTTGGGTTGATTCCATGATTTTGCTATTGTAAACAGTGCTGTTATGAACATGGTCGTGCTTGCACTATCAAGGTGAATTTTTGCTGTATGGGGGGTTATTCCCAAAAGTGTAATAGCAGGGTCATATGGCATTTCAATTTTTCATTTCTTTAAGAATCTCCAGATGGCTCGCCAGAGTGGCTGTATGAGCCTGCATTCCCACAAGCAATGTAGGAGAGTTCCCTTCCCTCCACGTCCTCTCAAGATGCTGAACTTTTTAAAAAGTCATTTATCATAACTTTTGAGATGCACACATGCATAAAATCATGTCTGGCAATCAGATTAGAATGTCCATTTAGCAAGTGAAAGGAATAGGTTCAGCCACAGGGATAAAGGCTTTCCCAATCATGGAGTTTTTTTTTTTTTTCTACCTTAAAAGCATATTGAGTATTCATCCCAACTCTCTCCCTCCCCCCTCCCTTCCATCCCTCCCTTTACTTCACCATTCGCTACCACTCCTCCCATTCTTCTACCAGTGTACTTCTAGGGTTCACTCTGGCTTATCTTTTGTTGTGGGGGCTCAGGTATATCGAGGTACCTCTCTTCAAGCCATCCCACTGATATGTGCATTTCCCTTCACTCATCCAGCTTTAGACAACTTTAGGTTTTCTCTGTGTGTTCTGTGGGTATAATATGGGTATAATAACAGCTACCTACTGCACAGTTTGTTGTACTATCTTCTGACCTATAGGCCTGTTATCTGCCTTCCCTATTTATCTATTTTCTTTGCTTCTTTTAGATTCTTGTTCTAGTTTTCAGTAACAGGGATGTGTACCAGTACCATTCTGACAAGCAGGTCTTGAATCCAGTCAGAATGCTTATGGTTGTCTCTTTGATACTCGTGCTACTATTACACTGGTGGTCACCTTTTGCCATGGTGATTTATATTGCAATGTACCAATCTCATGTCATTGATGGGGCTTGTGATTATTTCTCTCCCACAGTAACTTCTACAGTATTCCTTGGTACTGTGTAAGCTATTCAGCAAAGAGAAAGTCCTCTAACCACTTCCAGTTGATATATTTTGCCCCATATTCTATGATTCATTTGCATTGCATCTTGAGTAGTAGGGTCTTAAAGATAGTATTTGGAGTGCAGCTAAGAGCAATGACAAAAGCCTACAAAGTTTGGGGGTCTTAAAGACCTCTCTGACCAACATTTCATCAAGAAGTGCCACATTCCTATTAATTCTAGAATAACTTTGTCCCTGGGTTCTAAGTGGATCAGTTCAAAGATTTTTTTTAAATTTTCCCTCTTTTCCTCACTGCATGCTTTTAATCATCCCTTCCCACCTTCCCACTCATAGGTCTTTTTCAAATTTTCTGGCTTTCACAGTGCTTGCAATCCAAGTACATTTACAAGAACATCAGTTCAATCATCTGAATATTAAGAGAGGACGTATGGTGCTTAACTTTCTGAGTCTGAGATATCTCAGTCAATATTAAGGTTGCTAGATTTGTCCATTTACCAGAAAATTCCATTATCTCATCCCTTCTGAAGAGTGAGTAGTATTCCATTGTGTGTATGTAGCACACTTTCATTATCCATTTCTCTGTTGATGGACCTATTGGCTGATTCCATTTTCTTGCTACTGTGAGAGAGCTGCAGTGAACATAGATGAACAAGTGTCTTTGTAATAAGATGTATTGTTTTTTGGGACTATTCCAAAAAGTGGTATAGCTGAGTCATTTGGCAGTTCCATTTTCAGCTTTCTGAGGAACCTCCACACTGATTTCCACAGAAGCTGTACCAGTTTACACTCCCACCAGCAGTGAATAAGTGTCCCTTTTTCTCCACAGCCTAGCCAGCAATCTCTGTTGTTTGTTTTCTTGATGTAGTCATTCTGACTGGGGTAAGATGGTATCACATTGCATTTTTCTGATAATCAGGGAAGTTGAGCATCTTTTGTTTGACTTTTCAATTTCATTTTTAGTGAAATCCCTGTTTAGTGCCAGGGCCCATTTTTTTCATTGAAATGTTTGCTGTCTTGGTGTTTAATTTTCTGAGCTCTTTGAATAGTCTGGAGATTAATCCTTTGTCGGATTCATAGCTAGTAAAGATTTTCTCCCAGCCTGTGGGTTTTTTTGAACAATTAAAAGTTTCTTTTGAAGAAAAGAAGCTTTTTAATTTCATGAAGTACCATTTGTTGATTATGTAGAAGATAGAGTCTCCCAGTCATGGATTTTTTTTACCAGGTCTACAATGCCAAGCATAGGCTCCCCCTTGTGAAGTGGCCCTCAGATCCAATCAGAAAGCAAATGGTTATCCTCATAATTGTCATATGATTATTTCAAAAGTAAGTGAAAATGGAAAGTACAGAATTAAATAAGACCTTGATAATTTTCCATTGCCAACTACCTGCATAGTACTCTCCAGCAATATGAAAAGTATTCTGAGGATCAGAACCTTTCAACTAAGAACCATCTTTATTTTATGTCCTACAATCAAGTTGTGTGAGTTCTTTAATAGAGTCTAATCATCTAATTTTCATGCCCAATCTATAGCAATGATGATGGCCTGTATCATTTAAGGGCCTTTGGATATCTTCTTAACCAACAACTCATAAGGAGGCCTTCCACACCCTGGATTTTTTTTACTTAGTGGCCCATGTCTTCTAAGATAGGCAAATATTTAGGCCAATGAAATATAATAGAAGACCCAAAAATAAATCTACACAGCTATGGATACCTAATTATTGACAAAACTGTCAAAAACATGCACTAAGAACAACAACAAAAAAGTACAGCCTTATAATCCAGTGATACTGGAGAAACCTGATGTCCACATGTACAAAAATAAAACTAAATATGTAACTTTTAACCTGCACCAAAATTAACTCAAAATGGATTGATAACCTTAATTCAAAACAAGAAACACTGAAGTTCCTAAAGGCAAACTAAGAAAGCTTTCCCATACATAGGTATAAACAAGAAATTACTGCATAGAACGCCAACAGCACAGGAAACAATGCTAAGAATTAACTGATAGGTTTATAGGAAATCAAAAATTCCTGTTCACCAAAGGAGATTCTCAATAGAATGTTCAGATACCATATAGAATGAAAGTCTTTGACAGTTATAGTTCAGACAATGAGTTAATATATAAGATATACAAAGAGCTCCATATATAAAACATCAAGAAAGCTCAGGCCAATTGTAGCAATTATTCTTCCTGTTGTTATGAGACAACACTTAAAGTCAAGCAACTTAAAGGGAGATTTACATGGCTTATGGTTCCAGAGGAGAGATATAGTTCATTTTGGCAGGAAAGGTATGGCAAGTACCAGAAGCTGGAGAAGGCTAAGTTCACCACAGACATGATGAAAACTGAGAGAGCAAACTGCTAACTACAAGAGCAGAATTTTCATGGAAGCAGGGCAGGGCTAATCAACCTCAAGGCTCATCCCCTGTGACATGTCTTCCTCCAGCAATGTTCCACCTTCCAAAGTGCCATGATCTTCCCAAACAACAACACATGAACCTGTGGAGGACAAATTCACATTCAAATCATGACACCAATCAAGAAATGGGCTATAGATCTAAAAAGGCTTTACTCAAAAGAAGAAGAGATATGAATGACTAATACATACATACTTTTTAAATGCTCAATAGCAATAGCCATCAGGGAAATGTAAATACAAACTATTTTATGAAAATTATATGGATAAGTGGAGGATAAGGATAATACATTTTTTAAAAAAGAGCATGAAACCAAAGTTGATAATGTTAAAGTTGAAGCATTTTTGACATATTCAAGTACTGGCAAAGATGAGAAATACAATCCCTTATCTACTGTGGGTAGGTAGAATTATAAGTGAGTATAGGCACTATGGATATAATTGTACAGGTTAAAGAAAACTCTAAAACTTGAATTACTGCATGACTTAGCTAAATCATGCCTGGGTGTATATCCAACAACATCTGCATCACACTACATTCATGTTTTTTACTGCCCTTTTTACATTTGCAAGCAAATGAAATCAGCCTCCATGTCCATCAACAAATAAATGGGTAGTGAAAATGTGGAACATATAAGAATGGAATTTTATTTACCTGTAAAAAAGGATATTATGAAATTGATGGAAAAATTGATGGAAGTACAAAGCATTACATTATTTGAAATAACCCAGGCTCAGAAAGACAAGTACAATATGTCTTCCCCCTATGTAGGTAGTAGCTTGTAACTGTTAAATATGCACATAAAGATAGGAGTAAAAATGGATGAAGGCTACAAAACTCAGAAGGGACTAGGGCAATTGGGAAGAACAAAAAGAGACTTTTTTTTTTTTTTATTTTTTAGTTTGGAGGCTTTCTCCTTTTTTTTATTATTTAAAAAGTTTCATGTTTATTTAGCTTTTTGACTCTGTGCTTGTGCCTTCAACACTTTCACGACAATTTTCTGCTCCTCAATAAGGAAAGCGCGCTTGATCCTGTCACGGACACACTTAGCACACATGGACCCCCCATAGGCCCTGCTGACATGTTTTTTTGTTTTAGACAATCTCATAAGGACCTTAGGTCTCACAGCACGAACCCCTTGAAGTCAGCCTGGACACACTCCACATGCAGACCTGGGTGCTTTCCGGACCTCTTAGTATGAAGGTGAACAATCCTATTACCAGGGCTCCGGGACAGCCTACTTTTGTTAGAGGCTGTGTTGTAGGAAAGCCTATGACGGTATGTCAAGCGCTGGACCATTCTGAATGTCTTTAGGCACCGTCCCTGGGAGAGGAAAAAGGTGGAAGCTTTCTCCTTGATGAACAGCTTCCACAGCACTTATATTCCTAGAAAATTACTGTGCAAATTGCTGGTGGAAAAAGCAACAGTCTTATTAATTTGTGAAAGCTACGAGCGGTAATAACGATCACTATGGCAAGAGGCGACCATCAGTGTAACAGTGACATGAAAGTCGGGGGGCAGGGCCCGGCAGCCAACAGCTTTCTTACTGGATTTAAGACCCACTTTCCAGCAAGGATCACATATCACCTAAGGAAGGGGGGGCATAGGTTCCAGGACAGATGTGCAAACCATGGACATTTAGCTATAAAAACATCATATCAAACTGATTTCCAAATTTTTGCCATTATATCCATAGATTGAAGATCTCTCTCTCTTCTCTCTCTCTTTCTCTCTCCCCCCTCTCTCTCAGCTTCCAGAAAAATTGATTCTCTTCTTTGTTGCCAATAAATCCATCATCACCCAGCTTATAGGGGAACGAGGGGGTTTATTGTGGCCCACAATTTGGCTTGCAATTGTCTGGTTACAGTTCTCAATCTGGCATGACAGGAGAATTCACACTAATACCAAGGATTGAGGGAAATGGTCACACCATACCATTGGACAATTAAGAGAGAAGGCAGAGAGTGAAGAACATGAAACAAAATGGAAAGGGGAATTCCTACAGATCAAGGGGAACATCAGAGAATAGAGGAGGGGCACAAAGAAATAAGGAAGACAAGCAAAGAAAATGATAAAATATGAAAATCCATACAAGAACTATTGCAAGTAAATTTTAAATATAAATTTTTTTAAAAAATTCATTCAGAGTACAATATCAAAAGGCTATCCTATAAACCATACGCGAAGTAATAAACTAGAATAATTTCAATGTTAAAAATTAATACTACATAGATTTGAAACAATTTATCTGAATACTAAACTGAAACTGAACCTAGGATTAGAGATTTAGAAATAAAATAGTTGACTAGTAAAAGAGTGTTCTTAATCAGTTTTTAGGTTTTATCATTCCATTTAATTGAATTCACATGTCAATAAGTGATCTGAAACCGAAATGCAAGAGATCCTTCTTGCAATCTAGATGGCACTCATTAAGGTTTTGAAAATATATGATAAAGAGAAGCTCTATATTATATAAATATCAGAGCATTAAATATACCATCTGCATATATAAATGTAACTTTGTTTGAATTTGAATTTTTAAGCCCCTTTCCCAAGGATTTGCTTAATTTTACCTTTGTTAATTTGATTTTTGCTATTCTTCAGTTCTATTGAAATATTTTCATTTTCCTTTATGATTTGTAAGATGGCTTATTTTGCCTTGTATTAATAAAATTAGCTTCAATGTGACATTTTTATATATACACATTACATGCTTTGATTGTATTCACCTCATTAATCCCTTGATCTTTTCTTTTCCCTAATACCTTCCTTTTATTTTCATACATATTCTTTTATCTAGATGCTAAATACAAGAAGAAACATGGGATATCATTTTTACAATATCACAAACTTTTCTTTCAAATTAAAACTAAATCCAAGATGATGTTGCATTTATACTCAGTTACTATTTGAAAGTATCACTATCAACTCTTTGTAAAAGTATTTTATTTATTTATTTGTTTGTATGTATGTGTGTGTGTGTGTGTGAGTAAGAGAGAGAGAGAGAGAAAGAGAGAGAGAACATATGAATAGTATGGCACACTTGGATATTAGAGAACTACTTTCAGAAGTTAGTTCTTTTCTTCCACCATGTGGGCTTCCAGGGATTGAATTCAGTTCACCAGGTTTGTAAGCAGGCTTCTTATCTTGCTAAACTCCACTGTCAAATCTTTAGTAGAATTCAACACATTCTAATTTTACAGTTGTTGAGAAAAATGAAAGATATTTTCAAAGTATTTTGTCACCTTGATAAAACTTTTTCTTGGATTTATGAAGGTAATATTAGTTATGTAAGTTAATACATATGTTTTGTATATACTAAGTGTGTTCATTTTTAACAATTGAGGTATAAATGACAGTCTATACCAGTGAGAGTACAACTAACCTTCATGTCTGCTTTTTTTTTCTGACAGAGACTATAATTAGAACATATTAAGCTTAAATTCTCAAAAAGAAAACTAGAATGAAAATGAACATTCAAAGACTTCCTAGAGTAAGAAAATTTATAAGAAAGAAATGGTTAAGCTACAGCTTAAAAATAGAAAATAGAAGGAAGTCAGTTACTGAGAATTAGATTCTTAGTGAAGCTGGTTAAAGGTCATTGGGTCTCCCCCAGAGGCTGATAGCAAACTCTGTGGGATTCTCAGAAGGGGGTCTGAAACTCATTAAAATCTACAAACATTTTATCTGGGATGTTAATTTCTTCCTTGAAGCAGCAATCACAGGAGACCAAAAAAAAATTGTACCAGATCAAGATTAGGGCAATATTCCTATTGAATTCCTGCTCAGATTAAGATAATAATTAAAGATTTGCATTTGCAAAGAATGATTATTTTATCATTTTTCTAAGATTCCCACTTTAATTAATAGCTTAGTTGATCAGATTTAATGTTTCTTGCATATTGTAAAACTTTGCCATTGACTTAATTTACATAATGATCATTATTGATAGCAATATCATTCATGAAAATGGGTTCAATACATTAGCAATACATTAGATAGGAAGGGTTCTACAAGCACATACTACTGGTTTGTTGTTGTTGTTCTTGTGAACCCTGTGTTAACCTTCAGTCTAGATTTCCTTCTAAGGACTGACTCAAAAGTAGGAATGCAAGGTTCATTCACCTTTGTGTTTGTGAATTCTGGACTGCTTCACAGAGTGAGGATTGTAATTCTCACTTTATAAAGAGGAGATGATAAGAAAAAAAAACACCAATATTGTAAGTCTCAGAGGCAAGACTGACTTCCTGAACAGATGGGCAAGACTAACATTGAAATGACTGTCTTTGTCTCTTCTCCCTATATAACGTACTGATTAAATATGAGACAGATCTTTAGGATAGGAACCTAATGTCCCTTCAGATGACTGGCTCACTTCTGCTTTATTTATAAACAAAACACAGGTTAAAATTCATTTCCTGGAGTTGGAGAGTTGAATCAGGGGTTAAAGCCATTGCCCAGCTAGCAAAAGTATCTCAGTTCAGATAGCCAGATTCCATGTAAAAATGTACTCCAAAGATGGTGGCCATATGTAATCACAGAGCTAGAAGGTAGAGCCTGGTAATTCCCACAGCAAAGCAACAAGGAGGTAGAACAATACAGATGGTTCCCAGTGTCATATTTGGGCCTGTCACACACTCAACTGCCCACTTGTATAGAAGCTTGCACACACACACACATACACACACACACACGCACGCATACAAACATACACGCACACGGAATTTTTTTTAATTTTTCAGTTTAATTTTTCAGCCTATGTGACATACTGCTTTTAAATGTATGTCTCTCTTATTGTGCTGGTGTTCGCCAAGTTTTATTTATGTAGGTACAATAAGTCTATATAAACTCTTTGTTTATAATCAAAAAACCTTGGTTAAAACTTTGAAGTCCAGATCATTACATTCTAGATTTGATGTGCAAAATAAGATTATGATGCTCTTATTCTTTCTCTGCTTGATTCACTAACAAAGGCATGACCAGCACTTCACTGGTTTTAAATGAAATATCTATGAATATGCCTTTTCTCAAAAATCTTTAATGTAAAAATGGTCTAATCTTTTAGGAACTAGCATTTTTTTTCCTTATAAGACTGAGATAATAAGTAACAAGATGCCCTTTACTCCTATTCCGCAGCCCGGGAATTGCTTGCACGTGGTCCACCCAGGACTCACCACCACCTAGGTAAGCTCTGTCCCCGCCCACCCCACAGAACCCCAGGCAGCCCAAGGGAACCAGCTCCTCCCGCCAGCCAGCCAGAGCCGGAGCCGCACAGGGCCTGGGAGAAGGACCCCCTGCACCTGGGCCCCACCCCAGCCACCCCAGGTTAAATAGCAACCCACGGAAGCCCTGTCCTCCCTTTCCCACTCCTCCTCCCAGGACGCGCCCATGGTCCATCCCGGACTCCTGCAATCAAGGTAAGCTCCGCCCCTGCCCATCCCCAGAACCCCAGGCCAAATAATTCAGTTCAGTGAAAAACGCACAGAAATTGAAAGAAGATATTAAGAGTTAAAACGACAATGCCTAAGTCAAAGTGCAAATCCATGAGAAACAACACTCAAGTAAACAAATTCCCCACTGAAGGAATTAATCCCATAATGTTAGACTCCAACAAGAACAAACCCATGGAAAATGGCCAAGAAAGCCTGACCCAGGATAATGACTTTCAAAACATGATCATTACCATGTTCAATACTATGAAAGAGGAAATCCGGGAAGAATTAAATAACCGAATCAATCGCTTTGAAGAGGAACACAACAGACACTTGGAGATGCTGAGAAAAACAGGGCAAGAAACAAAAACTGGCATAGAGCAGTTAAAACAGACTCAAGCAGAGTTTAAAACTGAGCTAAAAGACAAGTTAACTTCAACCCAGAACTCCACACAGAGTCTTATCAGCAGAACTAATGAAGTGGAAAACAGAATTTCAGACCTTGAAGATAAAGTGGGAGTATTAACCAGCTCAATGCAAGAGGTTGTTAAAGCTAAAAATATACTTGGGAGAAATATTCAAGAGATATGGGACACCCTGAAGAAGCCTAACATGCGTATTTATGGAATACAAGAGCAAGAATCTCAAAATATCACACCTGAGGAAATTTTTCAAAGGATCATATAAGAAAACTTTCCTCATCTAAAATAGAGAGGCCCATACATATACCAGAGGCATTCCACACCCCAAACAGATATGACCAAAACAGAAGCTCGCCACGGCAAATAATAGTTAAAACACCCCACATTCAAGATAAAGAACTGGTGCTGAGAGCTTCAAGGGAGAAAAAACAAGTCACTTTTAAAGGTAAACCTATTTAAAAACAAATGACTTCTTAGTCGAAACAGTAAAAGCAAGAAGAGCTTGGAGAGACATATTTCAAGTATTGAATGAGCAAAAATGTCAACCCAGGCTGATATAGCCTGCAAAACTATCCGTCATGATTGAGGGAGAAAGAAAAATCTTCCAGCACAAAGACAACTTTAAGGGATACATGTCCACCAAACCAGGCCTTCAAAAACTGCTAGAAATGATACTCAAGCGTGAAGAAAAAAAACAGGCATACCCAGGAGAACAGAAGGCAAGTATAACACCATTAAAAGCGAAGCAATATACTTACAAAAACTACTAAACATAATAAATGTCTGGAATTAAAAATAGTTTCTCCATTATAACACTAAATGTTAATGGGATTAACTCACCGATCAAGAGACACAGATTACAAATTTGGATTAAAAAGCACAATCCATCAATCTGCTGCCTGCAGGAAACCCATCTCACCACAAAAGATAGGCAGGCTCTAAAAATAAAAGGCTGGTCAACAATTCTACAAGCTACTGGAAGCAGATAACAGTAGGGGTAGCCATTATGCTATTGGACAAAGTGGACTTCAAACCAAAGAAAATCATAAGAGACACGGATGGATACTACATTTTAGTCACAGGTACGATTCACCAGGAAGACTTCACAATACTGAACATATATGCACCCAACACGTCCCCTCCCACATTCATTAAGCAAACCCTACAATGTCTAAAGTGAGAAATCAATCCCAAAACGATAATTCTTGGAGATTTCAACACTGCCCTCTCAACATGGGATAGATCTATAGGTAAAAAACTTAACAGAGACAATTTGGAGCTTAACCAAACCCTTACTGAAATGGACATTACAGGTCTTTATGGTACTTTTCATTCATGCACCAAAGAATACACATTTTTCTCAGCAGCACACAGAACTTTCTCCAAAATGGATCACATATTGGGCCACAAAATGAATCTCCACATACACAGGAATGTCGAAATTCTAGCCTGCACCTTATCAGACTACCATAGCTTAAAGCTTGACATCCACAACACAACAAGCAACAAAAAATACACTAACTCCTGGAAACTTAACACTATGATGCTGAATGAGAATTGGATTCAGGCAGAAATTAAAAGTAAATTTAAGATTTCCTGAAAGTGAATGATAATGAAAATACAACTTACCAAAATCTCTGGGACACAAAGAAAGTTGTCCTAAGTGAGAAGTTCATAGCTCTTAATGCCTACATCAAAAAAAATGGAAACATCAGACATAAATAAATTAACAATGCAGCTAAAAACGTTAGAGACACTAGAGCAATCTGATCCCAAAAGCAGTAGAAGGGAGGATATTAGCAAAATAAGGGGAGAAATATCTGAAATCGAGATTAGGAAAATGATAGAGAAAATCAACCAGTCAAAAAGCTTGTTTTTTGAAAAAATCAATAAGATTGATACACCCCTAGCTAAATTAACTAAGAGCAAGAGAGAGAAAATCCAAATTAACAAAATTAGAAATGAAAATGGAGTTATCACTACTGATACTGAAGAAATCCAAAGAATTATAATGTCATATTTCAAAAACTTATACTCTGTGAAATTTCACGACACAAAAGAGATGGATGAATTCCTAACTAAACACAACTTACCTAAATTGAATCAGGACGTTGTGAATTATTTAAATAGTCCTATAACATATGAGGAAATTGAGAAAGCAATCTCAAATCTTCCCACCAAAAAATGTCCTGGACCAGATGGACTCAGCACAGAATTCTACCAGACATTTAAGGAGCTAATAACACCAGTACTCCTTAAACTGTTCCATCAAATAGCAAAGGAAGGAACACAACCAAATTCCTTCTATGAAGCTAATATCGTCTTAATCCCAAAACGTAATAAAGACTCACGTAAAAAAGAAAACTACAGGCCAATCTCTCTGATGAACACAGATGCAAAGATTCTTAATAAACTCTTAGCAAATCGGATTCAAAAACAAATCAAAAAGATCATTCACGGGGACCAAGTAGGCTTTATCCTAGGCACACAAGGTTGGTTCAACATACGCAAATCAATAAATGTAATTCATCATGTAAACCAGTCCAAAGTCCAAGACCACATGATACTCTCGATAGATGCAGAAAAAGCCTTTGAAAAGATCCAACAGCCTTTTATGATCAAAACGCTAGAGACATAGGAATGGAAAGAACCTTTATCAATATAATAAAAGCTGTATACAACAAGCCAACAACAAGGATTATACTCAACGGGGAAAAACTGGAAGCATTCCCACTTCGATCAGGAACAGACAAGGCTGTCCACTCAAACCACTTCTATTCAATATTGTACTTGAAGTCTTAGCTGAAGCCATAAGACAAGAAAGGGACATAAGAGGGATTCAAATCGGCAAGGAAGAAGTCAAGTTATCTCTATTTGCAGATGATATGATCCTATATCTGAGTGATCCCAAAAAGTCCACCAGGAAGCTTCTAGAACTAATACAGAAGTTCAGCAGGGTGGAAGGATACAAAATAAATGTACAAAAATCAGAGGCCTTCCTATATGCCCAGAATGAAAGAAGTGAAAAAGCCTTGAGAGAAACAATCACATTTACTATAGCCCCTAAAAAAACGAAATACCTTAGTATAAACCTAACAAAGGAGGTAAAAAACCTTTATGATGAAAACTTTGAAACCCTAAAAGAAGAAATTGAAGAAGACTCCAGAAGGTGGAAAGACCTCCCATGTTCCTGGATTGGCAGAATCAACATCGTAAAAATGACCATCCTACAAAGGCAATTTACAAATCCAATGCTATACCAATTAAAATCCCAAAGCAATTCTTCAAAGAAGTTGACCAAACAATCTCAAAATTCATATGGAGGCACAAAACACCCAGGATAGCAAAGACAATCCTGGGTAACAAAAACACTGCTGGGTAACAATAAAATCTTAGTCTATACTACAAATCCATAGTTATAAAAACAGCCTGGTACTGGCTCCAAAATAGACACACAGATCAATGGATAAGGGTTGAAGACCCAGATATAAGCCCACAAAATTATAGCCATTTGATCTTTCACAAAGGGGCCCAAAAAAATCCAATGGAAAAAGAACAGCATCTTCAACAAATGGTGCTGGCAAAACTGGATCTCCACATGCAGAATATTAAAACTGGACCCCTACTTGTCACCATGTAGAAGAATTAATTTCAAATGGATTAAGGAAGTTCATATAAGGCCAGAGACTATAAAAACCATAGATGAAATGGTAGGGAACTCCCTCAACCTGATTGGGCTAGGCCAACAGTTCCTAAACAGACATCCATTGGCACAGTCACTGCTACCAATTGGGATTTAGTGAAATTAAAGAGCTTCTTTCAGATAAAAAGATTGTAACATGAGCTCAAAGGCAACCCACAGAATGGGAAAAAAATCTTCACTAACCACATATCTGATAGAGGTTCATTATCCAGAGTGCACAAAGAACTTAGAAAACTAAACACCAAGGAAACTAATGGCCCAATTAAAAAATGGGCTCTGGAGCTTAAAAGAAACTTTACCAGGGATGAAATTAAAATGTCCAACAAATATCTTAAAAATTGTTCCACGTCCTTAGCCATCAGAGAAATTCAAATGAAAACTTCCCTGAGATATCACCTCACCCAGGTCAGGATGGCAAAAATCCACAATACAAACAACAACAAATGCTGGAGAGGATGTGAGAGAGGGGAACTCTCCTACACTGTTGGTGGGAATGCAGGCTCATACAGCCACTCTGGCGAGCCATCTGGAGATTCTTAAAGAAATTAAAGATTGAAATGCCATATGACCCTGCAATTCCACTTTTGGGTATAACCCCCCATACAGCAGAGGTTCACCTCGATAGCACAAGCATGACCATGTTCATAGCAGCACTGTTTACAATAGCAAAGTCATGGAATCAACCCAATGTCCAACAGTTGATGAGTGGATAAGGAAACTGTGGTACATCTATACAATGGAGTACTACTCAGCCATCAAAAATGATGAATTACTGGAATTTGCCAGGAAATGGATGTCATTAGAAACAATTATATTAAGTGAAGTATCCCAGACCCAGAAAATTAAGCGCCGTATGTACTCCCTAATAGGTGGCTCCTAGTACCAAACCCACCCAGCCCACCTAGAGACACTCATAGAAAAATCTCTGCAATACAGTAATTGCAAGGATTATGAACAGGAGGGATGGGGTAGGAGGGCCACACCAGAAACAAGGAGAGAGGGTACCATGTTACAGCAGGGAAAATAGGCCTCAATCAGGACTCAAATAAGTAATGAGACATCTGATTAAGTTCACAGACTTTCGTTCCTGATCATTTACTACTGAGGGGGTATGATCTCACCAGAATAGGAGGGCATATAGTGTGGCACATAAAAAGTAACCATTTTGCAAATGGGTGATAGACCCCTCCCTCACTGTGGTTTCCCATTTTTATTACATCTATCTTTGAATGTTCTTTTATCACAAGACTCTAGTTTAACAGCTTTTTGTCTCTGGCCAGGGGGTGACATACAATGCCCACCAGGATGGAGTGAAGGGAATTGCAGGAGCAGCAAAACTGCAAAAGAAAATCAACAAACCACAATCCAGAACTTCAGAGACTCTATATCAACCACCTAGAACTAGGCCAGACTAATCTCTCCCCATCCTGAAGCTCAGGGACATTTGCGGAAGAGGGGGCGGTAAGAATGTAAGAGTACAAGGATGGGAGGAGCAATGATTTGCAAGATACTCCACACAAGTTAGGGCCGAAGCAATCATAATTGGACTTTGCATGCCCTGCACAATGTCCAACACACTATTGACCCCATAAAGTCTAGTATTTGCTAAAGGCACCCAGATCCTTGGAGGCAAGGGATTGACAGCCATAGTAGTGTTCTTATGCTTAAGGGGAACACAGGAAAGGGTTCAGAGAAATGCCACTGGGTCCTTGTACTTCATCGGAGAGGAGGGCCCAGAGGAGAGTCTGGCATGCACGTTAAAGGATTCTCCAGGGATTTGGGGGGGCGAGGTACTGGGGGATGTGGAGGGAGGGGTGAGAGGAGGAAGGAGGGAGGGAACCGGTGTACCTATAAAATTGTATGAGCGGAAATAATAATAAAAAATGTTAAAGAAAAAAAAAGTAACAAGATGAATATCATCATGTCTACATATTAAATAAAGTCTTGTTTTTCCAGTATTTTATTTATTTTGGTGTGTGTGTGTGTGTGTGTGTGTGTGTGTGTGTGTGTGTGTATCAGAGGGCATTCCATGTCCCTGTGGAGGACCAAGGGTGACTTAGGAATTGTCCTGGATTGCTTCTACCTCCTTCTTGTTTAGCACTGGGATTTCCCAGGTTCTACACCAGGAACTGAAGTTAGGCTGCTGCTGTCTCTGCCTGGTGTTTCTAAGCAGAACTTTGGATCCAAACTCAGTACCTTCTGCTTGTGAGACAGAATCTTGACTCCTGAGCCATCTCTTCAGCCCCTTGTTTTCTTAATAGTCAGTTTTCATACTTAACTTAGTAAAATTAATGATTAAGTTTAATTTTCTGTCTGTGAATTAAACATTTTTACCTTACTTTATTTAGGAAAATAGCAAATAAATTAAGCACAATTTCATAAATAATAATGTGACCATTAAATGCAATCTGTATATTATATTTTTACCTGGGTACTGTAATCTATAATTTCACCAAAGATTTCTAGAACTGCTATTTACAAATGTGATGTTTTTAGAGAAGGAAAAACCTTTTTTATTTTTCCCCTCCTAGGTTCAGTGGCTGGGGAACCTTATGAGATTAAACTGATAAAAGGCAAATGACTAAATAGGACCCAAAAAGCAGGAGCTGGTAGGACCTCAAATTCCACTCTTAAACTAGACAAAGGAAAAAGGAGCTTTGGGATCTGGAGTGGGGAGGAAAGCTTTGTGAAGAAGAGTAATGGTATTATAATGTATAGCAAGAAATATTTTGTTATATAGACTATCCTCTCAGGTGTTGGATTTTCTCCTGAAGTAGCAATTTCTTGGTAAAGAAGTACTTTAGGAAATGAAAATTTGTGACCTTTTTAGGGAAATTGGGGGAAGACAGAGAGCCCCTTCTCTGGTGTCTTTATAATATGCCCTTCAAACACCAGTTATACACCAGTTGCCCTGTGGAAAGCTGAAAAATACTAAGTGAAAAGAAACATATCATGTAATTTATCTAGCTTTGAACCTGGAATTTCATAACAGATCAGCCAGTCCACCATCTAAAGGGACTACCCAGAGTAATGTATTGGAAAAACAATGACCCTCCCTAAGTGTGAGTGCTGCTTTTTCAGTGGCAGAAAAGATTAAAAAGAAGCACGTGGGAAAAAAAAAAAAAAAAAAAAAAAAACTCTCTCTCCTGCCCTGGAAGCTCATCTTTCCTGCTGCCACAATTCTTTGCCTTTCTTTACTGATATTAGAAAACATTTTCAACATCACAACATATACTAAAGACAAAAGTGCTTCCCTAAAAGTCCTCTGCCTCAGCACCAAGCTGGGACTACTGAAAAAATCAGCTTCTGAACTGAGCAGCTACAGGCAGACATTACTGAACTACCTAGACCTTATCTCGATGGCAAATCCCAAAATTTCCTGTTTATATATTCATCCTTTCATTTCTGTACTTCTAGAGAACCTTGGTTAATATACCTACTAAATTCATAGCTTATCAAACTACAGTACAGTTTACAGAGTATTGGCTATTTACAGTTGATTTTAAGGTTGACTGAGAAATTACACTCACTACTGACATTGAAACATTGTTAGGTAACTAGTAAGATGGTAAAAAGCAAACTGGTCAAAAATTGCTGTCAGCAGAAAGGTCAGTGAAAGAAAAATTGCCTGAACATTACCCATCATCCCAAGACTTTTTTCCTGAATCTTTACAGACACTTGAGAGCTTTATGCCTGAGAATGAAAGGGCATCCTGTTCAGATTCCTAGATATTATCCCTGCAGTAGGGATGCCCTGGGCTCATGTTGACCTATGACTCCACTGCTACCATCAATAGGATAGAGCCCCTGGTAAAACTTAGAGTGACAGATAGGATTGTAAGTTTTCTCATTGATAACAGGACCTTCTAACAATTGTTACTTCATATTCTATACATCTGGTTTCCTACTTGTAGTAGGTACTTCTAAGGTACTTCTCTTTACCTTTAGGCAGCAATAATTTACTCAATTACCCATACTTTTCTAGTGAAACCTGATTATCATTTTCCTTTATTGGACAGAGATCTATTAACTAAAAAGAAGTCCTAAATTTTCTCCAAACACATTCAGAATTTCACACCATTGGCCTGGAGAGTTAGCTGTCCTAAAGAGAAAGTTAATGATTTAGTCCTTATAACTTCCCAGTTTACCAACAAGAATGGGCCGTCAACATAGCAGATAAGACAATCTCATCCGCCTCCCATGTAACCAAATCAAAGGATCCCTATGCGTTCTCTAAACTTTTTATTTATTTATTTTTATTTATTCAATTGTGTGTGTGTGTGTGTGTGTGTGTGTGTGTGTGTGTGTGTGTGTGTGTGTATGTGTGTGTGTATATGTGTAGAACCACAGTAAATTCGGGAACCACCATGGACCGCCTCCACCTCCTCCTTGCTTACTCTGCCCCGGGATTCACAGGCTCCGCCCTACCAGGACCAGAAATTCAGGCTGTCCCCGCTTCTGCCTGGCATCTATATGTGTGGTCTAGGATCCGAACTCAGGACCTTCCGCCTGCAAAGCAAAGGCTTAACCCCTGAGCCACCTCTCCAGCCCCGGTTTTTCTACACTTCAACAGTATTTTGTCCAACTTGAAACTGAGGCAGGACTTTGACCATTAATGAATTCTTCCAATATGGCTTTGAAATCTGTACCAGTCACCTGTAACACATCAGTATTGGCCATTATATAGTGGAGACTATCATAAAACAAGACTTCTAGTTGTAAGTGAAGAGATCATTCCTATACATACAGTGGTCTTTAACTCCTATACTTTATTAACACAAATTCCTTCTATAACCAAGGTTTCCTAGTTCTATATTCTAAGCATTGATATTCTTTGAAACTCTATATTCTAAGCATGACTTCCTTTGTATTTACATGGTATGTTAGTCTCAATTTCCTTTACCTTTGAAATGGACTGATGAACAACATTAGAGTAAATAATAAATCTGAACTGTTCTTCAATACAACTGCCGTGTATGCATATGTATGTATGTATATATATATATATATATATATATATATATTTACTTATGTGTGTGTATATATTTGGCTCTCCTAGAGACCTAATGAGCTTAGTTATGGATAATGAAATGGTCTTACAATATGCAGATGATCTTGTTATCTGTTCTACTTACTTAAAAAAAGTCCAAAACTTCATACTGCAAACTTTATTATAATTTTTTTAGCTGACAGAGGAGCTTTTACACTTGAGGATCGAATATCTCCCAAATATATTATTTCTAGGATTTGTCTTAGCTCCAGGGTATAGAGCTCTTTTGGCTGGTAATATTGAAGTTATTCAGCCCCTTTGAGTTCTGAGCAATAGAAAACAGCTGGTTTTAGACTAACGGGTGACTGTCAGCCTTTAATTCCCTGATATGGACTTATAACTAATCCTCAACATGAATCCCTGAGGGGAAATATTATTAACCCATATCCCTTTCTTGGGAAGAAAAACAGCAAAAGTCCTTTTAGAAATTAAAAGTCTCTTTGCTTGAGGCTGTAGCCTTTGGGTTGCCCATTTGGACAGTTCTTTGAAACTCTATGTTATTGAATACCAATCAAGAGCCTTGGAAGTCCTTTCTCAGGCCATGAGCTGAATTCATCCACCAATGAGATGCTTAGCAAAATAGCTATCAAAATAGACGCAAGCATGGCCAAGCCATAGTATAACAATAGCAAAAAATTCTTTTTAATAGGAGAGTCCCTTAAGTTTACTTTATGTTCTTCTTTGTTTATTTGTATTTCATATCAAATAACCTTCCTTTTAAAAATCTTCAGTATTGCATTGACCTAAAGATACTCATCTTTTATATTAACTTTTCTTGTTTGATAATCCTAAGGTATCGTTACATCAGTGCTACTCTTTCAACACAGCTATATTATTTCCTACTCCAAAGTAAAGGTTGCATAGCCCAAGGGACAATTCTGGGGAAGCCACTAGAGTGAACAGACAGATTGCAGATTTCAACAATATCTTTGTTGGCCAACTTCCAGACAAATATTATAAAGAATATATAAGGAACTGCAAAATTCAAAAGAAATTATCCTAACTCTCAATTAATGGATAGGCAAATTAAATGAGCAGATAGTTCTCAAAAGATGAAACAAGAATGGTAAATACTTATTTGCACAGATGGTATGACATCTTTAGCCATAGGTAAAATGTAGACTATATAGAAATTCCTTTATGCCCCAGTCAGGATGGCTATCATTAAGAAAATGGAGGACAATAAATGGCCTTGAAGGTGTGTGGAAAAAGAAACCATTATACACCACTGTAGGGAACAAAAATGTCAGCAACCATTATGAAAATCAGTATGAAGGCTTTAAATGATATTAGAAAAAGAACTACCATGTGAGTCAACTATAACATTCTTGGAAATATATCAAAAGGACTTTACTCTTAACACAAAAATACTTGCATAGTCCTGTTTCTTTTTTTTAATTTTTTTATTATTACTTATTATTCATTCAATTGTGTGTGTATGCATGTGTGCATGCCTGCGCATGTGCGCACGCGCGCGCGTGTATGTGTGTGTGTGTGTGTGTATGCATGTGTGTATGTAGAACCACGGATGAATTCAGGAACCACCATGGACAGTCTCCACTTCCTCCTTGTTTACTCTGCCCCGGGATTCACAGGCTCCATCCTACCAGGACCAGAAACGCAGGCCGCCCCTGCTTTCGCCCGGCATCTATACATGAGGTCTAGGATCCGAACTCAGGACCTTCCGCCTGCAAGGCAGAGGCTTAACCCTTGAGCCACCTCTCCAGCCTCATAGTCATGTTTCTTAATAGATTATTCACAATAACAAGGAAACTTAGGCTGCCTTGGTGTCCAACAACAGATAAATGGCTAATGGACAATATGATACTTATCCACAATAAAGTTTTATTCATCTGTAAAAAAAAGCTGTAATTCTGGAATCTGAAAGGAAATGGATGTATCTGGATATTAAGAAGGTGATCCAGATTCAGAAATATAAAATTCACACTTTTGTACATACTTATAAATAAGTCTATATTTTGATGTGATTTTGGGTATAGGTTATGAATCCAGAAAAGGGATTATGATGGTAGTCAGAAAGAAAGCCGTGGGAGGAGCTGACCAATGGACCCTGAAAACCAGGACATAAAGTTCAGCAGTTGGTGGCTGCCTCTCTCTGGGAGAGCTTAAACAGACTTCAGTGACTTCCGCAACAGGGGTTCCACACAGAACACTGCCACTCCTTTTCCTAGTAAACTTTTCAACTTTATGGGTAGTTAAATCTCTGCACATGCTCTTCCAACTTACATATCTATTTATAATAGACAGAACTGCAAAGGCCACCTTGGGAAAATATTCATCTAGAGGAAGGCATAGGCATGGGAATAATGGAAGAAATGGAAATTCCAGGCCTGAAGGAAACGAACTTTGTTGTACAACTCAACCCACTTTTATTCTAAACAACGTACTCTCGCTCTATTTCTTGCTGAAAGTAAACTCTGTCTGCTTACTTCATTGTTATGTCCTGTTTGAATTCTGTCTTTTGTCAGCATACAAGAACCAAGACTGTTGCTGTGGTTGAAATCTTGAAAAACACAAAGCCTCCTGTAAAAATGAAACTGAGAAAAGGGATGCAGAAGAAGGGAGAGAGAATCACTGAATGTCCACGACATGAAAGCAGAAAGATGGCTGCTGGAGCAGAATTATACAGGAGAGCCCATGGAAAGGGGAAAGAGGGAAAGAAGCAACAAAGAAAACAGTGTTTGAAAAATACCATAATAATATCTAATGTATAGTATGCTAATTAAAACTAATAAAAGTCAAATTTAAGCAAATGTACTCCTAGAGGATTATTGCTTTCTGTTTTAATGTAAATGCCAATTACAGATTTTTAGCAATGAGCAAAGTAAAAATGGTAAACTTTAGCATAATTCTAGTTAAAGAAAATGGACTATTCTTTCAAAGAACCAAATCACTTCTATTTTCACTGAGTGTGTGATTAGGTTTTTCTGTCACTTATGGTTCAGTGGTATAATTTTACCAGTTCATCTGTGATGGTTAATGTTGATTGCCAGCTTGATGGGATCTGGAATCAATTATGAAAACCACCTCTGGGCATGTCTATGAGTATATTATCAAAAATGTTTGCTTAAATAAGGGATACCCACCCTGAATGTTTTCAGTCCCATGTATGGGCCAGGGTCATGGACTAAACAAGTAAACAGAACACCAGCTTTCAGCTCTCTCTGTTTCCTAGCTATAGATTTAATATGACCATCTGCCTCACCCTGTTTTCCCTGTGAAAATGAACTGTATTCTCACAATGTGAGCCACAATAAATCTTTCCTTGTTTAAGTTGCTTTTATCAAATATTTTGTCAGAGCAAAAAGAAAAGTAACTAATACAGAAAATTAGTACTGAGTAATAGAGCCATTGCTCTAGTATACTTGACTGTGTGGCTAGCAAGCTTTTTCAACTGGTTTGTAAAAGGAATGTGGAAGAATTTGTAATCTTAAACTGGAAAAATCCTACAGTATGGAAAAAGGGAGCCCTCATCTACTGTTGATGGGAATGTAAACTAGTACAGTTATTCTGGAAGTCATTGTGGACATTGGACATTCCACAAAAAAAAAAACTAAAACTGAGGTTGCTTATGTCTCAGGTATATTATTTTTGGATGTATTACCAAAGAAGTCTATATCATATCATGCAAATAGATGTATGTCTACTTCATTACACTTCTATACACAATAGCAAAGAAATGGATCCAACAAGCCTAGACCCCCATCAAATAATAAATGGATACTGAAAATGTGATATATATACAAAGGGAATACTATTCTGAGATTAAAAAAGATGAAATATGGACAAAGAGATGGCTCATGGGTTCTTCTTGCAAGCAGAAGGTCCTGAGTTTGGATTCTGGATCCCACATAAAAATGCCAGGTGGAAATGTTGGCTGCACGCACTTCGAGTGCTGGAAGACAGAGTCTGGTAATCTCCAGAGCAAAACAAATAAGAGGTAGACACAATCCAAGGTGATTCCCAAAGTTATACTTGGACCACTACAGACACACACAGTACCATCTGATACATACAGAAACACACAAGCCAAACAAAAAAAATTCAGAAAAATGAAATCATTAAATTCACAAAAAATGGATGCAGCTAAAAAAACTACTGAGAAAGAAAAAACTGCATGTTCTCTTTCCTATGAAGATACTAACATTAAACCTTCAGATTTGAGCAGTTAGCAACCTCCACCGCAGAAGTTTTGCTTAGCAATATTTGGTACTTGGCAGAGAAGAGATGACTGTGGATCACTCAGCTCCAGATGGACATCCAAACCTCTGCCTTCAAAGATCCAGGAATTTAAATATAAATTTAAAGAAAAATGAAGGTTCTAAAATAGTACAAACACAGAGAGTGATGATTTCAAAACTTTCAAGTCTTTAAGGCACCATTTTGAACACTGAGAAATTCATGAGTATCTCTGAGTATCTTTTTAAAATAGAAATTGACAATACATACTCATTATATGCATTCTCATTGTATGTACTCATTTTACAAATATGTATATCATTCTTTTACGTACAAGCATAAACAATGCAACAATTTTTTGCAACGTTCTAAGTTGTGACAATATGTGTTGAGCATCACTCCAATAAATACATGATGCTGGTTTTCTGTATTTTTATTTTAAGTATAGATGATAGAATATGTATCAAAGTTATTTCACCTTTATTATATGGATGGAAATATAAAATAGTAGGTATAGATTGATAAAGTTTGAATTGGGAAAATAGTTACAAATTATTATGATGTTAATTTTATACTTTCATACAGAAGAACAATATAGTTATATGATGCCTATTTGTGTATATGTGTGTGTGCATATATATATATATATATATATATATATATAATTTCTTAGGAAGATATTCCATATACAATTACACATGATTATCTCTAGAGATTGCCACAGAGGAACTGAAATCCTTAGGAACTGTTGATATCTACTTTGTACCTTTTGTATTATTTTAATGTCTTCATTTTTCATAAAATCTGAATTCTATATTTCTTGAGGATAAATGATTGGATTTTCCCCTGGGACTTATTATTCCATAGTCATCTATCCTTTGATGACCATCATCTTTTTTTTAATTCAGGAAGCCTGGACTTCCTAGGCTCCACCTACCAGGACTGAAAATGTGGGCTATGCCTTTTCCCCTGGAATTTTTACTGGGATCTGAATTCAGGACCTTTTGCTGGAATGACGGGGTCATAACTCCTTTAAGAGAAGCTTTTGGGATAGAGTTTGCAGGCTGAACAAATATAAAGATCTAATGTGAGTTTCCAAGAATAATATGTTTTGTAGACTTTTCACACTGATTTCCAAAGTGACTAGACAACTTTACATTTCTACAAACTGTGAATATGGGTTTCCTTTTCTCCACATTCTCCCCAGTGTTTCAATTTTTTTTATTGATAGACATTGCGAATGGGTAAAACTGAGTTTTATAATAGGTTTGATTTCCATTTCCTTGATTTCTAAGTACCAGTGGGAAGATACAGTCCATTAAGTTAGAAAAGGCATGGGTGACTGTGTTAGCCTAAGTCACATCCATCATTGAGGCTGAGAGATACAAAACTCAAGAGCGGAATAAGTAACTGATTCTGGGTGGGGCTACCCAACTTCAAGGCCCACCCTCTATCAAATACCTTTATCCTAAAGGTACCATGACCTTCACAAACAACTAAAGATTCAAACACATGAGCTTATTGGGGAAAACTCACATTTTAAACCATGACAGGTATTAAGGCCTTTGATCTACTTGGAGCTAATTTTTGTGCAGTATGGGAGACAGGGATTTAGTTTCATTCTGCTACATGTGGATATCAAGTTTTTCTAGCACTATGTGTTGAAGATGTTATATTTTCTGCACTCTATCTGACATCTTTATCAAAATGCCAAATGACTAAAGGTACATGGATTTATAACTGGTCCTCAATTCTAATTCATTAATTTTGGTGTCTTTTTTTTGTGCCAAATTCCAATGGTTATTTATTACTATGGTTTTGTAAAATAACTTGAAATCAGGTATGATGATGCCTCCAGCATTGTTTGTATTGCTCAGGGATGTTTTTACTGTCTATGACCTTTTATACTACATTAGTATTTTGCTTATTCTTCAGTTTCTGCATAGAGTATTATTGAGACTTTAATGGAGACTGTAATGACTTTATTTTTTATATGCTATGTGTGAAAATATGCAAATTCACACACTTGCCTTGGATAACCTGTTGGTTCGCCATCATGGACAACACCAATTTTCTCACAGAATGACTTGGAATCCTCATCAACAATGAGCAAAAATATATGCACTTATTTCTATATACATATATCTTTTACTAGTAGCAGTCTAGATTATTGGAAATATATAGTAAGTTTAAAATCAAGTGATATAAACTCCATAAATGCTCTTAGTTATTATGTGAAAGTTAAAATATCATGTGAGCTATGGGAATATCTTTCTTATTGTTGAAAAAAGAAGAAGAAAAGTAAATAAGTAGGATTGGTACTGCATTTTTTATTGTGGATCTGTTGTGCAATATTGCCATGAAAATGGTACTAAAATCCTCAGTTCCATAGACTGATACAGTTATTTTTTTCTAGACAGCTATTACTTTCCTTTTTTCCCTATATTTTTTATTTTTTTAATTGTCAATACAGAAATCAAAGCATGCTAGGAAAACCCTCTGCCACTGAAGTACAATACCAGTCATTGTTTCCTCAAAACTGGGTCACAATTTGGAGCTCATTTTGATTGGACCTGGGATTAACTGAAAAGATTTGCCATCAAAACCTGTAGAGATTATATGCAGTAAGGTATTTTAAATAAAATGACCAACCCTAAATGTGGGTGGTACCTTCCAATAGCAGACCAGATAAAAGAAAAAAACAGTCACTCTCCCTCTCTTGTCTGTGCTGGTAAAAAGAAAAAAGAAAAAAAAGCCATCTTCCCAGATGTCATTTTTTTGCTGACTTCAGAACATAGCTTCTTTGACCTGCCAATGCAACACAAGAATCTTCAGCAGCTCCAGGATTTTGGATTACCTACATCTTAACCTAAATGGTCAATCCAGTAAATTCCCTTTACACACACACACACACACACACACACACACACACACACACACACATACATGCAATTTTGTTCCTCTATAGAACCTTGACTAAGCCATGTTTGTTCAGAGGAGCAACATCTGGAAAGCTGTGTGATGAAATATAAATATATTATGTTGTTCTGCTCTTTATATATCATCTTCACATTCCTCAGATAAATCTCTCTACACTATCATGCATAATCTTTTCCATACACTGTTACATTAGTAATTTTTATTTACATTTTACACATTTGTAGTAGTATGCTCTGTTGGTCTGTTTGGTTATCATGTGTCTTTATTTTGATCAAGACAAAGCTGATTTGCTTGATAGAATTAATTTGAATGCATTTACATTTTATTTGCTATTTACTAGAGTTTAGGAAAGAAAATCTTAGTTCTTGCCTAAACATCTAGTAATAGTCACCAATGAATTTAACTCGCCCTAGATAGTTTTTTGTAGAAAGTTTTCAAAATTTGATATATTATCAATACTGCATGTATGGGGGGGTACATGCCATGGTATGCACATAGAGGTCGCAGGATACTTTTGTGGAGTCAGTTATTTTTCTTCTACCTTTACTAGAGTCTGGAGGATTGAATAGTGGTCAGGTTTACAAGGCAATCAAGCACTTTTACCTGAGTCTTTATTTGTTATAGACCAAATTCTCCGTCTATTCTTATAGTTTGTGGTGTTCTGAGAAATTGTTCATTTCATTCAGTTTATCTAGATATTTGTTATATACTTGTTCTTGGTAAAGCCTTATAATAAATTTTTATACCTACAACATTAATATTCTTTATCATTTCATAGAACCAATCAAATGCTGGTGTCTTCGGATGTCTTTTTGTGTTTTCTATTCTAGGTTTAATATATTACACTTTAATATCTACTATTTTCTCCCTTTTTCTTGCTTTGAGCTGAATTTATCCTTTTGCTATTTTTTATTTTTGCATGTGTATATATATATATATGTGGTGGAGTGTTTGTGTATATACCTACATTTGCATGTTTGTGGATGAATGTGCTCAAACAGTTTAAACATTTATGAATATGCATGTGATATACAATGTGGAAGCCTGATGTTAATGTTGAATGTCTTTTTTGATCACTTTCAGTTTTGTTATAGCTAAACTAGCTAATGAGCTTGACCTTGGAATCCATTCTTTTTTCTTTTGCCTCCTGAATGTTAAGGTTACAGGCAGCAATCTGGATTTTATGTGGGCAATGGGGATCTGAACTCAACTCCTCATGCTTATGCATTAAGCACCATTTTAACCAAGCCATCTCTGGAGATCCTTTTACGGTCTTTAGATTAGATTAGAAGATTGGATTACTAAACTAGCATTATTCTTCATTTTATTGCAGATACTTACAGTCATAACTTTCTACTTGCCCTCTGCTTTAGTTGGTTTGTATGTGCATCATGATGTTGTCTTTTCACTACCATTCTATTCCAAGTATTTTCTATTTTTCCTTATGCCAATTGGTAAAAACAATCTGCAAGAGGCATAAATTACATCTGTTCACATATTTGTGGTGAGAATTATAAAAATACACCTGTGTAATTACAAAGAGCCGTAAAAAGGAAAATTTGGTAAGTTTACCATTACCACAAACACAATAAAGTCTGTCCTGTGGAGTTTTTCCCATAGTACTGCATAATGGCCTTCTGAACTTTGCCCCCAATTTGACCTAAGAGGGATGGTTAAGGTCTCTCTAGTTCTGTAGTATTTGAAACTCTTCCAACTGAGAGGAAGACAAATCAGTGGTTAAGTTCCTGAACCTAGCAGCTTTTAGGGTGATCCTCTCCCCAAGGAAAAGAAAAGCAGTAAACTGCTGCTAGAGTAAAACAGCCATATAAGGAGTCTGGAGACTCATAGGAGCTGTCATGCAACACAAAGCTGAAGTACTCAGTGCAGGTCCCCAGGTTACTGTGCAAGTGCCTTTAACCCTGAGCAATCTTTCTGTGCTTTAGGATTGATTTTTAAAGAATTTGATTTTTCAGTGTCAGAACTACTTTTTATTTTCTATTCCATCAAATTCAGTGACAGAAATTGCTCAGTCTCTTCTCTTTTTACCTGCATGCTGTTTTAGATTTCTCTTCTGTCCATTTATCTCTTAACAGAAGATAAGACCAAGAAAGTGAAATTCAAGCTGTCTTTCACTTCAGTTTGCTAAACCCAAAATAAAATTTTTTTATTAATGAATATCCTGAAATTTATTTACTTATTCAGTTCTGCAAAATTTTTCACAGAAAGAATATCCCAAAAGCTATTCTAAAATGCATGTGCTACAGATTGAAATTCAAACTTTACCTCATTATGATATCAAGATTTCTACTCAGGAAAGATCTGAAGACCCAATTCTGTAACAAAGAAATTATGAATAAGCATGCTGTCAAACTGTACTTGCCAAAATTCCTTTTGGAACATGCATAGATGCTCCTTTTTTCTCCCCTTAATAATCATTTCCCACCATTATTCTAGATTAGGGATTCACAACTTTGGAAATGGTTCATAGCTTTCTTCTTGATGTAGATAAATTATTCTTTGTATAAAAGTTGTTCTTTATGGTCTCTTCTGATTTCATTTCAATCACAAGACACCAACTAAGTTTTATAACATACCTTTTATGTTTTTTGTTGTATGTTGTTATTTATGTAAGCATATCATATTCATGCACAGAATTTTAAAATTAATGAGAAAAACAAACATCAATAGAAGAAAGAGAACGTTAGAAGTAATTATAAAAAAGGAATCTAAGAAAATACAAGTCCACATCTTCATGAATAAACAAATTCAATTTAAAGAATAAAAATGAAAAATAAAATAAGATACTATGTTTCCTTATAAAAAAAAAAGAAGTCCATTTACTTGATCTCCACCATGTCTTTCTTGGTCAAAGAAACAAAATAATCCTCATTTTAAAATTGAAGGAGGACATCAGAATATTGACATCACAGAGTTTAGAATTCCTCATATGATTCAGAAACTAGACAAGGCCGACCATTCTTACCACTTCTATTCAATATTGTACTTGAAGTCTTAGCTGGAGCCATAACACAAGAGAGGGAGATAAAAGGGATTCAAATCAGCAAGGAAGAAGTCAAGATAGCTCTATTTGCAGATGACATGATCCTATACCTGAGTGATCCTAAAAACTCCACCAGGAAACTCCTGGAATTAATATATAAATTCAGCAGAGTGGCAGGTTACAAAATAAACATGCAAAAATCAGTCGCCTTCCTCTACGCCAAGGAAGAAAGAAGGGAAACGGCCCTAAAAAAAATAATTCCATTTACTATAGCCCCTAAATACCTTGGTATATACCTAACCAAGGAAGTGTGAGACCTTTACAATGAAAACTTTAAAACCCTAAAGAAAGAAATTACAGAAGACATCAGAAGGTAGAAAGACCTCCCATGCTCCTGAATTGGTAGAATCAACATCGTAAAAATGACCATCCTACCAAAGTCAATATACAGATTCAATGCTATACCAATCAAAATCCCCAAGCAATTCTTTATAAAAATTGAACAAACAATCTCAAAATTCATATGGAGGCACAAAAGACCCAGGATAGCAAAAACAATCCTGAGTAACAAAAACACGGCTGGATGTATCACCATACCAAACCTTAATCTATAGTACAAATCCAGTAATAAAAACAGCTTTGTACTGGCTCCAAAACAGACATGTAGATCAATGGATAAGGGTTCAAGACCTAGATATAAGCCCACACAATTACAGCCATTTGATCTTTGACAAAGGGGCCCAAAAAATTCAATGGAAAAAGAACAGCATCTTCAACAAATGGTGCTGGCAAAACTGGATATCCACAGGCAGAAGATTAAAACTAGACCTGTACTTGTCACCATGTACAAAAATTAATTCCAAATGGATCCAAGACTTAAATATTAGGCCAGAGACAATAAAATCCCTAGTTGTAAGGGTAGGGAATTCCCTCAAGCTGATTGGACTAGGCCAACAGTTCCTAAACAGAAATGCAATAGCACAGTTGCTACAACCAACACTCAACAAATGGGATCTTATGAAATTAAAGAGCTTCTGTTCAGATAAAGAGATTGTAAACTGAGCACAAAGTTAACCCACAGAATGGGAGAAAATCTTCACTAACCACATATCTGATAGAGCTCTATTATCCAGAGTGCACAAAGAACTTAGAAAACTAAACACCAACGAGAAAAATGGCCCATTTTTTTAATTGGGCCATTAGAACTTGGAACTCAAAAGAAACTTTTCCAAGGATGAAATTGAAATGTCTAACAAATATCTTAAAAAATATTCCACATCATTAGCCATCAGGGAAATGCAAATCGAAAATTCCCTGAGATATCATTTCACCCCTGTCAGGGTGGCAAAAATCCACAATACAAACACCACCAAATGCTGAAGAGGATGTGGAGAGAAGGGAACTCTCCTACATTACTGGTGGGAATACAGGTTTATACAACCACTGTGGTGATCAGTCTGGTGATTTTTTTTTCTTGCTTCCAAAGACAGGTTTTTATTTTTCACTGATTGTATCCTGAAAATAGCAAAGTTCCTCACAAGGAGCAGTCCCTATCTCTACTCACGAGGTATGTTATAAGCCAGGTACACCTAGTCTTTTAAGCCTTTTTGTACTTATAAGTCCTAGGAGAAGAAATTACACAAAACAAAACATAAAAATGGGGGAAGTAAGATGACTTCATCTACATAAGTTCATCTAAACATTGTTCAAGGTTTAGTAGATAGTCTTAGGAACTTTCTGCCATAATGCTTCACAGTCATTTCTGCTTCTCATACAGTTTCCTTCCAATGAGAGCTGTACACTTTCCCTTTGGCTTTGTGGCAGCTGATACTCATACTTTCTTGAAATAGGATATGTTTCCAGTTGCTGTCTTAAACGAATTTTGTTTACTGTGACATAAAAATTCTGCTCTAATGCAATTCTTCTGGGGGTGGCATGCTAAACATTCTCATGATTTTGCTTTTATTCCTTTTGGCATACATGAAGAGACCAAAGCTAACGAGGATCACTATCAACTACACGTTGGTGGCTTCATTCCAAGCTTCATGAACAGTGTAATCAATAAAACCGTCATCACCCATCATATCGTAACTTCCAGGCATGGATAGCTGTCGGCTCCGGGGTGCACAAGGCCCGTGCCACTTCGCTTGAGGCTTAGTGAGCCACAGTCGGGTGGGAGCATGGGCCGCTAAGGGAAGACCAGGCACAGTGGGCCACCTGCACTTCCTCATTTCCTGCTGGCCCGGCGACTTCCGGAGGGAATGCGGAGCCAGGTTCTGGTGGTCTTTTCCCTTTTCCCCTGTTGTGCGTTCGGGGCCACGCCTGGCATGTGAATGGAGCAGATTCGTACCGCCCGCGGCCCGCAGCTGATCCTGGCGCCGGGATGGTGCAGCTGGAGTCTAGGATGGGCCTGGCCTGCACCCCGCCCCCGAGTTCGTGTCAGTCTGGTGATTCTTAAAAAAGTTAAAGATTGAAATGCCACATGACCCTGCTATACCAGGTCAGGGAATAATCCCCCATAAAGCAAAAATTCACTTCCCGTGATATAAACACAGCCATGTTCATAGCAGCACTATTTACAATAGCAAAGTCATGGAATCAACCCAAATGCCCAACAGTTGACTAGTGGATAAGGAAAATGTGGTACATTTATACAATGGAATACTACTCAGCCATTAAAAAAATGAATTAATGAAATTTGCTGGGAAATGGATAGAATTAGAAAAAATTATATTGAGTGAAGTATCCCAGACACAGAAAAGTAGACACAGTATGTACTCCCTAATAGGTGGATCCTAGTACCAAACCCACTTAATGACACATTCGAAGATAAATTTTTGTAATACCTACAGTAATGGCAAAGTTTATAAACTGGAGATAAGGGGGAAGGAGGTCCCCCCAGAAATAAGAAAAGAGGGGATCATGCTTCAGTAGAGAAAATAGGTCACCATCAAGTATTGCAAGTAAGTAGGAAGACATCTGGTGAAGTTCACTCTCACTTTTCCTTCCTCAGCACTTGCAACTGAGGAGGTTTGATCTCACCAGTCAAGGAGGGTATAGAGTCTGGCAGATAGATGGTAATCATACTGTAGATGGGACACTGACCCACCCCCCTCAGTGCAGTCTCCTACTCCAATTCCATCTACCTTTGAATCTCCTCTTATAATAAGATCTTCATTTAAACAGCCTTTTATCTTTGGTTAGGATATGACCTCTAATACCAATCAGAATGGAGGCAAAGGTAGTGCAGGAGCAGGAAGACTGAAAAGAATAACAAACTGTTGTTCAGAACACTAAAGACCCTGCATTAATCACATAGAACCAGACCAGGCAAATCACTCCCCATCCTGAAGCTCAGGCAATCTTGCAGAATAGGGGGCGGCAAGATTGTAAAAGCCTAAAGATGGGGAGGACTAATGATACGCAAGATGCTACACACAAGTTAGGGCCATGGTAGCCACAGTGGGACTTTGCATAACTTGCACAATGACTGATGTGTCAACGACCCCCCAAGGGTCTAGCATGGACAATAGTCAATAGGATCCTCAGATGTTTAGAGACGAGGGATTGATAGTCATAATAGTGTTCCCATAGTAAGGGGGAACCCCAGGGAGGGAAGCCTCTGGGCTATGCCACTGAGTCCTTACACCTCACTGGAGTGAAGGCCTCAGAGGGAAATTTGGCATTCACACAAGGGGATGATCCAGGGGTTGGGGGGAAGGGGGCTGCACTGGGAGAGGGGGAGGGAGGGAGGTGAAACAAAGGGAAAGGGGGGAGAGGATGCAAGGGGAACTAGGGAGGGGTAGAGGGAGGGAGAGGACACGGGTACCTATTGAACTTGTGTGACTGGGGAAAAATAAAAAAAAATGCTTAAAAATGAATTCCTTATATGAAATGTTGGAAACCTTCCAGTCGATCACTGAACAACAAGAAATTGAGTTATTTTGTGAAATTAATAAAAATATTACAATGTTTTCTCCTGGAATTGAACTGACTATTTGCATCAATGTCTATAATGATAGGAATTGGATGAGGATGCTTCATCATTAACTACAATTTCTGAATACACAAAGGATTAACTTGGCTTATGCCATGGTTTGAATGTTAATTGTGCCCTTCCCCAGTACCCCACAGGACCATGTGTTTTGAATCCTTGGCTTGTATTTGTGTTTGGGAAGATTGTGGCACCTTTAAGAAGCAGAACACTGCTGGGGGAAGGGTGTGGGCAATCAGGATTTTTAACTTGACCTTGCTTCCTCTCAATTCCTCTTGTTCTCTGCATCCTGATGATGTCTAAGATTACCTAAACTGACTTCCTGCTTCTGACTTCACCCATGCCATTTGCTATGTGACTCCCATCATAAATGGACTATATCCCCTTCTGGGAACCATGAGACAAATAAATCTCCCTGTTCTAACTTAAATCGCTTGAGTCCGAGAATTATTTCACAGCAACAAAAGAAGAATAACGGCTTGCCTTTCAGGGACAATGCAGGATAGATGAAAAGATGAAAATGTGCTCATCTTTATTGCATGACCTTACTTCTGCATTGGTGGGTAGTGGTTTTTTTCAATTAGCTAATTAAAGTCATGCATATAGATTAAAATTGGAGTTTTTCAGACAGACAATATTCTGCAATATAGATCTTTGAGATTCAAAAAGAAAGAACAACACAGCCATATAATTAAATAGAGAAATTTAACGCCATTTTTGTCTCCAAGATATTAGTAGGCTAATATTCTTAGGCTAGAATATGAGGAATACACTAGAAGACTTGATTTTAAAAGATTTAAAAGATTTAAAAAAATCCACAATACGAACAACACCAAATGCTGGAGAGGATGTGGAGAGAGGGCAACTCTCCTACATTGCTGGTGGGAATGCAGGCTCATACAGCCACTCTGGCGAGCCGTCTGGAGATTCTTAAAGAAATTAAAGATTGAAATGCTATATGACCCTGCTATTCCACTTTTGGGAATAACCCCCCATACAGCCGAGGTTCACATTGATAGCACAAGCACGACCATGTTCATAGCAGCACTGTTTACAATAGCAAAGTCATGGAATCAACCCAAATGTCCAACAGTTGACGAGTGGATAAGGAAACTGTGGTACATCTCTACAATGGAGTACTACTCAGCTATCAAAAATGATGAATTACTGGAATTTTCTGGGAAATGGATGTCATTAGAAACAATTATATTGAATGAAGTATCCCAGACCCAGAAAATTAAGCGCCATATGTACTCCTTAATAGGTGGCTCCTAGTACCAAACCCACCCGGCCCACCTTGAGACACTCATAGGTAAATCTATGTATCATCTACAGTAATTGCAAGGATTATGAACAGGAGGGATGGGGTTGGAGGGCCATACCTGAAACAAGGGGAGAAGTGACCATGTTACAGTAGAAAAAATAGGCCTCCATCAAGGACTGCAAGTAAGTAATGTGACACCTGGTTAAGTTCACAGACGTTCGTTCCTGATCATTTACAACTAAGGGGGTAATGATCTCAACAGAAGGGGAGGGCATATAGACTGGCAGATAAAAAATAACCATTTTGCAAATGGGTGATTGAACCCTCCTTCACTGAGTTTTCCTACTTTTATTACATCTACCCTTGAATGTGCTCTTATAATAAGACTCCAGTTTAACAGCTTTTTGTCTCTGGCCAGGGGGTGACATACAGTGCCCAGCAGGATGGAGTGAAGGGCATTGCAGGAACAGCAAAACTGCAAGAGAAAATCAACAAACCACAATCCAGAACTTCAGAGACTCTATATCAACCACCTAGTACTAGGCCAGACTAATCTTTCCCCATCCTGAAGCTCAGGGACATTTGCGGAAGAGGGGGCGGTAAGAATGTAAGAGCAAAAGGATGGGAGGAGCAATATTTTGCAAGATACTCCACACAAGTTAGGGCCGAAGCAATCATAATTGGACTTTGCATGCCCTGCACAATGTCCAACATACTATTGACCTCACAAAGTCTAGCATCTGCTAAAGGCACCGAGATCCTTGGAGGCAAGGGATTGGAAGCCACAGTAGTGTTCCTATGCTTAAGGGGAACACGGGAAAGGTTTCAGGGAAATGCCACTGGGTCCTTTTACGTCATCGGAGAGGAGGGCCCAGAGGAGAGTCTGGCATGCACATTAAAGGATTCTCTGGGGATTGGGGAGGAGGCACTGGGGGATGGGAAGGGAGGGATAAGGGGAGGGGGAGCAGGGGGGTTGGGGGAGGAAGAGGGAGGGAGGGAACTGGTGTACCTATTAAGTTTGTATGAGCTGAAATAATAATAAAAAATGTATTAAATTAAAAAAATGGGAAAAGGAAAATTAATTTTGAAAGTTGAGAGAAGAGAGGCATATTGCCACTGGAATCAAAATAGCTATTTTCTGTAATAAGAACTCGGAAGGAGCCTTGCCAATACCAATTACTGCTATCACAGCAAATAGAAACCCTCAATACATTTCTGTACATATTCATATTATGTGCAAAACTCTGAGTGTTCTTCATTTTTGTTTTAGTTCTATGTTAGGTGTTCCTTCCACTAACAGTGTTTTTGTGTTCTTCATTTTTGTTTTAGTTCTATGTTAGGTGTTTCTTCCACTAACAGTGTTTTTAAGAATCAAAGATGCCACTCTGTGATGATGCCTATATTCTAGTCTAGCAGCTTGTGTTAGTCACATAAGTTACAATGAGAAATGTCACTCACTAGAGCTGTGTCCTAACCCTACATAGTGGCTCAAAAAGTTGTTAGACCTAGAGTCATTTTAGTTTCAACAAAACTACTTCATATAGAAGCCTTCTGACTAACATTCCCAAACACTATTAAACTCCATATTACAAAGATATATAATAAAAAGAAGTCCCTGTTTTGACACTTCGTTGTAAATCAAAAGTGGTGATTATATCACACCTATAATACCTCCATTAATATATGTCTATATCCAGAAATTGTAATGCATCATTTGAAGATCTGAATAAGAATTAGCTTTATTATCTCCTCATCTTCATAATAGATGTATAATTTTTGTCTCCAGAATGTCTAGAAACTATGAAATGCAAATTTCTTAATTAATGAATAATTCAATATTATTAGTGTGAGGCATGTTTGTTTGTTTGATAAATGGCCATAAATAAAAATAAATAAGACTGTAATGCATCTGGGGATTTCAATTCATTTGTGGTAAGTTTATACCTATAACTGTTTGGAAATCTGGTAGTTGTTTATAGGATAATGTGCCATTAATTCACATATAAAACTATTAGCATGACAAGATTGTTTGTGCCAATGCGTCACTGATGTTTAAGTGCACTTGCTTATAGAAGTAATGCTTTATTTTGATGAGAACAATGATGAAAAATTATTTTCAATATCATCAGGATTTAAAATAAAAGAAATGTAGTTGAAACAAATATTAAATATTTATAGTCAATGCATACATCTATATAGTGATAACTAAAAGGAAAATCTATATGTCACTATTTGAATGTCAATTTTCTTCCACAGGTTCATGTGTTTAAATACTTGGTCTTCAAGTGGTGATAATTCTTAAGATTATGGAACATGTAGGAGCTAGCACCTTGCTAGAAGAATTAAATCACTCCTTGTGGTTAGAAATCTCCTCTCTCTTTCTCTCTGTTTCATTACTTCCCAATGACAACTGTGACAAAAATTTAACTGACCTTCATCTATGAGTGCAATGACTTCCACCATATTGTCTCTGCTTTAACGGAATATTATTCCCACTTGAACCACAAACCAGATAAATAGTCCTTTATCCCTCAGATTACTTGGGTCAGGGTATTTTCTCACAACAATAGATGAGTAATTGCAATAACTCATTTAATTACTTTTTTATTATTTGAAAATTTCATACATTTAGGTAATGAATTTTAGTCATTTTTCAATACCAAATTCCCCTCTCTCTTTTTTAGACATAAAGTAAAGTACTATAACAGATTAAATAATAATCCAACTACTTTATCAGCTCTGAATATTATGCTGTCTGGGAAGTTGAAGAAAAATAATGTTTCAAATATTCTTTAATTTTACATCTTGAGAGGAAAGGAATTTGTATGGAAAATTTTGTCATGTCCACTGAAAAAAATTAAGTCCAAGGGCAGTAATTGCCAAGTCCTTTTGTAGAAATTATTTATAATAGAAAAAAAAATCATGCTATTAGTTTTATCATTTGAACTGATGAGATAAACATTGGCATACTCTGGGCTTGATTAGAGACCCTGTCTCAAAAAGAATAAGGTGGAAGATATAATATTGTTTCCGATATTATCTTTTAGATTCCATATGAACATGGTCATGAGAACATGCTTACACACATGCATATATACCACAAACACATAGAGAAATAAAAATGAATTAAAGATGGAAATTTATGTCTAGAAACCTGAATGTTTCTTTACTTCACTCAGAATGATAGTTTCCCTGCTGTCTCTGTATTTTTATAGAAACATTGAAATATGTTTTTAAATTAAAAACTGGTAAATTTTACTAAAACTTAAGTAAGGATTCATAAAAGAGTAACTGGTTTCTCAGTAATATTTAATTAAAGCAACAATGATCTTTTTTTTGATTTAAAGACAAAGCAAAATAACACAATGTGGCATGATTTCATTTGTCACAGTGTCTTCTTGAATATCAGCCTTGCCAGAGTGTCATAGCAACAAAAATGTCAAATAAAACAAAATTAATTTTTTACCAAACCAACTGAAACACATACAAAAATGTTTAGCATTCCAGGAGTTGGTTGGTAACAGATGCTTTACAAAATTAAGTGTTTGGACACTTTTCAAAATTCTTCAAAACACTGTAAGCTTTTCACTAAATCTGAAGTTTGGCATTTCATGATGCCAAACTTTTGTCAATAAAATTACTTTAGTGCAAACATTAAAACCCTGCTTTGTTTACCACAGAACAGGAGACATTAACAGATTTTTCAATTAGCATTCAAAGCTTGCATTCAGTATTAGTTAATGATAGCTTTTGGAAATAAGTCTTTAGGGTACTCAGAGAACATAAGGAAGGCAACATACATTACTCCTCAAATCTGAATATAGTACTTCTTCGTGCATTTAATATGATAATCTATTCTGTAGTATACATCTTGTAAAGCAAAGAAGTTAATAAGCCTTAAAATAACAATTCTGAATGGTCTGTTTGCTCATACCAATGCTCCCCAATGTGTTTACCTAATCATAGCTGTATTTTATAACATAGAATATGGTAATTATGCTCTCAAATGAGGACACTTTGATAACAAATGTGCAATAAATATATTTACTTCATGATGTAGAAGTGAGTAAACCCTCACTATTTGACAAGCTTTTAAATCATAAAGAAAGCTAAAGTGCTTGAACTTCCTAGGAAGATTTTTATTGTTATTGTCCTTGAGAGCTGCCACTTTACACATTCTTGCAGGTGGTCCTATCTTTGTGATCTTTATTCCTTGAAAACTTTGACTCTCTATATTAAGCAAAGTAAGAGATATAGCTCCGTATTTATCCCATTTTTCACATGTGTAGGAGTGTGTATGTATGCATGCTCAAATGTCATCTTTCTACCCTCCCTCCTACTGCCCACTGTATATTTAAGACCATTTCTGAAAAATGTTCATTTTGTAAATTTTTTTATTTTTATTTATTTTTATTTTTTAATACATTTTTATTATTATTTCAGCTCATACAAACTTAATAGGTACACCAGTTCCCTCCCTCCCTCCTCCTCCCCCCGAATCCCCTCCTCCTCCTCCCCTCACCCCTCCTGCCCCATCCCCCCGTGCCTCCTGCCCCAATTCCCAGAGTCTTTTCTTGTGCATGCCTGATTTTTTAATTCCACTTAATCTAACTACTCATGCAGGCAGACGACTGAATAATCTGGGATTTCCCTAATCATTTCCTAAACAAACCAGCGATGATTGCAATAATAAAAATATCTGAATTTTGATCAAAGTGCTGCATTGAAATGAGAATAAATTATGGTTTGATCAGGCTATTATAAATAAAATAGGTACTTAATTTCAAGATCCAATGGAAAACAAATTGGAGAAAGTTGAGGCAGTTGGTTTAGGTTAGGTACAAATTACACATAGGGAATAGAAACTTGATCAGTTTTATTTACTTACTTTAGTGAACAATGTACTTAATAGTAGTGAGAGTCAGTATTTGTAAAAATTAGGAGGTGTATGAGCCAGAAGAGGCAATCCTCATTGATCTCTCAGCTTTTATGTAAAATAAAATGCAAATAGATTATCAATTTTTTAATTTATAGATCGATTTTGCTGCAATAATAACAAATAATAATATTGTCTCCTGAATCTTTTACTGGGTAACAAAGCATTTACCACCTCCTATTTTTCCCAGTGATACAAAACTATCTTTACAATTCACACTTTTAACTAAATTCCCCAGCAGCGCTATGTCTGATGTGTCCAACAGCACATCCACTACCAGAATGCTTTTCTACAGGGGAGAACGGCACAGTCTTTATAGTTATTGAATATACCTTGGATAAATTCAACCTTTTTCACATGCACCATACTCTCCTGACATACATTTGTACATCCATAGTGTTTGGGGAGCTTCTGTAAACTGAGGCACACTTAATCCTCATAGCTACTAAATCTCAAGATTTATTTTTGCTATGAATGTAGGAAACCGACAAGTCCATGATTTAAGAATGACTGTGGGCAACATACCTTGTTTTCTCCTTCATGTATCCTTGAACACACAGTTGGGAAAACAGCTGGGGCTTCCAATCCCATGAAATCACCTTCTTGAAGAGTTCTGGGGAGTGAAGTAAGAATCAGAGGCAGTTCCAGGTGGCCAACCACTGTGCTAGGCTATCATATAGGTTTAATTATGAAATTTACTTATGCTTACCTTTTGATGACTTTATAAGTGAATACAATAAACTTATATAACTTTTGTCCCCTGCTATTTACTCCCATATCCTTTTCTCACTGCAAACCTTCTTCTACCCAACCAATCTCATTTTCATGCTTTTCACATATGTGACCCATTCAGTTTGATCTAGGTTTCTTTAAATAACATGTGCCTGGGTACTTTCTGGAACATGGATGATAACATCTTTGAAGCAAGTACCTTCCCCCCTACCCTACCACCTCAAGTTATTAACCCTCAGTTGTCTCTCAGGAAGGGAAGGTGTCTCTTGAGATCTTGTATCCTCCACAGTGAAATTTTAGTAAGCTGAATCTTGTGCAAGGCTTTTGAAAGTAGACAAAGCTTCAGTGTTTTTTCAGTGACAATGCAAACATGTCATCCATAAGACACTATTCAGCAGCATCCCTCATATCTCTCTGGTTCTTGTATCATTATCAATCTTTTTTCTATGATGCTCATTGAATCTTGGGGTAGGAGTTATATAGCTGTCTTCTTTAAAGCTGAACAGTCCACAATTGCTTATTTGCTGAACTTTTTCCAGTTGTGATTCTCCATTTTAAACTCCTTCTCTAGTTAAAGGAAACTCCTTTGGCAAGGGCTGAGGATCAATAGTTAAAATGCCAGGTATTTAGAGGACAATTTGATATAATGAAACTCAGTAGTTTATTTTCCCATTATTTCTATGGTTTCCCTTTCCACAGGTTCATAGTCTAGTTTACAGAAACAGGCAAATGTTCCCTGCTGGAATAAAAGGCCTTAAATCCAATAAAAAAGCCATTGGTTACACACATGTCATTCATGCCACTATTGCACGATGATCACTTCTTACCAGAGTGGTGGTTATTGTAGCTTTTAAAATTCATAGCTGGAAAACAGTTAATTGCTTTTCTTCCCCACCTGCCTGTACCTTCTGGTATTATGAAAACTGGTCAGCAAGGAGGATTTAAGTTCATGTCTTATTGCATATGTAGTCCACTGAGTTTAATTTGAGTTGCCTGTACATGCAGATGCCTACACACTTGCTGGAATATGATGATCATCAATTCCAGCTTATTTTCTCTATGTCCTATGATCAAGTGTGTAATATCTTCAGTAATAGGGTCTTACAATCAGGTTTGGGAAGGCAATGAATACAATACTTAAACTTATTTTTGGGGGGGGGAACTTTGAGACATTTCTGGCCAACAGCTCCTTAAGGTATCACATATCTAGGTTAAAGAATTTTGTTTATTTACCTATGGTTTCTGGTAAGGGCATCTCACAGAAGTTTCTCTTATCCCTTTTCTTCTGCTTTCCATTTTTCCCTGTGTAGGGTATACTTGTTCACAATTTTAATTATTTTTTTATAAACTTGCAATGTAGAAAGCTTCTGTCTTACTCTATCTTACATCCTTAGTGTTACTTATTTCCTTTATAATTTCTTATATAATATTCTCCATGTCCTCTCACTTAAACTTTTCTTCCAATTATTCTTTGTTACCAACTTTGTTCTTTTACTTATCTTTAAGATCGTCCCAACTCCCCCACCCTTCCTCTGTTTAATGGTACCTTTCTCATTTTCTGGTTGTTACATGTATTCCTAGATAAGTAGGTGAGAAGGAAGCTGTAGCATTTGTTTTTCTGTGTCTAGTATACCTTGCTTATTATGATATATTCTGGTTTCATTGGTTTTTCAGCAAATATTATGATTTTTTTTGGCAACTGAATAATATACAACTCCATATCCATAAAATTATTGTTACCCATTCATCAGTTGATAGACATTTTTGCTGATTCCATTTCATTGATATAGGAAATAGAGCTGCAATGAACATGAATGAGCAAGTATCTTTGTAGTAGGATGCAGAGTCCTTTGAGAATATGTACAGAAATGGCATAGATATATAATGAACAAAGATTTTCTCCATTCTGCGGGTTGTTTTCTTGCTTCACTAACAATATCTTTTTCAGAAAAGAAGCATTTTAATATCATGAATTTCTGCATGTTGACTGTTGGCCTTATTTCCTACATAAACACAGGAAATCATTTAAAGTGTATTTTTTAATCTTTCTTCCTGAAGTTTCAGAGTTTTGGGTATAACATTGAGGTATTGAGGCTCACAAGCATACCATATGACCTTCTGTCAATCTTTTTCCAAGGAATTCTAGCTTTATAAAAATCTTACTACATTTGTATCTGAGTGAGACAAGTGGCAGGAGCACAAGTGAATCAAAACAGTTATCATGAAAATCCCACCCTGCATATGTAATATTCCAGGTATTCTTCAGTTGCTGTGATAAAGTACTCTTACACAAGCAATTTAAGGGAAAAGGATTCATTATTTTGACTTAAGGCTCAAGAATGGACAAAGTCCATCTTGTTATGAAAGAGATGTGTCTGACAGGGAAGGCATGGTAACCAGGTCACACTGAATTATCAATAAGGAGATAAAGTGGAACAAACAACAGGAAATGGGGCTTGGCTAGAAACTTTAAAAGTCCACTTCTAGTGATGTAACATCTTTCTGAAAAGTTCTACCTCTTAACGTTTCCACAGTCTTCCCCAACAGCATCACAAGTGGAGGATCAAGTGTTCAAAGACATGAGCATGTGTGGGACAGTTTCCTTTCCATTCCAATAGGTGAATGCTTATAAAAGCTACATCACTGGAGTCTCATTCTCAGTCATATTTCCATAGCCTATATACTTTAGCAACTCCCAAGACAATATGTGAGAAGACAGATAGGAGGGTGGGGGAATCACAGTTTAAGATCTAAGATTACCAACCTCTTCCTTCTACATAGGAATATTAGCAATTCTAATAACATTACCAGAGACCTAGTTATAGTCATGTTGTCTTGCTTATTTTATTGCTATATTGATGTTATTTTGGACCAAGGTATTTGGTAACTTGCTGTAGCATTCTCTGCTACACCATGACAATGGCTATGTTATACTTAGAGGATATAGCTGTATCTCAGAATCTGTTATATTTCTATATATTAACCTATTACTATTACTTTTTTTAATTTTTTATTATTTATTATTTATTCAATTGTGTGTGTATGTATGTGTGTGTGTGTGTGTGTGTGTGTGTGTGTGTGTGTAGAACCACGGACGAATTCGGGAACCACCATGGATCACCTCCACCTCCTCCTTGTTTACTCTGCTCCGGGATTCACAGGCTCCGCCCTACCAGGACCAGAAACGCAGGCCTCCCCTGCTTCCGCCTTGCGTCTATACGTGGGCCTAGGATCAGAACTCGGGACCTTCCGCCTGCAAGGCAGAGGCTTAACCCCTGAGCCACCTCTCCCGCCCTATTACTATTTCTTGAGTATGTATTTATGTGCCAATTTTATGAATATGCTGCCTGTTTTTACACACAGGTTGATAATACTTTGAAATGTACCAATTCAAATGTATAATCTCTCATTCTATATTATCTTCTTCTAATCTGATATTGATCTTATGAACATCAAGACCTGTATGCAGTAGGATAGGTAAATAGTAGCTACAATTGTAGTAAAGATTGGTAAGCGTGGATGAATTCACTCTTCAGAGCAGAGCAGTAAAAATACTTTATTAAATACACTGAAAGAGGTTAGTAAACTGTGCAGTAAATACAGTATAACCTCTGGTTTAAGGTAACGGGCAGTAGGGTCTCCATTTAGGAGAAGTATTGTTATGGTTTTGTTGAGTTTCTTTTTGCACAGCTTTCTAGCATGTAACTCATGCCATGGGAAGGATGACAGTCCAAATGTGGCCAGTGTACAGTTCTGGGAGGTTAGCCAAAATTGCTGTGTACACAGGAATTTCCAGTTGTGCAATTTCTGCCATGTAAAGAGAGGCCACATAAATCAAATTTGTGCAAATAAGGACAGATCTGGTCAAAGCTTCAGGTCACAGGACACCTGACTGCCTCTCTGTTGTGTCAATATAGCACTGTGAAACTTGCAAAAATCCCCGAGGAGATAGACTCCATTTCTGGCTTCTAATTAATTTTCTGGCCTTCCATACACAGTTTCAATATTATCTTTCCTTAAATCTCAGTAGATCATTACTATAACAGAAACAAATATAAGACTTTTGGAGGCTAGGCCAAAAATCAATGTCACACCTCCTAGGATTCCTTTCAGGACTTGCCAGCGCCTCCATCTGCTATATGACAAGAACAATTTCACTGAAAATGATATACTGGACAATCTACTTGGAAAGATCTCATGGATTAAAGATGAAAAATGAAATGAGGACCACCAACATCCAAGTTTTTCTAACTTATAGTTGTTTAATTTTAGTTCAGGCGTCTGACATGAAAAATAATTAACCTGACATTATAAAAGAATGGTGCCAATTCCAAATAACACCTGACTTCAAACTTAAGAGAGATTCTAACTAACCTGTTTCTCAATATTTTACTTACAAAAAATCCAAGAGAAAATAGTCCTTGCTTTAAACTACTGAGTTTTGAGAGTAGTTTGCTACAGAGCAATTCCAATGGCCCTAGGAGACTGGATCATATACTAGTCTGATTTCCATCAGTGTTACTGAATATGTAAGAAAATCAACTTTTCGGAAGAAACAGGTTTATTTCAACTCTTGGTCTCTAGGTTTCAGAGCAGGGGTGTGACTGGTCATTGCTTCTGGGCCTCTGGCAAAGCAGTAAGTCAAAGCACAAACCCATCTTGAAGGATTAGGCTAAACTGGAAAACAAAGAAGGTACTGGATTCCCATTTCTCCTTGAAAGATATTGCTCCAGTGACCACAATTTCTGGAATGAATACTCACCTGTTAAAGGTTATGCCACCTCACAAAGCATCACAGGGTTGCAAACAAGCCTTTTGCATACGGACCTTTGGAATACATTTATCCAAACAATAGCAGACAGGAACTTGTTATTAATTACACAAATGAAACAGAAATAGTAGGATACATTTACTTGTTCAAGTTATACAGCTCTTCTCTACTTATAACACATGTTTCTTTGATTACAAATAAGTCTTCTATCTTGTAACATGCACTATTGACTTTATAATAAAAAATGCTCTTAATATATATTTGCCGAAATTCTCACTCATACACTACACATACTGGCTAAATTTTAAAGCAGAAGGATAGCATACGATTATATACATGTATATAATGCAGTATGATTGTTTTTACCTCCTACTCTGTTTTATATCCCTTCCACTTATTTCTGCTTCCTCACTACAAGTATTTTCCCCACATTCATGTATTTTCTCTTGGACTTTTTACTTATTGAACTTGACCAGTACCATGCATATAGGTCACAGAATTGGAAATGATCACTCGCTCTTAGTGTGCTAACCAGTGGACACACAAATGGAAGCAGTGACTACTCCACCCCTAGAACGTACCATTAGCCAATAGCTCAGATGGAAGGAGTATAGTGCCATAAGCCTTGTCCTAATCCATGATTCACTCTTGGCAAAGTAAATTCTTGTGCAGGCTCAGTACATGTATTCAAAGCTGCTATAAAATCATGATTGCAATGATTGTGCCACACCCTATTCCTTCTCCTTATCTATTACTTCAACATTCTTTCTGTTTTCTCTTCCATAATGTTCTCTGAGACCTAAAGGGAACTTTTAAAATATTTTAATAGAGGTTTCATGATACATAATATGCCATTTTTAAATTTCTGACTTTCTTTGACTGGATGAGCAAAGAATTATCTATAAAATCCTCTTTCCCTGTATCTTTTTTTTAATTTTTTTTATTCAATTGTGCACGTGTATGTGTGTGTGTGTGTGTGTGTGTGTGTGTGTGTGTATGCGTATATGTGTGTGTAGAACCACGGACGAATTCCGGAACCACCATGGACCGCCTCCTACTTGTTTACTCTGCCCCGGGATTCACAGGCTCCGCCCTACCAGGACTGGACGCAGCCCCCCCCCCCCCCCCCGCTTCCGCCCGGCGTCTATACGTGGGGTCTAGGATCTGAACTCAGGATCTTCTGCCTGCAAGGCAGAGGCTTAACCCCTGAGCCACCTCTCCAGCCCCTCCCTGTATCTTTTAATGTACTCCCTAACTTTTTCTGGGGTATCAGGTTTTAAGTTGCAAACTTTGATCTATTTGGGATTGATTTCAAAAATGTAGGCTTCTTTCTTTTTTATGAGAATTTTTTAAAATTTATATTTCTACTTTTACAAGCATATTAAGTATGAGCCCCCAGTACAATAATATTTTTATTATAATGCTCTGTAGTATAATTTGAGATTGGGCATGTCAATGCCTATATTCTTCTTGCTTTGTATTACTTTTGCTATCCATGTTTTTTTCTGTTGCTCTATGAATTTTAAGATCTCTTTCTATTTCTGTAAAAAATGGCATGGTATTATTAATGATAATATTGAATCTATAAATTGATTTTTGGTAGGGTGGTTATTTTTATAAAACTAATTCTAACAGATCATGGTTATTTGAGGTCTTTCTTTCCTTTTTGTGGTGTCTTCCTCAGTTTCTTTAGAGTTTTGAAGTGTACTTTTGGAAGGTTATTTCAGGCTTTATTTTTAAACTATTACAAGTGACTTAATTTCTCTGGTTTCTTAGTATGTTTGTCAATGACATATAGAAAGGTTATTGATTTGGCATGCTAGTTTTTTTATCTTTAGCAGTGCTGATAATATTAATCAGTCGTATGAGTTTTCTAGTAAAGTATTTAGGTTCTTTCATTACCATAAAATTTTGAAATAGGTATATTTTACATTCTTCTTTAATTTTGCCCATCATATTCATCTTTTTTATTCCTTATAGTTAACAGTTAGTGGTACATTTGAGTGGAGACAATCGACAGTCCTGTTTTCTTCCCAATTTTTCCCATTTTTTAGATTTATTTTTATTTTTTGACACTTTCACACATGAATACATTTAATTGATGTTGTCTCACCCTGTCTTCCCCCATCCCACCCTCCCCTACCCCTTTCCACTGCCAACCTCCTTCTTCACCAGTCTGTCTCCTACTTTCATGACTTCTTGCCTGAGTGACCACTGCTTGTACTAACATGCACCTGAGCATTTGCTAGACAGGGAGGAAACATCAATGTGTGTACCATTGAGGAAAGCAGCTTTTCTTTTCCCACCCAGCATTAGCCCTCAGTAGTCTCTCAGGGAGCCACATGAGATTTTTTCCCCTTCCATGGTGGAATGGTGGCAGGCCAGATCTGGTAGAATCAAGCATAGCTACTGTGAGTTCAGAGAAGTAGTAACTGTCTTGCTTTGAAGATACTGTCAGGCAACATCTCTTGCTTCAGCCTTGCACAGCAAGAAAAAACCAGTAAACCAGTTGAGATATGGATATAAGCCACCCTCTTACCTAGATAAAAGTTTTATCGTTATCACACCCCATCATGTTTATTGTTCTTGATTTTGATGGGTTTGAGATTTTTTTTTGAATTTAGAATAATACTGGCTATGGATTTGTCATATATAATCTATAGTATGTTGATGTAGGTTCCTTCAAATTCACTTCTCTCTAAGTTATCTTTTTATGAAGTGATACAGGATTTTGTCAAAGTCTTACCTGCAACTATTGAGATAATCATGTGATTTCTTTGCTTAAATCAATTTATATAATTTGTTATATTTATCTATTTGCATTTGTTGAGCCATCTCCTCATCTCTGAGATAGCACCAAATTGATCATGATGAAAGATATTTTTGTTGAGCTCCTGTATTCAGTATTATGTTCCATATTATGTTCTAGTATATGTTCCAATATTATTGTTCCATAGTTTTTTCTTTTAGTCCTTTTCTAGTTTTGGCATTTGAGTAATTCTGACTTTCATTTCCAGATTCACTTTGGATTTTCTTCAATATTTCTTTTCTTTAATTGATTCAATTTTCATATTTTGAATTGCATTCAACATTTCATTTAGCCATTTATTTGTGCAATTCTGAACTTCAGTAAGTTAAATCAGGTGTATATTTGAGTCAGCTTTGAATTTTTCAAACTATCTGAACCTATTTACAACTGCTTCTCTGGATTTAGGACTTTAATTTCTTATAAGTGGTTCTCAGTGAGGATTATTACTGTGGATTTGATAATTTTATTTTTTTAGGGAAGGTGGCTGTGTAATTCCATGTGTAATTCCAACCCCAAAATGTCCAGAGCATTGGAATTTCCAGGACATATGGTCTTGATTTTTCATAGTTTTGTTTTGATAATGGAATCTTAGCATCTGGAATATGGTTCCTGGTTGTTGCATTTAACATGCATTTCTATCCCACCATGTCAGAATCCCCTGGTGTGTCAATTAATTGGATACCTTTGTGGAGTCCTAAGGGGATATAGCCAAGGAGAGTAAGCCTCTTGCTTACTAAATATACGGCATGCCTAAATGCTTAGGGGAGAGTGTCTTGGAGGGAGGTGGTTGGAGGTACAGAGGTGTTCAGTCTTATACCAGGTCCAGATGTATGAATCAATTGGTGCCTATGGTAAAAGATCCCAGGGTGGAATGCAGCAAATTGAGAAAAGAATAGAAGTAAAGATAAAAAGACTTCATGATGCATTAGTTGTCTACTGACAACACAGCATCAGCAGTTCTAGATTTTTTCAAGTGGGAGACTGAAAAAAGTTACATGATGATTAACATATAAAACAACCAATTATTCAGGAAAAAAAATGGAACATGGAGTATGTTTAAGAAAAGACACACTATACAACTGTGGAAGAGACAGTTTCTATGTAAATGACTTATAAAGAGTCATGGGGGTTCATGGCCAACCACTTTTAGAACATGTACTTTGCCTTCAGCTCATTAGCTCACACTCATTCTCAGAAGTACTATCCATTTCTTAATAATCTGCATGTATTATTATTTCAAACCATAAGTCCTTCATTTATTTCGTTGCCCTCAGTCACAAGGACTTGGAAACTGACAGGTTCCTCAGAGACACTCTGTCAGGTGTAGTATATGCTCAAATTTATACCAACAACAATATCTGACATCCCAATTGTGGTTGGAGAATTTACTTCCAAGATGCTTTAATAATGTCTTGAATAAACTGGCACTGGCTGTGGAAGCAGGTTTCACTTTCTCATCAATGGAACAACACCACAATGCTGTTTGAAGTTGCTTAACTATATAGGCTGGTTTCTCCCAAAATGATCAATGTAAAACTTGTCAGAAACATCTGCACTCTAAAAGATATTGCTGTTCATGTTATGTCACCATCTCTAAACCACTGAAAACTAAGTTCTGTTAGAAAGTTGCTTGAAGGATCACAGAAATGCAGAGATTGTATTCAGAGATAGAAAGCCAGGGACAAGTCTTGCAGCTTTCATATGTATTACCCAAGACAGCTTAGCTATATAGTACATGGAAAGCTGAAATATGGAATGAACTTGTTTCTATAAAGGATGCTGGAGGAAAAAAATCAGCAATGAAAGAGATTTCAATGCTAATGTATCTGTTAGACTAACTCACAACATGCTCATACGATGAAGGGATATAGGAAGTAGTGATGAAAGGGTTGAAACCAAACCAACAAGTGAAAAAGCTGAAAGAAAGGATTTTGAAGCCTTAAGACAGACACTAGACATCAAAGGGAATGCAGCTGAGCAGTGGACATGAAGATTTAAAGATTACTCAGTAACTGCATCCCACCTCACATTTGTATTTTTTAATCTAATTTTAGGCCTAATAGCTTCCCTGAGGAGTTGTGTTTTTTAACTCTTTAAATAATGAGACTATCTGGTAAGGCCAAATGAGGCTTGCAAACAAAAAAGAAATGGAGAAAAGTTTTATTTTTATTTGCTTTTTATTCATAGTTTTGATTTCTCCTCTAATGCATCTGGGCAATTGCATGGTAGCAATTGATGTTGGCTATTACGTACTTGTCATTGTGTGAAAGATGTATCATTGGTGAACAGAAAAAGCTGCAGAGAGAAGGTTTTTTTTGTGGGGAAAAGATGCTTTAAACCTCCTTTGAGGATGGATAGCTCTTAATCTCTGATATTTGACTCAAAGTAAATACAAATGGCTCATATCATCAAAAAGGATGGGCTGGGAACATTGCTCAGCAGTTAAGCAATTGTCATGAAAGAAAAAAGAGCAGAATTTGGATACTCAGATGACACATAATTACAGAGAATGGGTGTGGCAAAGTCACCTGTAATTCCAGCCCAAGAAGGCAGAGCATGGGAATCTCAAGAGCATGCTGGTTAACCAGACTTCCCCTAATGGCAGGCTTTAGATTGAATCAGAAACCCAGGCTGAAAAAGGAAAAAGTTTAATAGAACTTGAGGATGATTCCCAGTATTATCCTTCGGCCTCCACACCACTCACTCACTCTCAAGTGCACCATTGCACACCCTCATGGAAACATGTATACTCATATGCATGCTGCCAAAACACACATACACATAAAAATGGAGGATTAGGAGCTGGGAATATAGCTTAGCATGAATGACATTCTCAGTTCATCACATAGCTGAGAGAGAGAGAGAGAGAGAGAGAGAGAGAGAGAGAGAGAGAGAGAGAAAGGAGAGAGAGAGAGAGAGATCCTGAAAGAAAAATTTTTAGATTACTTGTGCCTTGGAGAAGGCAATATGTAAAGTTGGAAAAAGAGAGAACATCTTCATGTGGACAAAAGTTCTAAAATGAAACCACACCATACACTGAATTGTCTATATGACTGACTAATTGATTAGAACTTCAATGACTGCAGACAATGACAATGACTGCGGGTCCGGAGCCTAATTGCAGTTTATCTTGTGACCTCTTTAACCACCTTAAGAGCCATTACTTGTTCACATCTGTGTTTGACCTAGCAACCTATAACTATCAGATAACACCTTTCAGAGTTTGTTTAGATAACAGACCCATGGTTCCTACTAACCAAAACACTAAGAATGCCTTCAAATAGGATCAGAGGCCTATAACAAATATAAACTAAAGTTACTGGAACCAACCTATTGGATGCTTCTACCAATGTAAAAAATGTTTTGACTTATAGCTTTCTTTGTTCTATGAAAACGGAACTTTATGGAACTATTACCACATTAGAAGATCAGATTTGGTGTATCTTAAATCTATGTTCCCAGGGTTTGGTCATTCACATTTGACTCTAGAACTCTCTTTTATCCTGTGCGAAGTGAAAACTGTTTCTTGTGTCAATATTCATGTGAAAGCATGTTTTGATTTTTAGAGTCATTACTAAATGTGCGATTATTTGAGACAAAGGTAATACAAGAAGATGATCTTAATAGAAACCCATACTATTTCTGAGGGTCAGATTTGCACGAGAACAGTAGTTACCCTTTCTGTTTCTGAAGTAAATCAATGTCACTGTCCTGGAGTTTTTACTTGGTTGTTCGGCTTTTGGTACCTAGGAAATCACAAGATTCTTGTCATCATTTGGGACTGGCTGAAGCACTGCTGCCCACTGTGTATTTCAACTTCTAAAACAGAAAGCATGCATGGTCTTCCTCTCAGGGGGCAGAGCTAAGACTCCGCAACTATTGAAGGACACCCTATTGTGAGTCTCTGAACTGTGGAATTGAATTGTTCATATTGGATGAACTGACTGGCTCACAGGCAGATGCCCATGGGAAGGGCTATTCTCCCATGAAACAACCAATGTGCTAATCAGTCTTCTTCCTGTCTAGTGACTCTGACAAAAGCTGCAAGGTCAGAGAGGGCCAAATGATAAGAATGAAGTCTCCTTTCCACCATCTCTTGTGAGAGTCAATCAAATCAGACTTTCAACCATTTCTCAAGGGAATTTCACTACTTTTTTGGTTCTTTTGCGATAGAACTACTTACATTCTGAAATATGTGTCTTTTATGGCAGGAATCAATAAATGGGGAACTCAAAGGTAGACTCTACATATTTTTTTCTTCTAGTATATACACAGTTATACTCAGGGAGATCCATACAGAAAAATTCCCCAACTAATGTTAATCTTTGTTCTGGACATCACATGTATGTATACATACTTATACATATATATATGTGCAAATATATACACACATACATATGTATATATATATGAATATATGTGCTAGAAAATATAAACATTCAGAATTTTGACCTAATCATTCCTTTGGTCTTAATTTCATGCAATAGCATCCCAACAGTACCACCTTAGAAAGGATGTCACTGCTGCTGTTCCTGTTAACAGCAGGGCTGCAGAATTCTGAGTAATACAAACATCTTCCAGAGCTTGCCTTTCTTTGTTCAGAATCTCTGAGCTGCTTTTCAAGCCTCTCTGGGTACTGTCAATTCCAAATGAGTGATGAGCTCACCATCTCTCACAAGACACATGAGGCTATGTATGCTCAGTTCTTGCCTTTCCACAGAAAAAACATACATGTCTCATGCATAAAAGAAAGTCGATAACCAGAAGTCCATGTTGATATCCAAAGTCCATCTGTGCTGTGGTGACTTTCCTGTGAATTTGATGAAATGCCAAAAGATTATTTATTGTGAAAGGGCAAACCAATGTACAACAGTAAGAAGCAAAATTCCTTCTGTGAGAAATGGCATAGTCTGTGATGGACCACTGAAATGTAAATATAAAATATTTCTCAAATTATAATCATTAATGAATAATCCCCACTTAAATATTCTTTTTTTAAATCCTTAAAATATTCCTCTAAGGCCCTCCCTATTGGGACACATTCTGGTTTCTGTTTAATACTGTGTATCCCAAATTGAATTGCAATTTAAATAAACCCCCAAAATGCGCTTTTTTGTTTTTATTTTATCCTTTAAAGGGTGCCTGAGTCTCTTAGTAAGGCATGCAGAAGTGATGAATTAGTATGTCAAACAAGAAGGATTGACTATATACAACAGCATTCAAAGGGTTCCTGTCCATCATAGTTCCCACCTACTTGAAAATTTACTAACTAGTATGTAGGACCAGACTGGAGTATTAATCTGTTTGTGGTGATTATTGATATATGTTCTGACCCTGAAAACCACATATGGCAATGTGTGTCTCTTGGGATTATGCTTTTTGTGTTTGGGCTGTAAAAGCAAATATTTGTTTTCTCTCTCTCTCTCTCTCTCTGTATACACACACACACACACACACACACACACACACGCACACATGCACACACGCACACACGCACACGCATAGACACACACACTTCATATCACATGAAATATATACCTAGAGATAGGAGAAACTTTATTAAGGAATGCATTGTTTAAGATGTTTTCTTTCATTATAATCTATTCCATTAGAAAGTATCTACTATATGAAGAAAGATAGCAGAAATCGTATTCACAAATACATTGTATGAGATGTGTTCTTGCAAAGGAAATCATTCTACCAGAAATTTCACCTCATGTGCTTGATGACTCCACCTTACTCTGAAAAACATTCAGGATTCAGCTTCAGTTCACTGAGCTAAGTTTTCTAGATTAAAGTATCTTATATAGATTTTTCCCTTTGAGGGCTAAAGTGAAATTCATGAAAATTACTATTATAGCATATCGTAACTAGTTATATGCTTCAGGTGAGTTGGATGGAGTTAATATGAACATTTAAGAAAGAAACCACTGGGTTTCTTCAACTAAAAGCTTTTTATTTGGGGTTGAGGTTTGTTCAACTGAAGATTCTTGGAGGGTATGGCTAAGATCAATATTGTAGACCTGACCTCAACCATACTCTTAAGACCCAATATTACTGTTGGCAATTGCTGATAAGTGTTTAAGATAAATCGAACAGATGCTTTACTACTCCCTGTTGTTTAGATAAAAAAAATGACCTGTCCGTGGTATGGTGTGGAAAGTTTGCCAGAAGTGAAAAACGGAAACACACGAGGTGGAATTTTAAGTGTAGATAAAATAGGTTTTTGTTCATACAGACTTGAGACATTCTGGGATTTCTTTGTGGCTTAACTCTTAGCTTGCTGGTTTGAGAGTCAAACTTAGAAAGTTATTTTAAAGCCATGCAAATAATAAAAAAGAAATATTTATCAAGGATGAGAATAGTACTAATCTATAGATATAAACAAACACCTAAAAGGAAGTTTGACATGATATTCATTTTGCAAAACGATACTAACATGTGAATTCCTCCTGTGGCTTGGACTTAATATCCAATTAGAAAGCAGGTGATTGTTCCTATAGTAATTATGTTATTTTTTAATAAGTGGCTAGAATATTTGTACTGAAACACAGTTTCTATCTTGGTAAGCCTGTGGGCGCCTCCTCCATATCAGCAGCCAATGAGACACCTTCTTGAACTATGATAGCTAGTCTGTATAGAGGAAACTTCCAGTTCATTTCCAGCTTGATTTCTCTATCTATGTCTTCCAACAAAAGGTGTCTTCAGCAATAATGTCTTGTCATCTAGTTCTCAAGAGTCTGTATTGTTTTGGGGTCTTCTGGGACCTTCTTTACTAACAGCTCATAAGTATGTATCCCAGACCTGGCACATTGGTTATAATAACCCAGTTTTTCTAGTAGCAGCATTTTATCCAGTTCTGTACTATTTTCCCCCTCCATACTCTATTTTCTTAATTATATGTTTAATTTTCTTAAAAAACAGTATGTTTCCATTTGACTTTTCCATTCATTCTTCATAATGGACAACCTGCTCCCTGCTACAGGTCTCATCTTCCCAATCCTTCCACCTCCATTCCTACTTTAATCATTCCATCTTCAGCATTATCCTCCCCTATTTTCCCATTATCTATGTTCTAACATCCCTATTCCCTTTCAGTCTGTCTCTGATCTATGCCCCTTTTGGGCTTTCTGCTTCTACATGTATTACATGCTAAACACACAAACATTTTGTCTGTTTGGACCCTGGTTGGGACATCTATAGCACCCCTTTTAAGCTTATGGAACATCTTTGAAGAGGTGATAGAAAGAATTAAGAGTGAAAGGATATGATGGAGTGCTGTAAAACTCTGTCTTCTTTACATGATGTAGCCATTGTACCAGTAAACCAAGAGTAGCAATGGTTACCTGAACCAAACATGCAGAAGACTGGCACACAGTCAGTGTGGATAGGTATGGAGCTCATAACATCCCTCCACTCCATGAGGGGCTATGACCCACTAATTACTGGTTTGGAGGAGTCAAATTTCTTAGTGGTATAGTCACTAGTAACTGGCCAAAATTCAATTAAGTAATGCTCCTCTCATGGTCATTCACACATTCCTAATTTAATATTTTGGGCCGTAATAAGATGAAAAAGCATGAAAGAAAGAGAGGGATTTGGAGAGAAGAAAGTATTTGGTAGGAGGTGATTTTGATCATAGAACATTACTGTCTTTGTGTCTCTTTTGTTGCTGTGATGAAATACTCCAATCAATGCAACTTATTTGAAAAGGGATTATTTTGATATTTACAGTTCCCAGAGGGATAGTGTCCATTATGGTAGCAAAGACATGGTAGCAGGACCGTGAGGCCAGCTCGTCTCATTGCATGGAGTCTCAGGAAAGTAGAAAATGAGAGAACAGGAATTGGGGTCATGATATTAAACCACAATGCAAGTCTGAAGTGGCATATTTTCTTCAACAAGGCTCTACCTGCAAACTGTTCTACAGCATTCTCAACCAACAGCTCCACCTGAAGGACTAAAATGTTCAAACGCTTGAGGCAACAAGGGGCATTTTACTTTCAAACTACCACAATTTATACGTATTGTCAAATAAATACATGTAATATATATACAATATTTATGCAGTGAAATATATTGTGAAAGAATAAAATAACTTTAGAAATTATTTTCAGTGTTCATGTTGGGGGATCAAATACAAATGTCAAAAAGAGTTATTTGCGACTAAAGAGCTTTAGTGGGGAAAAATCCACTGAGATTTGCCTAATTTTAAAGTTACATTCTTACATTTCAAGGAATAATGAGACCAGGGATCTTGCACATAAATCTAGGTCATCAGAGCCAATGACATGAACAGTAGAACGGATGTATTTATATTTAAATTAGCTAGAATAAGAATATAGTATGCTATAGTTTGGGTTTATCTCTCAGAGACCAGTGTTTTAAAAGTGAGTTATTATTTGGAAATGATGAATCTTTTAGAAAATGGAGCACAGTGGAAAGGAATTAGGTCATTAGGGTTAGAAGTGTGCCTTGGAAGGAGAAATAAGGACCCACGCCTTTCTTTTCTCCCTTTTTAACTTCCTTGCTTTCAGGAGTTCACAGTTTCTTTTGCTGTGACTTCTCCCCTGATGTAAAAATACCTAGCTGTGGAACAAATGTAATGAGACAAACAGCCTTTAAACTGAGAGCTTGAAGTTCTCACTGTGCAATCAATGACTACAGTTTGGATCCAAAGATTCCAAGTAAATGATGGGTGGATGTGGAGGTCCACTTGCAATCCCAGTCCCTGAATGTTGAGAGTGGAATTCCCCAGAGCAAGCTTGCTAGCTAATCTAGCCCTGTCAGTCAGTGCTGTGTTTGAATAGATACCTGTCACAAAAGAATAAGGTGGAAAGACAATCAAGGATGATTCCCATTTTTACCTTGGGACTCCTGTGCATGCGCATACACACATGCATGTGTATTTGCACATGCATGTGAACACACACACGCATACACACATACATGCCACAGATATAGACATGAAAATAGAAAAAGAAAAATCAAATTCCTCTTTTAATGCTGACTTACCTTAAACATTTGTTTTAGCATAGAAAGCCAGAAAGCTGATTGACCAGGAATGTTTCTTTTTAATTTCCAGAAGTAAACATTATTTCTCCTTCTTTTTAACACAGGAAATTTAATTTCTACCTTTCTTTCTCTCATAACATTAAGAGGAAAAAATCTATCTTTTCATTGACATTCACCTAGTCTGCTTGCAGATTCTGTACATGACTTAAGAAAACGGTTATTTCTATTCTTTTCAGTTTACTGTATGTGCGTTTGAACATGTATCTGTGGAGTACAGCCTCTCTTCCTCTGCATCTATGTGTGTGTGTAAGAGAGAGAGAGACAGCATATCTCACAAAATCTTCAGCTCACCACTTCAGGAAGATCCCTTGTTTGTGAAGTCCCAAGAACCATCTGTCTCTACCTTTCTCAATGCTGGAGTAACAGGTATATACAGCTTTGCCTAGCTTTTTATGTAGGTACAGTGGATCTGCACTCGGATCTGGGGACACTAGGATGTGCACACTTGTTTTTTTTATGTGGGTGATAAAGATATCAACTCAGGTCCTCGTGTGTGCACATCAAGCACTTTATTGATTGAACCATCTCCCTTTCCCTTCATCTGGCTTTTGTTAATAACTCAAGGGATAAGAGACTAAGTGTCACAGAGGCTATGTAGATATAAATAACTATGGAATGAATAATGAAGAAGAACACCATGTGGATTTATTTAAGTAACTAATAAAGACAAATATGAAAATTCAGCACTGCAAGACAGGAGAAGCCAGAGGGCATTTTCAATACTGTATTTAGAAATTTCCATAACAAGAAGGAAGGAACAATATGGCAGCTAAGCATCTCTGACCAGCTTTCTCCCCACACACAAACCAAAGTAAATATCCATTCATGTATCAAACTATCAGCACAAGAGCCAATAGGAGGGCACAGTACCAGGTTTCAGCATAGTGGCAATATGAACAGTGATTCTAGAAAACTGGAAAGGAGGAAACACTCCTAACCTATGATCCTCTAATACTGATAGAGGCTAAGCATTGAGAGGTACTTCTCACTTGAGAAAATATGAGAGAAATAAGAGCAGATGCTAGACTTTAAATGTAACCACCCAGTCTTCAAATAGCAAAAACAGAGCAAATCTCCTTCACCCATTCTACCAACCTGAACTGGAGACTTAGCTTCTAGGCACACATACTGACTTGGCCAACCTTCCCCAGTCTCAGACAGGAGAACCACATGGAAAAGAGCACAAAACCTTTCAAAGGTGTTTGTCTCACAGTACATACATACAGTATAAATTCATGGTCCCATCAGCAAGTCAGAGCTCACAAAACATCTAGAGAAGAGCCAGCCATAGGACACTGTTGAGCCTGCGAGAGACACCTCAGTTTGACTTCATCTCTTCCATGCTTATAGTAGGCCAGAGAAATGCCTATCATTCTCACAAGACAGTGTAGGACTGGTGGCCATGAGACTCAGGTGAGATTCAACTCATGGCAGCCTTGTTGTTCAAGGAACCATCTATACCACTCTTTTGCCAAACCTAGGCACAGTAATCTACAGGTCAATGCTTGCTGCCAGGGTTCTAGAACTGACCTATCAATGATGCAGGCCTATGCCCCAGTAGAACAGTCTCATCTCTGCTGCCTATGACATTGATTTTAAATGTGCACACCACGAATTGTAAATGTCACTGTGGCTGTGAGATTCATGTAAAAACTGGCTTAGTATCAATCAAGATAGACTAGGTCTGCCTTTCAAAACCACTACTGTAGCTACAGAAGCATAGTACGATAAAAGACCCCATTAGGGGTCTATAAGAAAGGGAATTAAGAGTAAAGTTGTGAGGCTACTGAGATAGCTTAGTGGGTAAAAGAACTTGCATACAACCCTAATGACTTGATTATAATCTCATGATGTCCTTAGATGGTATGAAAGAACCAAATAATGAAAGTTGTTATCTGATGTCTACATAAGTATTATGACAAGTATGTAACTACTCTCTCTCTCTGTCTCTCTCTCTCTTTCTCTGCCCTGCTTTCTTTCTCTCTCCCTCTCTCTTTTTCTCACATACATTCATATACTCACACACTTGCACTAATTTTTTTAAAGAATAAGACTTTATACAAGAAACATACTGTTGGTCTGGAGAAAATTGACGCTGAGCAGATCTTATCAATCCATATTCCTTTGTCTGTATATAACTGTATATGGAATAACTTTAGCATCTGAAATGCCTTGAAACTCTAATTCATTAGATTTCTATAAAACTAGCATGACATTTGATTGACTGTAGTAGCCTTGAACTAAATGATATTCACATGCCTCAGTGCTAATGGCCTTGGCTTAACCCAGTGCTGTGATTATCTTAGTAGGCTATGTATTCAGTGATACAAATTTAAAAGCTTTGTAGGAAATGAGTCTGAGAACCTGCCAGAGGTAGGCAGTATCCTTTATTTTTTTAATCACAGATCAGTGAGTTTCTTAGAGTCATCTAGCCCTACCCTGTCCCAGGGATGCTTATGAAGACAAACTCTTCCTGTGCTCTCCTGTTTTCTTCTGGTCAATACACAACTTCTTATTTGTGGCAAATCTGGGCTTGGATTGTCCTCTTGTTCTAAAGCAGCAGCAACAAATCAATAACAAACTCCTGGAAAATCTAGACTTGGGTAAGTAGCACTTAGTGCTTTTAAATAGTGAACAATACTGTAGACCCAGAGAAAATAAGTTGCTTATTTACAATTTTCAATCATAAGCACAAACAGAATATCTTCTTTAGAAAAGCTATAATTTTTCATGATCTATATGATGTCACAAAAGTATTTATAGCCTCAAAATAAGCTTACATAGATTGAGTAATCATCACTATAGAAGAATTTCCACTTAGGAAATTTAAGAATGTCTCTTTTAATGAAATTCAGTGAACTTGTAGAAAACACAAACAAATGTCTCAGTATTCTGACTGAAAAACATAAGACATTGAAGGTAGTAATTAAATTCATTCCATCCAGGTGCTTAAGCTGAAAAAAATAGACTTTTGGGGCTGGAGAAGTGGTTCAGGGGGTAAGCCTCTACCTTGTAGGTGGAAGGTCCTGAATTCGGATCCTAGACCCCACATATAGATGCCAGGCGGAAGCAGGGGAGGCCTGCATTTCTGGTCCTGGTAAGGCGGAGCTTGTGAATCCCAGGGGCAAAGTAAACAAGGAGGAGGTGGAGGCAGTCCATGGTGGTTTCTGAATTTGCCCGTGGTTCTACACACACACACACACACACACACACACACACACACACACACGCACGCACAATTGAATAAACAATAAAAATAGACTTTTATTATAATTAAAAGTAATATAAAAGCAGGATAGTCCATGGAGAAATATTACTGAGTCTCCTCACAGGCAGTTTGAGAATTGTGGCATTGGCCTTGCTGGATGCTCTAGGCAAAAAGTTGGAGAGTATATAGAAAAAAAAAGGATGAAGAAGAAAGCAAAAAAATTATGGAAATTTTGTGATGGCATTATCAGCATGGTTAATACTAGTGTGACTATAGTTTGACAATCTGATGGTACAGAAAGTTCATGCAGAGAAAAAATAACAGAAAAATTTCCAAATCCAGAAAAGGCTATAAATCCAGAAAAGGTACAAAAAGTGTGGAGGAAAGAAAAGGGAACCTTGGGCTGTGTGAAGAAAAAGGAAGTAGCCTCCTAGTTAGGCAGTTATAGAACAGCCATGCTGGGGCAGTCTCTGAAGGTCTTGGAAAGCCATCCCCCACTGCTGGGATTACCCTGAAGAAACAAACCTTTTGCCAATTTTCCCCAATCCTTTGCTTATGAAAGGATATAAGGATTAGTTCTCCATTACAGATAAGCCCTACCACAAGGTCTAGCATACCACCAACTGGGTTGAGCCTCAATATGAACTAAGCAATTAAAAAAAAAAAACACTCCCCCTTCCCTAAATGTACCAATATACCTGACCTTGGCAGCCATTTTTGGTGCTTGCCCCTCATGACTCTCCACGTCTGGAGTCCATGAGCATTTTTCCAGCTCCTTGCCCCTATGGATTCCATACCTTGAGTCCATGAGTTCTCCGGGGTGCCCTTGCCCCTCATGGTACTCCACGTCTAGAGTATGTGAGTTCTGTTCTTTCTCTCCTCTAATAAACTCTACCTTAATCCTCTGTGGGTGCTCTGGTTTCAATCTTTGGCTCAGAAGACAAGAACCTGGATAAATACTGACTCCTAGAGAGTTACCCTGCAAGACTAGGGAGACTGTAAGTGCTCTATGTCAGGGGTACATTCTCCCAGCTTCCAGAAGCTCCTTGTAGTCAATTCACATGATGCCATTTCAGCTCCCTCCTGTCCCTAGGCTTCACCTACAATTGAACCTGTCCTTTTTCAAATAGACCTTGTCCTCTTCAGTAGAAATCTGGGCTAGACGGAGGAGTGGAGGTAGTGTTGAGATTCTGTGCCCATTCCCCTAACTGCGAGTGTGACTGCAATGATATAGATACTAGTAATTATTTAAATTATACCCATAGTAGGCACTAAAAATGGATAAATAATTGAGTGAAGATGAAATGATCTTGGGAATGAAAGAAAATAGCTGATAATTCCTGAAAAGGAATAGGAAATAAACAAGAGAATTCAGAACCTCACTGTAGATGGAGGTAACCACCCCAACAGAACGTTTTACTTCTCTTGAAGAGAAGTGTATGTAAAGACTTAATTTGAAGTTTTGACCCATGGAAAAAGAAAATATACCTCTAAAATGGCAGGAAGTTGATGAGAATCATCTCTCTTAACAACCTGTACCTTTGGGCACTGCTGGAGTGCCCAGTGAATTCCAAAGAGGTCTTGACGAACAAAGCACTTTGAGATCACAGAAGTTACTGGAGTGTTCTGTTCTAGAACACAAGGAAACAGATCTGGGAGAGCCATAGAAACCTAACCGTTCAGAGAAGGAGGAGAGGTGCCCTTTTTTTTTCATTTTCACACAGGACAAGGTCCACACCCGAGGAAGATCGCAGATGTGGTCAGGCTTGGGAATGAAACTCAGAACTTGAGACAGAATTTCTGCCCTTTCACAATAAGGTACAAATTATGTCTGTTAAATTCAAGCTATAGCAATTGAAAAATGTTGTTTCTAGTTTTCTCCATAACTAATGCCAAGCTCTGCTTTCTCTGTACCTTAAACAACTGGTTGGCAAATGAGTCCTTCCATGGGGTATTGGTAGCATTGAAAACAGAAAGTTTGTACTACTCATTGGTCACCACAGCTACTTTTATAAGTTTTCAGTATAAATTCTAGTTTTCCATTTGTTTGTTTGCTTTTCAGAATAAGAACAAACAGGGTAAAGAAATGAAAGAAGAAATTTAACATTCTCAGTTTGTAAATAGGCCTGATGCTTTTGAAATTTAAGTGGACCTGCTAAAAGCACTGACTTTTTCCTGAACTGGTGAAGTTAGTGACACAAATAGATGGAATAACTGGCTGAGCACTTGGTCTTTGTAGTGCAAACATATTTTTCATTTCAGTGTTACTGCTGCTGTTCTTTAAAATGTCTTATCTTTTACAAGGACCTTTGGAAATATCCCCAGGGACAAACTTCTGATATATCCTTTGCAGCCAGAAACTTGACTGGAGAGAACTGCATCCACTCACAAAGTTACAGAAAATATTGAGGCTTCTTATAAGTGTCCTAAATAAATTTTGCAAACAAATGATATGTAAAGTGTTGTGGGAAATTTTGTGAGGTAGAATAGAGTAACTGGGAATCTTAGTCAACTCTGAAAGGTACTGTAAAGAAGCCCTAAGTGCTCCAACAGTATAGTACATTATCTAAACATTGGGAGATATATTTTCAGAACAGCACCTAAGAACTCTTTAATACCTGAAACTGGAAGTTTCAGTCACAGACCAGCTCAAATTCAACACACAAGAGGAGCAACATGATCATATGTATAGACGGGATTTACCCAGCTCTGACTTACTCTCTGCTGAGGTATAACTGGAAATATATGTCAAATATTTCTACTTCATAGTCAAGATAGAATCAGAATTCATCCGCATAGGTTATTGACTTGTTTGCCTTCTTCTGTCCTTTTCCATGATTTTATCTAGTAACTCATTTTGATCTACAGCAAAACCTACAAAATGAATGCTTTATAATTTTTCTAGAAATAAAGTCAATGTAATTTTTGGTGAACAACACTAATCTTGCATATTTCAATCTAAATGAAATGAGACAAAAAATAAAACAATTAGACTGAAAAGAATATGTGATAGTTAGTGCTGGTTGTCAACTTGACAGGCTCAGGAACTATCTAGGACTTAAGCTGCAAAGTACACCTATGAAGGATCATTTAGATTAGTTTAGAATGTGGGCATTCTTATGTGTGCAGAATTATCTAGATTAAAATTAGGAGAGGGGAAGAAGGGAAGAAAGGCAAAAAAAAGTTAGAAGACAAGTTTTATAAGTTTGCAATAAAACCATATCTATCAGTAATTTGAAGATACAACAGGAAATATGGCTCAGGGGCTAAAATTCTGCCTTGCAAGCAGAAGCTCAGATCCCAGGTCCCATCGAAAAACAGCAGGCAGAAATGAAAGTGACTTGTATTTCTAGCCTGGGTAAGCAGAGGCTGGGAAAGCCCAGAGCAAAGCAAAAAGTTGGTAGAAGCAATCCAGGATGATTTCTGAAGTCACCCTTGGTCTTGTATAGTGCCCTATGACACACACACACACACACACACACACACACACACAAAATAAATAAATAAATAAATAAATAAATAAATAAATAAATAAATAAATAAATTTTAAAAAGTTAAAAAGTTTGAGTGCAAATGAGTCCATTTTTCTTTTTTTTTAAATTTTTTTTTGTTATTTATTCAGTTGTGTGTGTGTGTGTGTATGTATGTGCGCGCGCATGTGTGTATGTGTGTGTGTAGAACCACGGACGCCCCCCGCTTCCGCCTGGTGTCTATACGTGGGATCTGGGATCCGAACTCAGGACCTTCCGCCTGCAAGGCAGAGGCTTAACCCCTGAGCCACCTCTCCAGCCCCGAGTCCATTTTTCTTATTGAAAGACTTAGTTATTGAACAAAAAAAGTTAAAATATAATGGTGCTTACAAAGAACATGGTTCAACTTAAAAGGGCACAAAGAAGTGAAAGTAACGACAGAATACTATTTCTTGTTTAAATAGAAACAATAAAAGAACAGGAGGATCCATAGTGGAAGAAATATTTTAAATAAAAATCAATAAAAGGAAATGAGACAAAGAAGATTATTGTATAATGAAAAAGGGATCAGATCAGTAAGAGGAAATATTTATAAATATACATGTAATTTTGAAAGTCCATTCAAATAAGGCAAGCATAAAATCTTAACATAAAGGTAGATTCTAATACTAAATCATTCAAGCAGAAAAGGAAAAGAAAGAATCAGGAGTAAATTACATCCTGGAACAAGGAGATCTAACAGGTAATCTATTTAACATTCATTCTAAAAGCAACTAATTATGCATTTCTGTCATGTACTTGTGGAACATTCTGAAGAACACACAAGGGACCACAAAGTAAGTCTGAAATAAATCAATTAAAATTGAAAATATTGGCTAGCTTCTCCAACCAAAATGCAAGGAAGGTAGAAATGATTAACAAGAAAAAAAAACTTTGATAACTATACAAGTGCATGAAATTACTCCTTTTTAAAGTCAGCATCTCACTATATATCTGGAGTTGACTATGTAGGTCATGGCAATTCTCTTACCTCTGTATTCTGAGTTGTGAGATAACAGATTTAGAACACGATAACAATTTGAAATCATACAATTTAGTGTGAATAACCAATAAGTTAATAATGAAATCATGATGGAAATATTTTAATATCATTAAAAAAAGTAAATCTGGGGCTGGAGAGGTGGCTCAGGGATTAAGCTTCTGCCTTGCAGGTGGAAGGTCCTGAGTTCGGATTCTAGACCCCACGTATAGACGGCGGGCAGAAGCGGGGGCAGCCTGCGTTTTTGGTCCTGGTAGGGCAGAGCCTGTGAATCCCGGGGCAGAGTAAACAAGGAGGAGGTGGAGGGGTCCATGGTGGTTCCTGAATTCGCCTGTGGTTCTACACACACATACATACATACACACACACATACATACATATACATACACACACAGGCATACACGCACAATTGAATAAATAATAAATAATTTAAAAAGTAAATCTGAGACATAACATGTGAAAACTTATGAAGTGCCATAAAAATATTGTGAGCAATGAGAATACACCTTGTGCCCTTATCAGAAAAGGTAGAAATGTTTCAAGTACAAGAGTTATTGATGTAAAGGAATTACAAAAAAACAAATCAACCACAAATTAGAAGTAAGAAAACAATAAAAATCACAGAATAGATAAATACAACAGGCACTAAAAAGGAGAGATCCATGAAATAGAATTGGTTCTTTAAAATGATGAACAAAATACAGAAACACGTGCATAGACTAAGATGGAAAACAAACTTAGAGAAGAAAGAGAAAATATTTCAACTAACATCTAAGAAATAAAGCAAATGCATTAGGTACTTTAATCAACCATACGTTAGAAATAAAGTGGAATTTGTGAATTATGAAAACAGTGAAAATCTATACAAATGAATAGCAAGTATTGACACTGAATCAATAATAAGAAGCAATACATTAAATAAAAACCAGGGGAAATAGTTTCCATTTCTGCGAATGCTACCAAACATTTCCAGAATGAATAATAATTCTTTCTTAAATAACCTCAAAGAATAGAAGGTGAAGAATTATTTTCAGACATATTCTAATAGATATCTTGTTGTTGCAACAAAACTATTTCATTTTGGCTCACAATTCCAGGTTATAGTTCTCCATTTTTTGGAAGTTCTAGCATGAGGAACTTGAAACAACTGGTTATGTCACATCCTCAGCAAGAACAGAGGGCAAGTAGAAATATTTCCTTGCTTTTTGCAAGGCTCAGTTTGTTTTTTCCATCTTTATACTATCCTGGACTGACTTCCTAGAAAAGGAGCTTTCCCATAATGGGCTGGGTTTTCCCACATCGAGAATTTATAGAACTGCCTCTTATGTGTCAGGTTAACAAATATTAACCACCACATCTTCATTCCTTGCCAATCTCAATCTAGGATCAAAGCATATCACCCATTAGAATTGCATATGTCTTGCTGTCACAGTCTCGTGATCATCTTACAAAATGCACTCCTTTCAGTTTTAAAATATACATAGTTGCCCCTAAAAAAAAATGAAATACCTTGGTGTAAACCTAACCAAGGAAGTAAGAGAACTTTAAAATAAAAACTTCAAAAACCCTAAAGAAAGAAATTACAGAAGACACCAGAAGGTGCAAAGACCTCCCATGTTCCTGGATTGGCAGAGTCAACATCATAAAAATGACCATGCTACCAAAGGCAATGTACAGATTCAATGCTATACTAACCAACATCCCAAAGCAATTCTTTAACGAGGTTGACCAAACAATCTCAAAATTCATAAGGAGGCACAAAAGACCCAGGATAGCAAAAACAATCCTGAGTAAAAAAAAAAAAACACTGCTGGAGGTATCACCATACTAAACCTTAGTCTATACTACAAATCCATAGTTATAAAAACAGCCCATGGTTCTACACACACACACACACACACAGATGCACGAGCATACACACGCATATGCACATAGTTGAATAAATAATAATATTAATAATAAAAAATTAAAAAAACAGCCTGGTACTGGCTCCAAAATAGACGCACAGATCAATGGATAAGGATTGAAGACCCACATATAAACCCACACACTTACAGCCATTTGATCTTTGACAAAGGGGCCCAAAAAATCCAATGGAAAAAGAACAGCATCTTCAACAAATGGTGCTGGCAAAACTGGATGTCCACATGTAGAAGATTAAAACTGGATCCGTATTTGTCACTATGTACAACACTTAATTCCAAATGGATCAAGGACCTCGATATAAGGCCAGAAACTATAAAAACCTTAGTTGAAAGAGTAGGAAACTCCCTCAAGCTGATTGGACTAGGCCAAAAGTTCCTAATCGGAAATCCAATAGCACAGTCAATACAACCAACACTCAACAGATGGGATCTTATGAACTTAAAGAGCTTCTATTCAGATAAAGAGATTGTAACACAAGCTCAAAGGCAACCCACAGAATGGGAAAAAATCTTCACTAACCACATATCTGATAGAAATCTATTATCCAGAGTGCACAAAGAACTTAGAAAACTAAACACCAAGGAAACAAAAGTGCCAATTATAAAATGGGCCTTAGAACTTAAAAGAAACTTTACCAGGGAAGAAATTGAAATGTCTAACAAATATCTTAAAAAAAGCTCCGCATCCTTAGCCATCAGAGAAATGTAAATCATAACCTCCCTGAGATATCATCTCACCCGGGTCAGGATGGCAAAAATCCACAATACAAATAACACCTAATGCTAGAAAGGATGTGGAGAGAAGGGACCTCTCCTACATTGAAGGTGGGAATGCACGTTTATAAAATCACTCTGGCTAGCTGTGGGGCGATTCTTAAAAAAGTTAAAGATTAAAATGCCATATGACCCTGCTATTCCACTTTTGGGAATAATCCCCCATACAGCAAAAATTCACCTCGATAGCACAAGCACGACCATGTTCATAGCAGCATTGTTTACAACAACAAAGTCCTGGAATCAACCCAAATGGCCAACAGTTGACAAGTGGATCAGGAAAATGTAATGAGATTTGCCAGGAAATGGATGGAATTAGAAAAAATTATTTTGAGTGAAGTATCCCAGACACAGAAAACTAAGCGCCGTATGTACTCCCTAATAAGTGAATCCTAGTACCAAACCCACTTAGTGACACACTCAAAGATAAATCTCTGTAATACCTACAGTAATTGCAAAGATTATAAACAGGAGAGAAGGCAAAGGAGGGCCCCACCAAAAACAAGGAGAGAGGGGATCATGCTACAGCTCAGAAAATAGGCCACCATCAAGGACTGCAAATAAATAAATTTGGTTGAACTCACAGTCTTTCCTTACTGGTCACTTGTACCTGATGGGGTATGATCTCACCAGAAAGGGAGGACATAGAGTCTGGCAGATAGAAGGTTACCATCTTGCAAATGGGAGACTGACTCCCCCCTCTCCCGGCCGCAGTCTCCTATTCTTATTCTATCTACCTTTGAATCTACTCTTATAATAAGACTCCATTTCAATAGCCTTTTATCTCTGGCCATGGGGTGACATCCAATACCTATCAGGATGGAGCCAAAGGCGGTTCAAGAGCAGCAAAACTGAAGAAAATATCAACAAATCATAATTCAGAAAATCAGAGACTCTACATCAACTACTTGGAACCAGGCCAGCCTAATCTCTCCTCATCCTAAAGCTCAGGGAAATTTGTGGAAGAGGGGGCAGTAAGGTTGTAGAGCCTAAAGATGGGGAGGAGCAACGATATGCAAGATACTCCATACACGTTAGAGGGGACGTAATCATAATAGGACTTTGCATGACCTGCGCAATGACCAACATATCATTGACCTCCCAAAGTCTAGCATGGATCACAGGTACTATGATCGTTAGAGCCAAGGGTTTACCAGCCATAATAGTGTTACTATACTAAAGGGGAACACAAAAAGTGCTCCAGGAAATGCCACTGAGTCCTTACACCTCATCAGAGAGGAGGACCAAGAAGGAAGTTTGACAGGCACACTAAAGAATGCTCCAGAATGGGGGGTGGGGTTGGGGAGAGGCCACTGGGAGAAAGGGAGAGGGAGGAAAGGAAGAGGAAGAGTGGGGAGGGAGCAACAGGGTCCTGAGAGGGGTGGAGGGAGGGAGGGCAATGGGGTACTTATCAACTTTGTATGAGTGGAAGAAATAAAAAAAAATTTACATAGTTATACCACAACTTGAAATTTCCTCCACAGAACTAATTCCTTGCCTTTAAGCTCATCCTATAAGTTCTCAGGGCTGGACAATATATAGCCAGATTCTCTGCCAGAGTAGAACATTAATAACTCTTAATCTTGTTCCCTTCTGAAATCTCATAAATCGTACTTCAACTGTGAATGTTTCTTTCAGCATTCCTGCTGTCCAGCCTCCCACCAGAATGAGTCAGTAAGCTTTGCTTACAGTATTCATTGATTTTACTATGCAAGTACTTCGTATAACAAATGATTTCTAAAGTGTTAAAAACCACATTGCCAGGTTTATCACCACAACAGCATCACATCTTGATACCAATTTTTATATTAATTATTTGTCTTATCCCTGTGATAAAATATTTAACCAAATAAAGAAGGGTTTGCTTAGATGTCAGTTCTAAGGTAACTGTCAATTATAGCAGGGATAATGTGATGGAAGTAGTCAGAGACAGCCGGTAACATTGCATCTGCAGTCAGGAAGTAGAGATAGAGTACTTGTGCTCATTCCCCTTCTACCTTTTTGTTTAGTTTGGAAACTCAGTTCATGGATACCACTAGTATTTAGGGTATGTCTTCCTACATCAATTATCTCAATCTATAAAATCTCTCAAAGCATATGCACAGTCATTTATTTCCAAGATAATTTAAATCCTGTTAAATAAAAAATCACAATTAACCATCACAACAGAAAACATACAAATGACCAACGAAAAAATAAACGTTCTTCATCATAATCATTAGAAAAATGCAACTCAAAACAATAATTATGTCAGCTCATCCAAGTAAGGAGTAGTACCATAAAAATACTAAAGTTAAAAATGTGTTCACAAGGAAACAAAGAAAAGAGAACATTTACATACCATTTGTAAGAATATAACTTGGTACAGTTGCTATGGAAAATAGTTTGAAGGTTCCCTGAAAAGTTAAAAATAAAAACTATCATATGGTTTAACAATCTTACTAGATGGTATACATAATCAAAATGAATGAAATAAGTAAGTTGAAAATACATTTCATTTCTGAATCCTTTATAGTTATGTTCACAATAGCAAAGAAATGGAAAAAAGTGCCTGTCAACTTATATATGGATTAAAAAATAATGGTACATATTCACAATATAATATTATTTAGAATTACATCACATGAAATTTTGTCATTTGCAAAAACATGAGTGGAACTAGATGGATATCATTATGACACTTAAGTCCAATATAGAATTAGAAGTATCCCATGACTTCATTCACACTGCATCTTAAACTTTTTATATTATAAAAGTTGAGTGCAGAATGGTGTTTTCAACATGTTAAGAACAGTAGTGGTGAGAAGGGATTTGTAAATACTGTCCAATATTTGTTAGTGCATAATTCAATTAGAACAAGAAACTCTGGGATACTACTGTATGTTACAATGAGTACAAATAATAAGGATTTATGATATATTTCAAAAAGCTAAAATAAATGATTTTGAAATTTTTCAAGGTAAAATGAATTTGAAGAAATGCATATTTTAAACTGATTCAAAAGTTATGAAATATATAGAAGTACCAAACATATAATACATCACGTACCAACAGTAACGTTGTTAATTTTTTTAGATAGATCACGTCATGCACTGCATAGAGAAGCTAACTTTAATGTTAATACAAAATAAAGAACAAGTTCAGTTTTTCTAGGAGAAAATGAAAAAAAAAAGCATCTTTTTTCTTCCATTTGCCAATAACTCTTACTTAATGTTCTTTTAAGGTTTATCCAAACAATCTCCTTTAGGGTTTATCAAATTTGTGGAATTAGTTTCTCTAAGGCCCTTTAAGTTGAACGGGGTCTAAGAAGTGCCAGTATGGTACAAGAATTATTTGGAGCTGAAAACATTTGTGGGTTAATGTATGTAGGAAAAGACTTTCTCTGAACTCTCTTTACACACTTGAAAGACTATCCTTGAAAAAAGAAAGAACTCAAAGGTCTATTGTCTAGGTCTTCTAGTTTATATTGATTACTATCACAAGAGATTAGATGATTCCTGCATACCACACCCATAGAGGCACTGTCACAGACTATCATATCTCTCAGTATCCTAAAGGTCCATTTGTTTTTTTCAGTTTATTTGTTCTTCTGTATGAGTCATTTCTTCCCTTTTCTTTCTCCTATTAAGATAGTATATAAGCTATCAAATATTTCCACCTTTCTGGATCATCACCTGTTTCTTTTAGGTCCTCTTACATACCAAGATAAAACAATAAATTTTGCAGCTTTTTGCTTTTCATTCCATTAAACTGTTATTATTGATTTCATCCATAGGTCCTTATTTAATGAATACAATAAGGGAAAGAATCATATTCCTCCAGTACAAGGCATTCACTGTCATTCATCTCAACGAATTTCTGGCTTATCCTACCCACAGACATAGCTGAATTCTATCTCAAAATCAAAAGCTTTTGCTATGACTTCATACAAAGTATAAAATCAATACTAATTATGTACATATGATCCCCATTAGTTTAAAGGACATACTTCAAGACCTTCAAGTAGATGTTTGAAATGTAAGAGATTACTGAGCCACATGCATACATATACATGCATATTTATTCTCAATTGACTTATGTATTCATAGTTAAAATAATGTTCAATCTATCAAATTTAATACAACTTTTAAACTACATTTTTCAAATATTATTTATGAATTATAAGTTATAAATAAATTTTAGGTATGTGCTGGTAAGAGATTATTAGCAATAGCTAGTAAGAGAATGACTTCACAAGCAAAAGATATTTAAACATTTAATATTTTTCTCCCAAAATACTTTATGGTTCATCTTCTCCATTTACTTCTATTATCTAAGCATACATAAACTACCAGAACTATTATTCTTGGGTTGTAAGGTCATTATTCATCTCCCTCTCTCTCTCTCTCTCTCTATCTCTCTATCTCTCTCTATATCTATCTATCTATCTATCTATCTATCTATCTATCTATCTATCTATCTATCTAGTGTGTTTGTGTGTGTGTGTGTGTGTGTGTGTGGACACTGTGTGACTATGGAAGCCTATGTATGACTTCAGTTATCATTCTTGATTGCTCTAGAGTTTTAGGTCATTATTAAGTAAAATGATGATTACTTAGAAGTAAATATTGTGATATGATAATAATCTATCCAATTAAAATATAGTTATTAAGTGACTTATGGTAGGGAGAGTATACATTGGACACTCTGAAGGAAAGAATGACTCATACTGAGCATGAAAGAGTCTGGCTGCCTAAGATATTGTCCAGAACAGCTTGCAATTTGTAAATTACAATGGTTTAGATCTGAAATTTTCCCTTTAATATATTCAGTTGGCTGTGGATAACTGAAACCATTGAAAATGATACATTTCATAAAGGGAAATGGTTAAAAAAACACTTTATGACCTCAGCATACTGGCACAAAAATATTTTACTGGTCAAATATATCAGCATAGCCTAATCATAGATAAATAATCAAAGTCAAGAATTCCTGAATATGAAAATCATTAAGACAATTTAGGAGTAGAAAACACCTATGGAAATTTTCCAAAAGGAAAGCACAGAAATTCTAAAACATAAATGGAATCCAGAAACATTTTTGTTATCTTAATAGCGTGTGATGTGATCTGAGGAGGTCGAAGAGAGAGCTGTTGAAGTCTTAGGACCTGATACTAATTAAGATCATAGCGGTAAATTTCACTGAGATGAATTTAAAAAAGGACAGATTAATTTGAGACAAAAAATTTATTGCCCTGACAGAGCAATCACAAAATGTAATTACATGCCCCAATATGATTCAGAACTTATATGCCATTTTCTATAAAAGACAAGAGAATGGATAAAATAGATAATTTCAAGGGTCCATAAACGTTTCCATGGAAAATTAATAGGTGAAAGAGACAAAATTTATCTGCAAACAAACCTCAAAAGAATTGAAAAATGTCCTTAATGGCATGGCTCCATGAATTGGTTTTTATTTCTGCTATTTATAATGCAGTTGCAGAGTAGCAATAGAAGACAATTGTATTCCTTTGGATTTAGACGAAATTGTAAACAATCTGCTTGATTACATATAGATAGGAATAAAATGGACAGAGACTCTCCTGTGCTAGTAAGGAGGAAGAAAGATAAGGTTGGAGTGACCTCGATTCATAGACATTTTCTTACAGCATGTGAGTATGAGTAAATACGCATACACATCTGCAATTTTAAGCCAAGGTTTGACTGAGTGTCTTCCTCAATCATTCTTCATCTTTCATACTAAAGTAGGGTCTCTGCAAAACCAGAAGCTCACAGATTCAGATAGTGTCACTAGCTAGTTTTTTTTAACATATCTCCTGTCTTCATCTTCTGAGAGCTAGGATGATGGGCTGGCATGACTTTTAAGTGCCTTACACAACAAGTATTACATTCTGAGCCATCTTCTCAGCATTCCATGCAATTCTTTTCTAACTCTTCAATAGCAACACATGTTCAGGTTGCCTCCCTACTGGATTATTAGTGGCTATGAAAGCAGAAATCCTATATTCAACATTTCTTTTTGTGCAATTACCATATTACTGAAATCAATACAATATACATATCCTACTATTGAAATGTCACGCTTCTCTGTGACATTTAGTTAATATTTCATACTTCTGTGAAATATCAAGCCCACATCTAAAAAAGTTTGGTTGTATTACTGCTCCAAGAGATAATGATTTTAACAAACTAGTAAGTATTTATAAGTTATATAATATACAAAGAATCAAGAAATAATTTCGATAAGGTTATGTGAAGAGAATATGCACTCCCTATAGGAATGGAATAACATGGTTATTTAAGGGGATGATTCAAAGTATACATACTCTGAATGCTGTGTCGTCATGATCTTCCAGGTCTCTCTTTCCCATTCTGTTTTTTCAAATGTTATTTAAAAAAATCTGATCTAAAAAGTAGCTAGGAGTCCAATAGCAACTTTCACATTAAATAGTCTCTTTTTTCCTTGAAAAGTTGAGATAAAACTTCTTGATTTGACAAATATGCAGCTTTGTTTTCAGCTATACATTGTAGGAATAGAGTGCAGAGTGCCTCTGAGAACTGACTCAAATGGAAATCTTTAAATGTGATTCCTAAACTTGACAGAGCAAGAAACAGTCAATTGCTCACAAAATATAAAAGGATGCATTTCAAAAAAGATATGAACTTTTTGAATCTAGTTTTATTTTTGCTGTTCTATACTCTGTGCTTACAAATTATCTTTCTCTTTCTCACTTTCTGTCAAAATTCTAAAGGTTTTTTTTTTTGTTGTTGTTGTTGTTGCTGTTGATGTTAAAGCCCATATCTTATCCAGATTGCCTCAGCTGGAATTGGAAGCAGCTTCCCTTTTCTTGAGTGATTTGAAGGAAACACCTCAAGTCATCATACCTTGCTTCTGTGTTTTCTGACTGAGAGTGTGTGTACATGTTTTATATATGCTATATATACAGACTGAATTGCTTTCACTATGCTACACTCCATGTTGCTGATTGAGAAGGGTATAAAGGAATCCTTCTTCGTTAATTTTTAAGCAGTTAATATTCAAACAGACATGCTTCAGTGCCTCAGAAGCATAAATACCAAGCATAGCTTGTACATAAAACGTTTACGTACTTTCACTATGTGTCTAATAATTCCTTTCTAGAATTTGCCCTTTAAATTGAATTCTAGTTTATCGCATATACTATGACTTCAAGTGTAATGTAATAAGGGAATTTAACATCAGCTTTTATTATTATTTGTCAATTACTCATTGCCATAGAGAATATCTCCTAGAGGCTGTCTTGTGTTCTAGCACAAATTGCAAGAGTAGACTGGGCACTCAAAAGAAAAAAACTAAGAAATATTCACAAAAATTATTTATTTTCATATTATGGCCATGCTTAAATCATTCACAGATCATGACAAAAGGTTACCTCAGGATGCAAGGTTGAATCCAGTTCCTATTCAGCCTCTATACCTGGCCAGCAATGGCACATTTACATGTAACATGTATCAATACTTCTGAAGCCATAACTACTGAAGGACTATGCTGAGTTTATAGTTTCATTATTATGTGCAATTCATTCATGGTTAATATTTTTTTAAATCAAAAGTTAGGACTGGAGAGATGGCTCAGAGGTTAAATCTTTGCCTCCCGAGCATAAGTAGCTGAGTTCAGAACCCGGATCCCATGTAAAAAAAAATTGCAAACATCCCGTTTATGTTCTTCCGGCTCTTCTGACACATCTCAAAGGCTGAGTGCAACCTCAGACTTCTCTACTATGTTTTTGACAACTATTTATCTTTATATGTATATAAATATATTATCTGAGGCTTTCATATACAAGTAAAAAAAAAATTGCAATAGTGGTGGACTACACATCCAGCTCTGGAAGGCAAAGCCTGGGAAATTCCAGAGTAAAGCAAAAAAGGTAGAAGCAATCCAGAATGATTCTCAAAGTTAGCTTTGGGAATGCACACACATAACAGTGTCCTCTGATATGTACAGACCCTGACATACATAGATACACAGACAGACAGGCAGACAAAACACACACACACACACACACACACACACACACACACACACACACGAAACAATTATTTTCAACTGTTATAAATTTGAATACTAAATCAAAATTAGAAGGTTTACAAGTACAAGGTACAATCTTTTTAAATACACAGTTAAAATTACATTTTCCATAAATGTAATGGAAAATAAAAGTGGAATTAAGTGTGTTTGGTTAATTGAAAATATGTACATAATTACTGATATGTATTTGTGGTAAATTACTAACTTTTCATCATTTTATCCTCATAGCTGAATTAAAAAGTATAACCAAATGACAGTTTTCAATTTTAAAGTTTTGTATTGATTCATTAATACAATAATTCAATAATATTTAATCTAGTTTGATTTGATATAAATTCTGAAGGAAAAATTAATATATGGTAAAATAATAAATCATACTGAAGTATGTTCGTGGAAATAAAAGATGTGTTCAAGGGCTGGAGAGATAGGGTTTAAGACTCTGCCTTACAAGCAGAAGGTCCTGAGTTTGGATCCCAAGTCTCACATAAAAACACCAAACAGCTGCTGCCTGCACTACTGGTAGGCAGAGCCTGGGAAATCCCAGAAAGAAGTGAAAAGGAGGTTGAAGCAATCCAAGATAATTCTTGAAGTTGACCTTGGGTCTCCACAGGGACACACAGTGCACACATACACACACACACATATACACATACAATATAAAGAATAAAATAAATAAAGCTGAGAAGATGTGCTCAAGCAATTTCACTAAACTTAGGATTTTGATTTTTAAGTTTTGTAGAGAACACAGCATGCAAATTCTTATATTGAATTTTTTTCAAATTTCCATCAATAGCCATTCTAGCAATTTCTATTGTGTATGTTTTAATGAGTTTAAATTATCTTTCAGTGAAATAAATGTATTGCAGATTCATTAATTTTCTCGGTATGCATTGTTTCTAAAGGAAAGTCAAATTAATGTACTTTACCAAGTTTATAATGTATTTGATGGTAACATTTTCAATTATACAATATCTACATTATCATATACTTGATAATTGCTTAATTATGGAGCATGACACCTGCATCCTTGAAAACTTTTTAAAATTTACTTTTAATTAATATGTACTAATGGTAAATACTCATGAGGTAGAGTATTACATTCAAATGCATGAGTGTGACATGTAATGAACAGCTGAGGGTAATAAGAACATCTATCAGGTGAAAGAAACTTTTGTTCAAATTTTATATTCTTACCTGTGCTTTGTGGTGATTAGATGTCAGATGCCTCTCTTTTCCATGAGCTTCTTAACTTTTGTTTGTCCCCAAACCTGAGCAAGCAATGAAATGTAGAATACATTCTTCTTAATGCCTTCAATAAGATTGGCTGACCTTTTTACCAGAGTGAGATCCCTTTCCTGTCAAACCTCACATATCCCGAACTCCACTTACATTGCCCACCCTTGTTTGCCCAATGTTTCCTTAGGCACTAAAAAAATACATTTTCTGTTTGATTTTTCAGACACTTCTAGATTTCTGAGAACTGTATTTTTCTCTTTATTATGTCAGTATTTTAAAATAAACTCCCTCTTTATCTGGAACTAGAACTATATTACTCTTCTGCCTTTTGATCTTAATTGCGATTACATACCATGTTCTCTTCATTCCTTTCATGAATGTTGTTTAATGATTAAATATGCCCAATATATTAAATAAGCAAACAAGTCTGATGGTCAATTAGTCTTTTAGTATATTGTTTACCAAACCATCTCATTTTTAAAAATAAGAATGCTCTTTATTTATATAAAGTGCAAAATTCTTCTCAAGAGTTTTCAGTAACTTATCAACAAAACCGTAACTGCATTCACATGATTAGCTAACAGTGACCTGTCAATGCAAACAAGCACTCAGTACTAAGACAAAAAAATGTGTTCACTCCACTGAATGTGAAGCGAGTATGGTTTCTAAGAAAGACTAGGTAGATACTTAAGAAGCAGTGAAAATAATTGCACTGGTGGTAGGGACTAGATTCCTGAGCATCTTGAAATTTCCCTTTATATTCAGAGGAGTCTGATTAGGGAATCAGAGAAACCTAAACTTTGGGACATTACACAGGTAATATAAGTTCCTAGATTGGCAGAAAAAGTGAGCAAAAGATAGAGAAAATGGTAAGTAGAAAAGAGGGCAGAAAAGAAATAAGAGAAACCCATTCACTTAATGGAAACTAGTATGTTTGAGGCTCTGGGTTCAATTCCCTACAAACAAAGCCAAACAAACCCACAAGAGAGAAGTACAGAAAGAACAAATTGTGCTTGGAGGAAACAGTTATGAATTAGAGAATGAAAATCCATAGCCACAAACCTGGGAACTGAACTACAAAGAAAAAGCCTGGGACTTTAGACCTTCCAAGAAGCAATACCATGTCCATGTACAGTGGAAAGCAGTGAGGTTACCTGTAAGATTGTCATTTGTTTTTAAGACATTGGTACACTTCTTTGACCCTTATAGAGCCACACTGAGAATTTAAGAGCATATTGGCTAGGAGGGCAACTACCACAGCTGACTGAATGTCTCCAAGCACCAAAGAAGGCTACAAACCAAGTGGATATGGAGAAAACCAAACAGGTTAATGTTATTGTAAGTGAAGAGATTCGTTATTCTTCCACAGCTTTTTAGTAGTTTCTTTCTCTAAAACTAAACCATTCTGTTCATTCTTAAATACTGTTATGGTTTGAAATGTGAGCGGTCCCCCACAGGCTCATGTGTTTGAATTTTTAATTGTTTAAGAAGGTCATAACACCTTTAAGAGGTGGAGCCTTGCTCTAGAAAAGCAGTTATAGGAGGTGGGTCTTGAGTTTGATTAGCTCCACTCTACTTCCAAGAGAGGTCCTTTCTAGCAGTTGGCAGTTTTGCAGCTCTCTGCGTTTAAGAAGGACATGACTTAGACTGTCTCCAGCTTCTGCCAGCCAGTCTCATGCTTTTTTTTTTTTGCCATAAAGAACTGTACCTCCCCTCTGGAACCATAGGTTAAGTAAATCTCATTCTCTTTTATGTGTCTCACAGCAACAGAGAAAAGTAACTGATAAAAATACCTATTGCCAAATAGTATATGATCAACTAGACTGATTATGATCAAAGCCCCATTTTTTTTCTTGAGCTTTTACTGCCTCTATGGAACGCAGTAGGCGATATAGAAGTCATTACAATTTTGGAAGGGCAGGGACACTGGGGATCAAAAACTACCTATCTTCCCAACTAAGTAAACAAAAGTAAATAAAAAGTTTCAAATTGACTACATGGCCACTGAGAATCTCCTTCTAAATAGGTGTAACTTTCAGGGTTCTGCTATTCAGATGCTCTGTGCCTGGGAAGAATGGTTTTGATCATTCGAGTCCTTTTATTTTGCATAAGACCACTTTCATCACAGGGAGGATTTTCATTTTAACACAGGACACATTTTGGGGTGGTGACCTTACAATGCCATAGTCATCAGATTCAGGTGTCCACTTCTCCCTCTTGATTTTGCTCTCCTTCCAGTTTTTCCTCATCCTCCTCTTTGTCTTCTTCTCTGCTATTTCCTGCTCGTCTGAATCTATTTTTTTCTTTGTCTTTCTTCTTTTGCTGTGATGCCTCCTTCTTGCCTTTTGCTCTGACTGTCTCTAGAAGCTCGCTTCTCCAGCTTCTTTGAACAGGTAATGAATCACTGGAACTCTATTTCTTCCAAGTCGTAGAGCACATCACTGGCAATGAGTTTCTTCCATTGCTCTTTCACTATGAAGTTGTGAACCCAGGATGTGGCAAAAGCCACAGAGAAGCTGGTGGCATGGGAGCTGACACGATCCAGTAGCTTCTCTTAATCCTGGTGTTGACAATGCTGGGCAGGTACAGATACTCAGGCTTTTCTGACATAATTCCTGCTAGGACCAGAGTCTGAGCCTTATCTGCCTCAGGCCTCCACATCAGACACCTGTATCTTCTGGACTACCCATGTCCCTGGGTTCTGATCTTCAGAGTCTTCAGTTTCCCCACATTGCCCCCAAATTGTTTCTTTGCTTGCTGAAATGGTAACTGCATGCCAATGGTAACATGCTTTGAAATTGTTCATGGTTAGCTTTCAAGTCATCACATATGATAATGGTGACAATGGCCTGGAGTTTACCACATCAATGTTATATAACTTGCACCTTGTGTTTTTACTGCGTTGCTAAGGAGATCATTGGTATAGCTGACTGGTTTAGCTAACTAGACTTTCTCAGTGCCATTGAGACAAGGCCATTGGAAAATGTTCCTTGATAAACACATCTCCAAATCACATTCATAAGCAATATGATTCTCCTGAGGCTTGGATAGTTTATATTTAATTATTTTATGGAACTAATATAACTGAAAAAGATATTCCATTTTATCATTGCCATCTTCAAGCTGGAGATCGCTGCCAAGTATTTACACATTAGAAACACCTCCTGGATCATCAGTCAGTGGTAAAGGGAACTTGTACAGTATGTATTTGCCCAGAAATTCTTCTGCTAAATCGTCTGCAGTTGCAGAAGTTTCTAGTAGTCCTCATACTTGATATTTCACTAAGACAACTCACAATATGAAGGGAAAAGCTCCACTTCTGATTTCAGTTCATTACGAATGTAAAAATAGTACCATGTGGTTACACAGATGCAGGAATTGGAATGGTCCCAAACCCAAAGGACATACTACTTATCCCAGAAATTAAAGTGTAATCTGATCTTCAGAGGCCTCAGTTTCCATTATAAGTCTTACCTTGGTATTATATTGCTATGAAAAATTCATGATAAGAAGAAGTAGAAAATGAAATATGGGAGCCACGCGCAGGGCCTGGGAAGAGGAGAGGGCACCCTCTCTGCGCCCGGCCCCGCCCTCGGGTGCCCCGGGGTTTAAATAGCGCCCTGCCGATGCCCCATCCCCCCTTCATCCCCACTCCGCCACCAGGGACGCGTCCAGCCAGGCCTCACCTTCCTGCGACCCAGGTAAGCTCGGTCGCCGCCCGCCCCCAGAGCCCCAGGCCGCCCGAGTGGACCCAGCTCCTCCCACCATCCAGCTGGAGCCGCATACAGGGCCTGGGAGGAGGAGAGGGCACCCCCTCTGCGCCCGGCCCCACCCTCGGGTGCCCCGGGTTTAAATAGCGCTCTGCAGACGCCCCATCCCCCCTGCCCCTCCACTCCCCTGCCCGGGAAGCACACACATGGTCCAGCTGGGCCTCACCTCCTGACCCAGGTAAGCTCAGTCCCTGCCCGCTCCCAGAGCCCCAGGCCAAATAATTCAGTTTAGTGAAAAACTCACAGAAAGTAAAAGAAGATCTTAAGAGTTAAAACGACAATGCCAAAGTCTAAGTGCAAATGCATGAGAAACAACACTCAAGTAAACAAATCTCCCACTGAAGGAATTAATCCCATAATGTTAGACTCCAAACAGAACAAACCCATGTTAAATGGCCAAGAAAGCCTGACCCAGGATAACAACCTTCAAAATAAGATCATTACCATATTCAATACTATGAAAGAGGAAATCAGGGAGGAATTAAATAATCGAATCAATCGCTTTGAGAAGGAACACAACAGACACTTGGAGGAGTTGAGAAAAACAGTGCAAGAATCAAAAACTGGCATAGAGCAGTTAAAGCAGACTCAAGCAGAGTTTAAAACTGGGCTAAAAGACAAGTTATCTTCAACCCAGAACTCAGCAGAGAGTCTTATCAGAAGAACTAAGGAAACAGAAAACAGAATTTCAGATCTTGAAGATAAAGTGGGAGTATTAACCAGCTCAATGGAAGACATTGTTAAAGCCAAAAAGATGCTTGAGAGAAATATCCAGGAGATATGGGACACTCTGAAGAAGCCCAACATGCGTATTCATGGAATACCAGAGCAAGAATCTCAAAATACCACCCCTGAGGAAATTTTCCAAACGATCATCAAGGAAAACTTTCCTCATCTAAAAAAAGAGAGGCCCATACATATACAAGAGGCATTCCGCACCCCAAACAGATATGACCAAAACAGAAGCTCGCCACAGCAAATAATAGTCAAAACACTCCACATTCAAGATAAAGAACTGGTGCTGAGAGCTTCAAAGGAGAAAAAACAAGTCACTTTTAAAGATAAACCTATTAAAATAACAAATGACTTCTCAATGGAAACACTAAAAGCAAGAAGAGCTTGGAGAGACATACTTCAAGTATTGAATGAGAAAAAATGTCAACCTAGGGTGATTTACCCTGCAAAACTATCAGTCATGATCGAGGGAGAAAGAAAAATCTTCCAGCACAAAGACAACTTTAAGGGATACATGTCCACCAAACCAGGCCTTCAAAAATGCTAGATATGATACTCAAGCTTGAAGAAAAAAACAGGCATATCCAGGAGAGCAGAAGGCAAGTATAACACCATTAAAAGCAAGGCAATATACTTATAAAAACTACTAAACATAATAAATGTCTGGAATCAAAAATAGATTCACCATTATAACACTAAATGTTAATGGAATTAACTCACTGATCAAAAGACACAGATTACAAACTTGGATTAAAAATCAAAATCCATCAATCTGCTGCCTGCAGGAAACCCATCTCACCACAAAAGTTAGGCACGCTCTAAACATAAAAGGCTGGTCAACAATTCTACAAGCTAATGGAAGCAGAAAACAGGCAGGGGTAGCCATTATGATATCAGACAAAGTGGACTTCAAACCAAAGAAAATCATAAGAGACACGGATGGATACTACATTTTAATCACAGGTACAATTCACCAGGAAGACTTCACAATACTGAACATATATGCACCCAATACGGGCCCCTCCACATTCATTTAGAAAACCCTACAGCGTCTAAAGCAAGAAATCAACCCCCAAACGATAATTCTTGGGGACTTCAACACCGTCCTCTCAACATGGGATAGATCAACAGGTCAAAAGCTTAATAGAGACACTTTGGACCTTAATCAAACCCTTAAAGAAATGGACCTTACAGATCTCAATTGAACTTTTCACCCACGCACCAAAGAATACACATTTTTCTCAGCAGCACATGGAACTTTCTCCAAAATAGATCTCATATTGGGCCACAAAATGAATCTACACAAAAACAAAAAAGTTGAAATTCTGGCCTGTGCCCTATCAGACCACCACGGCCTAAAGCTGGACATCCACAACAACACAACAAACAAGAGAAAATACACTAACTCCTGGAAACTTAACAATATGATGCTGAATGAGAACTGGATTCAGGAAAAAATTAAAAAGGAAATTCAAGATTTCCTAAAAGTGAACGAAAATGAAAATACAACTTACCAAAATCTCTGTGACACAATGAAAGCTGTTCTAAGAGGTAAGTTCATAGCTCTTAATGCCTACATCAGAAAAATGGAAACATCAGAAATAAATGATTTAACGATGCAGCTTAAGGATTTGGATAAACTTGAGCAATCTCATCCCAAAAGTAGTAGTAGAGAGGAGATTAGCAAAATAAGGGGAGAAATCTCTGAAATCGAGAATAAGAAAACAATAGAAAACATCAACCAGTCAAAAAGCTGGTTCTTTGAAAAAATCAATAAGATTGATACACTCCTAGCTAAATTAACCAAAAGCAAGAGAGAGAAAACCCAAATTAACAAAATTAGAAATGAACATGGAGTTATCACTAAGGATACCCAAGAAATCCAGAGAATTATAACATCATATTTCAAAAACTTGTACTCTGTGAAGTTTGACAACACAAAAGAGATGGATGAATTTCTAAGTAAACACAACCTACCTAAATCGAATCAGGAAGTTGGGAATTATTTAAATAGTCCTATAACATACAAGGAAATTGAAGAAGTAATCTCGAATCTTCCCGCCAGAAAATGTCCTGGACGAGATGGATTCAGAACAGAGTTCTACCAGACATTTAAGGAGCTAATAACGCCAACACTCCTTAAACTGTTCGATCAAATAGCAAAGGAAGGAACACTACCAAATTCCTTCTATGAAGCTAATATCGTCTTAATCCCAAAACCTAATAAAGATTCACTTAAAAAAGAAAACTATAGGCCGATCTCTCTGATGAACACAGATGCAAAGATTCTCAACAAAGTCTTAGCAAATCGGATTCAAAAACATATCAAAAAGATCATTCACGGGGAGCAAGTAGGCTTCATTCCCGGCACACAAGGTTGGTTGAACATACGCAAATAAATAAATGTAATTCATCATGTAAACCAGTCCAAAGTCCAAGACCACGTGATACTCTCGATAGATGCAGAAAAAGCCTTTGACAAAATCCAACAGCCTTTTATAATCAAAACGCTAGAGACTGTAGGAATGAAAGGAACCTTTATCAATATAATGAAAGCTGTATACAACAAGCCCACAGCAAGGATTATGCTCAATGGGGAAGAATTGGAAGCATTCCCACTTCGATCAGGAACTAGACAAGGCTGTCCACTCTCACCACTTCTATTCAATATTGTACTTGAAGTCTTAGCTGAAGCCATAAGGCAAGAAAGGGACATAAGAGGGATTCAAATTGGCAAGGAAGAAGTCAAGCTATCCCTATTTGCGGATGACATGATCTTATACCTGAGTGATCCCAAAAACTCCACCAGGAAGCTTCTGGAACTAATTGAGAAGTTCAGCAGGGTGGCATGATAAAAAATAAATGTGCAAAAATCAGAGGCCTTCCTATATGCCCAGAATGAAAGAAGTGAAAAAGCCTTGAGAGAAACAATCCCATTTACTATAGCCCCTAAAAAAATGAAATACCTTGGTATAAACCTAACCAAGGAGGTAAAAGATCTTTACAATGAAAACTTTAAAACCCTAAAGAAAGAAATAGTGGAAGACACCAGAAGGTGGAAAGACCTCCCATGTTCCTGGATTGGTAGAATCAACATTGTAAAAATGACCATCCTACCAAAGGCAATATACAAATTCAATGCTATACCAATTAAAATCCCAAAGCAATTCTTTAAATAAGTTGACCAAACAACCTCAAAGTTCATATCGAGGCACAAAAGACCCAGGATAGCAAAGACAATCCTGAGTAACAAAAACACTGCTGGAGCTATTACCATACCAAACCTTAGTCTATACTATGAATCCATAGTTATAAATACTGCCTGGTACTGGCTCCAAAATAGACACACAGATCAATGGATAAGGGTTGAAGACCCAGATATAAGCCCACAAAAATACACCCATTTGGTCTTTCACAAAGGGTTGCAAAGAATCCAATGGAAAAAGAACAGCATCTTCAACAAATGGTGCTGGCAAAACTGGATCTCCACATGCAGAAGATTAAAGCTGGACCCATACTTGTCACCATGTGCAAGACTTAATTCCAAATGGATCAAGGACCTTGATTTAAGGCCAGAGACTTTAAAAACCATAGTTGAAAGGATAGGGAACTCCCTCGAGCTTCTTGGGCTCGGCCAACATTTCCTAAACAGACATCCAATGGCACAGTCACTGCTACCAACCCTCAACAGTTGGTATCTTGTGAAATTAAAGAGCTTCTTTTCAAATAAAGAGATTGTAACACGAGCTCAAAGGCAACCCACAGAATTGGAGAAAATCTTCACTAACCACACATCTGATAGAGCTCTACTGTCCAGAGTGCACAAAGACCTTAGAAAACTAAACTCCAAGGAATACAATGGCCCAATTAAAAAATGGGCCCTGGAATTTCAAAGAAACTTTATCAGGGATGAAATTAAAATGTCTAACAAATATCTTAAAAAATGCTCCACTTCCTTATCTATCAGGGAAATGCAAATCAAAACTTTCCTGAGATATCATCTCACCCCAGTCAGAATGGCAAAAATCCACAATACAAACAACAACAAATGCTGGAGAGGATGTGAAGAGAGGTGAACTCCTACATTGCTGGTGGGAATGCAGGCTCATACAGCCACTCTGGCGAGCCGTCTGGAGATTCTGAAAGAAATTAAAGATTGAAATGCCATATGACCCTGCTATCCCACTTTTGGGAATAACCCCCCATACAGCAGAGGTTCGCCTCGATAGCACAAGCTCGACCATGTTCATAGCAGCACTGTTTACAATAGCAAAGTCCTGGAATCAACCTAAATGTCCAACAGTTGATGAGTGGATAAGGAAACTGTGGTATATCTATACAATGGAGGACTACTCAGCCATCAAAAATGATGAATTACTGGAATTTGCTGGGAAATGGATGTCATTAGAAACAGTTATATTAAGTGAAGTATCCCAAACCTAGAAAATTAAGCACCGTATGTACTCCCTAGTAGGTGGCTCCTAGTACCAAACTCACCCAGCCCACATTGAGACACTCAAAAGTAAAACTATGTAACACAGTAATTGCAAGGATTATGAACAAGAGAGATGGGGTAGGAGGGCCACACCAGAAACAAGGAGCGAGGGGACCATGTTACAGCAGAGAAAATAGGCCTCCATCAAGGTCTGCAAGTAAGTAATGAGAAACCTGGTTAAGTTCACAGACGTTCTTTCCTGATCTCACCAGAAGGGGAGGGCATATATTCTAGCAGATAAAAAGTAATCATTTTGCAAATGGGTGATGGACCCCTCCCTCACTGAGGTTTCCTACTCTTATTACATCTACCCTTGAATGTGCTATTATAACAGGACTCCAGTTTAACAGTTTTTTGTCTCTGGCCAGGGGGTGACATACAGTGCCCATCAGGATGGAGTGAAGGGCATTGCAGGAGCAGCAAAACTGCAAAAGAAAATAAACAAACCACAATCCAGAACTTCAGAGACTCTATATCAATCACATAGAACTAGGCCAGCCTAAGGTCTCCGCATCCTGGAGCTCAGGGACATTTGCGGAAGAGGGGGCGGTAAGATTGTAAGAGCAAAAGGATGGGAGGAGCAACGATTTGCAAGATTCTCAACAATAGTTGGGGCCAAAGCAATCATAATGGGACTTTGCATGCCCTGCGCAATGTCCAGTGCACTGTTGCCCTCATAAAGTCAAGCATCTGTTAAGGGCACCGAGATTCCTGGAGTCAAGGGATTGACAGCCAGAGTAGTGCTTCTGTGTTTAAGGGGAACAAGAGAAAGGGCTTATGGAAATGCCACTGGGTCCTTATATGTCATGAGAGAGGAGGACCCAGTGGAGAGTCAGGCGTACACAATAAAGGACTCTCTGGGAATTGGGGGGGAGGCACTGGGTGATGGGGAGGGAGAGGAGGGGGAGGAGGGGGTAGGGAACTGGTAAAAAAATTTTAAAATGTATAATTAAATTTTTAATAAAAAAAGGAGCTACCAGCTTTCGTTTAACCCCCCCCCAAAAATATAATAAAAGCTGTATACAAAAAGCCCACAGCAAGGATCATGCTCAATGGGGAACAATTGGAAGCATTCCCACTTCGGTCAGGAACTAGACAAGGCTGTCCACTCTCACCACTTCTATTCAATATTGTACTTGAAGTCTTAGCTGAAGCCATAAGACAAGAAAGGGACATAAGAAGGATTCAGATTGGCAAGGAAGAATTCAAGCTATCCCTCTTTGCAGATGACATGATCTTACACCTGAGTGATCCCAAAAACTCCACCAGGAAGTTTCTGGAACTAATTGAGAAGTTCAGCAGGGTGGCAGGATACAAAATAAATGTGCAAAAATCAGAGGCCTTCCTATATGCCCAAAATGAAAGAAGTGAAAAAGCCTTGAGAGAAACAATCACATTTACTATAGCGCTTAAAAAAATGAAATACCTTGGTATAAACCTAACCAAGGAGGTAAAAGACCTTTACAACAAAAACTTGAAAACCCTAAAGAAAGAAATAGCAGAAGACACCAGAAGGTGGAATGCCTCCCATGTTCCTGGATTGGTAGAATCAACATTGTAAAAATGAACATCCTACCAAAGGCAATATACAGATACAATGCTATACCAATCAAAATCCCAAAGCAATTCTTCAAAGAAGTTGACCAAACAATCTCAAAGTTCATATGGATGCATAAAAGACCCAGGATAGCAAAGACAATCCTGAGTAACAAAACCACTGCTGGAGGAATTACCATACCAAACCTAAGTCTATACTACAAATCCATAGTTATAAATACTGCCTGGTACTGGCTCCAAAATAGACACACAGATCAATGGATAAGGATTGAAGATCCAGATATAAGCCCACAAAATTACAGTCATTTGATCTTTGACAAAGGGGCCCAAAGAATCCAATGGAAAAAGAACTGCATCTTCAACAAATGGTGCTGGCAAAACTGGATCTCCACATGCAGAAGATTAAAGCTGGACCCGTTCTTGTCACCATGTACAAGACTTAATTCCAAATGGATCAATGACCTTGATATAAGGCCAGAGACTATAAAAACCATAGTTGAAAGGATAGGGAACTCCCTCGAGCTGATTGGGCTAGGCTAACATTTCCTAAACAGACATCCAATGGCACAGTCACTGCTACCAACTCTCAACAGTTGGGATCTTGTGAAATTAAAGAGCTTCTTTTCAAATAAAGAGATTGTAACACGAGCTCAAAGGCAACCCACAGAATTGGAGAAAATCTTCACTAACCACACATCTGATAGAACTCTGCTGTCCAGAGTGCACAAAGAAGTTAGAAAATTAAACACCAAGGAAACCAATGGCCCAATTAAAAAATGGGCCCTGGAATTTCAAAGAAACTTTACCAGGGATGAAATTAAAATGTCTAACAAATATCTTAAAAAATCCTCTACTTCCTTATCCATCAGGGAAATGCAAAATCAAAACTTCCCTGAGATATCATCTCACCCCTGTCAGGATAGCAAAAATCCACAACACAAACAACAACAAATGCTGGAGAGGATGTGGAGAGAGGGGAAATCTCCTACATTGCTGGTGGGAATGCAGGCTCATACAGCCACTCTGGCGAGCCGTCTGGAGATTCTGAAAGAAATTAAAGATTGAAATGCCATATGACCCTGCTATTCCACTTTTGGGAATAACCCCCCATACAGCAGAGGTTCACCTCGATAGCACAAGCACAACCATGTTCATAGCAGCACTGTTTACAATAGCAAAGTCATGGAATCAACCCAAATGTCCAACAGTTGATGAGTGGATAAGGAAACTGTGGTAGATCTATACAATGGAGGACTATTCAGCCATCAAAAATGATGAATTACTGGAATTTGCCGGGAAATGGATGTCATTAGAAACAATTATATTAAGTGAAGTATCCCAGACCCAGAAAATTAAGCGCCGTATGTACTCGCTAATAAGTGGCTCCTAGTACCAAACCCACCCAGCCCACCTAGAGACAGTAATTGCAAGGATTATGAACAGGAGGGATGGGGTAGGAGGGCCACACCAGAAACAAGGAGAGAAGGGATCATGTTACAGCAGAGAAAATAGGCCTCCGTCAAGGACTCAAATAAGTAATGAGACATCTGATTAAGTTCACAGACTTTTTTTCCTGATCATTTACTACTGAGGGGGTATGATCTCACCAGAAGAGGAGGGCATATAGTCTGGCAGATAAAAAGTAACTGTTGTGCAAATTGGTGATAGACCCCTCCCTCACTGTGGTTTCCCACTTTTATTACATCTACCTTTGAATGTGCTTTTATCACAAGACTCTAGTTTAACAGCTTTTTGTCTCTGGCCAGGGGGTAACATACAATGCCCACCAGGATGGAGTGAAGGGCATTGCAGGAGCAGCAAAACTGCAAAAGAAAATCAACAAACCACAATCCAGAACTTTAGAGACTCTATATCAACCACCTAGAACTACGCCAACTTAATCTTTCCCAATCCTGAAGCTCAGGGACATTTGCGGAAGAGGGGGTGGTAAGATTGTAAGAGCAAAAGGATGGGAGGAGCAATGATATGTAAAAAAAGCAAAAAAAGGAAATGAAATATTTATTTCACCTCACAATTTTGTATGTTTAGGTCTATGATTGACTGACTTCATTATTAATGGACTTGCTGCAAAGCATAAATCTCATGGCAGGAAGACAAGGCAGAGGAAGCAGCTCATTTCATGGTCTTCAGGAAGATGGAAGAGGTGAAGAAAGATAGAAAATCCAAGGGGCTTCTTAGTACAAGACACACCCCTCAGAAGCATACCTGCAGTGATTTACTTCCTCCAACAAGACCCCACCCACTATTCCCCAATAGTTTAATTGGTCATTTGATGAGGTTAGCATTACCTCTCAATAACATTGAACTTTCCACATATTAGACTCAGGGAATATTTTGTACCAAAACCATAATACATGGTCGATGGGACTTCAAGAAGTCTGGAGTTTTTAACAGCATCATTCCATTAAATAGGAATGATTAATTCAGAGTCATGTGATTGAATTCGATTTCCATTTTTGCTTCTCTCTCAGCAGGTCAGGTCAATTTCTGTCCTACATGAATGAACAATACTTTTGGTATAACCATCTTTTATGCTGATTTAAAATGTTAATGTAAGCTCATGTCCATATCCTGGGTATGAAAGACTGCTATCATCTGAGAACTTCCAGAGGTTTAGAGTCTTACTTCCAGGAACTGGAAGCAACCAACAACTGAATTCTTTATTTTGTAATTCTGAGAGTAAATATTTGCAATTTGTGCAAATGAAAAGTTCAACATAAATTGTATAAATGACTTTTTAAGCACAAAATATAAAATTCCCAGTTAAAAATGTATGCAGCATTTGACCCAACCTTTCCCAAAAAAAAGCATACATGGTGAATAACAAAAATAAATTTGACAGTTTTAGTCATCAAAGAAAGGTCTAGGTTGATTGACAGTAAACTTCATAGAACATGAAGAAAACCTAAGATATAAGGGAGGTTTTAAAGACCCCACCTTGTGTGTAAAATTTAAGGATAAAAAGAGAAACTATCAAGAATCAGAAGAAATAATATCTAAAATATGATCAAGTCTCAAAGTATGTCTCTATGTGAGTCTCTCTCTCTCTCTCTCTTTCTCTGTCACCCACAACCCCTCCTATACACACACATATGAAATTTAAAATACAAGCGAGAGTTGACCATAGCTTTATAAGACACATTTATCTCGTCATATCAGATTGCTCAATAATTACCAATTGTCATACTGTCTTCCTATGAAATAAAAAAATCATAATAAACATACATTCCTCATTGCTGTAAAAAAATAAATCCTTATAGATCTATTCAGTGAGCTACCTAAATACTGATTCAGTAAGAAGAAATTTATTAATGAAACAAAACTTACTTTATATAACTTTATCTTGGAATAATTTCCAAATTCCTTTTTATCAAAATAAAGAAATCCATTAGAATAGCTGTGATTTATTAAGAAACAACAAAAGAATGTGTCATTAAAAATCATTGCCTCTAATATCATTGCATAGAATGTCTTATGCTTTAAGTTATAAAATGCATCTGTTGTATTTTCCTATTACATTGTCTACACAGGTAATAGAATTATATATTTTTAACAAATTTCATTCAATCACAAAACTTCCTCAAAATGTACAGCCTGTTTAAATAATAAAAGAGATTGATACATTTTATATTTTCATGTTTTTGAAAACACATGAGTGGTTACTTCATATACTGTTTTAACGAACATTTGTCTAGACTACATGATATTCTTTTTTTTAAATTTTTTTATTATTTATTATTTATTCAATTGTGCATGTATGTGTGTGTGTGCGTGTGTGTGTGTGTGTGTGTATGAATGTGTGTATGTGTAGAACCATGGACAAATTCGGGAACCACCATGGATGCCTCCACCTCCTTCCTTACTCTGCCCAGGGATTACAGGTTCCGCCCTACCAGGACCAGAAACGCAGGCTGCCCCCGCTTCTGCCTGGCGTCTCTATGTGGGGTCTAGGATCCGAACTCAGGACCTTCCGATGGCAAGGCAGAGGCTTAACCCCTGAGCCACCTCTCCAGACTGACTACATGATATTCTGAGAAATGTTTTACTCTTTCTCGCTCTGATTTTCTGAAACTTTTATCAAATATATAAAATCCATTTAAAACTTAAAGTCTAAAAACAGAAACTTTAAATAGCAATTGTAAAATAATTCAGATAAACTGCTTATACTTGCCTAACTGGGGCATATATTAGTTTACATACATTTCCCAAATTACATGAACTGAGAATTTTCATGCTTTGCAAGGGTAAACATTTATAGCAATTAACAACCCAATATTAGAAGCACCACCTGGCTTCTTCAACTTCCTTTGAAGGAAAAAGTGTTTGTTGCTGCCTATATTTCTCCACATTGTTTCATTCTCATAGAACATAGATCTGCTGTTTATTGACTTATAATCTCTTTAGTAACAGTGTCAGGATTTCATAATGAAAAGATGGATTTAGATCAAATTAAATCCATTATTATAAGGGGAAATAATAATAACTTTCATCATAGATCACAAGATTCATTGACAAGGTAACCACTAACAAAAGACAGATTAATAAGAGGAAAGCACAATTATATTGTGTTTTATATGACACAGAAGATTTCAAAAATAGTCAACAGTATAGAGACACTTGTATTTTCTTACTTTGTCCTATGGAGAAAATAGTTTTGCAGAAATATACCAGAAGGAATAAAAAAGAGTTTGAAGTAGTGATACAATGGTCAAGATCCTTAACAATACTTATGTTATTATTAAAATGTGAAATGCTCCACCAAAGTTCATGTTCAACTGCATGATGCACATTTCAGCCTTGTTCTGAGGTGGTACTTTGGGAAAATGCCATTTGACAGACATACTAGAAGAAACGTTAAACTGAAGATAATCTTAGAAGATACCTTTGGATACCATTGTCAATTATTAACCTGAAACCTAGGAAACAAGTCTCAAAGTTCACCTGAGAGGTATTTTCTACATTAAAGTTGCCATCTCGGACTGACCATAGGGGATTATTTTGATTTCATAATAGATGTGAGAAGACAAGTCCATTGTAGGTGGGACCATTCCATAAGTGAGTGGTCTGAAATTGCATAAAAGTCAAGAGAACTGTGACTAGCCAAGCAAGCAACCATGCATGCATGCATCTGTTGGTCTCTGCTCTTGTCGTGGATGCTTAGATGTGATGTGACTCTTATTCCTCAGTAACTTGCACACAATGTTGGACTAAAAGCCTTGTCCCTTAAGTTGCCTGGATCAGGAATTTTATTCTAGCAATTTGTAATGAAGTGGCCACCATGTTGTGACTATTTGATCTTCTCCATCTAAGTCCCGCTATGGTGTTCTGACTGACTAAAGCTCAGAAATAATAGAGCCAAGTGACAATGGGCTTAAACTTCTGAATCATTTGTCAAGTTGTTTTTAAATCTCAGCAACTTTAGGGCAGTTACAGGAATATGATTAATGAAAATAATTGGTACTGAGTAATGGGATCATTGTTATGACTCTTTTCCTTGTCCATGTGACCCAGAAGCCTTTGAAACTGCTTTTGCAAGTGTGCAAATGCAAGAATTGCAGTGACATGGAAGACTCCATACAAGTTCCATGGAAAATCTGGGAGGACAGGCAGTGTGCAATGGGGTTAGTCATGTTGCAACCCCTAAACACAGCTCCTGGATGGTCAATGCCTAAAGTTGAATGGGTGAAACTCAAATTGCAGTGAAGGCCCATAGGAAGATAGAAATGGCAGAAATTCTTAAAACATTGAGGAGCATCAAAAGTGACATGCAATGTTCATCTAAGAAGGTCTATGTCAAGGAAGGGCACGGAGATAGGGGGATTTCAAGTGCACTGGGTCCTGGGCACTGTAGGATTTACTATATCCACTGTTTGGTTTTCCTGTTATTGTTGTTTCCTTATCTCTCTTTCTTTATCCCAATTTCTCCTTTTTTGGAATGGGAAGGTTTATCTTTGTAAATCTCTGAAATGATGAATAAATAAGTCTTTCCTGCTTTGAAATATTGGTACTTTGTTGAGTGGAATTAAACTCTCCAACAAAAATCAGATTGTGGACAACAATGTTGACTGTCAGTGCAAGCCTTTCTTCCTCATGGAAGGGGAACATGCTGGACCCATCCTAATTGAATTTCTTTGCCTTTCTGAGCTCATCCCTATCATCTCCTTTTTCACTGTGGATAATATTAAAGAAATTTGGTGAAAAAGAGAATGTGTCCAACTGCTGTTAATGGTGAATTACTGTAAATTACTGTAAATGAAGAATTACTATTTTTTAAAGCTTTCTTTTTTATAATTTTATTATTATTATTATTTATTCAACTGTGTGCATGTGTGTGTGTGTGTAGAACCACGGACGAATTAACGAACCACCATGGACGCCTCCACCTCCTTCTTCCTTCTGTCCAGGGATTCACAGGCTCCGCCCTACCAGGACCAGAAGTGCAGCCCCCCCCCCCCCCCGCTTCCTCCTGGCGTCTATACATGGGATCTGGGAACCGAACTCAGGACCTTCCACCTGCAAGGCGGAGGCTTAACCCCTGAGCCACCTCTCCAGCCCAAGAATTACTATTTTTAATATTACTTTTTTATTTATTTTAATTTTTTCTCCAATCATACAAGCTCAATAGGTACCACGGTCTTTCCCCTTCCTCCCCCCTTCCCCCTGCACTTTCCCCTTTCCCTTTTCACTCCCTCTGTCCCCCTCACCCAGTGCAGCCCCCTTCCCCCCCACCCCTGGATCATCCCCTTGTGTGAATGCCAACCTCCCTCTGAGTCCTCCACACTAGTGAGGTATAAGGACTCAGTGGTATAACCCGGAGCCCTTTCCTGGGCTTCCCGCCAGCGTGGGACCACCACCATGACTGTTAATCCCTTGCCTCTAAGGACCCCACTGTCTGTGATCCATGCTAGACATGTCATCGACATGTCAGTCATAGTGCAGGTCATGCAAAGTCCAATTATGGCTACTGCAGCCCTAACTTGTGTGGAGTATCTTGCATATGTTGCTCTTCTCCATCTTTAGGTTCTTACAATCTTGACGCCCCCTCTTCCACAAGGTTCCCTGAGATTTAGGATGGGAAGAGATTTGTCTGGTCTGTTTCCAGGTGATTAATGTAGGGTCTTTTGTGTTCTGAATTATAGTTTGTTGTTGTTTTCAGTTTTGTTGTTCCTACACCACCTTTGGCTGCATCCTGATTGGCACTGAAGGTCACCTCCTAACCAAAGATAAAAGGCTGTTTAAATGAAGATCTTACTGTAACAAGAGATTCAAAGGTAGATGGAACAGGAGTAGAGCACTGCAGTGAAGAGGGGGTCAGTCTCCATTTGCAGAAGGTTACCATCTACCTGCCAGTCCCCATACCCTCCCTGATTGGTGAGATCAAACCTGTTTAGTAACACGTGACCAGGCAGGGAAGTGAGAGTGAACTTCACCAGATGTCTTACTAATTTCATGCAATACTTAAGGGTAACCTATTTTCTCTACTGAAGCACGATCCCCTCTATCCTTATTTCTGGGGGGGCTCCTTCCCCTTCCCTCCTATGTATAATCTTTGTGACTCTAGTAGGTATTACAGTGATTTATATTTGAATATGTCATTAAGTAGGTTTGGAACTAGGATCCACCATTAGAGAGAACATGCAGTGTCTAATTTTCTGTGTATGGGATACTTCACTCAATATAACTTTTTCTAATTCCATCCATTTACCAGCAAATTTCATTAATTCATCTTTTTTGATGGCCAAGTAGTATTCCATTGTATAAATGTACAACATTTTCCTTATCTACTCGTCAACTGTTGGGCATTTGGGTTGATTCCATGACTTTGCTATTGTAAATATTGCTGCTATGAACATGGTTGTGCTTGTGTCATTGTAGTGAATTTTCGCTTTATGGGGAATTATTCCCAGAAGTGGTATGAGAGTTCCCTTCTCTCCACATCCTCTCCAGCATTTGGTGTTGTGAGATAATATCTCAGGGAAACTTTGATTTGCATTTCCCTGATGGCTAAAGAATTACTATTTTTAAGACACAGAGCACGATCTTTGTACTCAATCCTAAGATTACTTCACAAATACCCTTTTATCTTGCCACACTAGCAAGTTGATAAAAGAGTCATCAAGTTTATAATCAGTAGAACAAATATGTGTCCAAGCTTAACTTCCCCTGGGGCCCAGATTTATCCTGCTGCAATAGATACTACTGTTGCAATCATGGCAGAAGGAAAACATGCTTAATGTGTAGGAGTCTTGAAGATACTTGTAGAAGATACTGAGAAAGTTAACAAAGGAGTTGGAATTGAGAGTATCCATTATTTAAGTGATGGGCTGTGGCATATGAAGACATACATACAAATGAGTCTCAGAAGGAATGCACTTGGGCTAAATATGGTTATTGTGCTGTATCTGTGTTTGCAACTGTGTGATAGCATAAGGACAATACCTCTGAGGTTATATGGAATAAATTTGATAGATGCTTAAAAAATTGGTTTGCTCCAGGCCGACTCCGGCTTGGCCTGCGCCACGGCCCGCACGACCCCAGCCCCCTCCGCACTGCACTGCGCCGCCATGCCCTGCCCCTGCCAGCTGCCCAAGGTGAGTGAGAGAGAGCCCAGCCCAGCCCTACCACCCTGGAGCCCTACGCGTCCCTGCAGCGAGCACCCAGGCCAACTCCGGCTTGGCCTGCGCCATGGCCTGGATGACTCCAGCCCCCTCCACGCCCCGCCGCGCCTTGCCGTCCCGCCCCCGCCAGCTGCCCAAGATGAGGGAGAGAGAGAGCCCAGCCCAGCACCGCCCCCCATCCAGGAGCCACCCGGCCAGCAGCACCGCCCCCCGGGCCCCTGGCTTTGCCCCCGGGGCCCCGCCCCCCTCCACGCTGACCATCCCAGGTTGCAGGTGAAGAATTCTGCTATCAACATCAGATCCTCTGCTTCTCTGGCCCACCGGGGACCTACGCACGTGGTCCATGGAAGACACACTGCTACTCAGAATTCAATAGAGCCCAAAGGAAACTCAAGCAAAATTCTTTTTTTTTTTTTTATTTATTCAACTGTGCGCATGTGCGTGTGTGTATGTGCGCGTGTGTGTGTGTCTGTGTGTGTCTGTGTATGTGTAGAACCACGGACGAATTCGAGAGCCACCATGGACGCCTCCACCTCCTTCTGCCCGGGGATTCACAGGCTCCGCCCTACCAGGACCAGAAACGCAGCCCCCCCCCACCCGCTTCCGCCTGGCATCTATACGTGGGATCTGGGATCCGAATTCAGGACCTTCCGCCTGCAAGGCGGAGGCTTAACCCCTGAGCCACCTCTCCAGCCCCTCAAGCAAAACTCTAAGGAACAAAAGGAACACAGGCCACACATCTGGACTCCACTACAATCAGTATATTACGTGGGTGAGATTCATCTCTTCCAACCCAAAGATAAGTAAACATTTTCTTTTCACCTTACTGATCCTTTAAAGTATCAATGCCTGCTGTAGATCAACTTTCTCATACAGCCACCCCACAACATACAACTCCAGGGAGTACACCACTCACCCCCACATTTCACCAAGATACTAAAACATAAAAGTGTACTACCAAACTAATATTCACCGCCTGGTAACATAACCTGACTTAACTGATGTACTAACAGCCTAGTAGACTCATCTAGGATATAACAATAACAATACACAAACATACCCAATCCAAGGCAAGCACTAGTAATAACTGGCAAGTGTAACAATACCAACTACGTCGATTCAGTGAAAAACATACAGGAACTGAAAGGTCCTAAAAAACAAAACAACAATGTACAAGTCAAAGTGCAGATCCACGAGAAACAAAATCCAAGAAGACCAATCTCCTGCTGAAAGAATCAATCCCATAATGAGGGATTCTGACCAGAACAAATCCACAGAAAATAGCCATGAAAGCCAGACCCAACGTAACGACTTTCAGAGTATGATCATTACCATGATTAATACTATGAAAGAGGAAATCCGAGAAGAGTTAAACAACCGTATCAACCACTTCGAACAGGAACACAACAGGCACTTGGAGGAGTTGAGAAAAACAGTTCAAGAAACAAAAATAGGTATAGAGCAATTAAAACAGTCTCAGGCAGAGTTTAAAATTGAACTAAAAGACAAGTTATCTTCAACACAAAGCTCAACAGAGAGTCTTATCAGCAGAACAAATGAGGCAGAAAATAGAATATCAGATCTTGAAGACAAAAGTGGGAGAATTAACCAGCTCAATGGAAGAGATTGTTATAGCCAAAAAGATACTGGAGAGGAACATACAAGAGATATGGGACACCCTGAAGAAGCCTAATATGCGAATTCATGGAATACCAGAACAAGAATCCCAAAATACAACACCGGAGGAAATATTTCAATTCATCATAAATGAAAACTTCCCAAAACTAAAGAATGAGAGGCCTAACCAAATACAAGAGGCATTTTGCACTCCAAACAGATACGACCAAAATAGAAAATCGCCACGGCAAATAACAGTCAAAACACTCCACATTCAAGACAAAGAAAAGGTGATGAGAGCTTCAAGAGAAAAAAAGCAATTCACTTTTAAAGGTAAACCTATTAGAATAACAAATGACTACTCAATGGAAACAGTAAAAGCAAGAAGAGCTTGGAGAGACATACTTCAAGTATTAAATGAGCAAAAATGCCAACCAAGACTGCTATACCCGGCAAAACTATCTGTCATGATTGAGGGAGAAAGAAAAGTTTTCCAGCACAAAGACAACTTGAAGGGATACATGTCTACCAAACCAGGCCTTCAAAAAATCCTAGAAATGATACTCAAGCTTGAAGAAAAGAATAAGCGTATCCAGGAGGACAGAAGGGAAGTATAATACCACCAAAACATATATATAAAACAACATGCTTACAAAGTCTACTAAACATAAAAAATTTCCAGATTTAAAAATAATTTCTCCATTATAACATTAGCTGTCAATGGTATTAACTCACCGATTAAGAGACACAGATTACAAACTTTGATTAAAAATCACAATCCAACAATCTGCTGCCTTCATGAAACTCATCTCACCACAAAAGATAGGCACATCCTAAGAATGAAGGCTGGTCCAAAATCTTGCAAGCTAATGGAACCAGGAAATAGGCAGGGGTAGCAATTATGCTTTCAGACAAAGTGGACTTCAAACCAAAGAAAATCATAAGAGACACAGATGGATACTACATTTTAGTCACAGGTACAATTCACCAGGAAGACTTCACAAAACTGAACATTTATGCACCCAATACGGGTCCCTCCACATTCATTAAGAAAAACCCTACAGCGACTAAAGCAAGAAATCAACCCCCAAACGATAATTCTTGGGGACTTGAACACTGCTCTCTTAACATGGGATGGATCAACAGGTCAAAAGCTTAACAGAGACACTTTGGAACTTAATCAAACCCTTAAAGAAATGGACCTTACAGATCTCTATCGAACTTTTCACCCACGCATGAAAGAATACACATTTTTCTCAGTAGCACACAGAAATTTTTCCAAAATAGATCACATATTGGGCCACAAAACGAATCTACACATATACAAAAAAGTTGAAATTCTAACCTGTGCCTTATCAGACCACCATGACCTAAAGCTGGACATCCACAACACAACAAACAAGAGAAAATACACTAACTCCTGGAAACTTAACAATATGATGCTGAATGAGAACTGGATTCAGGAAGAAATTAAAAAGGAAATTCAAGATTTCCTGAAAATGAACGATAATGAAAATACAACTTACCAAAATCTCTGGGACACAATGAAAGCTGTTCTAAGAGGTAAGTTCATAGCTCTTAATGCCTACATGAAAAAAATGGAAACATCAGAAATAAATAACTTAACGATGCAGCTTAAAGCTTTAGAGAAACTTAAGTAATCTGATCCCAAAAGTAGTAGAAGAGAGGAGATTAGCAAAATAAGGGGAGAAATATCTGAAATCGAGACTAAGAAAACAATAGAAAACATCAACCAGTCAAAAAGCTGGTTCTATGAAAAAATCAGTAAGATTGATACACCCCTAGCTAAATTATCCAAAAGCAAGAGAGAGAAAACCCAAATTAACAAAATTAGAAATGAGCATGGAGTCATCACTACTGATACCTAAGAAATCCAGAGAATTATAACATCATATTTCAAAAATTATACTCAGTGAAGTTTGACAACACAAAAGAGATGGATGAATTTCTAGTAAACACAACCTACCTAAATTGAATCAGGAAGTTGTGAATGACTTAAACAGCCGTATAACATATAAAGAAATTGAAGAAGTAATCTCAAATCTTCCCACCAAAAAATGTCCTGGACCAGATGGATTCAGCACAGAATTCTACCAGACATTTAAGGAGTTAATAACACCAATACTCCTTAAACTGTTCGATCAAATAGCAAAGGAAGGAACACTACCTAATTCCTTCTATGAAGCTAATATCATCTTAATCCCAAAACCTAATAAAGACTCACTTAAAAAAGAAAACTATAGGCCGATCTCTCTGATGAACACAGACACAAAGATTCTCAACAAAGTCTTAGCAAATCGGATTCAAAAACATATCAAAAAGATCATTCACGGGGACCAAGTAGGCTTCATCCCTGGCACACAAGGTTGGTTCAACATATGCAAATCAATAAATGTAATTCATCATGTAAACCAGTCCAAAGTCCAAGACCACATGATACTCTTGATAGATGCAGAAAAAGCCTTTGACAAAATTCAACAGACTTTTATGATCGAAACGCTACAGACAGTAGGAATGGAAGGAACCTTTATCAATATAATAAAAGTTGTATACAACAAGCCCACAGCAAGGATTATGCTCAATGGGGAACAATTGGAAGCATTCCCACTTTGATCAGGAACTAGACAAGGCTGTCCACTCTCACCACTTCTATTCAATATTGTACTTGAAGTCTTAGCTGAAGCCATAAGACAAGAAAGGTACATAAAAGGGATTCAAATTGGCAAGGAAGAAGTCAAGCTATCCCTATTTGCAGATGACATGATCTTATACCTGAGGAATCCCAAAAACTCCACCAGGAAGCTCCTGGAACTAATTGAGAAGTTCAGCAGGGTGGCAGGATGCAAAATAAATGTGCAAAAATCAGAGGCCTTCCTATATGCCCTGAATGAAAGAAGTGAAAAAGCCTTGAGCGAAACAATCCCATTTACTGTAGCCCCTAAAAAAATGAAATACCTTGGTATAAACCTAACCAGGGAGGTAAAAGACTTTTACAATGAAAACTTTAAAACCCTAAAGAAAGAAATAGCAGAAGACACCAGAAGGTGGAAAGACCTCCCATGTTCCTGGATTGGCAGAATCAACATTGTAAAAATGACCATCCTACCAAAGGCAATATACAAACTCAGTGCTATACCATTTAAAATCCAAAAGCAATTCTTTAAAGAAGTTGACCAAATAATCTCAAAATTCATATGGAGGCACAAAAGACCCAGGATAGCAAAGACAATCCTGAGTAATAAAAACACTGCTGGAGGTATTACCATTCCAAACCTTAGTCTATACTACAAATCCATAGTTATAATGACAGCCTGGTAGTGGCTCCAAAATAGACACACGGATCAATGGATAAGGGTTGAAGGCCCAGATATAAGCCCACAAAAATACAGCCATTTGATCTTTGACAAAGGGTTGCAAAGAATGCAATGGAAAAAGAACAGCATCTTCAACAAATGGTGCTGGCAAAACTGGATCTCCATATGCAGAAGATTAAAGCTGGACTCGTTCTTGTCACCATGTACAAGACTTAATTCCAAATGGATCAAGGACCTTGATATCAGGCCAGAGACTGTAGAAACCATGGTTGAAAGGATAGGGAACTCCCTCAAGCTGATTGGGCTAGGCCAACATTTCCTAAACAGACATCCAATGGCACAGTCACTGCTACCAACTCTCAACAGTTGGGATCTTGTGAAATTAAAGAGCTTCTGTTCAGATAAAGAGATTGTAACACGAGCTCAAAGGCAACCCACAGAATGGGAGAAAATCTTCACTAACCACATATCTGATAGAGCTCTACTGTCCAGAGTGCACAAAGAACTTAGAAAATTAAACACCAAGGAAACCAATGGCCCAATTAAAAAATAGGCCCTGGAACTTAAAAGAAATTTTACCAGAGATGAAATTAAAATGTCTAACAAATATCTTAAAAAATGCTCCACTTCTTTAGCCATAAGGGAAATGCAAATCAAAACCTCGCTGACATATCATCTCACCCTGGTCAGGATGGCAAAAATACACAATACAACAACAACAAGTGCTGGAGAGGATGTGGAGAGAGGGGAACTCTCCTACATTGCTGGTGGGAATGCAGGCTCATACAGCCACTCTGGCGAGCCGTCTGGAGATTCTTAAAGAAATTAAAGATTGAAATGCCATATGACCCTGCTATTTTGGGAATAACCCCCCCATGCAGCAGAAGTTTGCCTCGATAGCACAAGCACAACCATGTTCATAGCAGCACTATTTACAATAGCAAAGTCATGGAATCAACCTAAAAGTCCAACAGTTGATGACTTGATAAGGAAACTGTGGTACATCTATATAATGGAGTACTACTCAGCCATCAAAAATGATGAATTACTGGAATTTGCTGGGAAATGGATGTCATTAGAAACAATTATATTAAGTGAAGTATCCCAAACCCAGAAAGTTAAACCCCGTATGTACTCCCTAATAGGTGGCTCCTAGTACCAAACTCACCCAGCCCACATTGAGACACTCAAATTGAAACCTATGTAATACAGTAATTACAAGGACTGTGAACAGGAGGAATGGGGTTGGAGGGCCACACCAGACACAAGGAGAGAGGGGACCATGTTACAGCAGAGAAAATCGGCCTCCAAGGAATGCAAGTAAGTAATGTGACACCTGGTTAAGTTCACAGACGTTCGTTCCTGATCATGTACAACTGAGGGGGTATGATCTCACCAGAAGAGGAGGGCATATAGTCTGGCAGATGAAAGGTGATCATTTTGCAAATGGGTGACTGACCCCTCCCTCATCGAGGTTTCCTACTTTTATTACATCTACCCTTGAATGTGCTATTATAACAAGACTCCAGTTTAACAGTTTTTTGTCTCTGACCAGGGGGTGACATACAGTGCCCATCAGGATGGAGTGAAGGGCTTTGCAGGAGCAGCAAAACTGCAAAAGAAAATAAACAAACCACAATCCAGAACTTCAGAGACTCTATATCAACCACATAGAACTAAGCCAGCCTAATCTCCTCCCATCCTGAAGGCTCAGGGACATTTGCGGAAGAGGGGGGCAGTAAGATTGTAAGAGCACAAGGATGGGAGGAGCAATGATCTGAAGATTCTCCACACTAGTTAGGGCTGAAGCAATCATAATAGGACTTTGCACGCCCTGCGCAATGTCCAACACACTATTGACCTCACAAAGTCTAGCATCGGCTAAAGGCACCAAGATCCTTGGAGGCAAGGGATTGACAGCCACAGTAGTGTTCCTATGCTTAAGGGGAACAAGAGAAAGAGTTCAGGGAAATGCCACTGGGTCCTTGTACGTCATCGGAGAGGAGGACCAAGAGGAGAGTTAGGCATACACAATAAAGGACTCTCTGGGAATTGGGGGGGAGGCACTGGGAGATGGGGAGGAAGGGAAGGGGAGTAGGGGGTTTAGGGGGAGGAGGGGGGAGGGAACTGGTCTACCTATTAAGTTTGTATGAGCAGAAATAATAATAAAAAATGTTAAAATTTTTTTTAAAAAATTGGTTTGCTCCCATTATTCTTGGCCTCTTTTGCTTTTAAGGTTAAATATCTCCCATTCTTCTGCTATAGAGATGTTATCACTGAAAATAATGGATTGTGTCTTGCTTAGGAGGAAATCACATCAACTTCCTTATTGTTTTCTTTAGAGAACAAGGGTGATAGATCAGAAGGATCAACATAATTTTGCTGTTAACAAATGGTAATGAAAGAGACATCAAGTACATAAACTACAAAAATTGATGTAAAAAAGTGTGCAAGGTAAGATAAAAAACTACTGAAATTCCAAAGGCAGGTAAGTAAAGACATTTTAGAAGACTTGCCCATTCCCAGATTCTGCACAGGCACCTATATAACACTGCTGTTTTGACACTTGCCTCAGTTTCTGTCTGATAAGAGTCAAGGGCATATGCCTGTCTATGTTTACCATTGCATTTGCTTTGAAATTTTCCACTTTCACTGCACTCCTGCCTTGCCTTCATAAAAAAACAGCTACAACCTAAGTTGGGGGATGGAATTTTCTGAGGATGAGCTTGGGTCCAGACTACTGGAATTAAACACCTCTTCTCTACCCTAGTGGTGTCTGACAAATTATTTTAGAGTAACTCCTGCAACAAATGAGACAGGAACATGGGATTCCAAAATAATTATGTGGCATTCAATTAAAGGAACTCCATCTAATTAGGGGCATCCTTTGAGAACAAAGATATTTTGCAATCAAGGTGCAGATCAGGTAACCTCAACTCCAACACAGAATTAGGAAATAATAAGAGATCCAACTACAAGCTTCTCATAAGAACAATGCAGGAATACTAGTTATTTTAGGTAACAAGGTAGACCAGCTTCCTCCCATTGAGTGAGATACCTGAAACATGACAAAGAAGAGGAAAAAATTCCAAGACCAAATTGAGGGCCTTACCAAGACTTGATGGCTTGTTTTCAAACCAATCAAAACTACTTGTTTTGCAACACACGAAAACCATAAAGGTGGTCTATTTCTTGGAAGTCCACTTTCTTGTCACTCCTCTGTCCACAAGGGCACTTTCTTTCACTTAATAAACTTCTAGTCACTCCTTGTGATTTTTGTGCCTCATACTTCCTTGTCAAGAGATATGCTATGACCAGAAAATCTACAACAGTGAGGTGTTGTACTTAGAGATACAATATATGCTTAACTTCATCAAATAGAACTTGACTTTTCAACCATGATCTTTCACTTAGAATATGTTGTTTGCAGAAATTTTTATTTCTTTCCCTCCCTCCCTCCCTTCTTCCCTCCCTCCCTTCCTCTTCCTTCCCTCCTTCCGTCCGTTCCTTCCCTCCTTCCTCCTTCCCCATCCCTCCCTGCCTCCCTCCGTTCCTTCCCTTCCCTCCCTCCCCTCACTCCTCCCTCCCGCCCTCCCTCCCTCTCCTTTCCTTCCTTCCTTCCTTCCTTTCCTTCTTCCTTTCCTTCCTCCTTCTCTTTCTTCCTTTACTTCCTCCCTTCCCCCTCCTTCTTCTCTTCTTTCTTTCTTTCTTTCTTCTTTCTTCTTTCTTTCTTTCTTTCTTTCTTTCTTTCCTTCCTGCCTCCTTCCTGCCTTCCTGCCTTCCTTCATTCCTCCCTCCTTCCCTCCCTCCTTCATTCCCTCCTTCCTTCCTCCCTCCCTCCCTCCTTCCTTCCTTCCTTCCTGCCTTCCTTCCTTCCTTCTCTTCTTCCCTCCCTCCTTCCTTCCTGCCTTCCTCCTTCCTTCCCTCCTTCCCCCCTCCTTCCTTCCTTCCTTCCTGCTTTCCTTCTTTCTTTCCTTTCTTCCTGCCTTCCCTCCCTCCTTCCTTCCCTCCTTCCTTCCCTCCTTCCTTCCCACCTTCCTTCCCTCCTTACTTCCCTCCTTCCTTCCTGCCTTCCTTCCTTCCTTCCCTCCTTCCTCCCCTCCTTCCTCCCCCTCCCTTCTTCCTCCCTCCCTCCTTCCTTCTTTCCTTTCTTCCATTCGTTCTTTCTTTCTGACAGTTGAGCACATATTTGATACATGGGAATAGTAACCACAGCAATTATTTCATCCAAGATTTTATTAAGAGCCAGTTTTTTCAGCATATTTTGAAGGAATTAAGCTCAATTGGGAGGGAGCTAAAAAGTCATACTGGGATAGTACATTCAGGAAACATATATGACTCTAAAACAAAAAGAAGCAATTGAGATTATGCATATTGAGGATGAGGGGGAATAACCTCTGCACACACACACACACACACACACACACACACACACACACATGCACACGCACATGTACACACACATGCACGTGCACATGCACACAAATCCTAAACCCTTAAAAAGCGTATTATCTAGCTGCTGAGAGTGTAACAGGACCTCGGAAGGATTCTGTGGAACTGGGTGTCGGGTGTCAGGCCTTAGAAAAAAGATATCTATATGGTTGTTTTATTTGAAGGGAAACAATGAGACAAAAATTACCTGCTATTTCTAGGGTGACCAATTAGAAACAAGGGACCAATTTTTCAATCAAACGCATGGAAACAGTTTTTGCTTCTCCATCTTGAGAGCTCCCATTTTATGTTCCATATTAATAGAAATTCACCATAAACCAGAAGACAAAAAAAAAAAGAAACCTTACTTGCTGTGTTTTAACTCTGGCATCACAGAGATGGCTTTGAAAAATTTTAAAAGTTGAAAGGGGACATCAAAAATACCTTAGTGTTCTCAACTGAGAAATTAATAACTAAGCAGTAAGTAGACTTTTTAATTCTACCATTATGAGCTGTGATAAAAAGTAATTCACCTGATTATGGTCATTTAAAAATCACTTTAATTTGTTCTATATTTGACTCATCTATTATAATCAGATTAACATTTAAAGAATTTTTGTGGACAAAACCATTAATTAAGTACACAGTTCTAATTTAGTATATCACTCAAAGCTCATCTATTAGGCTAGCATCACATACAATAAAGTGTAGACTCATATTGTGTGCTTTGGTCTGCATTGTTTGAAGCAAACAAATTTGTGTATTTGTATATTTATATTGAAATAGGATGAAATATTAATAAAAGCCTATACTATAGAAAGCCTGTCTTAGCCAACCTCCCTTCTACTGGGATTGAGTTAAGATGTTGTTATGAGAAAGACCACAAGGGATAAAAGTCCAAGGAGTCTGTCTTCAACAAACATTAGTTCTTCTAGCATCTGATTAACTCAGTATATATTTTTGTTTCTCTTCCTTAATAAATAGAAGTATATAGCCACCTGGGAGACTGCCACATTCCTTAAGTACATCATTCACAACACAAGTTTCCTTTTTTCTTTCCCCCCCTCTCTTTTATTTAAACATAATGTGTATATAATGTTTGTACCCTGTGGCTTCTGGCTCATGGTTTTTATCCAGTGAGCTGGGGTCCTCTAGCTAGAGTAATAAACTGGCTTTTCCATCAATATTTGTGTCAGGACTTCTGTTCCTGGCAGGTAGAATCCCATAACACTATTTCTGTGGGTTATATTGAGAATATTATTTTATATAACAGTCTATTCCTTTTTTCAGATAAGTTGCATTTCAATGATGTACTAATTTGTGGGAGACCATACCATCTAACTACTGACAGATCAACATCCAGTAATGTTACAGCCTGCAGACCACGGGTTAAACTGATAAGAGGCATGGAATGTAACTTTTTGCCCAGAACATTGGTTGGTTGCAAAGTAGGTTTATTGAGCTCAGCAACCAAAGGGAAATATGTCTTTGTTTAAGATGTATGGTGCTCTCCTATTTTAAAAAACAAGTATAAGTTTCCTGTAAAATTATTGCTACAATGATCTTCACAAATAATCCTTATGTGTGGGTTGCATATCTCCCCATACCATTTTACTTAGACCCACTAAACTGTAGCTTAGTCCACCACTTGTTCCTGCTTCTTTGTTTGCTCATGTGTGTTGTAATACTGATATTGAGACTTGTTTTTTGCACTTAAAGACTTCAAATAAGGCACTTGAGGTTAGACTCCTGAAGTTTGTCCAATACTGTCTATTGTGCTGTGTTGTTCCTATCACAGAGATCCCTGACTATCTGTAGCAGAGACTCACACATTAATTTACAAGCCATTTCAATGATTCGACATTTAAGCATTTTCACTATTATTTCATCCATTAATTGAGAAACTTTGTGATAGTACATTAACTATGAGTAAGGATCCTCAACTTTTTCATTTCTTCATATTCAAGTGATACATTTCCCACTGTTACATGAGAACTGTTGTCTTTTTTATTTTTCGAACTTTACAAGGATATTGAATACTTATCTCTGCTTCCCTCCATCCTCCTCCCTCCTATTCTCCTTCCTTTCCTTCATCAATCCATCTCACTTCCTCCCACCCTCCTGGCTGTATGCGTCTATGGACACCAGGGTTCCCTTTGGCTGGTTTAATTCTGTGGGAGTTTAGGCCTTTCGTTCCATACCAATTTGCCTTCTTCATGCCAACCCACTGATAGGAGCATTTCACCTCACTCATCTAACTTTAGTCCCTAAGGTTTTCACAGTATGTTCTTATTTCTCTTAAGTTCCTTGAGAGTCTACAGGGGCATTTTGGTATGTCAGTCATTATGCAGGTCTGGAAGGATAAATTTCACTTCAGTGAGTTCCTAGATACAGTAGTCCTATCTTTAATGAAATGTCTTGTCCAATGGTGAACTTTCCCATATTCAGATTCTCACAATCTCATTGGACCCTCTTCTGTGAGGCTCCCAAGGGTTTATGATGGGGAGAAATTAGGTTGGCTTGATTCTGGGTGAGCCTTGCTGTGTCACTAGTAATCTATACTTTTGCTATCCTTTGCTGTCCACTTCACTGCTCTTCTACTGCCCTAGGTTGCATCCTCTCTTGATGTTGAGATCCTCTATCTCTGTTATAGAAGAAGATTTCTAGAATGAGTGTTAATTTTTCTTCAAATCTATGGGTGTAATAATAGCAATTTATAGAGCAGTTTGGTGTACTGTCTTCCTACCTATAGTTTCATTGGCTGTATATCCCTAATGATCTATTTCCTTCCTTTTTTAGTTTCTTGTTCTAATTAGCAATAACAAGAATGTGTTCCATTCTGACATGCAAGACTTAAGTCCAATCAGAAAGTTGTTGGTTGCTTCCTTGATACTCATGCCACCTACAAGAGATAACTGTTTTTTGAACTCTATCATTGTAATTGAGTACCCCTATTCTTGTCATCTTATATCGCTCTATTCACCATAATGCACAAGGAAAGTGTTATTTAGATAATCAAATGGAAGTAGAAATTAGGATGATTTTATTTATACATAAATTTTAAAACTGAATTATCCACTGATTTGCTAATTCTCATTATAACAATTATTATTAGATATAATCTAGTAGGAATGAGAAGATTCCAAAAATATTAACTAAACGTGTTTCATTGCATGAAGAGTGCTTTTTCAAGAAATTGAAATAAGTGGGAACTAACATTAAGGTTGGCATTAATTTTTCAAATACACTAAAATGAAGTTTTAAAAGTGACTGGAGGAGTAACAGTATTTACTTGTTTGGAGAAAAAATATAAATATGGTAATATTTGTTAGTAGAAAAGCATAAATTTATTTATGTCATGAAATGAAAACCCATCATTATCAGACTAAATGTGTAATATAAGCTCATAATGTTTTCTAGTAATTTGTAATCAAATGAAATCTCTCCCCATCCTAAAGCTCAGGGAAATTTGCAGAAGAGGGGGTGATAAGATTTTAAGAGGCTAAAGATGGGGAGGAGCAACAATATGCAAGATACACCATACAAGTTAGGGCTGAAGTAATCATAATAGGACTTTGCCTCACCTGCACAATGACCAACATGTCATTGAACCTCCAAAGTCTAGCATGAATCACAGGCACTATGATCCTTAGAGGCAAGGGATTAACAGCCACAGTAGTGTTCCTATACTAAAGGGGAACACAAAAAAGAGTTCTAGGCGATGCTACTGAGTCCTTACACCTCATCAGAGAGGAGGACCCAGAGGGAAGTTTGTCATGCATATTAAAGGATGCTCCAGGAATGGGGGGAGGGGGCACTGGGAGAAAGGGAGGGAGGGAGGAAAGAAAGCAGAAAAGGGGGAAGGGAACAAAGGGAATCCAGGGAGGGGTGAAGAGAGGGAGGGGAATGGGGTACTTATCAACATTGTATGAGTGGAAGAAATAAATAAAAAAATAGAAAGAAAAATTTTCTAATCCCAATAACATTAAACAGTATCACAACCCAGTATATATCCTTTACAGACTAGGAATAATGAAAAGTCCAAATATTTCTGACAATTAGAGAAATAAACAATAGTCAGATGCTAAACTTTGACTTTATCCTAGAAATTCATGTAAGTAAAACAATAATATTCTGAGAAGTTTAGGAGCAAATTAGGTGCATAATTTGGAGACTAACCCATTGGATGCTTCAGTTAATAACAATAAGTTTGGCTTCTCCCAAGAAAGATTTGAGTTTACCCATTGCTTTTGATCTGGTGTCTGTCACACTTTAGAGAAAAATATTATTAGGATGACCGCAATGGATGTCAGAATGAGGTTAGCTATTCCTGACAATCTTGGCAGGTGCCACGTAATGTAATTCAACCTGGTGTTTAAGTTTGACCATAAGAATATTTAATGAATGAATAATATAATTCATTTTCAAGAAAAACTCTGTATGCTAAAATATGTGCTATTGTGGAGAACATCATTCTGTATATATTGCTAAGTGATTAAAACATTCTGATAACAATACTTAATATTTGGAATCCTCTCTAATCAAGCTCTGTGCACCTTTTCCACTGATTTTCATCTATATGAAAATTTATTTATAATAAGTTATGCCTATAAGTACAGTAGCCTTCCATGAGTTTTGTGAGTCCTTCTAATGAATTACTGACCAAAGATGCCTTAGGAATCCCCAGAACTTGGGGTAGGATACATATTACCCTTAACATTTGCAATTTGATGAGCCAGTCTATATTCTGGATGGGAGGCCATGGCTTGCTGGGATCTCCTAGATTACCTGTAGGACAACAACCTCCCCTCACCTCTTACCCCTCACCCCTCGCTAATCACACAAATACAGGACATAAATAGAAGCAGAAGATTTCATACAACATCAAACTTCAAATCATAGAGAGAGAAAAGGCCTCAAAAAAACAAGTCACTTCAGAAGACTCATCTGAGAAGCAAGAGAATACTAGAATTACTACCTTATTTTTATTTTATCAAAGTGAATGGATAAAAAGCTGGCATATAACACAGAGGAAAAACCTAGACACTATTATCATCTAATAGCATACCAGAGGAACATCAAATAAAACTACAATCTACCCCTGCTTATTCTAAAATAGTGGAAGAATGCAAAAAACATCTCTTCCCATTATCACCAAAGACAAGGATTTATAACCCACAAAAGATAGTCTATTGGAAGTTATCCAAAAGGACAATAACCAAGACAAAGAATTTCAAAGATTGATTACAAATATGGTCAAACAACTCCAAGGAGACATAGATAAATGCCTAAATACATTTCAAGAAGAAAACAACAAACTTAAGAAAGAATTCCAAGAATACAAAAATGAGAAAGACACAATGGAATGAAGAGAGCCTGAAAACTGATCTCAAAACACTGAAAAAAAAAAGCCCAAGGTGATATATAAACAAACATGGAAACACTGAAAAAACCCATACTGAAACAACAGTAGAACAAAAAAATCTAAACAGTATAATAAAACATTCAAAAGAGTCTCAAAAATAGAACTGATCATATAAAAGACAGTCTCAAAACTAGAAGATAAGATAGAAGAGGTTCATAAGTTAATGAGAGAAACTGATGAGCTGAAAAACACACTGAAATGGAACTTATGGGAACTCTGGGACACCATCAAAAGGCCAAACATATGGATCATGGGCATCCAAGAAACAAACAAAAGGAAGATCCACCAAGCATAATCAATAAGATAATAGAGGAAAATTTCCCTGACCTAAAAAGGAGATACTCACCTTATTCAAGAGATAAATAAAACACCAATACCTAGGACAAAAAAGAAACACCCTGCAACATATGATAGGCCACACATCAAATATTCACATTAAAGACAAGATCTTAAAAGCCAGAAGACAAAAGGAACAAGTCACATATAGAGATAAACCCATCAAAATAACAACTGACTTCACAATACAAATAGTAAAAGCCAGGAAGTCCTGGAGAGACACAATACAATTTCTTAATGAACACAAATGCTAACCCAGATTATTATATTCAGAAAAACTGTTTTCCTCACTTTATGCTCTTCTGCTTAGAGACTCCCCATTCTTGTTCCTTTCCTTAAAAGACATTTAAAAAATATTACTAGCATAGGATGAGCTGATCCACTTAAAAACCAGGGAAAAAATTATTCTAGAATTAACAGGAATGTTTCACTTCCTGATAAAATGTTGGTCAGAGAGTTCTTAAAGGCCTCCAAACATTATAGGCTTTTGCCATTGCTCTTGGTTGCTCTCCAAAAACTCTCAGTAAGACCTTATTATTAAAGATGGATAATAGAACAAAGTATATCAACTGGAACTGGTCTTTCTCCTTGCTAGAATGCTTACATAGTACAAAGGAACACTGTAGGAGCTACTGGGAGAGAGAAATATCACAGACCCCACCAATGGTGTGAGATATGTAAGTTGCAATATAAATCATCATGGCAACAGATGATCCCCAGTGTAATAGTGGCATGAGTATAAAGAAGATAACCAACAGCTTTTTGATTAGATTCAAGACCCAATTGTCAAAAGGGTATAAATCTCTGTTAATGTAAACTAGAACAAGAACCTATTTTAAAAAAGGGAAGGAAAAAATCAATAGGGAAGACAGCCAATAAACCTATTGGTAGGAAGACAGTACATCAAAGTACTCTTTTTGTAGCTGTTATTACACCATAGAATGGACATCTACAGTGAAAACCTTTAGGTCTAAAGGTGGATTAGGGAAGGGAAATTCATGTATCAATGGGGTGGCCAGAAGAGCGGTAACTTGATATACCACAAAGGTCTGAGCACCCACAGGAATAGACAAGTCAGAGTGAACCCTGGGGTCCATAGAAGAACAGAGGTGGAAAGGTGGTAGGGAGTGGGAGAGAATGGTGAAGGAAAGGAAGGAGATGGAATGGAGGGGAGAGGAAGGGAAAGTGGGATTAATATCAATATGCTTGTAAAAATAGAAAAAATAAATTTAAAAAATCTAAAACTTTAATCAAGTTTATTACTGAGGAATTCTGGTGTCAAAATAGTATTTTTGTATGACCCTCAAAAGTTAGTTGATTTTTCATTTTGATAAATAAAGCTTATTTGAAATGAAAAAAATTTGCAATTTGACTAACTTTGAATGATTTATGTGAAGAAAATTTAGACTTGGAAAAAATCCAATTTTAAAAACTAACTGATGATATAGGTCATTTTTGAAACAGAAACTATGAGATTTCTGGCGCTTACAAAACATCTATCTCTGCTTAGTCATGTGGCAATCTGAACAATGGAATGATAGCTGTGCTTTTTAATATGCTCCTAGGACGTAAATCATCAGTGAGTTTGAGAAATGATAACTTAGACTTGAGGGAATTAGATTATTAGATGTGTGACAAAATGCACAATAAAAGATAAAATAGAAATTTGTATTATCAATGTAACTAGACAGCATGGAGATTTTAATGAAATGTTCGTGTTCTCCCTTAACTAGCTTACAAAACTAACAAAACATATGGACTCGGAGGAACTGGAATTTCCCCCAAGATTCTCACATTGTGAGCAGAGAGAGAGAGAGAAAGAGAGAGAGAGAGAGAGAGAGAGACTTACAGAATACTGAAAATTTACCAGATCTGGTGCCAGTCAGAGGAGGAATTTGTCTCTTAAAAAGAAATTTCATGCATCTCTTACAACTAATCAGTCCACCTTGCAGTAAAGACCTGAGAGAGGATGATAATGAGACAACAATGGGCGGAATCACACCTTTGCCAGAACTACATACTTCTTGCCCTCTATTTTAATCCAAATACCCTACCAAAGCCTCTAAGGCAGGATTTGAATATTAGATATTTCTCTTTCTAACATGGTCATATTGAATAAAATTATTTTTCTGTTTTTCAGTCTCACTTCTCTTTTCAATGATGCATTAAAGGTGAGAAGCTAAGTTGAGTTGTAGACATTACTATAGATCTGGTAACATAACTCTTATTATTTGCTATAGATAAAAGGAACATAATGAAAAAATGTTAGGATAAATTCCTTTTATATCCATTTTCTGAGAGCATGAAAATCATGAATGGATGTAGGATCTGTCACATTTTTTTCCTCTATCATGCCATGCATTTTTTAAATCTTATTTGGTGTATATAGTCTATTCATGGAATGATTTATTTACATCAGCCAACCATACTTTTTAGGGAAAAATCCTAATTTACGGTATCTTGGTTAGGATATTTTAGAGCAAAAGAATCGTTTGAATGAATATATATTAAAAATGGGTTTATGAGATTGACTTACTGAGAAAACTGTAGGTACTCTGTCCATAAGATTGGATGCTGCTTCATCAGTCACAATCTGTTTTTACAATTATAGAAAATTCCTGGAGAGCCCTTGGGGTTTGATTTAATTTGGAAGCCCAAAAAAGCTGGATTCTGATATTGGCAAAGGAATGGAGCACCAGTGGCACCAGGAACAGGGCAGATGCACTGGCAGACAGGGTAGATGGACTTGTTAGTGAGATGCAAATGCAATGAACCCAAAAGCTTTTATATGGCTGCCATCCTAAGATGCCAATCACATTTAAAGTGTGTCTTTCTACTTCAAATAGCCCAATTTAACAAGACCTTCATATGTGTGCTGAATATCTCTTAGTTGATTCCAGAACAAGTCAAGTTTACAACCAATACTAACCAACACAGATGGCACATAATCTTTACTATGTATTGTTGACCTTTATCTGTATTTCAACAAGAATTTTTCATTTACAGTCACTAAAATTATTAACCTACAGTTTCCTGTAGTTGTGACAGCTCTAAGTTTAATAACCAAGGATAGCATCAGTGACTGAGTTAAAAACTATTCCCTGTTGTTCTAATTTTGAAATGTCTTTTAAAGTACTTATATCAGCAATTTGTGGTTGTTTCCTGATTTTAGCTGTGATACGATACGAACCTGGTCATTTCTTTTGGAATCTTTTAAATTTCCTATTTTTAATTCATTTTTCAGTAGAGTTCTCAGACTCTACTTTCTTCTTAATTAAGTCTAACTCTTCAATCAATTGATTATATGGATTGATTCATTTCCTCTAGGTTTTCTGATTTTCAGTATAAGAGTTTATTGCAAATCAATCTCTTATGCTTCTTCTTTACTTCTAACATGTCTACTGTTTATTCTTTCATGTCTGATTTTTACTCTGATCTTTGTTCCTTACTCTATGTATTTGTTGATGTTTTTGAATAGTTTGCTAGTTCGATTGAATTTTTATTGTTTTTCCAGCTTTTATTTGAACTTCGATCTAATCATTACTTTATTAGTTTTTATTTGAGCTAAGATATAACCATTATTACTTTTTTCCTTGTACTATCTTTAATGCCTTCCTAACTTTCTGCTTTCCTTCCTTCCTTTCTTCCTTCCTTCTTCCTTTTCTATTCTCTTTCTTGTTTTCACAGACTATCTCTCTGTATATCTACTTCCTTTTTTGCTCCCAAATCAATAAAATTAAAAGAAAATGGGAGAAATCACACTTCACAAAAATATTTCTACAAATTATTCTTTTATTCCTCTCAATATCTTCTAAAGGTTTCATTCTGACTTTTTTCCTATCCATATTAATTCAAAAGTCTATTGTTTAGTATGTATTTGTGTATTTTCCAATTGCCTATTTGTTATTGCTTTCTACTTATATATTCCATTGCTTTATAGAAAGAAATTTGAAGTAAATTTGATCTTAAATTTAATAACACTTTTTGTGTGACTAAATGTATTATCAATTCCAGAGGATATTCACTATGCATTTTAAAATAATGTATATTCTTTCTCCGAAGATGAAAAAGTTGTAAATGTATCTATTGGGCCCATTTAATCTATAGTATTGTGCAAGGGAATTTGTTCTCCATTGATTTTTTCTCAAAATTTTCTGTACGACGGCCAACTATTAATGCTTTCTATGTAATTCTACCAAAAAAATAATGAAAGTATATCAGATAATTATAATCACATATATTATACTCATATAGTGTTGGAAAGCTGGGCCAATGTAAAGGAAAAACTTGGCACACTTTCTAAGGATAAAACATTTTAGGTAAAATAAAAAGATAAATGGAATGAAAGAGAAATATATGGAAAGACAAAAGAAATGGTGAAAAATGGTTTTGCAATGAGTAAAGTCCCAATCATAAATGGGTTTCTGAAGAGAGGCTCAGAATAAGATGACATGTTGTCTTAACTGAATTATGAAGGAAGATTTTGATGCCCTTTCTGAACTTAAGACATGATGATGTTTACTAAAGGCCTACAAGCATGGACAATTTTCCATGGGAGCAATTTTGGTCAATGATATGATAATTGAATAAACTATTTTTAAATAACTGATTAGAAATTTGTCAATGTGCCACTTATTAGCTGGCCCCAATTTTGAGGATACATACAGTGTCATATAGTGTTTCATTATAACTTTGACAATGTTGACAACATTATAGTACTGACAATGGAAAAAAATGAAATGTCCTTTAATCCCTAACATTTGGAAGTCAGAGACAGGAGCCCCATGTGTGAGGTAGCCTGAGCTTTGAAATGAGACCCACTTACCTGGAACTTTATTTAATTTTTATTTTATTTTCCTAGTTTTACAAGCATATTGAGTACTTATCTCTGCTTCCCTCTATCCCCTCTCCCTCTCATTTTCTTCCCTTCACTTCATGAATCCATTCCACTTACTTCTGCCCTCCTGCTTGTCCACTTCTATGAACCCCAGGGTTCCCTTTGGTTTGTCTACTCTTGTGGGAGTTCAGACCTCTTGTGGCACACCAAGTTACCTCTTTTCAGGTCACCCCACTGATAGGGGTATTTCCTTTCACTCATCCAGCTTTAGTCCTCAATGTTTCCACTGTATGTTCTTATCTCTCTTGAGTTCCTTGATAGTCTATGGGGGCATGTTGATATGCAGGTCTAGAAGAAAAATTCTCACTGCAGTGAGTTCCTAGATGTAGCAGTCCTGCCTTGAATGAAATGTCTTGTCCAGTGGTGAACTTTACCATCTTACAATCTCAGTGCACCTTTTTTCATGAGGTTCTCAAAGACTTAGAATGAGGGAAGATTATATTTGCTGATTCTGGGTGAACCTTGCTAGGCCGCAGGTACTCTGCATTTTGGCTGGCTGTTGTCATCCACTTCACTGCTCTTCTACTGCCCTAGGTTGCATCCTGTCAGGGTGTTGAGATCCTAAAGATGCAACAAAAATGGATCACAGAACATGGGTAAAACACATTAACTGGAACTGGTCTGAGAACTCACATGTTATCAAGGAATATTATAGAAGCTACTGGGGGAGAGAAATAATCACAGGCCTCATCAACTAATGAGACCTGCAAGTTACTGGTACTTTATTAAAAAAAAAACATTATCCAAAAAATACTGGAAATTTGAATCAAAACCTCCTCCAAATGTAATACTGATGAAAACTCATTGATCTGAAGAAGTACTGGATTTAATCCATAGGCTAAAGTTTGTAATCAATAACCTTGTCATATTAACTACATAGTGGTAGATTGTGGGGTAATTAACATAAAAACATGAAAAAGTGTGTAATGCCTTTGTAGGATATATTCCTTCCTTGAGCCTATCTTTACCACTCAATGGTTTCTCCAATGTCAGAGATATTCATAATGATACTATTGTTATATCTCTGTCAGAAATACCCTAGAAGAGGAAGAAGTGAAAGCAATAATGATTATTCTTTGGTTTGATAGCCTTAAGCAAAAGTCAGTGAATAGTTTGTACCATTAAAAATATACCTTCACAGCGCCAAGTTTTTATCTCTTCCTTTGAGTTTCTGTTGGTAGTCTATATTATATCTGACAAGAAAATCTTTGATTAAAGCAGAGGTTAACTACTATGCACAGGAATGAGGTTACATACTCCTGAGGATCTTAGGTCATGGATGTCTACACTATATTGTCCAATGATGTGAAACAGATTTGAAATTTTTCTTTTATGCAATATAAATAGCTATAGAGATTCATCTAACACACCTGAAATTCATTCATTGAATCTTACCTCTTTTGTGAAACTTCCTTGCCAAAATCTCTCAAATTTCTTGACATCAAATTTCATACATGCTTTGATAGCTGTTGTAGTTACACATCTGGTCACATGTTGATGATCACAAGGTAATGTATAGCGAAGAAAATGAAAACTGTACATCTTGACTCTGTTCTATGAATTTCTACATTTGCTCGACTTAAAGTTTTAAAGATGTGATGACCATCATTCAAAAGATTTATATTAATATTTCACTGAATCTTCACATCTGGAGGTGATTTGCAGTACACCAGAAATGTATAATTTGATAGAAGTAAAGAATCTCAGGGAGCCCTGTGCCTTTAGATGTAAAATTTTTGGTAACTGAGTGGGACACATGTTTTTCCTCTTCTGCTTAAAGCATAACTGAAATGAAAGCTTCTTCTGTTTCAAATGAAGAAATGAGATTAAAAACGATGATAATAATGAGAATCAAAGGGATACTAATTAGATTTGCATTCTTCTTTAAAAAAGTAGATTTTACTTGGTATTCAAAAAACTCATCATCTGAGGAAATGAAATTCTACCAAAATCCCCAATGGCATATAAAATTTATATATTATATTACCAGATTTTATTGCATACCATCTTTATTTGTTCAAATAGTAACCATGTTGATGACAGAAAAAATACTCAGCAATGTAAGTATGGGTTAAAAGAAAGAAAACAAAAATTAAACATATGATAGGAACAGTCACTCATTTCCCCATAAAGTTAGAAAGAACATTTGGTAACTGCCTCTTGATAGATGATACAAAAATAAATTGAAAATAAATCATGCAAAATTTAAAAAACAGTACAATAATTCAATAGAGAAAGAATAGGTTTTTTCATTAAAAGGTACTGGAACAGGTAGAATTTCCATGATGGGTAAAAGTTTAATGTAAATACAAAATTTAAGTCAAGATTAAACGGAAACCTAAATGTTAATATGATGAAGCTTCTAGAAAAAGATAATAAATATCGATCTTCATAATATTAGATTTAATACTGGATCCTTACTTATGCTCTTCAAGAGCAACAGAAGAAAATAGTGGGCTTCCAAAAAAAAATAAAAAGGATTGAAGTGTATCAATAAAATGTTAAAGCAGGCTGGAGAGGTGGCTCAGGGGTTAAGCTTCTGCCTTGCAGGCGGAAGGTCCTGAGTTCAGATCCTAGACCCCATGTATAAATGACCAGCGGAAGCGGGGGAGGCCTGCATTTCTGGTCCTGGTAGGGCAGAGCCTGTGAATCCCAGGGCAGAGTAAACAAGGAGGAGGTGGAGGTGGTCCATAGTGGTTCCTGAATTGGCCTGTGGTTCTACACACACATACACATACATACACACACGTGCACAAATGCACAATTGAATAAATAATTAATAAAATAAAATATTAAAGCAAAGTCACTATGATGGCCTGTATTAACTGATAACACCTAAGAGTTGGCTCTCCAGTCTCACTTAAGAGATAGTCTCTAAATTAAGATTGCCCTGCGATCACACCTGGGAGTGATTATCTTGATTTCATAATTGATGTTGGAAAAGCCAGAACATTGTGGATGAAGGCATTTAATACGTAGATATCCTGGAATTGTATAAAGGGAGGGACAGCTTCCTGAGCATTGACAAACAAGTAACATTCATCTGATGCTTTCTTTTCAAGACTGTGGATGTGATGTAAACCCAGCTCACTGGATTTCTGCAGCTTTGACTCTCCTGTCATCAAGGCATGTAACCTGGAGTTGTGAACTGGGATAAAACCTTTCTTCCTCTAAAGTTCCTCGGGTCAAGTATTTAGTTGAAACAATTTGTAATGAATCTGAAAACAGTTACAGAGCAAAAAAATAATTTCAAATCATACAGCTAATTTCTCATTTAATGAATAAAAAAAAAAGAACCTATTTTAAAAATGAGCAAAAGACTGAACAGGAGTTTCCACAAAGAAGATGTGCAAATATCCAATAACTAAATGGAAATGCTTTCTATCACAAAGCGTAACAAGAATGTAAATGAAAGTCTCAATGAGTTAGTTACCATTTCGTGCTAAACTTTATGGCTGTAACAAAACATGTAAAATAACAAATATTGACGAGGGTGAGAAGATAGTGGAGATTTCATACTTTGATGGTAAGAATGTCCCATGAAATATTCACTGCAAACAAGTGACATTTTCTCAAAACCTTAAACAAAAATTATCATTTGATACAATAATTCTACATGTAAATATATATTTAAAATGATACTAGTAAAGACGATTCATAACAATACCACTCATAGTAGTTTAAAAGAGGAAGTAATCCAAAAATGTAACATAAATGTTTAAAGCAAAGGCCATCATATACACACTACTATTTGTCTACAATAAAATAATGAATTATTAATGAATGCTGCATTGTGTATAAGTCTCTTAGGCATTATCCTTAAGAAGCCAGATATGAAAGGTCACATACCCTGTGATTTTACTTCAATGAAATTCCAAAATTTTGACAGATTCATAGGTTAAGAAAATAGATAAGCTAAGAAGGTAAGGAAGAAAAATAAATGGATAGTGGACATAATGTGTATAGAACTTGCTTTTAGAGTCATAAATACGCTTTAGAATTTGATGTAGTTGATGAGTGCAGAACATTTTGAAAATACTAAATGCCTATGATTATGAGATTAATTTTATGTTAAATAGATTTTTCTTCAGTATAGAAAAATTTTGAAAATTTTAAACAAAAAATGAAAAATTTCCAAATAGTCTAAAATCGTGCTTACAAAAATCAAAAGGAGCAGCTGGCTCAGGGGTTAAGACCCTGCCTGGCAAGCAGAAGGAACTGAGTTTGGAGCTCAGATCCCATGTAACAATGTTGGAAGTAAATGGTAGCAGCCTGAATTTCTCCCTGGAAGACAGAGACTGGGAAACCTACAAGCAAAGCAAAAAGGAGGCAGAGCAATCCAGGATGATTTCCAGTGTTACCCTTGGGTCTCCATAGGCACACACACTGTCCTCTGACGTACACATGTTCACCCACAGGCACATGTATATGCCTGTGTGTGTATGTGTGTGAGAGGTTGAGGTTGTACACGGAGGAAAGATGAAGACATTGAATGCCTTTATCACTTTCTGCCTTATTCATTTAATACAGTATCTCTCATTGAACCTGGAGGTTCTTGCCTTTCAGCTAGCCAGCAACAGTGATCCTCCTGGCTCTTACCCCAACTCACAACCACTGAAACTAGCTGGCTATCATGGTGCAAGTTTGTAACACTAGCACTTGGGAGGTAGAGGTAGGAAGATCAGGGGTTCAAGGACATATGGCCACTTAGGAGCAGGCCTGTACTGCTAGAGAATCCATCTCAAAAACAAAAATCAAGGGTATGTAAAGGCTCAGGGGTTAAGATTCTTCCTCACAAGCAGAAGGACCTGAGTTTGGATCCTGGATCCCGTGTGAAAACACCTGAGAAATCCCAATAGCAAAGCAAAAAGGAGATAGAGCAATCCAGGATGAAGGCAAAAATCTCCCGTGAGCCTCCACAGGCATGCACAGTGCCCTCTGATACACACATGCATGCATGTGCACATGTACACACACACACACACACACACACAGAAATAAAATTTTAAAAATCAGACATATGAACCAACAAACAGAAGGCTAAACTCTGCCATCCTTGAATAAAAATATTCACTGACAATGTTTGGTCTGTATAAATAAGTTAAAAAAGCAAACATTGGTTATGTCTGTGGAGGATACAGTATTTAAATGTGCTAATAAAGAAATTCATGAATATCTGAAATATTTTAATCTTTAAAAAACATAGCGCATTAGTAAGCAATTAAAATTCAATAAACATGTTTTATATACCTTTTTCTTTTTCAAAGAAATTGCAGTTGTTTTTTATTTAGAATGACTTAGTGACTTTGATAATAAATCAATGTAGTGAATTTTATCTTGTAAAGATAAATTAAAGTTTAAATTATGGGCATGGTTGGCTGAACATTACTGACTGCTATGGGATAGGGGATATTGAGCCAATAAATATTCACCAATCCTTTCTTGACTGCCTTTCATTTTATACTGTTACTCTTCTGTATTAGAAGAGTATTCCTTTTCTCTTTGTTGATTTTCAATTTAGGCTGTACTCCTTTTTTTAAAAAATTACATATTTTAGTGTTTCTGTGTGTGTGTTTCTATGTTTGTGTGTGTGTGTAGGTGTGTGTGTATATATATGTGTGTGTAGGGGTGTGCATCAGATCACATTGCTGGCAGGGAAGGCATGGGAACAGGAATTTGTTTCTGCAGTAAATAAGTAGACAACGTAAGCAGAAACTGTAGTCAGACTATGAAATCTCAATACCTTCCCCCAGTAACTCATTTTCTTCTGTAAGAGTCCACATCCTAATGTTCTACAACCTTCTCCAATGGTTATTGATCAAGGATTCAAACACATGAACTTATAGGGGACATTTCACATTCAATTCACAACATTCTGGCCTTTGTCCCACCAGTTTATGGACATCTTATATGTGATATCAATTCATTCCAACTTCCATTGCCCCCTAGTCTTTAAAAGTTCCAACACTCCACAAAAATTCAAAGTCTCTTCTGATACTCAAGGAAGTCTCTTAACTCAGCATACCCAGAAGGCAGAAAGGTTACATTGGCACAGGAAAAAAAATCGCATTCCAAAAGGAAGGAATGTGGAATGACCAAAACAAGACTGAAAACCCACAGAGGCAAACATTTCCATTTCTGTTTTCTGCACTCCAGTACAGCTTGCCTGCAGCTCACAAAGCCTTTCTCTATTCTATATCTGTAGCTTTTCTCAGTAGGTGTCCCATAATCCTGACATTTCCAAATTCCTGGGATCTCCACTACAGCATATACTTGACCTTCTCACCTGCAAACGCTGCTTTTTTCAAGGTCTCCCCGAAAGAATTCTGACACTACCATACATTGTGTGATCTCAGAGGCTTTCTGGAACTGTGATCTAAGTTTCTATGACCTCCTGAATCTTTCATTTTTCATGGCGATAAAGGGAGTACCATTTGTACAGCACTGTCGAGTATTGTTTCAAGTTTGGAATGGAACCTGATATCAATGTCTATCCAGTGATGAATACAGTTATCAAGGTAAAAAGGTAGAGTGCATTAAAATACAAATGAGATTGATGATTTATACAAATATCATGATTCTTTCCAGGGTGTAGGTGTATGTTAAAATTTATCACATTATATCCCTTAAATATGTACATTAGGTGCTCTATTAATTTTATCCTAAAGGTGCCATTTAAATAGTAAACTTACTAAATATTGCTATAATATCAAAATCAAGTGCTTGTTAAGTTTATCTGTAGGAAAATTAAATTTGGTTGTAAGAGAAAGACTTACTGAGGATTTTGAAATTAAACTTATGTGGTCAAAATAGCAGACTGTAACTGAAGAAGATCCAGATGTTACTTTTCATAAACAGGTTAAACGATTTAAAGGCCTTCTACAGCACTGCTTTTCATGATTAAACAACACTGAAAAGGCAATTGCAATGAATTTATTAAGCAGAAGAATGGTAGCATGTAAGTTTGGAAAGGTCAAAAATTTTATGAAGAACTTGGTTAAAGTAAGGAGGTTCGCACTGTCTCCCTTTCCAAATTTCAGTGGAATGGACCAGTCATTGACTGGTTTAAGATAATGGCTTTGCATAAGATCTCTCTCTCTCTCTCTCTCTCTCTCTCTCTCTCTCTCTTTCTCTTTGATCTCCAGTTTCTTTTTTATCTTTCTCCTTGTCCTGTTGCCTCCTTCTTCTGTCCTCCTTCCTCCTTCTTTCCTCCTTTCCATAATAGCTAGTGGGCTTTTTGTTTTGTTTTGTTTTGTTTTGTTTTGTTTTGTTTTGTTTTGTTTGTTTTGTTTTGTTTTTGACTCATCCAGGATTCAGATGTCAAGATTTTTTCCTGGCTAACACATAAATTAAAATGGAAAAGATATGTCAAAATTGGAACTTCATTTTCAATACCAGTGAAATTATAGAGCAATAGGAAATTGAGAAAAAAAGGAGAGAGAAAGAGAGCAAGTGCTTCAATGAAAATGGCTGCACTATTGATCAGATATGCTATAGACACAGACATATTAGAGTTTGTACAGCACACTAGGTGTTGAAAATTCCTTCTCCATACTCAATTGGATAAGTGAAGTCAATCAACCTTAAGAAAAATCAAAACAAAAATGACAATAACAACCAAAAAAAAAAAAAAACTTTTGGTGATACAGCTAGTCAGCTACAAAGACAATGGTCCCTCCCTGCATGGTTCACTCTGGCAACCCATAACAAGTGTCAAAGGGTTACATTCTGACATAGCCTAGAGAATAGACGTGACTAGAGAATTAGTTCTTTCCAAACCACATAAATCAAATTGGAAAGTGGAGTTTTAAGAAGAAAAGAATTCAGACTTCACTTTGGATTGTTCTGCTCCAGATGGGGGCAGTGCTCTGCTCCTAAAGAAGACTTAAGGTGCTTGCAGAAGGTAGGAACCAAGTTTCAAGACAAAAAGAAACCCCCTCCAACTTTGTTTTGCCACCTCCTGGTTTTGGACTGGACTCTAAATCCTATACACTTGCTTTCTCTTCTGCTTTCTAAAATTTCCTATATTCTTTTTATTTTTTTTAAATGAGATGAGTTTTCTGGTAATCACCCATCTTATTGGATGATTCATCTCCAATTACCTTCAGTGTACTCTATGTTGATTCTATTAGTTAGTATAGAGGTGTTGATGATCCCTCTGTTCTCTTTGTTCTTTTGTGTACGATTTCAGTGTGTTCCCCAAGATTGATTTGTTGGAAGCTGAGTCCTCAAATTGGCAACATCGAGAGAGAGCACCTTGGTGTTTTAAGAGACATGTCTTAAAAAAAATTGTCATTAGAAGTGATAGCCTGCTTGCTATCAATCTCATAAATGGACTTATCAATATGATGCTATCACCATGGCAACCTTCTCAGAAAAGATATCAATGTCATGCCATTGAATCACTCAAAAATGACCGAAATGAACTTCTTTATAAACTTCTGAATTTATGATATATTGGTTCAACAATAAAAAACAGTTACAACCTATTGATAGTCTTTTTGTTACAGTAGTTTTAATGTCATCACTCTAAATTTTATCCTCCAGGAATTTCATGGGCAGCAGCCAAGTATTAATTTTATTGAGATTTCTTTGTATACAGCAAGTCCCTTTTGTATTTTTTAACTTCTTGCTTGTAAGCAATAATATTTTTGTCAGAAATATTTGGACAAAATGATTTGTGATTGTCATTTCAAATACTGGCTTCCCTTTTCCAAGTATTGTATTTTTGTGAATATTTTTCTTTTTATAATTTCTTGAGACAGGATTTTATTATATAATTGAATCTTACCTGGAATTTCTGATGCTCATTTCTCAGGCCTCCTGAGTGCTAGAATTACAATCATGCACCACAATGCCTGGATTTATTTTATATAGATATTTTGTATATATATGTATATAATATATTATATATATAGTGGAGGTCAAACATAAACTTGGGTGCTGGTCCATATATCCTCGCTTTTTAAGACAGGGTTGCTTATTGTTTTTCTTCTGTGTATGTCAAGGTATCTGATCCAAATTCTCCTGACTCCTGAGTATTATCCTGACTCCTCCTTCCATATTCCTAGCAGAGCACTGGGATTATAGACACATGCTATTATTTATGTAGTTTTTTTAGGATTCAAACTTAGTACTTATGTTTGAGTGGTAAATGCTTTAACCACTGAGTCATATATCTCCAGCCCCCCACTGGATCCTCTTTTTTGAGATTTTGATTTGTGTGTTTTTCTGTGGAAGCTTCTTGTTACTACTATTTGTTTCTCACATCTAATCAATTGATTTCTCTTCAAGGTTGTTGGTTTTGTCTTTGTGGGTCAAATCCTTTGTTTTTTTTCTGGGTATTTTTATCTTTTATTTCATTTCTTGCTTTAGTTTGCTCATTTATACAATTTTATCCCTATTAATATTCTCAATTTCATGCAGTATTATCCACTTACTTTCTCAAGGTTCTACACATAGCTTTCTTTATATCACAATAGGTCAACTGAAATATTTTCTGATAATTACAGTGACTAGACTTTTTCAATGTCAGTATTTACTGTTTCTTTATTTGCTCAGCAGGAAAGCAATGTTTTCATATTTCTTTACACATCTCACAACTTTTGTAGGTAACTGGAAATTCAACAAAATATAAAATTATAAATGTGAAGATCATATTTCCCTATCTCATCTTCAAATAGTCTAATTTTATCCTTTAGGACTAATTCAATTTGAACATATTTATATGGGTTTTTTTGTACCAAAGTTCCAATATGCAAAGCTTTCAGGTCAGTTAATATTTTAAATAAATTAAATGGCTTAAATTAATATGTCATTTATTCATTGGAAATTTACTTGTGTGTGAAAAATGCATCACTTGTTTTGGCAGGCATATTACTAACTAGTCTTCATTTCTGGACTACCTAAAGCCTCAAAGTCAATCACAGGTGAAAGATTTCAGTATTTGTCATGGACTATACACAGTTTTTGAATGTGAATAACACTGTATATTCCCAGGAATAGTTTGGAACTTTTAAAAATTCTACAGATATGTTATATCACAGGTTTTTCACATAGCATTTTGTCTAGTCTTGAGGAAAATCTAACATTTAAAATGACCTCAAGCAACAGTGAAATTAAATGGTTGAGTTTTTTCTTCTAATGAGTTCCCTGGTGAAAGTTGTTTTGACAGTGGGCTGTCAGGTAAATAATGAATTCCATAATGAAGACATCCTTGAAAATGTAGCTTTTCTTTGAATTTCCACATACCTTCAATAATGTCAGTTCCTTGGGTATAGGTTTTAGAATATTCTGTATCTCTTTCTTTGCCTAGTACAAAGGTAATTTTCATAGCTAATGTAATTTTGAGGCTATGGATTCTGAAATCTTTATAATGCTAAAGATAAAGGATTGAAATAGATTATTAATTTGATAAAATTATCATATATCGATAAGTTCAATAAAATTAATTTTCTTATCAAGATCAAAATTCATATTTTTTGAATAAATCATTTCTTTTGTGTACACCTGTACATGTGTGTATGTGTGTATGTGTGTGTTTGTGTGTGTGTGTGTATTAAAGGGCACTTGAGTGTGTATACCTTTGTAAGCCGAAGGATGACATTGGGAATCATTCTGGATTTATCTAAATTGTTATTACTTTACTCTGGGTTTCCCAGGCTCCTCCTTCCAGACAGAATTGTAGTCTGCTGTAATGTCTGCCTGACATTTTTTTCATGGACTTTGGGGACCTGCACTCAATTTTTTTAGCTTGTGAGGCAATGGATCTTACCCCTGAGCAACCTCCCTGTTGTATTTATTTTTCATAGTTTCTGATACAATCATGACAAAAAAGCTAAAGGGGACAAGGAGCTTATTTTTTCTTAATATTGTCCAATTACAGGTCTTAGTCCAGCTTGGCAGAAGAGCCCACACAACAACAATGGCTGAGGGAACTAGTCACACCATGTTCACAAACAGCTGAGAAAGAGATAATTCTCTCTCCAGACTAGCATGTCTGACCAAGTATACAGGAGAATGCCAAGTGTCTCAAACAGTTCACTCCATCTTATTCACTGCCTCAGACACTAGTCCCCATCAACTAGATAATCTCCTGCAAGTTTGCTCTGGACTTAACCACTAATTCTGTGCAAATGTGCCAAGAGCTTGAACCCTCAACTGTCAAGTTGACACTGGAATCTAATTATGACGTTCCACATAAAGAATAAGCGCTCTTGAATAAACAGTACTGAAAAAAATTGATTCTGACAAATCATATATGGTTCTTGGTACATTTGATTGACAAAAAGGTTTTCAAGGTTCTTATAATACTACACTAGAATTTTTTCCCTTACCATAACTTTTTTTGTTTGCACATTTTCCTTTTAGTTATTCAATTTTCCAAACTATCTCATTTTAATTTCAGGAATCATTGTCTATAATCACACTGTTTTCCCTATTGCATATCAATCACTATAGCTAATCTTCATGTATTTGTTAATTTTGTTCAGTTAGCTCAGAGTTTTTAAATTAAAAAGTGCCATTTCTCATTATCAAATTTTATAAGATCTCTAATTAAGGAGTACCCTCAGTAATTTATCTTTTGTGATCCTCATTCAAATGATTATTTTAATGAACTTAAAATAGTCAAGAGTTTATAAAGAAAACATATCGAGAGAACCCCACTGTCATTGCAAATCTAATAATTCACGTTTGACACATTTAACAAGTTTGATCTTTAACTATTTTTCCCATCATACCTAACATTCTTCAAAGAAATTGAGGATAACATGGTCCTAATTGTTGCTTATACTTTGACAAAATTTATTTTACAATGTCTACTGGATCTATGGTTCCTATACATTGCTAATAATTATGTTCTGAGTGATTTCTGTTGACACAAAAATCTTCGTTCCTCAACTCTATTTAAAAAATATTTCCTAGGCTTTATGTGGAATCTCACTTGTAGTCATTCCTTGTGATGAGTTTTTTTGCCATTGTCATACAAATCCATGGAATCCACAATGACTCTCTGGTCTACTGGACCATTGATCTATCCAAGTCTGCCACACAGCGGAAACAATGGTTCCACAGCCTATCCTGTGCTTCTTTCTCTAACTACTCAAGGGAGAGTTAAAATATAGAATACCCTGTCAAAAAGAAAGAAAAATCTTCACACTATTTGCCTGATCAATCTGGAAAGAATAGGAAAATCCAGGAATGAATCCTTTGCATTCATCTCTCCCTGCCAAAATGATGAGCCAAATAATATTACATTTCTCAGTGAATTTCAGAAACTAGTAGACTTGAGAGAGATACAAATGCTGTAGGCAGACTTGAGAGAAATACAAATGCTGCAGATATGGTGAGTCTCATTTTAACATATTTTTGGCACATTGAAGTATAAGTATGATATAAAATTGAGTATATGTTATACACACTGAATACATGACCATGTAGGCAACGTGACCCAAAGACCTTACCCATCTATAATAAATTGTCCAGTATAGTGTCAGTTACATTTGTTGACACCAAATCATTTTCTAGTAAAATTTATGAAGTCACAAAAGTAGCCATATACTTTGATGCTTGAAACTGTTAGGGTACCCACTCTTTCTGAATTTTCCACATATCATTTGATATACATCTCTGTCTCTCATAGGGAATTACTCATGCCACATAATGAAGAGTAAAAGGGTATGAGTCATTCGTGTTTGATGAGTATAGTTATAACAGAACAAATGAACACAAGACTGGAATTAATTTATGTAGGGCTTCTAAAGATGATCTAGAAAGTGAAAAACAATGAAATATGTTCATAGAAAACAAATATTTCACTGGATTATTCACTTTTAGAACAGAAGACAAATTAAAATTTGTGCCTTCTCATGAGCATTGTCTAACAATTAAATTATTTAATAATAGTCTTTGAAGGATCCCAGATTGGGGAAACTGCTGATAAGTAGGTTTAAGAAGTATAAAGAAATATGAAAGAAATACAAGGATGGCTTTTGTTATGGATTGAGGTCAATGCTCTCCAAATATATGTCGTGACATATTGCTCCCCATTAACTTTAAATAGAACTTATATGGAGACAAGATTTTTATGAAGGTCATGTGTTAGTTTCTAACGCAATATGAGGTGAGTTCTTACATAGTGGTGAATATTCAGACACTGAATCATTCTGAGAAGAATACAGGAGTCATAAGAAGTTACCCAACATCTTCAATCCAAAGTGACAGTCTTGGAGCAGGTCCCTCGCAGCTCACAGAAGGAACCAAACACATTGAATGTTTGGTTAAGAACACTGAGCTTGCAGAGATATCTGCATCTTATGCTAAACAGTCAATGTTTTCTTATGTTGTTCTAACATGGAGATTTGGGTCCAGGAAAGTATGGTGTGTTTTTGAAATGGACAATTGATAATTAGTATTAAATACCTATTTGAAAAGTCAGACATTGAAATCATGACTTTTAATTTGAGAATTCTAAACATTTTCATATTTTTATTAGCATAAATTCATTTTACACTATAATGGCTTTCATTATGACATTTTTAAGCATCTATGCCATAAACTTTGATTATCCTCTATTACTATGTAGTGGTATTTTGCTCATGTTATCTGTTCTTGTTAATGTTGGCTTAAAGTCTACTCTGATGGTAGGTCTCAACTGCCAACTCGACACAGTCTAGAATTAATCATCTTGTTGGAGGACCCTTAACCTGCCGATGCATGATTGCCTTGGTTGTTTTAATTGAAGTGAACAGATAAGTTCCGTGTGGACAATGAATAGGGAGGGATTCCAGAATTGTGTAAAATCTGAGCAAGAATCTTCATTGTGTGTTCATATCCAAGCTTACTTATATGTGCAGTTTCTGATGTCTTTACTTTATTCACATGCATGTTTGATCTTCTTTTAAGACATTTTTTCTTTTTTATTAAAAATTTAATTATACATTTTAAAATTTTTTACCAGCTCCCTCCCTCCCCCCTCCTCCCCCGACCCCCCTCCTCTCCCTCCCCATCCCCCAGTGTCTCCCCCCCAATTGCCAGAGAGTCCTTTATTGTGTACACCTGACTCTCCACTGGGTCCTCCTCTCCGATGACATATAAGGACCCAGTGGCATTTCCATAAGCCCTTTCTCTTGTTCCCCTTAAGCATAGGAGCACTACTATGGCTGTCAATCCCTTGCCTCCACGGATCTCGGTGCCCTTAACAGATGCTAGACTTCATGAGGGCAACAGTGCGCTGGACATTGTGCAGGGCATGCAAAGTCCCATTATGATTGCTTTGGCCCCAACTATTGTTGAGAATCTTGCAAATCGTTGCTCCTCCCATCCTTTTGCTCTTACAATCTTACCGCTCACCTCTTCCGCAAATGTCTCTGAGCTCCAGGATGGGGAAACCTTAGGCTGGCCTAGTTCTATGTGATTGATATAGAGTCTCTGAAGTTCTGGATTGTGGTTTGTTTATTTTCTTTTGCAGTTTTGCTGCTCCTGCAATGCCCTTCACTCCATCCTGATGGGCACTGTATGTCACCCCCTGGCCAGAGACAAAAAGCTGTTAAACTAGAGTCTTGTTGTAATAGCACATTCAAGGGTAGATGTAATAAGAGTAGGAAACTTCAGTGAGGGAGGGGTCCATCACCCATTTGCAAAATGACTTTTTATCTGCTAGACTATATGCCCTCCCCTTCTGGTGAGATCAGAAAAGAACGTCTGTGAACTTAACCAGGTTTCTCATTATTTACTTGCAGACCTTGATGGAAGCCTATTTTCTCTACTGTAACATGGTCCCCTCTCTCCTTGTTTCTGGTGTGGCCCTCCTAACCCAACTCTCTTGTTCATAATCCTTGCAATTACTGTGTTACATAAGTTTACTTTTGAGTGTCTCAATGTGGGCTGGGTGAGTTTGGTACTAGGAGCCACCTATTAGGGAGTACATATGGTGCTTAATTTTTTGGGTTTGGGATACTTCACTTAATATAATTGTTTCTAATGACATCCATTTCCCAGCAAATTCCAGTAATTCATCATTTTTGATGGCTGAGTAGTACTCCATTGTATAGATGTACCACAGTTTCCTTATCCACTCATCAACTGTTGGACATTTAGGTTTATTCCATGACTTTGCTATTGTAAACGGTGCTGCTATGAACATGGTCGAGCTTGTGCTATCGAGGCAAACCTCTGCTGCATGGGGGGTTATTCCCAAAAGTGGAAAAGCAGGGTCATATGGCATTTCAATCTTTAATTTCTTTCAGAATCCCCAGACGGCTCGCCAGAGTGGCTGTCTGAGCCTGCACTCCCACCAGCAATGTAGGAGAGTTCCCCTCTCTCCACATCCTCTCCAGCATTTGTTGTTGTTTGTATTGTGGATTTTTGCCATCCTGACTGGGGTGAGATGATATCTCAGGGAAGTTTTGATTTGCATTTCCCTGATGGATTAGGAACTGGAGCATTTTTTAAGATATTTGTTAGACATTTTAATTTCATCCCTGGTAAATTTTGTTTTAAGTTCCAGGGCCCATTTTTTAATTGGGCCATGTTTTCCTTGGAGTTTAGTTTTCTAAGTTCTTTGTGCACTCTGGACAGTAGAGCTCTGTCAGATATGTGGTTAGTGAAGATTTTGTCCCATTCTGTGGGTTGCCTTTGAGCTCGTATTACAATCTCTTTATCTGAACAGAAGCTCTTTAATTTCACAAGATCCCAACTGTTGAGAGTTGGCAACAGTGACTGTGCCATTGGATGTCTGTTTAGGAAATGTTGGCCTAGCCCAATCAGATCCAGGGAGTTCCCTATCCTTTCAACTATGGTTTTTAAAGTCTCTGGCCTTAAATCAAGGTCCTTGATCCATTAAGTCTTGTACATGGTGACAAGTATGGGTCCAGCTTTAACCTTCTGAATGTGGAGATCTAGTTTTGCCAGCACCATTTGTTGAAGATGCTGTTCTTTTTCCATTGGATTCTTTGGGCCCCTTTGTCAAGACCAAATGTCTGTATTTTTGTGGGCTTATATCTGGGTCTTCAACCCTTATCCATTGATCTGTGTGTCTATTTTGGAGCCAGTACCAGGCAGTTTTTATAACTATGGATTTGTAGTATAGACTAAGGTTTGGTATGATAATAGCTCCAGCAGTGTTTTTGTTACTCAGGATTGTCTTTGCTATCCTGGGTCTTTTGTGCCTCCATATGAATTTTGAGATTATTTGGTCAACTTCTTTAAAGAATTGCTTTGGGATTTTAATTGGTATAGCATTGAATTTGTATATTGTCTTTGTTAGGATGGTCATTTTTACAATGTTGATTCTACCAATCCAGGAATATGGGAGGTCTTTCCACCTTCTGGTGTCTTCTGCTATTTCTTTCTTTAGGGTTTTAAAGTTTTCATTGTAAAGGTCTTTTACCTCCTTGGTTAGGTTTATACCAAGGTATTTCATTTTTTTAGGGGCTATAGTAAATGGGATTGTTTCTCTCAAGGCTTTTTCACTTCTTTCATTCTGGGCATATAGGAAGGCCTCTGATTTTTGCACATTTATTTTGTATCCTGCCACCCTACTGAACTTCTCAATTAGTTCCAGGAGCTTCCTGGTGGAGATTTTGGGATCACTCAGGTATAAGTAGTAGAAGAGAGGAGATTAGCAAAATAAGGGGAGAAATATCTGAAATCGAGACTAAGAAAACAATAGAAAAAAATCAACTAATCAAAAGCTGGTTCTTTGAAAAAATCAATAAGATTGATACACTCCTAGCTAAATTAACCAAAAGCAAGAGAGAGAAAACCCAAATTAACAAAATTAGAAATGAATATGGAGTTATCACTATGGATACACAAGAAATCCAGAGAATTATAACATCATATTTCAAAAACTTGTACTCTGTGAAGTTTGACAACACAAAAGAGATGGATGAATTTCTAAGTAAACACAACCTACCTAAATTGAATCAGGAAGTTGTGAATTATTTAAATAGTCCTATAACATACAAGGAAATTGAAGAAGTAATCTTGAATCTTCCCACCAAAAAATGTCCTGGGCCAGATGGATTCAGCACAGAATTCTACCAGACATTTAAGGAGTTAATAACACCAATACTCCTTAAACTGTTCCATCAAATAGCAAAGGAAGGAATACTACCAAATTCCTTCTATGAAGCTAATATCGTCTTAATCCCAAAACCTAATAAAGGTTCACTTAAAAAAGAAAACTATAGGCTGATCTCTCTGATGAACACAGACACAAAGATTCTCAACAAAGTCTTAGAAAATCGGATTCAAAAACATATCAAAAAGATCATTCACGGGGAGCAAGTAGGCTTCATTCCCGGCACACAAGGTTGGTTCAACATACGCAAATCAATAAATGTAATTCATCATGTAAGCCAGTCCAAAGTCCAAGACCACATGATACTCTCGATAGATGCAGAAAATGCCTTTGACAAAATCCAACAGCCTTTTATGATCAAAATGCTAGAGACAGTAGGAATGAAAGGAACCTTTATCAATATAATAAAAGCTGTATACAACAAGCCCACAGCAAGGATTATGCTCAATGGGGAACAATTGGAAGAATTCCCACTTCGATCAGGAACTAGACAAGGCTGTCCACTCTCACCGCTTCTATTCAATATTGCACTTGAAGTCTTAGCTGAAGCCATAAGACAAGAAAGAGACATAAGAGGGATTCAAATCGGCAAGGAAGAAGTCAAGCTATCCCTATTTGCAGATGACATGATCTTATACCTGAGTGATCTTAAGATATTTTTTTCTATTTATTTTTTTCACTCATACAATCTTGATAGGTACCCCATTCCCTTCCCTCCCTGCACCCCTCCCTGGTTCCCTTTGCTCCCTCCTCTTTTTCTTCTTCCTTTCCCCTCTCCCTCCCTTTCTACCAGTGCCCCCTCCCCTGATTCCTGGAGCATTATTTTTAACATATTATTTTTAAAACTAGAATTACTTGGCATTTACAATTCAACTACTTGGCATTTCAAAAATTTCCATACTTTGGCTATAACTATTGAGATCCTAAGAACTTCTAAGCAAGTCTTCTGTTTCTGCACTGTGATTTTCATATCTTCAACAGATGGATGTATTTTTGTCCTTTTTTATTTTATAAGGTTTTCTTAAGTGGGAACATTCTGTTGAGAATATGATGCCTACTACCTCTTGAAGAAAAAAGACCAGATAGTAGAAAAAAATCCAATAATTCGACAATAAGTCAAGAATTGAAATATAGAATGCCATTTGATATATTGATTATATCCTTATTTCCCTACTATACTTAGAGTAGCAAGCAGTTTTTATGCTAATGATATGAGCTGTGTGTTTGCAATTGTTAAACTAAAAGTGTTCATGATTTCAAAGTAAAATATAAAGTATGGAGAAAGGAAGTTGTGTATGGGAAGACATGAATGAAAGAGAAAGCACATGGTTTGAAGGTATGAAAAGGAATGATGAAAGAAAACACAGTAAAATAAGAACATAGGAAAACAGCCTATCATACAACCACAGTTAACACACACACACACACACACACATACACACACACACACACACACACACACACACACACACATACACACACACCTGAGACAATTAAGAGCTTATCACTCAAGGTGGCCTTTAGCAGCTTACTGAGTATGCAGGGCAGCAGTCACTTATCTCTCTGTAGTTCAGTTCAGACCGGAATGGATTATTTGAGATCTCTGCTGTCAGTCTGTCTTACCTTTTTCATTAGATTCTTTTCAAGAGCTTCCCTTAAATTGATCCCCCTGGCTGAACATAGTTTCTTCAACTTCACTACTTCCCCTCAGTCTCAATGCTAACTGGCTTTGTTCTTCATCACCAGATGATAAGATTCCACATTCCCCTTGACTATTATGTCTATGAATGTAAGGGGCACTCTATTCCCTCCTGTTTCCATTCATGGCTAAGCTTTCATGGGTTCCTGGGGTTGTTGCTTTGCCACAGATATGCATCTTCTGACTTTTCTCTGCAGCCAACTTCACACTCACCTCCTTAATATATCTGTTCTTAAGAGTGAGGCCACCTCATATCCATCCTCTGTGTTCTTGCTGACTCTCAAAGTTGTCAATTATTTAGATGAAGGGGAATAGTTTTGTGGCTCAGAGATACAAAATTTCTAGTACTTTTCTTTCACTGGATGAGAACCGTGGCCACAAAGACCCTCACAGAATGGTTGTGCTCTACCAAAGTATTAAGCAAGTTAAAGAAGTTCAGCAAGCCCCACTCCTTAGTGCACAGTATGTTCACTTATTATCTAAATCTTTCTAGAAGGACTAATTTACATAAATATATGCATTCTAACAACACTGTGTAGCTTTTATACACTAGCATTAACTTGACAATTGAAAATTAACTCTTTGGGCACATATGTGAAGAATTATTTAATTTAGGCAAACTCCAACAAGCCTACATGAGATGAATTAATTCAAGAAATACAGCCCATAGTGGGTGGATCATTCTTTAGGCACAGGAATAAGACAGAATATAAACTGGTTAGAAACTGACAAACTGACAAATTTGAAAATATGTCCCTTTCTCAGCTCTTTCTGTGGATATGGTGTGGCCAGCTCCTTTGTCCTCAGATGTTGGCATGAACTCATGCAGGTTTGCTCTAGGCTTAACTCAACCACTAATTCTTCACACATGTGCCTGGAGCTCAAACCCTCAACAGTCAAGTGAACACCTGTACCTAACTATGACACACATTAAATCACATAAGTAAGTTATTTTCTTCCATACATCATGATAGCTGAATTTTTACAAAAGCATACTTTGTAAATTAGCATTCATATAAAAATAAACTGATCAAAAGAATATACTGATGATAAAAGCTCTCCTACAAAGAGAACTGAAATGTTATCATTGGTCCTGTGCGTATGTGCTGGTATATGTTTCAACTTAATTTTCAAACTGCTTTCACTCTTAAAAGGCCCTTAGCTTTATTTTCAAAATTATATCTCATATTTCTCTTATATATTTGTAAATATTTCATATTTACCAGTATTTATTATATAACATCAGATAATTATGATCTAACTTTGTATGATTACAGCACATTTATTGTACATTTGGAAATTTTCCTTTTACATGTGGGAATGTCATTTATAAGTATGTAAAAAACAGTATATTTTTTTTCCCAGATATGACTTACTGTGGGGTTATTTAGCAGAAAGAAATATTGCAAAAGCTTGTAGAAAGACATTAGAACTATTTGCAATTTTATGATGCAAAATAATGGCTTGAAATCATGTTGGACAGAAAATTAACTAAAGTGAAATTAATGCGAGGAGAGAGAAATCGGATAGACAGTTTAACCCAGGAACCTTGAGAACAATTAGTTCTGATTTTTGTCGTTGACTAGAAGCTGCAAATATTCTTAGTTCTGCTGGCAGTCTGTCCCAGTTGGATGCCAGTAATGTTTAAGACATGTTTTCTCTTCTGGGTGTTTCTTGTCTTTATTCTCATTTTGAATAATGAGAAGCACAACTCCTGGAAGCTGTGCATGAAGGTGTAATCAAAACTCTGATCTAGTCAAGGGGATGGAGGATGTATATGAGTATGAGAGACTGTGAGTGGGCCAGAACAACTCACCAGATCACATCCACTTTTCTCAATCCAAATATTAATCCTTGGACAGTGTCCCTGATTGTTAACTATTTTCTTGGAATCTCTCTTTCTATAAATGAACTCCACATATATGTTTGCTCTTAAGTTCTTACTTGTAATAAACTCCTTTATTAAATTCTACCTCCCATTATCTGTAAAACTCATTTTTCCAGTTCAAGAGAAAAAGGATTCAAAACCCATTGTTTCAGGGAAGTATGTTGGCCATTGTTATTCTGGATCTATAACCCCCAATCAATTATGTGCATCTGGGACAAGAAAGCCTCCTTCAAGGACCTTCCACTTCCCAACCTCATTAAAAGGGCTTCTCATTGATAGACTATTGTTAAAATGTAGATGTTGAAGTTATTAGGGCAAAATCTCACTGGACCTTTCAGTACATGTGTCAATATATTTTTTCTGCCACCAACTTATATTGTTATAAATTATGTTTGTAACAATGAACAAAAACTACATTTTGAATTAGCCTTTTACTATATTAAATACATATTAAAGTAAATATAAATATATTAGCATTTAGTCTGTTACTTGATTTTCTGTCATCTCTTTTTCTGTATAGCTAAGATTAGGTGTGTATAAGTCATGACAAAAATTGCTCATCATTTGAACATTATTGCTGTTTCATTCATGAACATATGAGCAAAGATTTAAGTTAGCAACTGTACAGATGTTTACATAAGTACTTTTAAAGCATTATTCTTTCAAAATGCTTGGATTGGTTTTTCAAAAATGAATAGCTTACAAAAGGCAAATTTTAGCAAGTCTATGTAGATAAATTCCAAAATATATGCTGATAATGCACATTGTATGTAAAGCTTTGCATTGATTAGTGCTAAAATAATTTTTCAGAAGAAGCAACAGGTATTAGTAAAATGTTTGATTCACAAAATTCTAGTTATTAGATTTATCAGAAGTTCATAAAATGAAATTCCAGTATGAAATAACATTTTCTTAAATAGGAAATATAAGGAATGAAAAATGTCTAAATGTATGTCAATTTCAACTTTCTGTTTCACACTTAAGAACTGACTCTTTAGAAACGACTATGAGGAGTTGTCTAGTTAAGTCTTTAAGAGATTGGCATGTCTGCATAATTGATATGAGAAGCCCAGACCACAGTGCACTCCATCAAGTAGATGGATAGCATAAAGAGAAACTTTGTTATCTCTGGCAAGCTGTAAAGCAAGAAAACAACATTGGTCCTTGCCTCTTCTACCCTTACTATAGATGTGGTGTAGCCAGTTCCTTTGTACCCTGAGAGTAATTCATTGCATAACAGATTGTAACCTGAAATCATAAATTGGAAAAAAAATCCCCTTTATCTCTAAGTTGCTAAGATCCTATATTTATTAGAACATTAGAATACGCAATTAAGACAAAAAGTAACTTGTATATTTACAGTATGAGAAGACAAATTTAGAAAAGGAGAATACAAAATAGGAGGGAAAACTGTATCAAAATAGTGATGGAATTGAGCTCTGTAAAGTGGAAAATACCTTCCAACATGAAAAAGACCAGTAGAGAATAGTAAGAATTTGAGTAAAAACGGAAATTTCTAAAATTTCATGAGACTAAGCAATAAAGAGACAATTTTTAAGAAGTCCCAGGTTTACAGTGAAATATAGTATGAATATATATTTAAATGGCTTACCTTTTATTGGAGTTATCCATTTTATGATATTAATAAGCCATGGTCAGGTCTCAGAGGATTGATTAAGCAACTGTATATCTCTGTCTCCAACCAAGCCTAGTGCAGTTCTTTGGTATTCCATACTGCAATCCACAAATCCACAAAGCACCTTGGGCAAATTTAATCTTATAACCCTATCATCTTAATATGAGGTTTCTTAGGATCCCTACAGTACATATACAGAAATTAAATCTTTTCTGTTTTTTAATCTGTAAATGATAATTTATTTCTACTTACGTTTCCTGGAGCAGAATCTGCCATGTAGCTTCTGTGTCTTCCAAAGTAATTCTGTGTGAGGGTGAGAAAAAAAGAATATTTGAAAACATTTCCATTTCTATTCTTTGCCGAGCTTTGTACTACCTTCCACTCTTTCAAAATCTTCCAAAACTTTTTTTATTATTAAAAGTGTATATGGGTATTTGTGGATGCAGCAAGTTCACATAGTGCCTGCCTAACATGTACAGACCCATAGGTGGGTCCGATTCCCAGGACTACAAAATACAGATGTGGTAGCATACCCTACAATTCCTGCCCTGAAGACATGGAGGCAAAACTATCAGAAGTTAAAGGTTGACTTCTATTGCATATGAAATTCAAAGCCAATTGTGTCTCAAAATAAAAAAGTTCATATGTAGTATCTTAGTTTCTTTTTCTTTTGTTCTAACAATGTTTCTGACAAGAAGCAAACTTAAGGGAAATATGTTGATTTGGCCAGGATAAAGTTCATCATTGTGAAAAAGTCACAGTGGCAGGAACTTGAAGCAGCTGGTTACAGCACATAAGCAGTCAGAAAACAAATAATGAATGACTGCATAGATGTTCAAATTCAGCTTTCTTACTCCACATTTATAATTCAGAAAATGACCCCACCCTCAGTTAAGATGGTTTTCCTGTATCTGTTAAAGTAATCAAAACAATTCTTCACAGGTATGCCAAAAAGTCTTTATCCTGGGTGATTCCAGATTGTTCCTAGGTGACAATTGAGACTACTCATTACAAGGAGCTAGGAATGTAGCTATTTAGTGTTTTCCTAACATGGAGCCCTGAATTTGATCACAGGTATCCCACAAGTTTTGCTCAATGGTGAACCTTTGTAATCTCTACAGTTGAGAGTTGGAATCAGAAGTATCAGAAGTTCAAATCAAGTTTGAGATATAGCTTGTGCTACATAAAACTCTGTCTCAAAGCAACCAGCTAAGCAAACAAAATATGCATGACCACACACACACACTGTAAAGGTTAATAACAGTCCTGAGAATACACAGGCACCATTCTCCCTCAGCAACAGAAAACAGTATTTCTTTTCTAAACCCTCAGTCCCCTTGCCCACTTCCTTATCTGCAGCTGCTGTTTTCAGATAAATCTATAAACTGAGTAACCATCTCAAGACCCCTAACCCATAAATTCTATCATCTCCAAATGAAGCATTTCCCTTATTCTCCCCAAAACCTACTTTATCAGAGTTCTATAAAAAATATGCCCCTTCCTGACCTCCCTGCACAGCTCCATTGGAAGAGCTATAGATGAACCAGAACCAAGAAAAATGGATCAGAGACCAAAACCAAGTCACTCCACAGATTTTCCCTACCAGACAAAGTTGCCCTTCCAGACAAATTTTGTACGAACTTGTGTAACGAACAGATAAATGAACCATAAAGATTGGACCACAAAAAAAATTCCAATTGTTCAACACCCTGAGCCCTTAAAAACCCCATGCACCCACTCCCAAACAACAGAATCTCCATTCCTCAGCAAGGTTGTTGCCCCTTACCAAATAAAACCTTGTTCATCCTCATTCGGTTCTTGTGGTTGTAGCACAGCTCTGTGTCTCTTCTCTTTCTTCTCACTTTATCTAACAGTTGTGTTCGTCAGTGTTTTTACCCCAATAATTCTGTCTAGTTATGTTAAGATTATGTTCATTTCTGTTCTCTCTCTCTGAACTATCCTGCTCAGACTTCCTCCTGCCCCCAAGATGTTGGTGCCATGATTCGGATACCCGAACATCCTGGACCTACATCCTGGTTACCTCCCCCATTTCTGGGAGGCCCATTGGGAACATTCAGGTCCTTGGTTTCCACTGCATGAGCTTATCAGGAGATTACTTTTGTCTATGTAGGACAGCATGTCCTTTGGACTGGATAGGGTTTACTTCCCTATCGTAAGGACTTTGTTGCCACTAATGTATACGCAGTTCTCCCTTCTTGTTTCTGTTTCGTGCTATTTCTTTCTCAACAATTTCCAGAACAGAAAGCCTTTGTCATTCAGCAAAGCCAGCTAAGCTCAGATTCAGACTAGAGCTGTTTAAGACTGACTCTTTTCAGACCTCAGAGGTCATTCACCATTCTCAGCCAGCTGGGAAACTGGATTCAGAGACACTTGCTCCAGCTTCAAGCCTCTTCAACTTCGTGCCTTTAGCTTTGTGTCTCAGTATTGCTTTCAATATTCACTGATGACTCAATAAAGAAATAAGTACCTTAGGCAATGCCTTCGGACACATGGGATTCAAATTATCAATGCCTAAAGGCCCTATCAATGCCCCTAGGATATTAAAAAAAATAATCTTAAGGCTCTGAGTTTCCAGAATTTTAACCTTACTCTTACAATTCCCCTCTCACCAGAGACCTGGACCCAACACAAATAAGATAACCATAGTATTTGACACAGATTTGGACCTTTGACATTCAAATTTTAGTTAATCTTGACAACTTCATAAGACAATAGAATGGTGTACTGATTACTCTAACTATTGCTGTGAGAGAGCACCCAAAATCAAGCAACTTAAGAGAGAAAGGGAGATTCATTCAGCTTACGGTTCCAGAGGATACAGTCTTTCAAAGCAAAGGCGGCATGACTGGCTGACCGAAGCTGAAGAAGGCGAAGTCACTGCAGATGTCTTGGAAGCTGAGAGCTGCAAGACTGCTTGCAGCAAAAGCAGACCTTTCCTGGAGGTAGGGTGGGACTAATCCACCTCAAGCTCCACCCCTTGTGACTGACTTCCTTCAGCAAGGCTCCACCTCTCAAGGTGCCATGACCTTGCCAAATAGATGAGACTGTGGGGGACACATTTCAAACCATGACAAATGGCAATGGTCCTAGGTATGTACAAGTTTTTTTCTATCTCTGGGCCCACCCCTCTTTCTGTCCAAACTGTTCCACGTAGAAAATGCTTCTCATACACACTCCTAGTCCCCCTAAAATCCTGACCAGCCCCTTACCACCTACTTCCCCATTAACACCTGCACATTTTCTGCCTCTATGACACTCTCTCCTCCATTCCTCATAGGAGCCTAGTTCCCTGCTGCATCTCTTGACACTTCTTTACTACAACTCAAATCCTCAAGACCAATCACCTATACACCCTCACCTCTTGACACCTGATGCCACTCCCACAACACACAACCACTCTGCAGACCAACTGCTGCATCTGCCGACATGCTGTGTTCCTCTCAAGAGACCTGGAAGGATCAGCAAGTCTCACCCACAGTGTGCATGGTCTTTACTCTTTCTCAAATATGAGCCAAATTGAACAAAATCTTGCCTCCTTTGCAGAAAATTCCATTAAATTTCATAAAGATTTCCATGCCTTATTCAGGCTTATCAGTTAACATGGAAGGATATTTATTTAACTTCTACTCTCATCCCAATAAAATAGACAGAGTCTGAAATTCTAACAGGGCATACACAGAGTAGAAACACTTCACAAGCAAAACCTGTTAATCCAGTGGTTGAGGATTTTTGTCGCAAAGAGGGTTGAACATATGCAAAATAAGAAGCATACATATGTTAATGAAGATCAGGAGAAATAACACAGGGGCCACAAAATAAAAAAAAATTTAAAAAATGGAACTGGTACTTATTCTAGTAAGACTCACAGAGGCAAAATACAGAATATCTAAATATGGAAACCTAGATATTTCTATCTCAGCTAATACCCTTTTCCTCCATTAGTCAAACAGTTCCTGATATTAACAGGAACTTCAGTCAATTTTAAAAGGGGCCTGATATTCCCCTAGAAGGAAACCCTAGATGGAGCAGCCAATGTTTTTAATAACAGAGAGGATGAAAGCAAAAAGAGAGAGAAATAGAGCACCCACCAGCTCCAACTCTTCAGCCAAAATAAAATCAGGATCCCCGAAGCTTGCTTTTGCTGTGGACAAACAAGACTTTGAGCAAAGGCATGTACGATCCAATACCTTCCACCTCAGATATGCTTAACTTGCAGTTAATGGGGACAGAAAACTGTATAACCAAGAAAAGCAATTGTTTTATTGTTCAAAGTATGAAGTCCTGGGGCTAGAGAGGTGGCTCAGGGGTTAAGCCTCTGCCTTGAAGGCGGAAGGTCCTGAGTTCGGATCCTAGACCCCACGTATAGAAACCGAGGGGGGGGAAGCTGGGGCAGCCTGCGTTTCTGGTCCTGGTAGGGCGGAGCCTGTGAATCTCCAGGCAGAGTAAACAAGGAGGAGGTGGAGGCAGTCCATGGTGGTTCCCGAATTTGTCCATGGTTCTACACACGCACACACGCACAATTGAATAATAATAAAAAAAGTATGAAGTCCTAAGTGTGCGTGTGTGTGTGTGGAGTACAGGAGAGGGTAAGTGGTGATGCAAGTCTGGCTCCTAATACAGAACTAATATGACTGATAAGCAAGTACAGGAGAACACAGGTATCTTAACTTTAAACTACAAAGAACAAAATTACCTTTCCATCATTTTTTCAAAAATTCTGGTCCTCCATTGATTGGACAATATATACACACTACCAATAGCCATGGAAATCATGTTTACTAAGTGTAAATATTCAGACAGTAATCTCTTCATAAACACCTTCGTACACACTTGCAATAAAGCTTTACCAGCTATCAGGTGCCCATCATCTCAGTCCAGTTGATACACAGCTGATCATCATGCCTCCCATGCAGGTCATGAAACTGAAGGAGAGATAATGATCTCTTTCTTGTCTTTTCTAAGTATTGTGACTGATGAACTGAACAAATAAATTAAGAAAAAGAGAGAAAACCAAGTTTATATAAAATAAAGTTATTCGATCCTAGTTGTATATGACAAAGATGTCTTCAGTTTAAAAGCTTTGAAACCCAGAGAGAATCATGTTGTCTGTGTTTAGGAAACTTGAAACATGGACAGCCATGTAGAGATATGAACAGGATAAAATTGATCAGTGCTTATAGAACAAATAGGGAAAGCCAGCAAAGACCATAATTCTGATTATTTTCCTGGTATTGTGAAAGATGCCTTGCTTCTTGGTATAGAAAGAATCTGTTTAAATGGGGGAGGCCAGGGCCATAATCTATTTTTAGACAAAGCAGATCAGATTATTTCTTCATATCCAGTTCCAAGAATGAAAGTTGCAGGAACATGAGAATAATACTCCAGGCTTTGTGGTTGTATAAGCAAGGGTTCTGTATAAGAACAAAACTGATAAAATGTATATATATTAATATATATATATATATATATATAATATATTATATATTTTAACTCACAAATTAAAATCATATCCTCTAATAATAGTCATACATCGTTGCTCAGTTCTTGAGCTGAGAGTTTCATAAGACAGAGGATCTGAGAAAGTGTTGATCCTCAATCATGCTGGAAGACTAAGAGGTTGGATTACAAAGTCAGAGAGGAACAGCAGCAAATGCGAAGTCAGCAAAGAACAGCTGCAAGGCCTACAAGGCTGGTAGTCAGAACAGTGGCAAGGTCAAAAGGGCTGGGAATGTAAGCCAAGAATAGCAGCATCAGTGGCAACAGAGATGGAGAAGGCAGCAGCAGATAAGTAGTAGACTCACACAAGTCCCTCTGCCTTGTACTTCCTTTTATCAGGTCTACTACTAACTAGAAAGTACTGCCCACTATGTGCTGGATCTACCATATCAATTATACAATCACCTGTAGGCTTGTTCAAGGACTTACCCTAACCATCAGTTCTTCACAGCTTTGCCACAAATAGTCCACAACTGTTGACTCCTAGATCTATAGCAATGGTTCACTCTGAAAATTTGAGCAATTTTGACTACTTAATTCAGTCCCTAGCTTTTGTGTATTCTAGTTTAGATTCTCTTCTGTCCTAGCTGAAATCCTGAATGAAAGAACACATAAACAATGGAGAGAAAATCTAATGCCAAAATCAAGTATACGATTAACAGACTGGTCAAAAATATTTCATGGACCATGTTGAGTGTTCATCAAGAAACAAATAACTGTCTTCATTTTTTTTCATGATTTTTTTAGAACCATTGATGTGTATCTAAACCAATAAACAATTTGTTTGCAAGATAACAGTGAATTTATAACATTTTTACACAATAATCATCATTTACCCACTCCCTTCTCTTCCCCTTATAATCCTTCTTCCCTGCCAGTCTCCCTACTATGGTCTTATCTTTTTACATGAGTGGCCCACTGAGTTCATGGAGATCACCTTTGATGACATGTGTCTGAGTACTTTCTGGGGCATGAGTCATAGATTAATGGGTATACCACTGAGGAAATCATCTTCTCTCCCTTTCCCATACCCATTTTTAATGGCTCACCCTCATCAGTCTTTCGAAGAGGTTTGGGGCATCTTGAGTTCTTTGCCATTTCATGGTAGAATATTATAGGACAAATATCCTGAAGGTCTTATGGAAATAAATATAGCTGTACTGAATTCATGGGTACAATAACATTACCATGTCCAGAAGATAATATCTGTCAGTCTCCTTCTCAATTCAGGCTCTTGCAATCTCCCTCTGCCCCTCTTTCACAATGTTCCCTGAACCTTGGGGTGGGTGAGTGGCTCAGATGTCCTCTTTAGGCTGTTAGGTCTGGCTGGCATCCCTTGTTGATGTGCTTTTGCCAACTGTGTTTTTTTTTTTTTTTTTTTTTGTAAAAACCATTTTCCATTGCTGAAGGATACTTCCTATGTGTATAATGATAAATATTTTATTTATTTATTTATTTAGTTAGTTAGTGTATGTGAGAGTGTGCATGCCTGTATGTGCATGTGTGCGTGCGTGCATGTGTGTGTGCGTGCATGTGTGTGTGTGTGTGTGTGTGTGTGTCTGTGTGTGTGTGTTCAGCAGAGTGCACTGTGTATGCCTGTGACTTCAGGAATCATCCTGTATTGTTCTACCTCCTTTTTTCTTTGGTCTGGAGTTTACTAGGCTCCACCTTCCAGGATCAGAAGTGCAGATTGCCACCATTTCTGCCTCCTGTTTTCACATGGGATTTCAGATCTGAGCTCAGGACCTTCTGCTTTCCAGGCAGAGGCTTAACTCCTGAGCCATCTCTCCAATCCTAATGACAAATACTTAAAAGATAATTTGATACACTGTTAGATATAGCTAGACCTCTTAGGGCCTATGTCTTTACATTCATAGGTTCTCATTTTACTTTATAATGCAAGGAAGAGGATTCCTATTGAAAAGTGGACCTTAAATCCAATCAGAAAGCTGATGGTTTCCCTCCATGGCTTTCATGCCACTATTAAACTGATGATCACTTCCTGCCTGGGTGATTGATATTACGGCAGTCACAGATTAGTGAGACTATTGATTGCTCCCCATCCCAAAGAGACTGCATAGTGATTTCTGGTCCTAGGAAAGCTGTTCATCAAGGAGAAATCTTCCAGACCAGATCCACTTGGTGTTTGTCATCTGCCCTGTGACATGCTATTTTTGTATCTTCAGTAATAGGGTCTTTATTGTTAGTTTCTGTAGAGCAAGTAAAGTCAGTAGTAAAAGTCTATATTTATGGAGGTCTTTGATAAGTCTGTGACGAATAAGTTAATAGGGGGTATCACATACCTGGTACATGGTATATTATTTAGTTACATATGGATTCTAGTTGGCACATCATAGTGCATTTTTCTTTTCCCCCTGTTTTCCCTGCATAAGATTGCTTGTTCTCATTCTTTTTTAAAGAAACATTTTTACATATACTATTAATGTAAGAGTTTTTTATCTATTGTAACTGCAGCTTTGTTGTCATTTGTTATTCTCTAAGCCCTACCTTTACTTTATCTACTTATCTCTCTTTAATCATACCCCCCTTTTTACCACCTTGAACATCTTCTATCTCCTTTGAACATTTTTTTCATTTATTTATTTATTGCATGTGTGTGTGTGTGTGTGTGTGTGTGTGTGAGGGCACTGTGTGTATGTGTGGAGGACCAAGGGTGACTTCTGGAATCATCCTGGATTGCTTCTACCTTGTTCTTGTTTTGTTCTGGGATTTCCCAGGCTCCTCCCACCAAAGCCAGAAGTTCAGGCTGCCATCCCCATTTCTGCTTGGCATTTTTTACATGGGATCTGGGTTCCAAACTCAGGACCTTCTGTTTGCGAAGCAGTCTTAACCTCTTATCCATCTACAGCTCTCCTTTGAACATTTTAATGGTAATAATTATAGATTTATATCATGAAAACCACTATATATTTACTCAGTAACCTGTGTTTGTGGGCTATATAACCTCAGGTTCATAATAAACATTGATTTCCTTACCTGAAGCTTCTTTAGGGTCCCTTTGCTATTGTGGCACAAGTAGAGAAAAAGTAAGTAGAGTTCCAGGTGAACTCTTCATAGAATGTTCAGTCTAACAATGGAACAATCTATCATTTATTTTCTTATCTATAAATGGATAATTAGAATGAGGATAAAGGGGAATTTTCAGAATCCCTTTAAAGGATTACTACTGTGTGCCTAAGAGCTATTATAGTAAAAACATTAATTGGAAACCTCTAAATCTTAATTTAGATTTAGTCTATGAGACTAAATAGAAATGTTGGGATACCTGTAGACTGTATTCTTCAAATTATGGCGCTGAGGAACTTTGGGCAATAATTCAGTGAATGAAGGGAGGAATTGAGTTTTGATCCCCATCACTCACATAAAAGTGCATGGATGTTGTGGCCTGCTTATAATCCCAGTACTCATGAGGCATAGAAGGTTCAATGAGCAAATCAGATAGCTAACCTAGCTGTGTCAGTAATCTTTAGGTTCAACAAATGACCTTGCTTTGGTAAATGAATCATAAGGAAAGAAACCAGCATAAACCTCTGGCATTGCCATGGTGTGAATGTGAATTGTTCCTCATAGATTCCTGTGTTTGTACCATAGCTATCACTAACATTCATGAAGGTTCTTGGAACTTTAGGAGGTGGAGATATGCTAGAGGAAAGCACACCACAGGGGGTGGGCCTTGAGGTTTTGGCAGCCCAGCTCTGCTTCCTACTGCAGTTTGCACTTGCTTCCTCTGATTTCCTGATAAGTGCTGTGACTTAAACCACTTCCAGCTCCTGCTTCTCACTGTGCATTTTCTACCATAACTATCAATATACCCACTGGAAATGAAAGCTAAATAAATTGCCTCTTTTTCCCTTAGGCTGGTTATATGATTTTTAGCTCACAACAGCAGAAAGAAAGGTAACTGCAACAGGCATCCACACACATGTGCATGTACACCTACATGAACCTTCACTTGTATGTAAGTATACATGCATACCACATCACATAAACACAACACCATATGCACAGGCACACACACATACACACACAATTTTTGAGCTCATATAAGAAGTGTTCTTCAGGATTTTGAGAAAGTCTGTGTGCATGTGTGTGTGTGTGTGTGTGTGTGTGTGACAGCCTAGTAGTGGTATACCTGATAATAACATATTTTTTACATAGATTTATCAAACTATTTATAGTTTTGTTGCTCAGTATATTGGAGGACTTAATAATGCATAAAGGGGTTAAGGAATAACCTTAGGAATATTTTGAAGCATACTGTATTAGTGCATTTTTAGGGATACCTTGGTCTTCAGCACAATGGGGCATCCCTTTGAGAGCAATGTGTGGTTATTGTGATGGTCAACCTGAATTGTCACTTTGACAGAATTTAGAATAGCTTGGGAGAAGAGCGTCTGGGCATTTCTGTGAAGGATTATCTTGCTAAGGTTAATTGACATGGGATGATTTCCTAGACTATATGTAGAGAAAACAAGCTGAGTATTAAGTTTCATGCATGTGTTAATTCATTGCTCTATGCTCTTGACTATGTATATAATGTGAGAGCTCCCTCAAACTATTCAAGCTATGAGTTTCCTGATATGATGAATTGAAGCATGGAGGTGTGAGCCAAGTAAACCCTTTCTCCCCTGAGTTGCATTTTTCAGAGTATTTTATCATAACAAAAGAAAAGAAACTGAGGGTTGAAAGATGGCTCAGTGCGTAAAGTACTGTCTGTATTCATGAGAACTTGGGTTCAGATTTCCAGAATCAATGTAAAACTGGGCTTGGTGGCATGTATTTAAAATCCCATGGCTGAGTGGTAGAAAGAAGAGGATTTTGCATGATAGGATTTTCTAGGCTCATTGGCCAGCCAGTTTAGCTGATCAGGAATCTTCCAATTCAGTAAAAGACCCTTTCTCTAAAAATATAAAGACAGGACTGGAGAAATGGTTGAGGAGTTAAAGCCTTTCCCTCAAGAGCAAAAAGATCTGTGTTCGGATTCCCAGATCCCACACAAAAATGCCAGGCAGATATGGTAGTGGCTTAACTTCTGTTCGTGGAAGGCTGAGCCTGGAAAACTCCATTACAAGGCGAGACAGAGTTAGAGCAATTCAGGATGATTAGTGAGTCACCCTTGGGCCTCCATAGCTCCACAGGCACACACTCAAGTCTGTTCTGGTATACACAAAACACACACATGCATGCCCATAAATAAATTAGTAAATAAATAAATAAATAAGCATAAATAAATAAATAAACAAAAGGTAGAATGATAGGCCATGGCTCTGTGGCATAAATCACTACTATTGATTGGCTAAACAGACATAAAAGTAAGCTACCTTCTCAATATTTACCTTTAAATCCAAAGATTAATACAGTTCTTGGCTTTAGTCCAGAAAGAATATAAGAGCCATTAAACAATTTTTCCTGGGCACAGACCACTACATTCATGGACTCACCCTAGCTTTGTTTACTTGTACAAGATGAACACAAGATAGTGCCCATGAATACTGATCATCCTGTGTAGAAGAGGTCATGTGGTCCCAGCCCTCTATTAGTGAATATTAATGGTTAGTGTTGGCTACTAAAATGAGGAAGACTTGCTTTAGTGGCTATGCCACTGATGCATTGCCTATGACACAGCAAGTGCACAGGCAGATGCTGATATAGACAATCCTTATTAAATTTGGTGGGCCACATATACAAAAGACTTTTAGGTAGGAGGGAAATGTTTTGGGATGAAGAATTCTCATTGGGTGAAAGAGGGAAGATGAAATAAGGTAATATGGGGAGAAATGGCAAAAATTCATCATATGCATATGTGAAACTTTCAAAGAAAAAAAAACATTGGGACCAGTAACATTACAACATTGGTAGTATGTGGGGAGTCAGTGGATTACAGAACCACTGCAAAGATTTACTGTCAATTAGCAGTTGCTGGGGGAAGAATTTTTTTTCCTTCAGTGGTTTAACTAGCTGTGGAAGTTGATTGTGGATGACAAATTGACAACTGAAGGCTGAGTCTTTGAGCACATCTTTAAAGAATTAGTAGTTAATGTAATTCTTGAACAAGCCTGTAGAAAGTAATCTAATTGATGTGGAAAGACCCATCCCATGTCGGGTAGGTGGGAGCATTGCATGGGCAGGCAGATAAGTTGAAAAGGGAACAGTTTAGTATTTTTGCATACAGATTTATGGGTATGCTAGCAAATGAAAAAGTATGTCCTTTCTATCAGCTCTTTCAATGTATGTGATATGGCTAACCACTTTCCTTGGCTCCTGATGGTGAAGTTTAACCCAGAATTTTAAGCTGGAATAAATTCCTTATTCCTCAAAGTTCATTTTGGCCACATATTTATGTCTGCATCAGAAGAGAAACTGGATCACCCATAAATTACAAATGCTCCTGTCAGTCACGCCTTAGTCATGCTTCTTCAAATAATCTTAATTAAACTTATTGCTTCACCAAGATTAAAAAAACATAAGGTAGGAAGTGATAAATGTTTCTAGCATCAATGTTGCACTTCACCTGCATGGTTGCTGATAAAATCATCATCAATCAACTTAAGGGAACAAGGTTTATTTTCTCTTACAATTATTCCATTACAGTTCTTAGTCTGTGGGACTTTAAGATAGGCTCCCCTTTCGCCCAGCACCTAATGTGGGACTTTAAGATAAGCTTCCCTTCCCCCAGCACCTAGTTCTCCGCCCGCGGGCATTCTAAAACTTCCCGCCGGTGCCAGCCCAAAGGCGCCATCCTTGTTTACCCGATCTCGGGCAGGACGTGCCATTCCGCACTCCACCCTGGGCGGAACGGGAACTGCCCAGAGACACCGCTATCAGCAAAAGAACATTTGGTGGTCAACTTTATCACCCCATAACTCAACTGCCCAGAGACACCTCTATCAGCAAAAGAACATTTGGTGGTTAACTTTATTGTGTGCCATGTTCCCATAGAGTTTGCTGTGACTGCTTTCATTATAAAAACCCTACCCCGATCTCAGTCGGGCCGCTCCTTCCTTGCTTGCAAGAGGGACGGTCCTGGCGAGCCAGAATAAAACTTGCCTTTTGCCTCTTGCAGCAACCTCTCGGTCCTCGTGGTTCTTCTCGGGGTCTGGGTGGGTGATAAACAGGGACTTCGGTTCCAACATATTGGGGGCTCATCCGGGATGCCCCCAGCCCCAGAAGGAACAGCGACGACCCAGGGTTGAAGGTAAGCGTGTTCTTGTCTTTGTCTTTGTGTTCCTCTAAGATTTTCCTTTCGTTTTAAAAGGAACGCCGTGGACTCGGCGTGAGCGCTGTGCCCTTTTAAGGGGTGAGCAGACGTGCTCTAGGGTACCCTGTAGAACGAGAGGGACGCCCTCAGCTCGGGGACAGCAGGCCGTGAGTTAAATTAGACTCATGGTGAGACTATTCGGGGAAGGAGGCCATATCAAGGACCTCTGGGACCCCCGAGCCAGGTTACTGCCGGCATCTTTTGCTTTTGATTCTCCGCCCAGAACAGGAGCGCTCCGGCGGACACTTGTTGATTGGAGATCTCGTCTTGTTGTCAGTTTTTTGTTGGTGTCTTTTAGTGTGTTTCTGGTATATTTTTGTTATCAAGAGATACGTCAGGTATCATGGGACAGGCTCAGACTACTCCTTTGGACTTGATGCTGGGGCACTGGAAGGATGTTAGGGAAAGAGGACATAACCTATCTTTCGACTTACGAAAAGGAAGGTGGCAAATCTATTGCAGAAATGAATGGCCCACCTTCAAAGTGGGGTGGCCGGCTGGCGGCTCCTTTCAGAAGGAATTAATCTCTCTAGTCAAGAAGCAGGTTTTCCAGGACGGATCCCCGACCAGGTCCCATACATCGTCACCTGGGATGATCTAGTCCGAGACCCTCCCTCTTGGATGAAATCTTTTATTCCCCAACCTCTCCCTGTTTTAACTCTCTCTACTCCCACTTCGGACCCTAAGTCCAGACCACAGGTGATTCCTGAGGATGAGACCCAGAAAGAACTGCTGGATCACCCGCCACCCTACCCGGAACAACGAAGAGGTCCAGAAGAGCTGCCTGGACTTCCTCCTACCCCCCCTTCAATCCCCTCCACACCACCTTCTGCTCCTCCTCCTTCTTCACCCTCTACTCTTTACCCATCCCTAGATCCCTTCCTGCAGGGACCTGCGGCAGGGACAAGAAGAAAGGTCCAACTGGATAAAGAGGCTATCCCTATGTTGCCTCTACGAGAGTACGGCCTTCCTGATGATCAGGGAAATCAGCCCCTTCAGTACTGGCCTTTCTCCTCCTCTGATCTTTACAATTGGAGGAATCAGAATCCCTCTTTTTCTGAGAACCCAGATGCTTTAATTTCTCTGGTAGATTCAGTGCTTTATTCCCACCAGCCAACATGGGAGGACTGCCAGCAACTGCTGGGGGCCCTTCTCACCACAGAGGAAAAACAAAGAGTTCTGCTGGAAGCCCGCAAGAATGTGCCTGGGGAGGATGGAAGACCTACCATAATTCCCACCCTCATAGATGCGGCTTCACCCTTAACAAGACCTAACTGGGATTACCGGACCCCTGAAGGTAGGGAGCGTCTCAATGTGTATCGCCAGACTCTAATGGCAGGTCTCCGAGGTGCGGCCAAACGACCCACCAATCTGACTAAGGTAAGAGAAATATTACAAGGTCCAGGGGAAGCTCCTGCTATTTTTTTAGAACAGCTTATGGAAGCTTTTCGCAGGTTTACTCCCTTTGACCCCACTAGTGATGAACATAAAGCGACAGTAATGATGGCTTTTATTGACCAGTCAGCTAAGGATATTAAAAAGAAATTGCAAAGAATAGAAGGATTACAGGATAAGTCACTGAGGGACATAGTGCAGGTAGCTGAGAAAGTATATTATAATAGAGATGTTGAGGAAGAAAAGAAAGAAAAGGAAAAGGACTTAAGAGATAAGAGACATGAGAGGAAGCTCACTCAAATCCTGGCTGCGGTAGTACAGGATAGACCGCCAAGACAGGGAGGCAGGCAGGGACACCTGGGCAACAAGGAACATCCTCAGAAGACTGACTGAAACCACTGTTTTCGATGTGGAGAAAAAGGACACTGGGCCAAAGACTGTCCACAGAAACCCAAATTCCAAAGGCGACCTGTAAGTAACCCCTCAAAAATTTTAACCCTGGGAGAAGACTCGGACTAGGGGGGACGGGGTTCAGCACCCCTCCCTGAACCCAGGGTAACCTTAATGGTGGAGGGGAAGAAAACAGAGTTCTTAGTAGACACAGGGGCCCAACATTCGGTCCTAACACAAGATCAAGGAAAACGATCTGGAAAGACTTCTTGGGTACAGGGGGCAACAGGGAACAAGCAATATTCATGGACTACCCGAAGAAAGGTGGACCTCGGCGTGGGCCGGGTATCCCACTCGTTCTTAGTCATCCCTGACTGCCCATACCCACTCTTGGGATGAGACTTATTAACAAAGGTGGGAGCCCAAATCCATTTCTCAACAGAAGGGACTACTGTAACCAAGGAACAAGGACAGCCCCTTAAGATTTTAACCCTTAAACTGCAAGATGAATATAGACTTTTTGAGTTTCCACTAGAAGAGACCACAGAGATGGCTCCATGGTTGCGGAAATACCCAAAGGCATGGGCAGAGACTGGTGGTCTATGGGAAGCTGTTAATCAGCCACCTGTCCATATAGAATTAAAATCTCAAGCACTGCCCATAGCCATCCGCCAATACCCAATGACTGCTGAAGCCCGAGAGGGAATTAAACCCCATATAGCTAGGTTGTTGGAAGTAGGGGTCCTCCGCCCATGCTGGTCAGCATGGAACACACCTCTACTACCAGTCCGGAAGCCTGGCACCAATGATTACCTACCTGTGCAGGACTTACGAGAGGTAAATAAACGGACAGCCGACATTCACCCGACTGTCCCAAACCCTTATACTCTCCTAAGTTCTTTGCCACCAGACCAAATCTGGTATATGGTGCTCGATTTAAAGGATGCATTTTTTTTGCCTAAAACTGGCCCCGGCCAGTCAACCACTGTTCGCATTCGAATGGAAGGACCCTGAGACCGGAACCTCTGGACAGCTCACATGGACCAGGTTGCCGCAGGGATTCAAGAATTCCCCCACCATCTTCGATGAGGTGTTGCACCAGGACCTCCTCTCTTTCCGCACTAGGAACCCACAGGTAACTCTCCTACAATATGTAGATGATCTACTGCTGGCGGCCCCAGACGAGTCTACCTGTCGGGAAGGCACAGAGGGACTCCTGAAAGAACTGGGAGGCCTAGGATACCGGGCATCAGCGAAGAAAGCCCAGATCTGTAAAACAAAGGTCAGTTACCTGGGGTATCAGCTGGAGGGAGGAAAGCGTTGGCTGTCGGAGGCACGGAAGCAGACTGTGTTTCATATTCCGCCTCCTCAAAATCCTAAACAAATGAGGGAATTCTTAGGCACGGCAGGATTTTGCAGACTCTGAATACCAGGGTTCACAGAATTGGCAGCCCCCCTGTATGCGTTGACTAAGAACAGTGCCCCATTCACTTGGACTGAAAGAGAGCAACTGGCCTTTGACCAAATAAAACAGGCCCTTATGACAGTGCCAGCTTTGGCCCTGCCAGATACAACTAAGCCCTTCCACTTGTATGTGCCAGAGAATAGGGGCATAGCAAAGGGGGTGTTGACTCAACAATTGGGAAGAGGCCAGTAGCATACCTCTCCAAAAGACTGGACCCAGTAGTGGCAGGATGGCCGGCTTGCTTGCGCTTAATAGCTGCTACCACAACGTTAGTAAAGGATGCTGATAAATTGACTATGGGACAGAATCTGACTGTGGCGGCCCCCCATGCCCTAGAAAATGTCATTAGACAACCACCAGATCGTTGGCTCACCAACACCTGAATGACTCATTATCAAGTGTTGCTGTTAAACAATGACAGAATAACGTTTGCACCAGCAACTGGACTTAATCCCGCCACCTTGCTGCCGGACCCAGACCTAGAGCCCCCGATTCATGACTGTCAACAAGTCCTCGCTGGGGCCCAAGGCTGATGGAAAGACCTGACCGACCAGCCCTTGCCGGATGCAGAAACTACCTGGTTCACGGACGGCAGCAGCTTCTTGGACCAAGGAGAGAGAGTCGAGCCCAGGCTTCAGTGGTGGACAGAAAACAGGTCATCTGGGTGTCAGCCCTCCCGGCAGGAATGTCAGCACAGAGAGCAGAGTTGGTCGCTCTGACAAAAGCCTTGGAGTTGGGAAAGGGACGGCAGATTAACATCTACACGGACAGCCAGTATGCATTTGCAACCGCTCATGTACATGGGGCCACTTATCAACAAAGAGGACTACTGACCTCAGAAGGTAAGGCCATAAAAAATAAACGGGAGATCCTTGACATTCTGGCTGCTCTACATCTTCCTGCAAAGGTGAGTATAATACATACCCCGGGACACCAAAAAACTAAAACTCTGATAGCATTGGGAAATGATATGGCAGATAAAGAAGCAAAGAAAGCTGCCTATCAGTCAACTTCTATTCTAATATTAGGAACCCTAAAGCCAGTCTATGAATATATCCAGAAAGACCTGCAGTTAATAGAGAAATTGGACAAATCCTATAATGATAAATTAGGGGCCTGGAGAACCCCTACTGGACAAATTATACACCCTCAGAAAGAAGCTAAAGAATTAATCAAACAAATGCAACAATGGATGCATTTGGGAGCAGCAAAAATCAGAGAACTCATTAAGGATTCTGACTTTCTGATACCAAAGGCTGCCAGGCTGATCTATGAGACAATCATAGCCTGTGAGCCTTGTAGTCTGGTAAATGCCCAACCTACTGAAGGAGTCACAGGACACAGACTGAGGGGCGACAGACCAGGAAGGGATTGGGAGATAGATTTCACAGAAATTGTGCCTGCTAAATATGGATACAAGTATTTGTTGGTATTTGTGGACACCTTTTCTGGCTGGGTGGAAGCCTTTCCCACCAAAAACGAAACTGCGTCAACAGTCACAAAGAAGATCTTAGAAGAAATCTTCCCCCGTTTCGGAATTCCTAAGGTAATAGGCTCAGACAATGGCCCTGCGTTCATTGCCCAGGTAAGTCAGGGAATGGCCAGGTATCTGGGGATTGATTGGAAACTTCATTGTGCATACAGACCCCAAAGTTCAGGTCAGGTAGAAAGAATGAATAGGACTCTAAAAGAGACCTTGACTAAATTAATCATGGAGACTGGCGGCACAGATTGGGTCACTCTCTTACCTTTGGCTCTTTTTAGGGCACGCAATACCCCATCCAAGAGACTGGGACTTACCCCCTTTGAGATTTTATACGGAACTTCACCTCCAATAACTCAGATCAAAGACACAGGGCTACCCACTAATGATATGTCTTTGCGTACCAGGCTGGAAGCAATCCAGGCTGTGCAGGACGACCTTTGGAAGCAGGTGGCTGCCACTTACCAGCCTGGAGAACCCACCAACAAAAGACATGACTTCAGCTGCGGAGACCTGGTGTACGTGAGAAGACATACAACCTAGAGCCCCGGTGGAAAGGACCCTATATGATCCTACTGACCACCCCTACCACTGTGAAAGTTGAAGGCATCGCCGCGTGGGTGCATGTCTCTCACATTAAGAGAGCCCACCTCCCACCCAAAGATGACAGCTGGATCATACAAAAGACTGACAACCCTCTTAAGCTTCACATCCGTCGCGGTTGTGCTGACACTGCTAAGCCAAATCCAGCTAAGTAATGGGGCCCTAGACTCTAATCCTCACCAACCCCATAAACTAACTTGGGAAATAACAAACCCAGGGACAGACCAGACCTATCCCTTGGCCACATCAGAGTCACCCTTATGGCATTGGTGGCCAGACTTAACTTTTGACCTATGCCAACTAGCTACTTATGACTGGGCCCGTACGACCGACACCCGCGGAAAACCGAAACAAAACGTAGTCGATTACAGTAAAAGAAAAAGGCCACTCATTTTAGAGGGAGTCGAAGAAAGTCGACCACCCTGTAACAACCATCCCACATGGTATATTTGCCCCGGCCCTAGAACTTGGGGATGCGGTGGCACGGAGTCTTATTTTTGTTCCCAATGGGGATGTGTGACCAGTACAAACGGGGGATGGGCAACCAAAGACGATGACTTAATTAGGTTCACAGATCCCAAAGATGGAATTTACAGCCACATAAACATTACCTTCACTACAAAGGGAAAGCAAGATCGTAATTGGATTACGGGGAAAACCTGGGGGCTATGATTATATGTACACGGAACAGACCCGGGGTTAATATTTACTATTAGATTAAAAATAGAATCAATAGTTCATAAACCAGTGGGACCCAATAAAATTGTAACTAATTCTAGAATAAAAAGTAAAGCAAAAACTAAAGAACCAGTCACCACAACAACAGCCGCCCCAACCGACAATCAGACTGCCACCCAACCCACTCAAGTCAATAGTTTAATCCCATCTACAGAAGATCTATATAAAGCTCCTCCTCGCCAGACAGAGAGGTTTAAATATTTAATTAAAGGAGGATATAGCCTGCTAAATCAAACCCATCCCGAGCTAGTATCCGACACCTGTTGGTTATGCTTGAGTGCGGCGCCCCCGTACTACGAGGGAATTGCCTACAATGACTCGGTATTTTACAATAACTCGCATGACCAATGTAAATGGGAAACAGGAGGTAAAATTACCCTAGAAGAAGTGTCAGGACAAGGACTATGTATAGGAACGGTTCCCTCCAAATACCAACCCCTTTGTAACTCTTCCATACGGATAAATCGAACTATAGGGACTTATGTTGTGCCCCCTAAAAATGCCTGGTGGGCTTGCAGCACAGGCCTCACCCCATGTATACACACAACTGTGTTTAATTCAACTAGTCATTTCTGTGTATTAGTCCAGCTCTTTCCCAGAATCTATTACCATCCTGAGACGGACTTAATAGATGCTTATACGTTTGGAAGGGCCCCAACAAGATTCCGGCGCGAACCTGTGAGTATTACCCTCACCTTACTAGTCGGGGCAGGAGTACTGGCGGGAATAGGAACAGGAACAGCTGGACTGGTAACTTCACAAACTAAATATGAAAATTTAAGACATGCTATTTCACAAGATCTGCTGGTATTACAAAAGTCTATAACCCGACTTGAAGAGTCTCTTACTTCCTTGTCAGAAGTAGCTTTACAGAATAGAAGGGGATTAGATTTACTCTTTCTCAAAGAGGGAGGACTTTGTGCAGCACTTAAAGAGCAATGCTGTTTCTATATAGACCATAGTGGGGAAATTCGTGATGCCATGGCTAAGTTAAAGGAGAGACTAGAGAACAGAGAAAAAGAATATAGAGCATCACAGGGCTGGTTTGAAGGATGGTTTACCGCCTCCCCTTGGCTTACTACTTTACTTTCTGCCATAGCGGGCTGCCTAATAATCATAATACTTATTTTAACTTTTGGCCCTTGTATTATAAATAGGCTCTTGGCTTTCATTAGAGACCGACTTAATTCTGTTCAAGTCATGATCTTAAAACAACAGTATGCAAATGAATTTGCAACTGTAGAAGAAAAAGAGAGATTTCTATGAACATATTTGTTCTGTTCATTCCTTTCAGCTGGCAAGGTGATGGATGCGGGCCCCTACTCAGAATCCCCACGTCGACACCTCTCAGCAGGAAGAAGCCAAAGAATGGTCGTGGCCCGCAATCCCCGTAGAGGGCCCCACTATCCGATCACCACTGCCCAGCCACCTTTTAAGATTAAAATATATGAACAAGACAAAAGGGGGGAATGTGGGACTTTAAGATAGGCTCCCCTTTCCCCCAGCACCTAATGTGGGACTTTAAGATAAGCTTCCCTTCCCCCAGCACCTAGTTCTCCACCCGCGCGCATTCTAAAACTTCCTGCCGGCGCCAGCCCAAAGGCGCCAACCTTGTTTACCCGATCTCGGGCAGGACGTGCCGTTCCGCACTCCACCCTGGGTGGTATGGGAACTGCCCAGAGACACCGCTATCAGCAAAAGAACATTTGGTGGTCAACTTTATCACCCCATAACTCAACTGCCCAGAGACACCGCTATCAGCAAAAGAACATTTAGTGGTTAACTTTATTGTGTGCCGTGTTCCCATAGAGTTTTCTGTGACTGCTTTCATTATAAAATCCCTACCCCGATCTCAGTCAGGGCCGCTCCTTCTTTGCTTGCAAGAGGGACAGTCCTAGGCGCCAGAATAAAACTTGCCTTTTGCCTCTTGCAGCAACCTCTCGGTCCTCGTGGTTCTTCTCGGGGTCTGGGTGGGTGATAAACAGGGACTTCGGTTCCAACAAGTCCAGTTTAGCAGGAGAGTATGTACCATCACCAAAGGGCAAAGGGAACTGGCCATACCAAATCCATGCAACAACTGAGAGGGAGAGAGTCGTTACTTGTGAGACCAGCATTTCTGGCCAAGCAGACAAGGATGTCAATTACCTCAACCAGCTCTCTGCATTTTAATTACCATCCAAGGCCTAGTTCCACTCACCATGGGTTAGGCTTCCCTATCAACTAGACAATCTTCTGCATGTTCCTCTGGGTTTAACTCAGGTACTAATTATCTACAAATGTCTCCAGAATTTGAACCCTCAACCATCAAGTTTGCATCTGTACTTAACTATGACAATCGACCACTGGAATCTTTAAGCACATGCCTGTGTATACTCCACACACATGTACATACACATGCACATACCCCTGCACACACATATCAAACAAGTAAAGGACACTATTGCACCCTGTACCTGAATTTTAGCTAAAATAATTTTTATCTAGGCATTTTTAGAACTGAGTAGCAAGGATGGGAAGATCCTTTAAGGTCATCAACCATAGCTAGGATTATCCTACAGGATTTGTCCTGCCAGTCTGTATTAACTGGCTCCAATCTCTCACAGAGATAAGGTCACCAACTGCCCCCAATCCTTTGTTTATGAAAGGATTTGGAGATGAGCTCCTCAAACGCAGATAAGTTAAGTACCTCAAAAGAAATAGCTCAGTCAGATGTGGTTGTCAATATGAGCAAACCAGTCTGATATAGGGGAGACCAAAAGTCCCAATCAGGGTTAAAGAATCTAAAAGTAACCAATAAGAAAAACCACCTTCCTCAGCCTAGCCCAAACCTATAAACACCCCTGACTCTGCTAGCCATTAGACCACTCCCTTACCTCTCATGTACTCTGCATCTGTCAGTTTCTTTCTTTTCTCATTGAATAAATCTTGCCTTCATTCTCTCCATGTGTTCGGGTCTCAATCTTTGGCTCTGGAACATGTGCACTTGGACAGAAAATCCCTGCATCATCTCATCAACCAAAAGAAAGGCTTAGAAAGTCCAGATGAATTTTGTCTTCATTTAATACAAATATCCATCTGCATTAACCACTTTGGACATACAGAGAGGTTCCTGGTAGTGGAATTGGGGAAGTCTCTGTAAGGTCTTTGAAGAGGAAGGGCAGACAGATGAATGACTCTATGAGAACAGTCTTCTATTGTGGCGAGCCCCAAGCCCATCCTATAGCCTGGGTAGTCAAAGTAGATAAATGAAAAAGGAAAGGAATGTAGAAGAGATATTAATGATATGAACAAAAGTATGGTGGTATTACGAATTATGCCCTGCCCCATCTGGCATATTAGGGATTCCTTTTTATAGTTTACAAAGCAGAAAGGGAAGTAGGAAGTAAGGAAACTAAAAAGTTCCTTTTTGGGTTGCAGAGATGGCTCAGGGATTAATACTCTGCCTCACAAGCAAACGTCTTGAGTTCAGTGGGTCCCAGATAAATATGCCAGGTGTAAATGGCAGGGGGCTGTACTTCCTGCCCTGGAAGAAGGAGCTTGGGAAACAACAAAACAAAGCAAAGAGGAGGTAGAGCAGTCCAGGATAACTCTAGAAGTAAATCTTGGACCTCCACAGGCACACACAGTGCCCTTTGATACATACATACACTCACACACACATACACACACATGTACACACACACACATGTATATACACACACACACACACACACACACACATGCAAAAATAAAAAAATTAAAGAAAAATTCCTGGATAATATAACAAAAATTGACTTCAAAAATGTAATAACAAATAAAATTGAAATTATTTAATGTCTCCATGCATTTCTAAAAAGTAATGATATCAATCTGTGTTTCTATTTTCTCCCCATCTTATCCTTTTAAAATTATTTAATATTGTATATATAAGTAGAATGACTATAAAATATTTTCATGCCTTTGTCCCAAATCCCATCCTCCATTCCTTTTCCCTTACAAATTTTAATCTTCCCTGTCAGACTCTCTCCTACTTCCAAATCATCTCACATATGTGACCCATTGTTTCATTTAGTCTGTCTTTGATGACATATGCCTGACCTGACTCATGCTCCAGCAAGCATCCTGGACAGTGGCTGTAACATTTAGGAAAGCACTTCTGTAACTTCCCCATCTATCTCATTAGTTCTCAATCATTATCTCAGAGAGGTGTGGAGCTTCTTGAGATCTTTCTGATGTTATGGTGAGATGTTTATAAGACCATTCCTGTGAAATTCTTGTGTAAATGTACATACATATCTGCCATGAAATCTTGTATGTCACAACTATGTCATGTTCAGGAGATCATGCAAGGCCCAGTACCTTCCCACTTCAGGCTCTTATAATTTTGCCACTCCCTCTTCTGAGATGATCCCTGAGCCTTGGGGTGCTGGTTGGTGGGGTTTATATGTCCCAATCTAGGGACAAGCAGTCTGCAGACAATTATTTTCTGCATATTGGCAAGTTGTGCTTTTCAGCAATAAATACCCTTTTTTGGTTATAAAAAGGCTTCTATGTTGAGTGCTGAGTGCTCTTCCAATCTATGGTCATAATAACAGGTATTTATAAAACAGTTTGATATACTGTCTTTCTAGCTAAAAATTCATAGTCTCTTCTCCCCTTGTGACCTATTACTTTCCCTTTCACAGGTTCTTATTATAGTTTACAGTGACAGCAATGTGCTCCATTCCGACAAGTGGGCCTTAAATCTGATCAGAAAGCTGCTGGTTTACTCCTTGATATTCACACCTTTATTATACTGGTTGTCATCTGTTGTCATGGTGATTTTTATTTTTATTATAACTTGCAGATCTCATAGACCATTAAATTTTTTCCTCCCTCAGTAGCTTCTCCTGTACTCTCTGGTACTGTGTAAGCTATCCAGCAAGGAGGAAGTGCCCAAACCACTTCTAGTTGTTTTTTTGTCCATACCCTGAGATCCATATGTGCTGTATCTTTAGTAACAGCATCTTTTTTTTCTATAATTTTTTTCCTTTCTATTTTTTAATTTTTTTTATTTCTGCTCATACAAACTAATAGGCACACCAGTCCCCTCCCTCATTCCACCTCTTCCTGGACCCTCTTGCTCCCTCCCCCATTTTCCCCTTCCTTTCCCTCCCTTCTTCCTAATCTCCCAGTGCCTCCTGCTTTGCTTTAGTCCATGCCAAACTTTGAGGGGTCAATAATGTGTTGGACATTGTGCAGGTCATGCAAAGTCCTATTAGATTGCTTCAGCCCTAACTTTACTCCTCCCATCCTTGTGCTCTTACAATCTTACCGCCTCCTCTTCTGCAAATTTCTCTGACCTTCAAAATGGGGAGAGATTAGGCAGGCCTGATTCCAGGTGGTTGATCTAGAGTCTCTGATGTTCTCAATTATGGTTTGTTGATTTTTTTTCCAGTTTTGCTGCTCCTGCAATGCCCTTGGCTTCATCCTGATGGGTATTGGATGTCACCCCCTGGCAAGAGATAAAAACCTGTTAGAGTCTTGTTATAAGAGTATATTCGAAGGTAGATGAAATAAAAGTAGGAGACTGTGGTGATGGAGGGGTTAGTCTCCCATTTGCAAAATGGTTACTTTATATCTGCCAAATTATATGCCCTCCCCTTCTAGTGAGATCACACCCCATCAGATGCAAATGATCAGGAAGGAAAGTCTGTGAACATAACCAGATGTCTCATTACTTACTTGTACTCTTTGATGGTGCCTGTTTCCTCTGATGTAACATGATGCCCTCTCTCCGTGTTTCTGGTGGGGCCCTCCTTCCCCTTCCCTCCTATTTATAATCTTTGCAATTACTGTAGGTATTACAGAAACTTGTCTTTGAGTGTCTCTAAGTGGGTTTGGTACTAGGATCCACCTATTAGGGAGTATATACGGCAATTAATTTTCTGTGGATGTGATATTTCACTCAATATAATTGTTTCTAATTCCATCCATTTCCCAGCAAATTTCATTAATTCATCATTTTTGATGGCTGAATAGTATTCCATTGTATAAATGTACCATGTTTTCCTTATCTACTTATCAACTCTTGGACATTCAGGTTGATTCCATGACTTTTGTATTGTAAACAGTGCTGCTATGAACATGGTCGTGTTTGTGCTATCGAGGTGAATTTTTGCTTTATGGGAGATTATTCCCAAAAGTGGAATAGTAGGGTCATATAATATTTCAATCTTTACCTTCATTAAGAATCTCCAGATGGCTCGCCAGAGTGGTTGCATGAGCCTGCATTCCCACCAGCAATGTAGGAGAGTTCCCCTCTCTCCACATCCTCTCCAGCATTTGGTGTTGTTTGTATTATGGATTTTTGCCATCCTGACCGGGGTGAGATGATATCTCAGGGAAGTTTTGATTTGCATTTCCCTGATGGCTAAGGATGTGGAGCATTTTTTAAGATATTTGTTAGACATTTTAATTTCATCTCTGGTATAGTTTCTTTTATGTTCCAAGGCCCAGTTTTTAATTGGCCCATTTGTTTCCTTGGTGTTTAGTTTTCCAAGTTATTTGTGCACTCTGGATAATAGAGCTCTATCACATATGTGGATAGTGAAGATTTTCTCCCATTCTGTGTGTTACCTTTGTGCTCAAGTTACAATCTCTTTTTCTGAAGAGAAACTCTTTAATTTCACAAGATCTCATTTGTTGAGTGTTGGTTATAGTGATTGTGCTATTGGATGTCCGTTTAGGAACTCTTGGCCTAGCCCAATCAGCTCAAGGGAGTTCCTTACCCTTTCAACTATGGTTTTTGTAGTCTCTGGCCTTATATCGAGGTCCTTGATCCATTTGGAATTAATTCTTGTACATGGTGACAAGTATGGGTCCAGTTTTAATCTTCTGCATGTGGATATCCAGTTCTGCTAGCACCATTCGTTGAAGATGCTGTTCTTTTTCCATTGAATTTTTTGGGCCCCTTTTTCAAAGATCAAATGGCTGTAATTGAGTGGGCTTATATCTGGGTTTTCAACTCTTATTCATTGATCTATGTGTCTATTTAGGAGCCAATATCAGGCTGCTTTTACAACTATGCATTTGTAGTACAGACTAAGGTTTGATATGGTGATACCTCCAGCCATGTGTTTGTTACTCAGGATTGTTTTTGCTATCTTGGGTCTTTTGTGCCTCCATATGAATTTTGAGATTGTTTGGTCAACTTCTTTAAAGAATTGCTTTGGGATTTTAATTGGTATAGCATTGAATCACTGTATTGCCTTTGGTAGGATGATCATTTTTACGATGTTGATTCTGCCAACCCAGGAACATGGCAAGTTTTCCACCTTCTGGTGTCTTCTGCAATTTCTTTCTTTAGGGTTTTAAAGTTTTCATTATAAAGGTCTCTTACTTCCTTGGTTAGGTTTATACCAAGGTATTTCATTTTTTTAGGGACTATAGTAAATGGGATTGTTTCTTTCAGGACTTTTTCACTTCTTTCATTCTGGGCATATAGGTAGGCCACTGATTTATGTACATTTATTTTGTATCCGCCTCTCTGGTGAATTTCTGTATTAGTTCCAGGAGCTTCTTGGTGGAGGTTTTGGGATCACTCAGGTATAAGACCATGTCATCTGCAAATAGAGATAACTTGACTTCTTCCTTGCTGATTTGAATCCCTTTTATCTCCCTTTCTTGTCTTATGGCTTCAGCTAAGACTTCAAGTACAATATTGAATAGAAGTGGTAAGAGTGATTGAAGCAGGAATGTTTCAAGTGTTCCCCATTGAGTATAATCCTTGCTGTTGGCTTGTTGTATACAGCTTTTATTACATTAATAAAGGTTCCTTCCATTCCGACCTTCTCTAAGGTTTTGATCATAAAGGGATGTTGGATCTTGTCAAAAGCTTTTTCTGTATGTATCGAGAATATAATGTGGTCTTGGACTTTGGACTGGTTTATATGGTGAATTACATTTTTTTATTTGCATATGTTGAACTAACCTTGTATGCCTGGGATAAAGCCTATTTGATCCCTGTGAATGATCTTTTTGATACGTTTTTCAATCCGATTTGCTAAGACTTTGTTGAGAATCTTTGCATCTGTGTTCATCAGAGAGATTGGCCTATAGTTTTCTTTTTTAAGTGTATCTTTATTAGGTTTTGGGATTAAGACGATATTAGCTTCATAGAAGGAATTTGGTAGTGTTCCTTCCTTTGCTATTTGATGGAACAGTTTAAGGAGTATTGGTGTTATTAGCTCCTTAAATGTCTGGTAAACTCTGTGCTGAATCCATCTGGTCCAGGACTTTTGGTGCGAAGATTCAAGATTACTTCATCGATTTCCTCATATGTTATAGGACTATTTAAATAATTCACAACTTCCTGATTCAATTTAGGTAAGTTGTGTTTACTTAGGAATTCATCCATCTCTTTTATGTTGTCAAATTTCACAGAGTATTAGTTTTTGAAATATGACATTATAATTCTCTGGATATCTTGAGTATCAGTAGTAATGACTCCATTTTCATTTCTAATTTTGTTAATTTGAGTTTTCTTTCTCTTGCTTTTGGTTAATTTAGCTAGGGGTGTATCAATCTTATTGATTTTTCCAAAAAAAAAACAGCTTTTTGACTGGTTGATTCTCCATATCATTTTTCTAATCTCAATTTCAGATATTTCTCCTCTTATTTTGGTAGTCTCCTCTCTTCTACTGCTTTTGGGATCAGATTGCTCTAGTGTCTCTAAAGCTTTAAGCTGCATTGTTAAGTTATTTATTTGTGATGTTTCCATTTTTTGATGTAGGCATTAAGAGCTATGAACTACCTCTTAAGACAGCTTTCATTATGTCCCAGAGATTTTGATAAGTTGTATTTTCATTATCATTCTCTTTCAGGAAGTCTTTTTTTTTTTTTTTTTTGTCTTTCACCAGTTGCATCTATTTCTAGCCATGGTTTCCATCATCTTCTTTTTTTTTTAACATTTTTTATTATTATTTCGGCTCACACAAACTTAATAGGTACACCAGTTCCCTCCCTCCCTCCTCCCCCTGACCCCCCTGCTCCCCGTCCCCTCACCCCTCCCTCCCCATCTCCCAGTGCCTCACCCTCCCAATCCCCGGAGAATCCTTTAATGTGCATGCCTAATGCTCTTCTGGGCCCTCCTCTCCGATGACGTACAAGGACCCAGTGGCATTTCCCTGAACCCTTTCCTGTGTTCCCTTAAGCATAGGAACACTACTGTGGCTGTCTATCCCTTGTATTTCCTTTTTAATTTCTTCCTGAATCCAATTCTCATTCAGCATCATATTGTTAAGTTTCCAGGAGTTAGTATATTTTCTGTTGTTTGTTGTGTTGTGGATTTCCACCTTTAGGCCGTGGTGGTGTGATAGGGTACAGGCTAGAATTGCAACTTAACTGTATACATGGAGATTCGTTTTGTGGCCCAAAATGTGATCTATTTTGGAGAAAGTTCCATGTGCTGCTGAGAAAAATTTGTATTCTGTGGTGCGTGGATGAAAAGTTCGATAGAGATCTGTAAGGTCCATTTCAGTAAGGGTTTGATTAAGTTCCAAAGTGTCTCTGTTAGGTTTTTTACCTGTTGATCTATCCCATGTTGAGAGGGCGATGCTGAAATCCCCAAGAATTATCATTTTGGGGTTGATTTATCACTTTAGATATTGTAGGGTTTGCTTAATGAGTGGGGGGGGGAGTATTTAGTGCATATATGTTCAGCTCTGTGAAGTCTTCCTGGTGAATTGTACCTGTGACTATGTAGCATAATAGCTACCCTTGCCTGTTTCCTGTTTCCATTAGCTTGCAGAATTTTGGACCATCCTTTTATTTTTAGGATGTGCCTATCTTTTGTTTTGAGATGGGTTTCCTGAAGACAGGAGATTGATGGGTTGTGATTTTAATCCAAGTTTGTAATCTATATCACCTGATTGGTGAAGTAAGTCCATTAACATTTAATGTTATAATGGAGAAATTATTTTTAATTCCAGACATTTAATATCTTTAGTGAATTTTGTAAGTGTATTGTTTTGCTTTTAGATTTTGGTGGTATTACACTTCCCTTCTGTACTCCTGGATATGCTTGTTTTTTTCTAGCATTTTTTGAAGGTCTGGTTTGGTGGACATGTATCCCTTCAAGTTGTCTTTGTGCTGGAAAATTTTTCTTTCTCCCTTGATCATGACAGATAGTTTTGCCAGGTATATCAGCCTGGGTTGACATTTTTGCTCATTTAATACTTGAAGAACGTCTCTCTAAGCTCTTGTTGCTTTTACTGTTTCCATTGAGAAGTCATTTGTTATTTTAATAGGTTTACCTTTAAAAGTGACTTTTTTTTTCCCTTGAAGTTCTCAGCACCATTTCTTTGTCTTCAATGTGGAGTATTTTAACTATTATTTACCATGGCGAGTTTCCATTTTGGTCTTATCTGTTTGCGGTGCGGAATGCCTCTTGTATTTGGATGGGCCTCTCTGTTTTTAGATGAGGAAAGTTTTCCTTGATGATAGTTTGAAAAATTTCCTCAGGTGTGGTATTTTGGAATTCTTGGTCTGGTATTCCATGAATACGCATGTTAGGCTTCTTCAAGGTGTCCCATAACTCTTGAATATTTCTCTTGAGTACCTTTGTGGCTTTATCAACTTTTTCCATTGAGCTAGTTAATATTCCCACTTTGTCTTCAAGTTCGGAAATTCTATTTTCTGCTTCCTTAGTTCTACTGATAAGACTGTCTGTTGACTTCTGGGTTGAGGATAACTTGTCTTTTAGTTCAGTTTTAAATTCTGCTTGAGTCTGTTTTAAATGCTCTATGCCTATTTTTGTTTCTTCAACCTGTTTTTCTCAACTCCTCCAAGTGTCTTTGTGTTCCTCTTCAAAGTGGTTGATGCGGTTATTTAATTCCTCCCGGATTTCCTCTTTCATAGTATTGATCATGGTAATGATCATGTTTTGAAAATCATTATCTTGGGTCAGGCTTTCTTGGCTATTTTCCATGGATTTGTTCTGGTTGGAGTCTATCATTATGGGATTAATTCCTTCAGTGGGAGATTTGTTTTCTTGGGTTTTGTTTCTCATGGATTTGTCCTTTGACTTGAGCATTGTCATTTTAACTCTTAAGACCTTCTTTCAATTTCTGTGTGTTTTTGACTGAACTGAATTAGTTGGCCTGGAGTGGCACTTGCTCTGACTGGCTGGTGGGAGGAGCTGGGACTAGTGGGTTTCCTGGAGTTTGGGGGTCAGCAGGATGTGCTTACCTAAGGTGCAGTGTGTCCTGGATGGCCTACACACATCCCTGGCGTGTGGGGAAAGAGAGGTGCTGGTGGCCATGGCAATTGACTTGGGGAGCTGGGGCTTGGCCTAGGGGTCCTCCCTGTCCCTGAGCAGGGCCTGCTTCGGCTAGGTTGGTGGGAGGAGCTGGGACTAGTGCATTGCCTGGGGTTTGAGGGTTAGCAGTGGGTGCTTACCTATGGCAAAGTATGTCCTGACTGGTGGGTAAACGGTTTACCGGGTCTTATTATCAGTTTTTGGAGGGCAACCAAGACAATGGTAAAAGCCTATTTTATTTTGGAGACCTTTGAGTCCTCTCTGATGTTCAGCTTTCAGGAAATGTTACATTCCTGCTACTTTTAACATAGTTTTAATTGTCACTAGGTTATAAGTGGAGCGACCCAGGGCATTTGTTTTGTTTTGCTTTGCTTTGCTTTGTCCTACTTTACTCTCTCTGTGCTCCTCTGCATAGGAACTGTCCATTCTTACTCCTTTGTTAAAAAAAGAATTTTTTCGACGTGTTGATAGGAGGACGCTATCTGATTTCACCCCACAATCCTAGGTATTTTATTTAAGTTACTCAGCCCTATTATATCTCATGCCCTCATGACACCTAGGTATTTTTTCCCATCATTTCCTGCATACAACAGCATTCTTTATGTCCCTCTCCAGAGGTCTCACACTAATCTTCCCTTGATATTAATAAGCTTTTACATGGTATCATGGTGCCCTGCTTTACATGGGATTGCTAATCCCCAATTTAATATCCATCATTTCAAAATCCTCCATTTATCTGTTTTTATAAACAATTTTTATTAGGGTTTCTTTAAATTTATCCACAATTTATTTGCACAATATCATATCCATCATTTAATTGTCCATTTTAGTTCAATATCCTTCTTCCTAGAGGAATATTTCTGCAATTTTAAAACTATTCTCTTGATGGCATGTTGTGTTATATCTGATAACTTGGGGTTTCTATTTGGGGGGCATTCATCAATACTACAAAATACTAATTTCATACATCACATTTTATTTTTTAGAAAAATATAGTAAAACAATAGTGAATTACCTAAGAAATAAATTTCTTTGCAATACAAAGGGATCCTGCAATAGGCAGAACCAAGTTGGATGATAGCTGTATACAGAATTTTCTTATTTTTGTCACCATTCTAATAAGTGACATCTCCCTGTAGGGTAATCTGTTTACCTATAATGGATGTTCAGGATGTAGTCATAACAGTGATGCATTGCCTGCAGCAAAAAAGAAGTATAATACTAGCCAGTTAAAGTGGCTTGCTGTAAACAATATTCCCAAAAGCTCTGTGCATGCTTTCCATTTACATCCAACTCATCGGCCAATCCTTGCTTACAAGCTGCACAGTAAAGGCTCAGAAATACTCCTCTGAGTAATTTGTTTCCATTAAAAATTGAAAATGGAAACTCCAGCACTTCTTTTAGGCACGGGAAGACATTCAAATAAATGTGTAAAAACTTTATCTTGACACTTACATTCATGTAAAACATAGAATACATTTTTGTCTTAGTTTTCTTATTTTTTTCATTTTCTGTTGACCCTTTGCAAGATTACTGTCACTCCAAGTGACTTTTTAACAGTACTGATTTTGTTAATTTTGAAAACTGTCATATAAATGTTCTCAGATGTCAGAAGGAAGTATTTTTTGTTACTTATTCAGGTCTGAAGATCAGACTCTGTCATGCTCTGAATCTGACAATTAATGTCTTAAATTTTGGCATGTTTTTAAAGGATAAAAGGCAAGAGGTAACATTCTTTTTTAATTTTGTGGGCTTGTGTCATTTCTTCTAGCTTTACATGGTTATAGAGATTCAACTCAGACAGTAAGACTTGTGCACAAGTGCTTTTATCCACTGAGCCATCTTGTCAGCCCCAATTCTAGCCAAGTTTTATTCATGATCTTGGCTAGCATTTCTTCTTATCATTTAAATACTTTGAAGCAGAGCTTGAATTTTTCATTCTGTCGCCACAATATCTTAACATTTCCATCAGATTTTTCATCTAGACGTATTTTAGTTGCCTTCTGAGCAAATCCTTTTGCTCCAACTTTTAGTTGACTAGTTCCAATTTCACTGTATTTGATGTACTATTCATCGCATTCATTGAGCTTATAGTTCCTGTCACTATTTCTAGTTTTATTTTTCATTCAAGTAATATTTCTATGCTAGTTGGATACTGGTACCAACTTGGCCAGTGAAGGCTGGAGCTCTAGGCACAATTGTGAAAAATTAGTAGTTGAGTTGAACTCTGAGAAAGCCTGCAGGAGATTTTGTGATTGATGGTGAGGCCCAGCTCATGATGGATGTGGCTAGTCCCTAGGCAGGTGAATAATATGTAGAGGGTGCTATTTAGGGAAGTTGGCAACCTTTGGGATACTTGTTCAGACATGCTAGTAAGGATTGTCTCTCACCAGATCCATGGATATATGGATATGGTATAGCTACTTCCTCCAGCTTGGGCAAAATCTTTACATAGTTTGATTAAAAGAGGTTTCACTGATCTATAATTCTCACATCCTATTTCATGTTCTCATATACTTTTCTTGGAAAAACATTCAAAGAACAACAAAGAAATTTGTATCACAGAATGGGAGGAAATCTTCACTACCACATATCTGATAGAACTCTATTATCCAGAGCGAACAAAGAATTTAGAAAACTAAACACCAAGGAAACAAATGACCCAATTAAAAAATGGGCCTTGGAACTCAAAAGAAACTTTACTGGGGATGAAATTGAAATGTCTAACAAATATCTTTAAAAAATGCTTCGCATCCTTAGCCATCAGGGAAATGCAAATCAAACCTCCCTGAGATATCATCTCACCCTGGTCAGAATGGCAAAAATCCACAACACAAATAACACCAAATGCTGGAGAGGATGTGGCAAGAAGGGAACTCTCCTACATTGCTGGTGGGAATGCAGGCTTATACAATCACTCTGGCGATCAGTCTGGTGATTCTTAAAAAAGTTAAAGATTGAAATGCCATATGATCCTGCTATTCCACTTTTGGTAATAATCCCGCATACAGCAAAAATTCACCTCAATGGCACAGCACGACCATGTTCATAGCAACACTGTTTACAATAGCAAAGTAGTGGAATCAACCCAAATGCCCAAGAGTTGATGAGTGGATAAGGAAAATGTGATGCATTTATACAATGGTATACTACTCAGCCATCAAAAATGATGAATTAATGAAATTTGCTGGGAAATGGATGGAATTAGAAAAAATTATATTGAGTGAACTATCCCAGACACAGAAAATTAAGCACCGTATGTACTCCCTAATAGGTGGATCCTAGTACCAAACCCACTTAGTAACATACTCAAAGATAAATCTCTGTAATACCTACAGTAATTGCAAAGATTGTAAACAGGAGGGAAGGAGAAGGAGGGCCCCCCAGAAACAAGGAGAGAGGGGAATCATGTTATAGCAGAGAAAATAGGCCACCATCAAGTACTGCAAGTAAGTGCTGAGACATCTGATTAAGCTCACAGACATTCCTTCCTGGTCACCTGCAACTAAGGGGGAAAAAAGAACTCTTGTATGTTTGGAAGCTGTATGAAGTGTCCCTTAATTTTTCAGGACTGTCATAAAATCATATGCCCTAAATGAGAACCCAGATCAGAACATTGTTCATGTATTTTCTTTGCACTGCATTTGAACATGTTAAAATACCTCTTTACTTAATATTATATGCTTTGAAAACAGCTTGCTTCCAACAAGTCTCATACTTAACTAAATATTTTCAAAATTTGACAGTGCTACATTAAAACTCTCAAATTTCAAGGGAGTCATATTTTTATTTTTTGTGGATTGTGAAATCTATTACTTCATCCATTAAAAACATATCAATTTAGTCATATTTATAGTTTATTAAAAATAAAATAAAAATTCTCGGCCTTTTAATATAGGCATGTCATAGAAATATTAAAGCAGATGCATTTATCTACATATATAGAATGAACATGTATGCACGTGTGTGGGGGTTATAAGTTTTTGTATTCCGCTTAACAAATACATTGTTTCTGCTAGAGAATTTACTTCTAGGATTGTTTTCTTTGAATGGCATTGTCTTCACTGACTAGTTCAGGGATCACTCAAGTATCATTTCTGCATTGTAGTCTGTGTCACAAGTTGCCAACATGTCTAGAGATGTTGAAAGATCTACTTCTATTTTTAATGCTATCTTAGGGGCTTTTATATGGTGACTTAAATTTCTACCACTTTTCAAACCTTAAAAATATTGAAAGTGTACAAACATGTTTGCAAGGACAAGGCAACTATAATTTCTATGATTTTAGACATCAAATAATTGCTTAAATCACTGACATTTATTACAGGTTTGAAAGGTACTGCTAAGTATGTTAATAAATACCTTGAATGATTTAATAGCCATTTTTGTTAATCTCATTAACATTAAGATAACCTACTACATAAATATAAAAGAAATTTATGGACTGTAGAGCTAAGTCAGGAATTTCCCTTGCAAGTAATAGCATTTGAATCTAAATCCTAGGTTCCACATAAGAACATACAAGACAGAAATGGCATGGGTCTCCATTTCCAATCCTGAAAAGACAGAGTCTGGGAAACAGAGTAAAATAAGGTAGGTAAAGCAATCCAGGATGATTCCCAAAGTTTCCCTTGAGCTTCCACAGGCACACACAGTTCCTTGCTCAATATACACCTGAACAGTCTTACACACCAACATCCACACATGCAAAAAGTAAAAATAAAAGAAATTTACAGTTGATTCATTCAGCATTTCAATGATTTTACTTCATATACCACAATTCTCAAAGAATACTTTTTTGGGCTAGATATAGGTACCAATTTGACAGTGGAAGACTGAGTTCTATTTATGTCTGTGAAGAATAGTAATGAGATAAGCCCTGAGCAAGACTGATTTGGGAAGACATGGCCCGTGGTGGGTGAGCTCATTCCCTAGGCAGATAAGATGGAGAGAGCTTGTTCAGTACTTTGGCATACTTTCTCAGATTCACAGTCCAGTGAGTGAGGAGGATTTCCCCTCTCAGCAGTTCCTGTGGCTATGGTATAGCCAATTCCCTCAGTTCCTGACACTGGTATAAATTCCTGATGTTAGTATGTAACCAGAATCATAAGCAAAAAATGAAACCTGTTGTTCCCCTAAATTGTTTTTCATAATGAACATATCAGAAACAAGCAAACTGCAACACATATATTTCTTGAAATCGTATAAGGAAGTTTTCATCAACAAAAGAACATTTGCCATGTCTTGCTTCCTGCACTAACTAATACTGATTGTCAAATTAACATAATTTGTACTCACCCTATGAGACAAGACTATGGACACTCCTAGATTAGACAAACCTCTAGATATGCCTGTGTTTTTTATGACATTAATTAAATTGGAAGACCCAGGCTGTGATTACCATGTTCTATTAGTGGCCAAAATATGAGGAGGTCCCATGGGAAAAGCCTTTGCTTTTGATCTGCGTGCCTTTGTGTCTCCCTTGGCAAGATCGTCTGCCCTACTTGTGGGTTCATTTATACTGCAGGTGCTGACACAGATACAACTACTTCCAAGGCCCCTGCCAATCTTCACTGATGATAAGGGCCCATTTCTTTGGATTTCTAGTGTGAACTGAAGACCAGTGACTTTCCAGGAATTTTCCAGACATTCAGCAAATAGATTGGAATTGCTAAAATGTACAACCTCATAAAATGAGAAACTACAAGTTTCTCTGCCATTCTTGGATGACCCAGACTGTTCTATACTGTGTAAGTCAATCTAATAAATCCCCTATTAACATATATTTATTGGGCTGGAGAGATGGCTTAGGGGTTAAGACTTTGTCTCGCAAACAGGAAGTCCTGAGTTCGGATCCCAGGTCTCATGTGAAAAATGCCAGGCAGCAATGGCAGCGGCCTGAACATCTGGTCCTCATGGGTGGAGTATGGGAAGTTCCAGAGTGAAGAAAGGAGCAGGTTGAAGCAATCCAGGATGATTTCGGAAGTCTCCCTTGGTTCTCCACAGGGTCATACAGTGCCCTCTGATACACACATGCACACATACATACATAAAACAAGTAAATAACATACTTATTCTTTTGGTTCTGGATTTGTTAGTTCCTGAAATCCTTTTAAGTAATAGTCTATTTGCAAAAGTAAGTAGCTCAATTTCTTTTAAATGTAGGTTTAAATTGTATTTAATTGCATGTTCTTTGCACATTAAATCCCTTTTGAAAATTATTCATTTATTCAAGTAGGCACATATCACTCTGATTTTGATATAACCCTCATAACCACAGTCAGATCAATTACTTCATCCATTGTTAATGGTCTGTATTTTTTCTTGAACTAAATAAGACAAATTCTCTTGATATAAAGCAAACAACATTTCTAATAATTATGTGTTATTTCAACTATGTGTTTGAGTATGCAACTTATTATATAGGAATTCAAGTTTTCAATATGTTTGCACACTTCTCTCTCTGTCATCTTTGCAAAAGCAAAATTGAGAAATACAGTTTCTGACTTATGTTTCAATTGTTATACAAGTCATTTGTTTACCCTAACCTTATGTGAATGTGAAACATCTTTCATATTCGTCTTTCAGGTTGTTTCAGCTCCAGTGAAAATTGTTTCCAATCTTTCTGTGTAACCTAGTTAAGTAGATAACTTATCAAAATTATTTCAGATTGTAGATTGAATAAATTAAAATGTGATTATTTAAATTCCTCAGACACTGGCTATGTTCTTTTATGGATGCTAATACAATATTGTATAATACTTCATTTGTCCTCATTGCACACCAAAATCATATTTTCACAAATAAATGGATTACATAGAAAAGGCTAAATAATTTTTCTAGTGATTATATAATCATTAAATTAAAGACCCAGTACTCATTTAATTAGTAGGAGTCAAAGCATACGCATTTAAATATATGCTACATTATATTGTGCCCCTGAAGGTTCTCCCAGCAAATAATGAAGAATAATATATTTGCATTATTTCACTTTGGTATATCATATTATTACTTGAAACTTCCACAATAAGCTTCTTTCCTTTTCCTTACATCATTCCCACAAAATTCTACTCCTAAAGATTCAGAATAGAACACATCATTTTGTGATGATGATCAGCACAATGAGAGTGCTTTTAAATTAATTAATTTATTTATTATAGGGGGAAGAACTTTTTAAAGATGATCATAATGAATGAAACGGAATTATAGTTCACAACCCAAGTGGGCACTTAAGCATTTAAAAAATAGTACTTTTCCCAGCAGTTCAGTTTGTTGTTGTTGAAAAATCTATACATGCTGGCTACATCATTGCATATTTCTGGGTTTAAGTTCAGCAAATATTCAACTTTCATAGTATCCAAAAGTATTACTTTATGATCTAATCTACATGGGACTAAAATGCTCTAAATTTTACTTAGGGCTATAAATTTTTATAAATTTAATAGCAGTAAAACCTCCACACAGCACTTTTGAGTCTCTGGAGACATGGAGACATTAACATTTAATATCTTAACAACTGAACTCACCTGTATAGGAAGTTTGAATTATATTAAAAAAAGTATAAAGTGCATTAAAGTGAGATGGCTTACAGAAATCATAGTAATGGAAATCTAAAACTTTAATGCATAGGCTGCACTTTGATTACCCAACATTATTAATGAGACAAATTGAAATGATTTGATTATTGTTCAGGTTTCCAAGAAATAGCAAGCATTCTTTATGCAGTTGTGATTCAAACTTTGTCATGTATGGATACTTCTACTCTAAAATGTTTTTAGAAATACAAATAATTTGCAAAAAACAAGAACCTAGACCTTTTCTTATTAAGATATTTCATTCTTACAAATACAATCTGCATAATGGAAAGTTTTTAGCATAAAAGCTGTCTGAGTGGGGGATGAATAGTAGAATTTCACTTTATAAATAGTTGACTAGGACAGAATTTTTTTGCTTTAGGATAATAAAGATGTTAAAAATGTTACATTTACTTCCATAATGAGCTGTTTAATAGAACACAAACAAGATCATTTTCTCTTTTTTTTTCTCCTGAAATAAGTACTTTTTAATGGCTGAAAGTTTTCTAGCTAGCAATTTGTGTAGCCCTGGACCCTTCAGGGTTAGTAGGGTACTAAGCTGATTCAACTTTTCTTAAAATAATTAAATTCTAACATTATGGATCATTTAATTTAGAAAAGAGGAACAAAAAGAAAGATCTGATGTCTCAATAAAGCCACTGGAAAATTATCACATTTTTCATAATGTGCTTTCTGTGTAGGGAACAAGGAAAGATACAATACTTAAAATTTCACCTGGTACATGTGTGAGTTGGGGATTTCACACAAAAATCAAATGAAAATTACTTTATTGAGTTGAAAGGATAGGGAACTCCCTCGAGCTGATTGGGCTAGGCCAACACTACCTAAACAGACATCCAATGGCACAGTCACTGCTACCAACTCTCAACAGTTGGGATCTTGTGAAATTAAAGAGCTTCTGTTCAGATAAAGAGATTGTCACACGAGCTCAAAGGCAACCCACAGAATGGGAGAAAATCTTCACTAACCACATATCTGACAGAGCTCTACTGTCCAGAGTGCACAAAGAACTTAGAAAACTAAACTCCAAGGAAAACAATGGCCCAATTAAAAAATGGGCCCTGGGGGCTGGAGAGGTGGCTCAGGGGTTAAGCTTCTGCCTTGCAGGCGGAAGGTCCTGAGTTCGGATCCCAGATCCCACGTATAGACGCCAGGCGGAAGCGGGGGCGGCCTGCGCTTCTGGTCCTGGTAGGGCGGAGCCTGTGAATCCCGGGGCAGAAGAAGGTGGAGGCATCCATGGTGGTTCGCGACATACACAGACACACACACACACACACACACACACACACACACACACGCATATGCACACAGTTGAATAAATAATAATAATAATTTAAAAAAAAAATGGGCCCTGGAACTTCAAAGAAACTTTACCAGGGATGAAATTAAAATGTCTAACAATTATCTTAAAAAATGCTCCACTTCCTTAGCCATCAGGGAAATGCAAATCAAAACTTCCCTGAGATATCATCTCACCCTGGTCAGGATGGCAAAAATCCACAATACAAACAACGACAAATGCTGGAGAGGATGTGGAGAGAGGGGAACTCTCCTACATTGTTGGTGGGAATGCAGGCTCATACAGCCACTCTGGCGAGCCGTCTGGAGATTCTTAAAGAAATTAAAGATTGAAATGCCATATGACCCTGCTATCCCACTTTTGGGAATAACCCCCCATGCAGCAGAGGTTCGCCTCGATAGCACAAGCTCGACCATGTTCATAGCAGCACTGTTTACAATAGCAAAGTCATGGAATCAACCTAAATGTCCAACAGTTGACGAGTGGATAAGGAAACTGTGGTACATCTATACAATGGAGTACTACTCAGCCATCAAAAATGATGAATTACTGGAATTTGCTGGGAAATGGATGTCATTAGAAAGAATTATATTAAGTGAAGTATCCCAAACCCAGAAAATTAAGCGCTGTATGTACTCCCTAATAGGTAGCTCCTAGTACCAAACTCACCCAGCCCACATTGAGACACTCAAAAGTAAACCTATGTAACACAGTAATTGCAAGGATTATGAACAAGAGAGATGGGTTAGGAGGGCCACACCAGAAACAAGGAGAGAGGGGACCATGTTACAGCAAAGAAAATAGGCCTCCATCAAGGTCTGCAAGTAAGTAATGAGAAACCTGGTTAAGTTCACAGACGTTCTTTCCTGATCTCACCAGAAAGGGAGGGCATATAGTCTAGCAGATAAAAAGTAATCATTTTGCAAATGGGTGATGGACCCCTCCCTCACTGAGGTTTCCTACTCTTATTACATCTACCCTTGAATGTGCTATTACAACAAGACTCCAGTTTAACAGCTTTTTGTCTCTGGCCAGGGGGTGACATACAGTGCCCAGCAGAATGGAGTGAAGGGAATTGCAGGAGCAGCAAAACTGCAAAAGAAAATCAACAAACCACAATCCAGAACTTCAGAGACTCTATATCAATCACATAGAACTAGGCCAGCCTATTCTCTCCCCATCCTGGAGCTCAGGGACATTTGCGGAAGAGGGGGCGGTAAGATTGTAAGAGCAAAAGGATGGGAGGAGCAACGATTTGCAAGATTCTCAACAATAGTTGGGGCCAAATCAATCATAATGGGACTTTGCATGCCCTGCGCAATGTCAAGCGCACTGTTGCCCTCATAAAGTCTAGCATCTGTTAAGGGCACCGAGACCCCTGGAGGCAAGGGATTGACAGCCATAGTAGTGATCTTATGCTTAAGGGGAACAAGAGAAAGGGCTTATGGAAATGCCACTGGGTCCTTATATGTCATCGGAGAGGAGGACCCAGTGGAGAGTTAGGCGTACACAATAAAGGACTCTCTGGGAATTGGGGGGGAGGCACTGGGGGAAAGGGAGGGGGAGGAGGGGGTTCGGGGGGAGGAGGGGGGAGGGAGGGAACTGGTAAAAAATTTTAAAATGTATAATTAAATTTTTAATAAAAAAAAGAAAATTACTTTATTGAAATGTGCATTTTACCTCTGATTTTTTAAAAAGTTGACAAGTCATATCTTACTGGTAAACTCTTAGTTTTAAGAATATAATTTAGCAGTAATTAGCTGTAAAGCATAAACATAATTTTCAGAGCAGGGATGTATGAACCTTAGTACTCTGGATTTGAACTAGTATTGTTGTTGCTTTCTTCATAATATACCATACGTGAGAAATCAAAACCAAACAGTTTTTATTTTATTGATGCACAATAACTCCCTTGAGTTGAATTAAATTTAGAAAGCTGCATCTGTCTCAATAAAACTATTTATAACCAGTAGCAAATTAAGTGTGCTTTGAAATAAAGCAATAGTTTTTCCTTTATAAATTTATTCTATCTTTTGCATTGTCATTAGGTACATTGTTATGAATTTCTTGTTTTCTAAAAGCACTGTCATAATTACAGTTGTAGTCCATCATTGTGGAGCAAATGCAATTTCATAATTATGAAAGCAATTGTACATGCTTATTAGGTATCACAAAACAAAGGAATCTTCCTGTACTAGAGATGATCCTCCTGTCCTCTGAAGATAAGAAAATATGTTAAGTGATATGGACTTCACTTCAGAGGATCACAGCTTGTCAATAGTAGAAATTGGAAGCTCACATTTTCAGACTCTGTCCTTAGCTTTCTTTATAATGATAGAAAATCTCTCTTTTTCTATGTTTCTGTACCCTTACAGATAAAGATTTCACAATTGTGATCTCTATGGCATGTCACAATCAACAAATCACAAGATTCTGTGACTTTTAATATCATTTTCTTTGTACTAAAACATATTTTTCCATAGTAATGTATTAGGACTAAATTATAAATTTTCACATGCAATTGTTAGAATTTCTGTGGAGTCATTCTTTTTATCTTCTGACACTTATCTTAAGTGACATATTGCACAACTGAACAATATTATTAGCAGGCCATTGACTTTGATAAAAATCTAATTGTCTGTGGCAGTTTGTCTGCATGTGGCTTATAAATACATGACCAAACAATATAGGGGAACAAGAGGTGTTATTCTTATTTATGATTCTGATTAAAGTTCATAGTCCAACTTGGCAGGAAAGTTCATACTAATAACAGGAGCTGAAGGAACTGACCACACTATATCTACAGGAATTGCTGAGAGAAGAGGGAGCAAATATTTTCACTTGACAAATTAAGTTTTCCAAACTCTGCAAAATTACTGAGCCAGTTCTCTCCAGTTTATTTACCTGCCCAGGGAATGGTCCCATCCATGATTCACTAGGTCTTCCCACTTCACTGAAACAATCTTCCACAGTCTTGCATGCATAAGGGTTTTTATTAACTATAAATTCTTCATAATTATGCTGAAAGTTTCAATCCTCAATTGTCAATTTGACACCAATAGCTAATTAACATATTGTCTTATTTATATTTTCTAGTTTTAGTTACATTCACTCAGGAATATATATAATTATTAATATCATATCTTTGATGTATATAGATTACTGTTACTAGCACCAGAATTAAAGGTTGATTTGCACTTCTATTTATATAACTTTGTAACATTTAGGTATTAGATTACTACTTGTTTCATCAAATGAATTGGAGAGTGTGTTCTACTCTCATATCTCTAGAACAAGTGTGAAAATTTTTGTAAAAGTTCTTTTAAGAGTTTTTGTCTAATATTCTATAATAACCTGGGTCTAGAAATTGCATCTTAGTTATTTTTAAATTATAAATTCAATTTAATTTACGATTGTGAGGCTATTTTGATTATGTACATTCTTTTAGAGAATTTTTGGAAGGTTTTGATTTAGGAATTTTGACAAAAATTTAGAAATATCTCCATAGAGGATATGAAGTGACTGATGTTTTAGTTTTTCAGAGTTGTGACAAATATCTAATAAATCAATTTAAAAATAGAAAAGAGTTATTTGGGATCACCCTTTTAGAAGATTCCATCCATAATTGACTAATTGCATCAAGTTTTGATGGAGTTATGAAGTTATGATGAGGTACAACATCATGGCAGAAAGGATAGAGTAAGATTGTTCACTTCATGGTGACCAAGAAACAAATAGAGTCAAGGCAAAAGACAGCCTCCAAAACCTGTGCTCAGCAACTACATCCTCAAATCTGTCTCTGCCTCCAAAAGTTACACTTCTTTCCAAATTACTTCTACTAACTGAGGGGGGGGAGACACTGGGGGATGGGGAGGGAGGAGAGAGGGGAGGAGGGAGCAGGGAGGTCGGGGGGAGCTGGAGGGAAAGAGGGGACCAGTGTACCTGTTAAGTTTGTATGAGTAGAAATAATAATAATAGCAATAATAAATTCATGATACCACTACTTCCTCTGGACATGAATGGATGAGATTCCACTTCATAACTAGTTAGACTGGGTATTAATCAAAACTATAAAACAGAAACTATTAAGCATTTGAATGTGCAGAAACTAAAACCTTGCTCCATTATTTGTTGGGATATAGAATGTTTAGATTCCATGCAAAATCATTTCATCCAAAGATTAACATGGAGTCACCACATTATGTAGCTATTGTAATTCTGAGTTAATATCTAAAAGAATTGAAAGCAAGAAGTCAAAGCGACATTTCATTGACAATGGTCATTGTACCACTTTTTACATACATATCTGCCAAATGAAAATAATTTACATTACTGTAGACTAATCAACTACTAAACAGAAAATTGTCTCTTCATCCTTTGAATTATTAATCAGCCATACAAAGAATGAAGTAGTGATATATGTTGCAAAAAATATGGATGAACATAGAAAACATTGTTAAATAAGTCAGACACAAAGGACAAATATTGCAAATTTGAATTTTATGAACTATCTAGGATTAGCAAATTCATAGAAACAGTAAGTATCTTAGAGAGTGTTAAAACTTTGGAGAGGGGAGAAATAAACCTCGTCTTTTACCTTAAAATGATTGGTAACTTTGGAAAGACAAAGTGGTAGATAGACACAAAAATTGAATATCGATAATGTTGCTGTATATATTTAAAATTTGAAGTGTAGGGCTGGACAGATGACTTAGAATTTAACACTGCCTTCCAAGCAAAAGGGCCTGAGTTCAGATTCGAGGTCCCATGCAAAAACATGCCAACTGCACTTTTGGCCCTGTTGGGTAGTGCCTAGGAAATCCCAGAGTGATGCAAAAAAGAGCTAGAAGCAATCCAGAATGATTCCCAAAATCACCCTTATTCCTCTACAGGGACACAGAGCACCCTTTCACACACACACACACACACACACACACACACACACACACACAAACACACACAAATAAAAAATAAATATTTAAAAAATAATTTTAAAAATTTCGAGTGAAGTTTTCTATATATTTTATAATAATAAGATATATTTCAAAAGGGTTTTGATGCAAATTGCTATTTTACAAATAGGCAAAACCAATCTTTAGTTCAATAATGTGGAGAAAATACTCATAAACCTTACATAAAGTAATTATAACCATGGTTGGTTTTAGTTTACTGAACATAAGGGACACAAATTAAAATCAGTCAAGAGAAATATGTAGAACAGAATATGGTAAATATAACAAATATGGAATTTCCAATTATTTTTCTCCTAGCATCAGGACAGCATTTCTTAACCCAGCTGGGAAATATAAAAATCTACTTGGAACCTTGCCAGCCTATGAAGCTCACTTGAGCCTATCACCCATAGTCTTTGCTAGAGTTCTACCATATGGCAATACTTGATTGTCTTTGGTGTGAACTTGTATCTAGGCTTTCTGGAGCATTTTACCTGATAGCAGATGAAAAGAAAACAGCAAGTTCTAAATCATGTTATTAATATTTTGCTTCCCCGCAGTTTCTAAGCCAAAAAACTTATTTTTTTTAGGCATCACATTTGGAGAGATGATTGTATATTCTAGAAGAATGAAAAAGGCCAAACCATTTACTCAGACCAAGTTTAAGTTCTCTGTGGTGTAAATCATTATAATAGCCCAATATTTCTGAACGGTTCTGCCCTCTGTTTTTGTAATTTCCCCTTTGTTATGGTAAATAATTTGCTATTCCTTAAACATGCTGAGCATCTGTTTTTCTTCTGGATATTGCTTTTACTATACTCTGCCTATGATCTGAAATAATCTATCCTCTGACAGCTACAGCTCCTTATTTTCTTCCTGTCTGTATCCAAGTATATTCTTACCGGTGAAATTTTTCTTGCCCAATTGATATAAAATGCTATATTAGTACTCTCCACTTTCATTGCCTAATTCACTTAGGTCTGTTGAATTTGAAATATGTTCATTATAGGAATTAACTGTGGCCTTTCACCTACACTAAAAAGATAGATGTTTGAGAGGTACTATTTGTTTGCTTTGCTCTTTTCCCCACCAAAACTCAAATATGAAACACAGAGAACTTTAGATTCTGATATCGTTTGGATCTTATTCTCCAAAGTAACTAGGATTGGTGATATGGGGCTATAATCACAGTTACTTGGCAGGCTGGATCAGCAGGATCACATGTTTAAAAACTGTCTTGATTATAGAACAAGTTCAAATGCTACCCCCTACTACAAAATATACAAAGTAGAAGGAGATCTGATAAAACAGAGTTGTGTTACTGCACTTAACTATTGTACAAGGTCCTACAACAGCAATCTACAACAGCCTCCCTATACCAGCTATAAAAAACAATTTCCCAAAGACCTGTATGCTAAGTGTTTTAACTCTCATAGTGAAAATTTTGGGTAGCTGTTTACATTTTAAGAGTTGGAGTCCAAGTCTTTAAAGTCTTCAGGTCACTGAGAATAAGCTCCCCAAATGGATTGTGACATCTGAGTTCTTCCTTCATTCTCATTTTCTTGCAATGACATGAGTGCGTTTAATCTCATACTGTGCCACACCAATTACAAGTACTCTTAGCATAGCTTTAAAAAAAGCAACAGAGGGGGTGGAAAGATGGCACATGGTTAAGAATTTATCTGGCAAGCTGAAGGACCTGAGTTCAGTCCAAGTGAAAATGGCAGTATCAACTCTGGAAGGCAGAGCCTGGAAAATCCCAGAGCAAGTCAAAAAGGAGGTAGAGCATTCCAGGGTGATTCCAGATGTCAACTTTGGACCTCCACAGGGACATACAGTGCCCTCTGATACACACACACACACACACACACACACACACACACACACACACAAATAAGTAAGTAAGTAAGTAAGTAAATAAATAAATAAATAAATAAATAAATATAAAACAATGGAGACTTGACCATGGAGTAGGAACTCCCACCTGGTAGCCAAAATAAATAAACCAATCCCTTTTAAAAAGTACCTCTGGTATGTTTTTAAAAAAGCACAAAATTAACCCATGTGGATTCTCAAAGATACTTATGGTATTAAAAATGGCAAAATATTTTAGGCTAAATATCACAGTAATATGAGAACTAGGATTGTAAAATCTCAGGCTACAAGTGATGCAAAGAATTCAAGAAAATATAAAATACTATTCATACATAGGCAATGTCCAGATTGAAATATCACTGTTCGATTTAGAGATCATCAACAATCCTGTCAAAGTCAGTAATGCATAAAGATTTAGTTACTCAACTTTTGCTTCAAAATTTTGACTTGAGGATTGGAACATCAGGACTGAACAATAGTTTAATAGTAGAATATCTTGGGTTTTTTTCCAGTAGAAATGAATAATATGCCTAATGATTTGTATCAATGGAGTATTATATACTGCATTATATTATCTAAGATGGTTAAGGTAAAAAAGAGTAGTGTCTCAGCTTGCCCAATGTCTATAAATGAATGACAAACAGCTTATGGAAATAAGGAGTTTTATTTTGGTTTACAGTTGTTCAATTACAGTTCACAGTCCATCTTAGCAGGAGAGGCCACATCAGCATCAGGACCAAGGGAACTGACCACACCAAATCCATTTGACCAATGAGAGAGTGCACAAACCTCATTTGTCAGACAGCATGTCAATTGAAGTATACCAAAGAATGTCAGTTCCCCAAATCAATTTCTTCCAGTTTATTCACCCTCCCAGGGAAAACTCTCACTCACCCAGGGCTGGGTCTTATTAATCAAACACTTACCTGCAGGCTTGCTCAGTGCTCATCTCAACTTATCTCAACTACTAATTCTTTACAAATATGTGCAAATCTCTAGCCAACTATCACAAGTAGAATATATAAATAATTTAGATAAGGTAAACAATGATAATAAGGAACCACTGATAGACATTCAACCACTGATAGATATTCATGGTATGTCAAGTGTATCAGTATGGAGTGCAGAATAAAAACTTTTTTTCCATCTTGACTATATTGTAAAATTTCAATCCATGCTAAATATGTGATGTGAAATATTACAATTCCCTTCCGAACATCCTTTCATTGGGATTTTCCTACTACATAACTTATGGAGCAAATATATCTAAGAAGGAAACACTTTACACACAATATCACAGGTAACCTTTTGAATAAACTGAAGAGATAGTAATCATGATAATTATTAAAATACTTTGCTTTTTTTTTACTAAAAACCAATAATAATACAATTTACAAAAAAATTTATCGACGGGGTGAGAAAATATAGAAAGAAACACTGGACATATGCAAAGAAACAGAAAAGAATAGTTGAGCACAGAAGGATTATTGATCTCAATAAATAAGAATGGGTATTTGTTTCAATAAACCTAATGCAAATTGAAATGACAGAAAATTATAGCAGTCACTAACAAAATAAAATAATCTTAATGACATTAGCATGAAGCAGAGAAAACTAGAAAGTAATATGCCACTGTGGTAGAGCTATGATTCAGGAACTAAGGCCCTTGCCAAACAAGTGAAGGGACTTAAGTTCAGATCCTGATCCCAAGCAAAAATATCAGGTGGAAATGGTGGTGGCCTACACTTCCGTCCCAAAGGGTGGGTGAGTCCTTGTAGATGATGGAAGTTAAGTTATGATGCATATTTTTTTGAATGCTATATTTTAAGTAGATTAGGGAAATTAATTTGGTGGAAACATATAATAAAATAATCAAAATAGCTCTTAAAAGAAAATTATAAAATTATAGGCAGAGCCCTTTCCCCACCTGCCTGGGACACGGGTGGTCCAGCCAGGATTCACAATGACCTAGGTAAGTTCTCCCTCTCAGTCCCAAAACCCCAAGCAGCCCACCGGAACCAGCTCCTACCACAAGTCACCCACCAGCCAGCCAGAGCTGGCCCTCAGACAGGTCTGGGAGGACCCCCTGGGTCACCCGCCAGCACCCAGGTTAAATAGCACCCTGCCACAGACCCCTCCTCCCTTTCCCCACCCGCCTGGGACAAGCGCAGTCCAGCTAGGACTAACAGCAACCTAGGTAGAGCTCCCCCACCCATCCCCAAACTCCAGGCACCCCATAGGTCCCAGCTCCTCCACCAGCCAGCTGGAGCAGGAGATGCTCCAGGCCAACTAATTCAGTTCAGTGAAAAATGCACAGAAATTGAAAGAAGGTCTTAAGAGTTAAAATGACAATGCCCAAGTCAAAGTGCAAATCCATGAGAAACAACACCCAAGAAAACAAAACTCCCACTGAAGGAATTAATCCAATAATGATAGATTCCAACCAGAGCAAACCCACGGAAAATAGCCAAGACACCCTGACCCAGGATAGCGATTTCAAAATATGATCATTACCATGATCAATACTATGAAAGAGGAAATCGGGAGGAATTAAATAACTGCATCAACCGCTTTGAAGAGGAACACAACAGACACTTGGAGGAGTTGAGAAAAACAGTTCAAGAAACAAAAACAGGCAAAGAGCATTTAAAACAGACTCAAACAGAGTTTAAAACTAAACTAAAAGACAAGTTATCCTCAACCCAGAAGTAAACAGAGAGTCTTATCAGCAGAACTAATGAAGCAGAAAATAGAATTTCCAAACTTGAAGACAAAGTGGGAGTATTAACTAGCTCAATGGAAGAGGTTGTTAAAGCCAAAAAGATACTCGAGAGAAATATTCAAGAGTTATGGGACACCCTGAAGAAGCCTGACACGTGTATTCATGGAATACCAGACCAAGAATCCCAAAATAGCACACCTGAGGAAATTTTTCAAACTATCAAGGAAAACTTTCCTCATTTAAAAAAAAGACAGGCCCATCCAAATACAAGAGGCATTTCATACCCCAAACAGATATGACCAAAATAGAAACCCGTCATGGCAAATAATAGTTAAAACACTCCACATTCAAGATAAAGAAATGGTGCTGAGATCTTCAAGGGAAAAAAAACAAGTCACTTTTAAAGGTAAACCTGTTAAAACAACAAATGACTTCTCAATGGAAACAGTAAAAGCAAGAAGAGCTTGGAAAGATGTACTTCAAATATTGAATGAGCAAAAATGTCAACCCAGGCTGATTTACCCTGAAAAACTATCCGTCATGATTGAGGGAGAAAGAAAAATCTTCCAGCACAAAGACAACTTGAAGGGATATATGTCCACCAAACCAGGCCTTCAAAAAATGTTAGAAATGATACTCAAGCTTGAAGAAAAAAACAGGCATACCCAGGAGAACAGAATGCAAGTATAATACCACCAAAAACTAAAAGTGAAACAATATACTTACAAAAGCCACTAAACATAACAAATGTCCGGAATTAAAAATAGTTTCTCCATAATAACATTAAATCTTAATGGAATTAACTCACTGATCAAGAGAGACAGATTACAAATTTAGATTAAAAATCACAATCCATCAATCTGCGGCCTGCAGGAAACCCATCTCAACACAAAAGATAGGCACGCCTTAAAAATAAAAGGCTGGTCAAAAATTCTGCAAGCTAATGGAACCAGAAAACAGGCAGAGGTAGCCAATATGCTATCGGACAAAGTGAACTTCAAACAAAAAAAAAAAATCATAAGAGAAACAGATGGATACTACATTTTAGTCACAGGTGCAATTCAACAGGAAGACTTCATAATACTGAACATGTGTGCACTCCCCCCCATTCATTAAGCAAACCCTACATCGTCTAAAGCGAGAAATCAATCCCAAAACAATAATTCTTGGGGATTTCAACACCACCCTCACAACATGGGATAGATCAAAAGGTAAAAACCTTAACAGAGACACTTTGGAGTTTAATCAAACTCTTACTGAAATGGACCTTACAGACCTCTATTGAACTTTTCATCCACACACCAAAGAATACACATTTTTTTCAGCAGCTCACAGAACGTTCTGCAAAATAGATCACATATTGGGTCACAAAACGAATCTCCGCATATACAGGAAAGCTGAAATTCTAGCCTGTACCCTATCAGAGCACCATGGTCTAAAACTTGAAATCTGCAACACAACAAACAACGGAAAATAAACTAACTCCTCGAAACTAAAAACTAGGATGCTGAATGAGAATTGGATTCAGGAAGAAATTTACAAAGGAAATTCAAGATTTTCTGAAAGTGAATGATAATGAAAATACAAATTACCAAAACCTTTGGGACACAATGAAAGCTGTCTTAAGAGGTAAGTTCATAGTGCTTAATGCCTACATCAAAAAAATGGAAACATCAGAAATAACAATGCAGCTTAAAGCGTTAGAGACACTAGAGCAATCTGATCCCATAAGCAGTAGAAGGGAGAAGATTAGCAAAAAGGGGGAGAAATATCCGAAATCAAGATTAGGAAAGGTGATCATTTTGCAAATGGGTGACTGACCCCTCCCTCACCAAGGTTTCCTGCTTTTATTACATCTACCCTTGAATGTGCTTTTATAACAAGACTCCAGTTTAACAGCTTTTTGTCTCTGACCAGGGGATGACATACAGTGCCCATCAGGATGGAGTGAAAGGCATTGCAGGAGCAGCAAAACTGCAAAAGAAAATCAACAAACCGCAATCCAAAACTTCAGAGACCTTATATCAACCACATAGAACTAGGCCAGCCTAATCTCCCCCCATCCTGAAGCTCAGGGACATTTGCGGAAGAGGGGGTGGTAAGATTGTAAGAGCAAAAGGATGGGAGGAGCAATGATTTGCAAGATTCTCCACACTACTTTGGGCCGAAGCAATCATAATAGGACTTTGCATGCCCTGCGCAATGTCCAACATACTATTGACCTCACAAAGTCTAGCAACAGCTAGAGGCACCAAGATCCTTGGAGGCAAGGGATTGACAGCCACAGTAGTGCTCCTATGCTTAAGGGGAACACGAGAAAGGGTTCAGGGAAATGCCACTGGGTCCTTGTACGTCATCGGAGAGGAGGACCAAGAGGAGAGTTAGGCATACACAATAAAGGACTCTCTGGGAATTGGGGGGGAGGCACTGGGGGATGGGGAGGGAGGGAAGGAGAGCAGCGGGTTCATGGGGAGGAGGAAGGAGGGAGGGAACTGGTCTACTTATTAAGTTTGTATGAGCGGAAATAATAAAAAATGTATTAAAAAAAGATTAGGAAAATGATACAGAAAATCAACCAGTCAAAATGGGGTTTTTTGAAAAAATCAATAAGATTGATACACCCCTAGCTAAATTAAACAAAAGCAAGAGAAAGAAAACCAAATTAACAAAATTAAAATAAAAATGGAGTTATCACTACTGATATCCAAGAAATCCAGAGAATTTTAACGTCATATTTCAAAAACTTGTACTCTGTGAAATTTGACAACACAAAAGAGATGGATGAATTCTTAAGTAAACACTACTTACCTGAATTGAATCAGGAAGTTGTGAATTATTTAAATAGTCCTATAACATATGAGGAAATTGAGGAAGTAATCTCAAATCTTCCCACCAAAAACTGTCCTGGACCAGATGGATTCAGCACAGAGTTCTACGAGACATTTAAGGAGCTAATAACACCAATTCTCCTTAAACTGTTCGGCAAAATAGCAAATGATGGAACACTACCAAATTCCTTCTATGAAACTAATATCATCTTAATCCCAAAACCTAATAAAGATACACTTAAAAAAGAAAACTATAGGCCAATCTCTCTGATGAACACAGATGCAAAGTCTGTCAACAAAGTCTTAGCATACCAGATTCAAAAACATATCAAAAAAATCATCCATGGGGATCAAGTAGGCTTTATCCCCGGCACACAAGGATGGTTCAACATACGCAAATCAATAAATGTAATTCATCATATAAACCAGTCCAAAGTCCAAGACCACATGATATTCTTGATAGATGTAGAAAAAGCTTTTGACAAGATCCAACATCCCTTTATGATCCAAACCCTAGAGAAGTTTGGAAAGGAAGGAATCTTTATCAATATAATAAAAGCTGTATACAACAAGCCAACAGCAAGGATTATAATGAGTGGGGAAAAACTGGAAACATTCCCACTTCATTCAGGAACTAGACAAGGCTGTCGACTCTCCCCATTTTTATTCAATATTGTACTTGAAGTCTTAGCTGAAGCCATAAGAAAAGAAAGGGAGATAAAAGGGATTCAAATCAGCAAGGAAGAAGTCAAGTTATCTCTATTTGCAGATGACATGGTCTTATGCCTGAGTGATCCCAGAAAGCTCCTGGAACTAATACAGAAGTTTACCACAGTGGCAGGATATAAAATAAATGTGCAAAAATCAGTGGCCTTCCTATATGCCCAGAATGAAAGAAGTGAAAAAGCCCTGAGAGAAACAATTCCATTTACTATAACCCTAAAAAAAATGAAATACCTTGGTATAAACCTAAAAAAGGAAGTAAGAGACCTTTATAATGAAAACTTTAAAATCCTAAAGAAAGAAATTGCAGAAGACACCAGAAGGTGGAAAGACTTGCCATGTTCCTGGACTGGCGGAATTAACATTGTAAAAATGAACATCCTACCAAAGGCAATATAGAGATTCAATGCTATACCAGTTAAAATCCCAAAGCAATTCTTTTTTTTAAATTTTTTTATTATTTATTATTTATTCAATTGTGCATGTATGTGTGTGTGCGCGTGTGTGTATGTATGTGTGTGTAGAACCATGGACGAATTCGGGAACCATCATGGACGCCTCCACCTCCTCCTTGTTTACTCTGCCCCGGGATTCACAGCCTCTGCCCTACCAGGACCAGAAATGCAGGCCGCCCCCGCTTCCGCCCGGCATCTATATGTGGGATCTAGGATCCGAACTCAGGACCTTCTTCCTGCAAGGCAGAGGCTTAACCCCTGAGCCACCTCTCCAGCCCCCAAAGCAATTCTTTAAAGAAGTTGACCAAACAATGTCAAAATTCAAATGAGGCAAAAAATACCAAGGATAGTAAAAACAATCCTGAGTAACAAATACACAGCTGCAGATATCACCAAACCAAACCTTAGTATATTCTACAAATCCATAGTTGTAAAAACAGCCTGGTAGTAGCTCCAAAATAGACACACAGTTCAATGGATAAGAATTGAAGACCCAGATATAAGCCCACACAACTACAGCCATTTGATCTTTGACAAAGAGGCTCAAAAAAATCCAATGGAAAAAGAACAGCATCTTCAACAAATGGTGCTGGCAAAACTGGATGTCCACATGCAGAAGATTCAAACTGGACCCATACTTGTCACCATGTACAAGAATTAATTCCAAATGGATCAAGGACCTCGATATAAGGCCAGAGACTATAAAAACCATAGTTGAAAGGGTAGGGAATTCCCTCGAGCTGATTGGGCTAGGCCAACAGTTCCTAAACAGACATCCAATAGCATAGTCACTACAACCCACACTCAACAAATGAGATCTTGTGAAATTAAAGAGCTTCTGTTCAGATAAAGAGATTGTAACTCAAACACAAAGCAACTCACAGAATGGGAGAAAATCTTCACTATCCACATATGTGATAGAGCTCTATTATCCGGAGTGCACAAAGAACTTAGAAAACTAAACACCAAGGAAAAAAAAATGGGCTAATTAAAAACTGGGCCTTTGAACTTAAAAGAAATTTTACTAGGGACGAAATTTAAGTGTCTATCAAATATCTTAAAAAATGCTCCATATCCTTAGCCATCAGGGAAATGCAAATCAAAACTTCACTGAGATATCATCTCATCCCGGTCAGGATGGCAAAAATCCATAATACAAGCAATACATAGTGCTGATAAGGATGTGGAGAAAGGGAAACTCTCCTACATTGCTGGTGGGAATGCAGGCTCATACAACAACTCTGGCGAGCTGTCTGAAGATTCTTAATGAAGTTAAAGATTGAAATGCCATATGACCTTGCTATACCACTTTTGGGAATAACCCCCCATACAGCAAAAATTCTCTTCGATAGCATAAACACAATCATGTTCACAGCAGCACTGTTTACAATAGCAAAGCCATGGAATCAGCCCAAATGTCCAACAGTTGACGAGTGGATAAGAAAAATGTGGTATATTTATACAATGGAATACTACTCAGCCATCAAAAGTGATGAATTAATGAAATTTGCCAGGAAATGGATGGAATTAGAAGCAATTATATTGAGTGAAGTATCCCAGAAACAAAAAATTAAGAGCCATATGCACTCCTTAATAGGTGGATCCTAGTACCAAACCCACTTAGAGACACTCAAAGACAAATCTCTGTAATACCTACAGTAATTGTAAATTTATAACCAGGAGGGAAAGGAAAGGAGGGCCCTGCCAGAAACAAGGAGATAGGGGACCATGTTACAGTAGAGAAAATAGGTCACCATCAAGGACTGCATGTAAGTAATGAGACATCTTGTTAAGTTCACAGATTTTCCTTCCTGATCATTTGCAACTGATGGGGTATGATCTCACCAGAAGGGGTGGGCCTATAGTCTGGCAGTAACCATTTTGTAAATGGGTGATTGACCGCTCTCTCTCCACGGTCTCCTACTTTTATTCCATCTACCTTTAAATATACTCTTATAACAAGACTCTAATTTAACAGTCTTTTATCTTTGGCCAGGGGGTGACATCCAATACCCATCAGGATGGAGCCAAGGGCATTTGCAGGAGCAGCAAAACTGAAAAAAAAATCAACAAACCATAATTGAGAACATCAGAGATTCTATATCAACCACCTGGAATTGGGCCAGCCTAATCTCTCCCCATCCTGAAGCTCAGGGAAATTTGCAGAAGAGGAGGGTGGTAAGATTGTAAGAGCACAAGGATGGGAGGAGTAATGATATGCAAGATACCACACACAAGTTAGGGCTGAAGCTAACATAATAGGACTTTGCATGACCTGCGCTATGTCCAAAACATTATTGACCCCACAAAGTCTAGCATGGACTACAGGCAATAGGATCCTTAGAGGCTAGGGACTGACAATCACAGTAGTGTTCCTAAGCTTAAGGGGAACACAGGAAAGGGTTCTGGGAAATACCCCTGGATCCTTGCACCTCATCGGAGAGGAGGACTCAGAGGAAAGTTTGGCATGCACATTAAAGGATGCTCCGGAGATTGGGGGTGGAGATGACTGGGGGGGAGGCACTGGGAGATGGGGAGGAAGAGGAGAGGGGAGGGGGTAGCACGGGGCTCAGGGGGAGGTCGAAGGAAGGAGGGGACTGGTGTACCTGTTAAATTTGTATGAGAGGAAATAAAAAAAATAGTATAGGCAGAAATTAGAATATAACCAAACAAGGGATATTCTAAAATTATAACTTCCCTGACTCAATCTTGTAATATACACCCTTCAACTTATCTATAAGTGAAATCCAATTCTGTTTAACATCATTCCTGATTTTCTTGTGAAAATCATGTAATAATAAGTAAGAGGATACAGTGTAGCTAGCAGTGAGCATCTTTACAGGATGGATTGTTAAAGGGGAGATAAGGGAAATGGAAGTTTTTTTTTTACATTGCCAGTATAAACTTGCAATATTATAGTTAATTTGGATGGCTATTTGACTCTGTATATCACCGGATGACACTAGGAATATATCACTACATGAATAAATCAGAACTCTCAAAAACTGTAAATCAAGCACATTTTAAAACTGAAATTCACCAACTAATGAAGAAACTATTTTAATATTATGACCAATTTGAAGAAGGAATTCCAGAAAATGCACATAAAAATAATGCATTACATAAGGAATTTACAGGCAGATACAAGATAGGTCATTACTATAATAAGCAACTGAAAACTAATTTTTGCCTATAATGTTTTATAATTTTCTATCTAGAGTGGTTTTGATTATTTTATTTCTTCCCCAGAATAATTTCCTTAATCTAGTTAAAATTCAATATTTCAAAAAATGAAAATGTAATATTCCTATATATCATAATAGATACAAATAACTTTAATTTTATAAAGGATAATAATTTGCATTATTATCATTTTCCTGAAATTTAGTATCATTATCTACTCCAGTGATAATGCAATATGGAGATACCTTGCTGCAATACAGAATAGCCAAAAATTCAAAACAATTTTAATGACTACTAACAATGAAGGTCATTATTACACAGTGGAACAACTCACAGATATGAAAAATTGACTACTACATGACAAAACTGAAGTATCTTTCAGGCATGATACTAAATAAAGAAAGATTCATAAGGGTTTGTGGTCCAATCAGTAGCATTTAAGTCTTTACTTTCTATAAGTACTTCACTTTAGATAGACAAAGGTACAAAGTCTTAGAAATCAACAGTAATTTATATTCCAGTTACCCTAGTACAAATTACTGGTTCAAAAATGTTAATTATAGGGGCTGAGAAATGGCTCAGAGGTTAAGCCCCTGCTGCTCAATCAGAAGAACCTAAATTTGTATCCTAGATCCCACCTAAAACCTACAAGTGCCAGCAGAAATTGCTATGGTCTGTCCTTCCAGACCTGGCCTGCACATCCAGCCCTGGAAGGAGAATAAAGTCAAAAGGAGGTACAACAATCCAATATGATTACTGTGGTCATCCATGGGCCTTCAGAGACACACAGTGCCCTCTGATACACACAGACGCACAGAAGCAGAAAAAAAATGTTAATTAGGATAATGAACTATCTGACTTTAAACATAAAAGGCAATAATATTACAGTAAGAACAGTTTTCACTTAAACTTAATGGTCACCTTTGTTGCATGAGTTACTCTGGAATAATTTCTCAGACACCAATTAAGGTGGAAGAAAGAAATTGTTTATATCACTTAGTGGACTGGAGCTGAGATTACTGTCCAAAAACTCAAGTTGCAAGTTTTAGTTTACATTTCCATTTTATACTAAGTGCAGGACAAAAACAAAGGCAAATGAAGTGGAACATTCAGAAGCAGATACAGTGATTACTTAGCACCAGAAAAACTTTTCAGAACTTTATATGACCCTTAATGGTTACTAAGTAACTCAGGTAACAGGCCCCAGGACTAGCACAAGTTTCAGCACTCAGGAACTTTTCCTTCTTTAACTCTTGTTTAACAGTAACTTCCTTAACTCATGCTTACATCTTGGCTAGAATTAGCAGTTTATATTTTTCTACTTCCCCTTTAAAATTAGACAGAGTAAAAGATTAGTGTATATGATGCTGTAAAGAAACTTCTGATTTAGCAACAAAAGAAATGAACAGAGGGAAAGAGTATAAATCACAGGCAAATTTTTAATGGGAGGAGAAAGGGTGGAGAAAACATAAACAGAACTCACAAGAGCAGTCACTCCAGAGCAGAGGAAGAGACTTGGGCTTGATAGGGTTTTTGAAGTGGACTATGGTCTCATAATTACCCATTGGTCCCTAATGTGCTATTTTTCAAGGTATTTCCTTCTTATGTAGCTGAAATTTCATAGTTAGATATAGGTGTCAATTTGACAGTTTAGGCTCCAAGCTCTGGGCATATTTGTAGAGAATTAGCAGTTGAGTTAGGCCCAGTGCAAACCTGCAAGAGATGGTTTAGTTGATGGGGAAGGTCCAGTCCATGGTGAGCAGAGCTAGTCCCTGGGCAGGTCAATAAAATAGAGGGAACTGTTGGGAGATTTGGCATCCTTTGGTGTACTTGCCCAAACATGCTGCTCTGGCAAGTAAGCATTGTCCCTCTCTCAGCAGTCACATGGATGTGATGTGACCAATTCTCTCAGTCCTTGGTATTGGTGTGGACTCTTCTGCAAAGCTGGACAAGGACCTGTAATAGGACTATCACAAGAGATAATAAATCCTCTGTTCCCTTAAACTGTTTTGTAATTGTTTTATCAGCAACAGTGCAAAGTAACAGCTGCAAAATAATATCTTGCCTGTATCTCCTTGAAAACATGATGGTGTCTTCTTGGTTATTTCCATGTAGATGACCTTTGCTTTAGCAAATAGGGTGAGGGATGGAAAGTCACAGTCTATGTGCAGTTGAAGAGGAAAGTCGGAAAAGGAACACTTCTTACCATAGTTGGCATCCAGCTATATATTAAGGCTCAAAGATTTATCTATCCATTATGTTCGTCCTGGGTGTTCACAGAGTAACATAGACAATATAACTGAATAGCATACAAAATATTATACAAGGATCAATTTGTGTGTGTGTGTGTGTGTGTGTGTATGTGTGTGTGTGTGTGTGTGTGTGTGTGTGTGTGTGTGTATGAAAAGATACTTAAGTGTGTGTGCCTGTACAGGCCCAAGGGTAACGTTAGGAATTGTCTCAAATTGCTCAACCTACATATGCTTTGCTCTAGGTTTTCCCATAATCCTCCCTCTAGGGCCAAAAGTGCAGGCGGTTGCCATTTCAGTCCTCATTTTTATGTAGGATCTGGGATCTGAATTCAGACTTTTGCTTATGAGGCAAAGGTTTTAACCCCTGAGTCATCTCTCCAACCCCAATAGGTTAATTTTTTAACAAATGAAATGAGTATTTTATTTTATCAGTATGATAGTCAATCCTGGTTGAAAACTCAACTGTCCTGAGATTAACCAATAGATTAGCTATCAAACCACCTGGAGAGAGTATCTGGATTAATGAATGCAAAACACAAAGACCGACCCTAAACCTTGATGGAACGTCCCAGTAGCAGACCAGATAAAAGGTGGCACTAGAAAGAAGAGCTCACTTGCCCTGTGTTGAAAAACAGATTTTCTCTCCTTCTTCACAAGAACTCAGATTCTTTGACCCTCCAACATGATTGAAGACCGACAGCACTCCAGGAATGCTCCAAACTTCAACAATGGACTGGGACTGCTGAAAATATTCACCTCCTGAAAACAGCAGCTACTGGAAGCCATCATTCAACCTTATCTCTTAAGCCAATCCAATAAATTTCCTTTATATATATTCATTTTGTTTTGTTTCTGTTCCACTAGAAAACCATGACTAATCCAAGCAGTCTCCTAATAATTCATGTTACCTCTGGGAAGAATGTATACTTAGAATTCCTCATTTCATAAGATAGAGACATAACATACGTATCTTCTCAATTTCTATGTACAAAATGCATATATAAGATAAAAATATATGTTTGTAACATCACCTAAGAGTTTGGATTTTCATTGATGATGGATCTACATATCCTCCTAAATAGGCCCCCAAAATACATATCCACACAATGCTATCATGATTTGTTCAATACATTATAGTTGCATTTATTTCAGAATGTATAATTTGTTAGCTTTCACTTTATACAAATAGTGGCATTCTATCAAATAGCTATTCATGAGTTTTGGTCAGCATGCAAATTTTGTTCCTTATTATTGATTATGAATGCTAAAGTCATTCATTTTTGTGAAGTATTCCTAAATATGTCTATAAATGAATATGTCTATATATAAGATTCAATAGTTTTTTTTCTTTTTTCTTTTTTTTAACAATTTTTATTATTATTTCCACTCATACAAACTTAATAGGTACACCAGTTCCCTTCCTCTCTTCTTCCCCCAAACTCCCTGCTCCCCCTCCCCTTACCCCTTCCTCCCCATCCCCTAGTGCCTCCCCCCCAATCCCCAGATCAATAATTTTTTTTTTCATCTTGATGCTCACTTTTGAAAGTAAGTGCTGAATTTGAGGTGTATCATCACAAAAATTCACACAGTAGTCCTTTAGCATGACAAAATCAGTGAATATTTATTATACTTATTATGGCAAACATTAACCAATAAAATCTAAAATAACAGTGACATATTTATATTCATCTCTAAATATAAATTAGTAGCTAGTTGTAGCTTACCAAGCTAATTAGTTTACATAAATATACACATTTTATTTTATTTTTTATTTTTTTATTCAATTGTGCATGCATGTGTATGTATGTGTGTGTGTGTGTGTGTGTGTGTGTTGTAGAACCGGTGAATTTGGGAACCACCATGGACTGCCTCCACCTACTCCTTGTAGACTCTGCCTCGGGATTCACAGGCTCCACCCTACCAGGACTAGAAACACAGGCTGCCCCCGATTCCCCCCGGCATCTATACGTGGGGTCTAGGATCCGAACTCAGGACCTTCCACCTGCAAGGCAGAGGCTTAACCCCTGAGCCACCTCTCCAGCCCCCTAAATATACACATTTTAAAGTCTTATGTATAACTTAATTTTCAAAGCTCAAAATGTCCTCACAGATAAAAGAATATTATTAAACATGAGAAAGATTTCGAGTAGAGAACAATATCTTATGATTAATTTCATCTTAAAATTTAGTGCATGTGCATTAAAGGATTCTCCAGAGATTGGGGGAGGGGAGGCACTGGGAGGTGGGGAGGGAAGGGTGAGGGGAGGGTGAGCAGAAGGGTCGAGGGGAGGAGGAGGGAGGGAGGGAACCGGTGTACCTATTAAGTTTGTATGAGCGGAGATAATAAAAAATGTTTAAAAAAAATTTAGTGCATGTGTACATGGCAAACATAAATATAAATTTATTTAACCTAATTTGAAACGTTTAGAAATATATGCAGATAGAAATTAGCCCCTCTGATACTTAAAATGAAAAGTGACTATAACTCTCATATCTGAGCTGAGGATTAAAAATATTTTAAACAATTAAACTGGAATATCCAATAACACATATATACAGTTTTGATCTATTATAAACCTGAAGAAAACAGTTAAGACAATGTTATAACTTTTAAAATGTAATTGTCATTATTATTATTATTATGTGGCTTCTAACTTACTCCCAGGTGGAAGAGTGAAATTCAAGTTACTTATTTACAAAAATTTATAAGTGTTTGCAGTTTTAGATACACATATCCATAGATAGGTAGATAGATAGTGTCATAGTTAGGCACAGGTGTCAACTGGACAGTTGAAGGTTGAAATTCTGGGCACATTTGTAGAGAATTAGTGGTTGAGTTAGACCCAGAGCAAATCTGCAGGAGATTGTCTAGCTGATGGGGAAGGCCCAGCCTATGGTAGGTGGGACTAGGCCCTAGAATAAATCACTGAGAGCTGATTGAGAGAGTCTGCATCCTTTTGTACACTTGGCCAGACATGCTGCTCTGGCAAGTAAAGATTGTTCCTCTATCAGCCATTATGTAGAGATGCTGTGGCCAGTTCCTTCGGCCTTGGTGTTGGTGCATGCTCTCCCATCAAGCTGGACTGAGAACTGTAACTGGACTGTCTTAAGAAAATAAACCCCTTGTTCTCTTAAGTTGTGTGATGGTCAATTATCAGCAACCATTCAGGCAAACTGCAATAGACAGATAGATAGATAAATAGATAGATGCTTGAATTTGCATGCTAAAGTCTCTGAGTGTCTATGGTATCAAATAATGTTGGTACTGTTCCCTAAGAACATAACTTTGTGAGCTCCTGTATAAAAGTACTTAATAATGGACTCAGAAGGAAGCTCAAGGATAATTTTCTTATAAATTGAGAAAAAAACCCCTGGGCTGGCAAGCTGGAAAGCTAAGCAGCTGCCTGGAAGATGACTCAGGATGAGATAAGCTCTGTTTTCCAAGTTAGGGGTCAAGGAAGACAACTGGCCCTGCAATGGAGTTCTGAGAAAAGCTGCTTAGAGAGAAGGGTCATTCAGAGAGAAATGGAGAATACCCAGTGTCTGAGTAACAGGGTAACAGGCTGCTCATTATCTCAGAAAGGGAGCTAGTGAAACAAAAAGTCAAATGCTTCACTTTATGAGACCTCAGAAAATAGACTGGTTTAGGGCTGGAGAGGTGGCTCAGGGGTTAAGCCTCCGCCTTGCAGGCGGAAGGTCCTGAGTTCGGATCCCAGATCCCACGTATAGACGCCAGGCGGAAGCCGGGGCGGCCTGTGTTTCTGGTCCTGGTAGGGCGGAGCCTGTGAATCCTGGGGCAGAAGGAGGTGGAGGCGTCCATGGTGGTTCGCGAATTCGTCCGTGGTTCTACATATACACAGACACACACGTGCACACACATACACACGCACAGTTGAATAATAAATAATAATAAAAAAAAAATAGACTGGTTTAGCAGTGAGGATCTGTGAGCAGCTGCCAAAACAGATTGGCTTCGGGAGCATACAAGTACGTTTTCCATTTAGGGAATACTACTTCCCACCTTTTCGTCACATGTCCTCAAATGTACCATGTCTGTTTCTAGGAAAAGTCTTTGGATGGGACATTTGTTTGTCCAGGTGATTACCTGTTATGATTAACTCTTATGAGAGGGAGTAATAGTCATTTGTGCAATTTTACCTTGGCAGTTTAGAATTTCCTTGGCCAGAAGGGGGTGACATACAGTGCCCATCACGATGGAGTGAACAGCATTGCAGGAGCAACAAAACTGCAAGAGAAAATCAACAAACCACTATCCAGAACTTCAGAGACTCTATATCAACCACCTAGAACTAGGCCAGACTAATCTCTCCCCATCCTGAAGCTCAGGGACATTTGCGGAAGAGGGGGCGGTAAGAGTGTAAAAGCAAAAGGATGGGAGGAGCAATGATATGCAAGATACTCCACACAATTTAGGGCCAAAGCAATCATAATTGGACATTGCATGCCCTGCGCAATGTCCAACACACTATTGACCTCACAAAGTCTAGCATCTGCTAAAGGCACCAAGATCCTTGGAGGCAAGGGATTGACAGCCACAGTAGTGTTCCTATGCTTAAGGGGAGCACAGGAAAGGGTTCAGGGAAATGCCACTGGGTCCTTGTACGTCATCGGAGAGGAGGGCCCAGAGGAGAGTCAGGCATGCACAAGAAAGGACTCTGGGAATTGGGGCGGGAGGCACCGGGGGGATGGGGAGGGAAGGGTGAGGGGAGGAGAAGGGGGTTCGGGGGGAGGAGGAGGGAGGGAAGGAACTTGTGTACCTATTAAGTTTATATGAGCTGAAATAATAATAAAATGTATTAAAATAAAAAAAAAGAATTTCCTTGGCCAGAGATATGACTCAGGTTCCATTCATTTGACAAAAAGCTGTGTAACAAGTTGTTTAAAAGAATTAAAGTGGTCAGGAATAATGACTTGGCAGTTCAAGAACTTGCTAAACAAGCAAAAGTACCAGAGTTCACATTCCCAGAATCCATGTAAAATACTAGGTTGTAGAGATAGCCTACCAGTAATTTCAGTCCCATAAAGTGATCCTAACCCTACAGACATGTACACGTGAAATGAAAAAAAAAAAAAACGAAAACCTAAACCAAAGAAAAAAATTGATGAATAAAGTTACGAAATATCCATGCTTTATGAAGAAGAAATAAAGGGCCTTCCACAAAGCTCTGCTAACTGCACCCTTTTGAGACTCATTCTAATTCTTTCTTAAACTTTTTTTTTATTATTTATTCAACTGTGCGTGTGTGTGTATGTATGTGCGTGCGTGTGTGTGTGTGTGTGTGTGTGTAGAACCACGGACGAATTCGGGAACCACCATGGACGCCTCCACCTCCTTCTGCCCCGGGATTCACAGGCTCCGCCCTACCAGGACCAGAAGCGCAGGCAGCCCCCGCTTTCGCCCGGCATCTATATGTGGGGTCTAGGATCTGAACTCAGGACCTTCTGCCTGCAAGGCGGAGGCTTAACCCCTGAGCCACCTCTCCAGCCCCAAGAGACACATTCTAATTCTTAAGAACAGGCAATTACGGCATTTTTCTATCCTTTAACATAGTGTTTTAAATTCTAATGTAATGCTTTCTGTCCCTTAAAATTAGGGCATTACCAGGAATACTGGATTGGCTATCCAAATTTTATTATGGGCAGAGAGTCCATCCTTGATGACCTTTAAGTCTTATCATTTCTGACCTAAAAACATTCCATGCTATCCTCCTTCAGAGGCCTCTAGATTCCTTTGTCATAGAATAACATACCCATTGTTTCTTTCCCATTTATTATTCACATGTAAATATGTGTATGCAAAGTATAGACATTTTCTGTTTGCTATCCATTTGCATAAATGTACCACCAAAATTTTAACTGGTGCAAAGAAATATGGAGGAAAGCTTTGAAATTTATCTGACATGGGAGCTCAAAAGTTAATCTATCACAAGGGACAAGGGACAGTTTTATATAAAACAATAGTGCCAGTCAAAGACCAAGAATTTTCTTTAGTCAGTTTTCTAAAACTTGGGGGACCAGAGATGATGCTGCCTAAGAGTATGGGTTCATTTTCTTTTCCAATTAAAAAACTCAGTGGGTAAGACATCAGCTCACAAACCTAGTAACCTGAGTTCAATCGCCAAAAGTCCAATTTATAGATGGAAAGAGCTGATTTTCAGAAGTTGTCCTCTCCTCTGATTTCCACTTGTGCATCAAAGTATGCATGCATATGTAAGCACCCTCCTCTATCCTCTCCTTTCTATCAAGTAAATAAATAAATAAACATTTTTATAAGGAAGAAAAGGATTGTATGTATAAAAGCCAATGCTTAAATTAACAGTATCAGTAGAGACTACAAACTGGGAATCCCTGCAGCTGTCAAGAGGAGGGAAATTGCAGGGAAATCCTGTTTAGATGACATAGAAAAAAGAGGAAAAAATTCCACTTTTTAAGTTTAGAACTCAAAGAACAGGTGACTTATACTGTTACATGGTAGAATTGCCTGTATAGTGTTCACTGAGGGAAGGGAGAGCGAAAAGAAGGAAGGAAGAGAGAGGGGGGATAAAGAGGGGAAAAAGAGTAAGAGAGAGAGAGAGGGGAGAGACAGAGGGAATGAGAGAGAGAGAGAGAGAGAGCTTTTGAAACTTCTCAGCACAAGCACACATATATATCACTTCCGGGGGGAGGGGGGAAAGTTACTCCAGCTACATCATTAACATGCGTGCAGGTGAGTCAGCTTTCCAGGGTGTGTGATTGATAGTCTTAATTTAAGGAAGGAGCCCATAGTAAATGCATTCTGGAACATCGAATCCATTCAAGTGTTACCAAGGAAATGAGAGATGGGGATTATCTTTAGATCTGCTAATCCTTTACAATTCCCCCTCTGAAGAGGCAACCCCCAAATCAACCAGGGGATGGGTGAAATTAATTTCGCCCTTAAGACCTAATTTCAAACTGCCCACCAAAAAATGCTGGTGTCTAGACTGTAGTTTTAGTCACAGACCTTCCAGACAGGGGTGTTCATTTATGAGAGAGAGACAACAATAAAGTAAATACATAAACAAAGAAGGAAGTAAAACATTGGTCTTTTCTGTCATTCCTCCCTTTAGGCCAAGACAGAACTAAGAACCTTTTTAGCTTTTGGCCAAGTACAGGAATGGACCTATTTGTTTTGTGATCCCTGTACCCTAAAGTGCCTTCCTATTTCCTGATTCCCACAATTTGACAGGAAAAATAGTTTTGAGTGTAGGAAATTCAACCCTATATTTTATTTCAGAGAAAGACAAAAATCTTTATCTTCAAAGACTTCTTTTTACAACCATCCTTCAAAGAATTCACTGGACAAAAAAAGTTACCATCTCTGCTTTTAAGACCTGTGGGAAGTTGAAAACGCTGTGGAAAACGTGTCCACAAACCTAGAAAACTACTGCATCTGAATCTCAGCTTTACTATAAAAGTGATAATGTACTTGGATTTGTGGGGAGTTAGTGGTGCACACTTAAAGAAATTAGAATGATGAGAACAGGAAACAGTAACTGGTGAGGAAATTTTAGGATCAGAGACCTTTGATCTTGTCCTTGGTCAATAATCAGAAATGTTCTTGGTGTTGTCGAAGTCAGAAACTCCCAGAAGTACTTGTATTTCTGATTTCTGATCTGATTTCTTCTTATCTTGCCTCTCCTTTCACACAGCAGCCTGAAAGTTATACATGAGAGGGTAACAAAAATGCTGCTGGAGACACCTGAGTGGAGATGCTTCATGCATGGAAAAACTGGACTAACCAGCTCATTCTCCATGTCTCAGCCCAGTAAAGTAATTAATCCCTAGACAGGAACATTTGGGGCAACTCTTTTCTTGGGATGCCCTCTTGCTATACAGGTATTCTACTTGCTTGTTTACTCTAAACTGTCATCTACAAACACAAACTAGGGGTTGGAAACATGGCTTTAAGGGCTAGATGTCTGCCTCAGCCGCAGAGGGCCCTGAGTTTGTATCCTAGATCCTAAACAAAAACGCTGGGGAAATTGGCAGTGACCTTACTTCCTGTCCTGGATAACCCCAGAGCAAAGAAAAAACCAGACAGAGTAATCTAGGATGATTCTCAGTGTCACCCTGGGTCTCCATAGGCACCCATAATGAGTGCCCTCTAATATACATAGGTGCACACACACACACACACACACACACACACACACAAATCAATTAAACAAAAACAAAAAAATCACATTAAACTATAATATCCAGGAGAGTGGGTACAAACAGCAATGTTGTATTTTTTTATCTTATTTATTCATCTTCCAGACCTCCAAATTTACATTTGCACCTATAGGCAAGAGATAGGATCCCTGCTATCTACACTTCTTTACTTATTTGCACTCTCCTATTATTTAAGAAATGGGCACATTTAAAACTGGGCAGATTTCATTGGGGGACATCATTAAACTTCTTCCTGCTTGTGAGGGTAGGAGCTGGGAGTGTGGCTGGATGACCTTGCTGCTCTCCAAGACATGGACTGTGCGGAAAAGCTGGCTGGGAAGCTAGCACTATGACCTGGCTGGACCTGGAGGTCCACATAGATTCTTGCTAGCTTGGTACCAAGACTAAAAAATAGACAGATTCTATCAAAGAACCTGAACAGCAAATTGCCCTGCACTGGCACCAAGCCACAAGCTTCTCCCAGTAGAAAAGATAATAGGGTTGCCCCAACTGGGTTGGTGTACTTGAGTGGCTAGGATGCTCTGGGGTTTTTAGAAATGTTGTCTTGTATTCCATAGAGTCTTGCTGCCTATCAACCTTGCCTGTTGTTTCTTTCCTTTGCTCTATGGGATTCCTTTGTTTCATATTTTCTGTGGCTGATTAGTTTGCTTTTGCTTCTGCTCATTGTGTCCCGATTCCCCTGGCTCTTGCTTTCACTTTCCAGTTGCTTTGAAATGAATAAGTAATCTTCTTCAGAGCTCTTTCAGTTTTGCTTTCTGTGTATGCTCTACACTGCAGGGGCTTAAATCTCAACTGCATGTGGAAAATCACAACCTGGCTCTCCTGATTCAGGCAGCTGGACTGACAGTCCTTCCTAAATGAGAAATTCACCCTGAGGGTGCATTGTGCTTACCTCCAAACTCTCCATACTGAAAAATGTCATACAGGCTGGCAAGTATGAATTTAAGGGTGAAAAATTGGAAAAAGTCCGAGGAGTGTTTCAGAAGCTTAACTCGCCAAAGAGTCCAATTGCTCCCTGAGTCATAATCTATAGAAACAGGCTGATTTCCCTGACTCATGTGGCTCTATATTTACTCAATGGTGTTTTAATCAATGATTTTTAAGACACAGGTAGATGGGTAAGGCATCAAACAGCAAACATGTAGGAAGAATCAACCAATCAAGATCTCTGGATCAGAGTCACATCTGTGAGAATGACTAATCAGATAGTCCCCTTCTTTCTCATGTTCTCCCATAAGGGAAGATAGGATATAGAGAAATCAGGTAACATTAGTGAGAACAACTAGTATAACAGGCTTCTTCTAGCCATATGGATTTTTATGAGGGGAGAACTGATCAGGGAATCACCAGAGGTTACTCTGATAAAGAGGCAAAGGAGAGAGAGGAGACATTTTATCTTCAGCACACTCACTTTGTGATGGTTAATCTCGGCTGTAAAATCAACTGGACCCAACATCAACTAACAGAGAAGGCACTGAAGATATTATCTGGACTAAGTTCTTTGAGATGGGATGACCCACCATAAATGTGGGTGGCTTCTTCAGGTGGTGGGCCAGATAAATGAAGTCCAAGGAAGAAAAGTCCCCCTTTGTCTTCTCATTGATTGGTTCATCTTTCCTGCGCTGCCATTCTTTCCTGACATTAGTATCCAGCTTCTACCTTATTGCATTGGCTCTAGAGATTGTCTCTCCAGGAATCTGTTGTGCCTCAGCACCAGACCGAGACTGCAGAGAAATTCAGCTTCTGTGTTTGAGCAGCTACCATGTAGTGGTTAAGTTAGAGTTCAAATTTAGCCAATAGCTAGTTAGCAGGATGTCAGGAATATGTTGCTTGCAAAATAAATGCTGATCTTAGCTTCTGTACCAAATGTCTGGTTTCCTTCAAGGTCACAGTAGCACTATACATGCCAGGATTGCTGTTACCAGGTGGCATCAAGATGCGGACATGTCATTCAGTTTCTATATCTAATGTGACTCAGTTTCTATGTCTGTGGTACAAAGACACAGTGTTTGTGCTAGACTATCACTACTCAATAGTGTTTGTTTAAGGATGCAGAGTATGAAACAGAATTGTTATTGAATTAGTGGCCAGACCATATGACCACAAATGTCTACTTTCTGACTTTAAAAACTCTATACCTCTGACCCTACAGGCCACTGCCTTTGACTGAGATCTTGACTCCCTGACGTGCAGATGCTGATCAGCTTAATGAAAGCTTCTCCATTTGATAAAATTTCTGGAGTCAGTGTGATGAAATCCCTGAGTGACCTCCAGACCCATAACGCCCATAGCCATTTTTGTTATTCCTTTACCTTATCTTGTAGTCCAGTTTAATGAATTCCCTTTTGATGTGTGTATTTATTCTGTTGGTTTCTTTAGAGGAACTTTAGTAATACACATTCCTAAACCCATTGAGATCGAAACTCAAAGGGATCACTTTGATCCACAGACCTTGTAAAGGAAACAAATGACATGCTTTTTATATTTGTGTTCGGCTTAAATATAAATTGGAGGACAAAGAAAAATAATGGCCTCCATAGGGAAAAATTAATTTTAATATCACTTTACAATGAAATTTCCCTTGAAAGACAAAAGATAAATGGTGTGATTTGCCTTATGTGAAGGTTTTCTTTGCTCTAAGAGACAAGCCAGACACACGTGGGGATTATTAGATGGACTCAGCACTCCTCGCTGCCCACACACCAGCTTCTTAGACTTGTTTTCATCCTTCCCAGGGCATCAAGAGCATGTCAAGAGCCCCAGTCTTCCCTCCTGAGTGTCAGGTCAGTGGGGAAAAGGAATCAAGGAACTGTGACAATGTATAAGATCACATGGAAGTCCATTATAAAGAAAAGCTAACACAAGGAAATTTAAGAAATATGAGTTTATAAGAGTTAAGGATTTGCTGGACAAGGTAACCAAGGGCTAGATTTAAGGTGGGTGAGCATTAGAACAGAAGAGATAGTTTAAAGGAAAATAGAACAGGAAAGAACCACTACAGAAGCATGAGGGGAAGAAGACTAAAGAAAGCCCCCAAGAGAAATCTTCAGAGATTCCAGACAAAAGGAAGGTGCCTATCATTTTTGGTCTCAGATGTTGCTGTTGCTAAGGAGTTGTTGAAGAAATAAGGAAATAGAGATAGGGAGTGAATGAAGGTCAGGCAAATGATAGTCTGCCCATTAGAGTAGGAGGATCAGGGATTTCAGGTTTGGGGTAGGCTTCAGGAATCCCCACATCCCAGCCAAGGTGGAGGAGGAAGCTTTGCAAAATGGCCTGGCTATAGGTAACACTGAGCTCCTTCTCTCTTGCCATTGCTACAGATTGATATTAGACAGAATGAGAGACCCACCCATGTACATATACTTTTTACTTTATAAGATCTAAGACAGATAAAATCTTATCTTGGAAAATTTCAGTAGATTCTGATAAAATTATCAAGGTATTCCAGGTACCTCACTTAATCATTTGAAGTAGTCTAGAAAGATAAAATGTTACCCCTTAATAAAACTTTGTTATCCACTAAAAAGGAAAAGCTACTAAAAGATATGGATTCCAAATATGAGATTTGAACCTAAGTGGAGACTCTGTAACAGGCAAGTCTAAAACTTCAAATAAAAACCCAAGTTCCAGTGAAAAAAAAAACACCACTAGGGTCATAAGTGCCCCCTGAGAACTGAAAATAGAGCCATTTCTATTGTTTTAAAGGGGATTCAGAGAACTTTTGAATCATTCCAAGTTGGCACAGACTGCTCAGGAATCTGAAGAGACGTGTTTAGTCTTCTGATAGAGACTCTGATTAAACATATGAAAATAGACTCTGCCCCTATGGAACGTGGTTTGATCCCAAGAGATTGTTTTATAACTCAATCTGCCTTAAACTTAAGGCAGACACTTCAAAAGGTACTACTTGAGGGATGGAGAAATTGCTCAGGAATGAAGCTTTGCCTTGCAAGCAGAGGATCTGAGTTTAAATCACAGATGTCATGTAAAAATGTTGGGTAGAAATGGCAGCAGTCTGCACTTCTGGCCCTTGAAAATGGAGCCTAGGAAAATCTAGAGTGAAGCAATAAAGAGGTAATGCAATCAAGAAGGGCCATCATAGGCACACACAATGCCCTCTGTCCCACACATGGACACAAATAGACACATAAACACACAATAAACAGATACCCCTTAGAATTTGAATATTGCCTAGACAACTTCCTAAAAACCACTATTAAGCAATTTTATAATTGAGATCATGAAGAAATTTTTTGCAAGTTAGAAAATTCACAAATATACATTTATTCAGGAGATATAATTACTAGCATTCTTGTATGTTAATGATCATTCCACATTATAAAATGTTCACAGGTAGTATTTGAGATCTACACCAAGTCATAATGACATTCTTTCAGTAGACCATACCATTTGTATAAAATTCTACCAATTTTAACTTGTAAATACAGTACTTGAGTCAAACTACTAAAATATTTGAGCAAAATACCAAAGGAAAATTATAAGAGGTAAATGGTTTTTAAAAAATAAAACATTAAACCCTAAAGAACAAGGCTACTGTATTAAAATAATGGATGAAATGACCATACTGATCTAGCACTTTAACTTTTCAATGAAGCATTATGAGGAATTTTTTTTTAAAAACGAACAAAACAGAAGGAAAATGGTGGCTGTGTAACCATACTACAGTGAGTAAACCCAAGGTTAGGTTCCTAGGAGAAAGGAATATGACTTCTTGAAACTGCAATGACCCAAGAGAAAAGAGAAGCCTTGTAAGCCATGCTCTATCTACCTGGGAGACCATTGGAGATCTCGTTGTCTCCAGAAGGAAAGACACTGAGAGGCTGATGGTTCAAGAACTGAATGGTATTGGGACCTTACTTTGTAGTTCTTGTATTTCAGACAATTATCTTTGAATTGGAACTTTTGGTCAATAGAAGTATGACATAAAAGGAAAGTCTTCCAATTTCATCCTAGATGCAAGAATAGGTCTATTAGTCCTTTAAAATCCTGATCTTCCATGTATCTAACACATTTCAGAAAAGGGATATTCAGAATACCCAAACCATAAATTACTCCTAACTTCTATTATGAGAAAAGAATTTCTTCTTTATCTATTCCTTAATCATGCTGCAGAATCCCAATTCTTTTGTTGGGTAGAGATTTCCAAGCTCACATGCATACTCCTATTCTAATTACTCTAGGAATTTGTGTGTATTTGTGTGTGTGTGTGTGTGTGTGTGTGTGTGTGTGTGTGTATGTAGTATGCCTGGTGGAGGCAAGGCACAAATAAACCCACAAGTTTGCACAACTCAAAGGTAGTTTGACTAAGGCATTATGATCACACCAAATTTTATTCATGTTTAAGTCCTACTTAATTTGTTTCTTATTAGAGATAAGACTGTTTCCATGCCAAGCACCTGAAGGGGTTAATAATTATAGTCAATGGTGTTAATTCACAGGATCTCCTAAAATCTTTCAGCAAGTCCAATAATACCCCCCCACTTATGGCTCAGGAACCCAATAGGAAAAAAGTTATAAGTAGAAGACTTTCAACTTATGAATGATAATGTAGTTCCCATTCATTGTGTAGTCCCCAACCCCTACATTTTAATGATTCAAATTCCTGAGGGAACTATATAGAATTAAAAGATGCCTTCCTATTCTCTACTCTAATTCCCAAGTACTTTTTGCCTTTGAGGATCAATCAGATGCAGTTTCTCAGTGAACTTGGACCGTTCTGGCCCAGAGGTTTAGTGATACCTGCTACCTACTTGAATAGGCATTGGCAGAGGGTCTTTCGAAATTCTCTTATCTTCAAAATCAGGCCTCATATCTGTAAATTACATCCTTCCTATAGTGAAGGCTTCATAGAAGAGGAATTAAGCCCTTTTCAACTTCCTGTCAGAAGTGATGGAGTTTCAAACTTTAGCTGGGTTGCATGACATTTCAACTTTTGGGAATATTCTCAAAAAACACAGCATCCTGCAACAGAGTCATGTGTACAAACATATTCATAATGGGCAAATTCACAGTAGCAAAGAAATGGAACCAACACAGATGTCCAACAGATGATGAATGGTTAATGAAAATGTGGTACAAATATACAATGGAATACTATTCAGCTATCAGGAAAAATGAATTAATGAAATTTGACAGTAAATGGATAGAGTTGGTAGAAATCACTGATTGAAATATCCCAAATGTAGAAATAAAGGCACTATTTGTTCTATCATATAAGTGGATGTTAGCATTAAACTTTCAGTTTCATGCAATCAAACAAAAACTCACAATTTGCATAAACACAAAGGAACACAAGCCAGGGCGGTGGAAGAAGATACCAAAAGTGTACAAACAAAATAACATGGGTAAACAGTTAAATATGGCTTCTATGTAAGAAAAATCTTAAGGGCGAGAGAAGAATAGGAATAAGACAAGTAAGGAGTGGGGTTAGGCTTAGGTAACAAAACATCTGCTTACTAGTACAAAACCCCACTCAATGACAGGAAATACATGACTAGTAATGTAAACCAGTCTAAACAACAATGAAAGGGGAGAAAATTGACACTAGACAGGATCAGATGCCTCAATACTAACCCTAAACACCTGATAGTAAACACCAATCTAAACACCTCTCATTACATCTTTCTATAAAAAAATACTTCTACACTCAAATAAAAAGTAACCTATTGCAGTGGAAATGCAGTGAAATAGACAACAACCAACCAGAGTGCATAAGATCAGTTACCCTAAAACACTCAACTTGAAGCAGATCAACCAAACCTCCTTCCATACTAAGGATCAGGGAATTTTGTAGGAGATGGGTTGGTAAGACTATAAAAGCCTGACAAGAAAGGGACATAAGAGGGATTCAAATCGGCAAGGAAGAAGTCAAGCTATCCCTATTTGCAGATGACATGATCTTATACCTGAGGGATCCCAAAAACTCCACCAGGAAGCTCCTGAAACTAATTGAGAAGTTCAGCAGGGTGGCAGGATACAAAATAAATGTGCAAAAATCAGAGGCCTTCCTATATGCCCAGAATGAAAGAAGTGAAAAAGCCTTGAGAGAAACCATACCATTTACTATAACCCCTAAAAAAATGAAATACCTTGGTATAAACCTAACTAAGGAGGTAAAAGACCTTTACAATGAAAACTTTAAAACCCTAAAGAAAGAAATTGCAGAAGACACCAGAAGGTGGAAAGACCTCCCTTGTTCCTGGATTGGCAGAATCAACATTGTAAAAATGACCATCCTACCAAAGGCAATATACAGATTCAATGCTATACCAATGAAAATCCCAAAGCAATTCTTCAAAGAAGTTGACCAAACAATCTCAAAGTTCATATGGAGGCACAAAAGACCCAGGATAGCAAAAACAATCCTGAGTAACAAAAACACAGCTGGAGGTATTACAATACCAAACCTAAGTCTATACTACAAATCCATAGTTATAAAGACAGCCTGGTACTGGCTCCAAAATAGACACACAGATCAATGGATAAGGATTGAAGACCCAGATATAAGCCCACAAAAATGCAGCCATTTGGTCTTTGACAAAGGGGCCCAAAGAATCCAATGGAAAAAGAACAGCATCTTCAACAAATGGTGCTGGGAAAACTGGATCTCCACATGCAGAAGATTAAAGTTGGACCCGTACTTGTCACCATGTACAAGACATAATTCCAAATGGATCAAGGACCTTGATTTAAGGCCAGAGACTTTAAAAACCATAGTTGAAAAGATAGGGAACTCCCTCGAGCTGATTGGGCTAGGCCAACACTTCCTAAACAGACATCCAATGGCACAGTCACTGCTACCAACTCTCAACAGTTGGGATCTTGTGAAATTAAAGAGCTTCTGTTCAGATAAAGAGATTGTCACACGAGCTCAAAGGCAACCCACAGAATGGGAGAAAATCTTCACTAACCACATATCTGACAGAGCTCTACTGTCCAGAGTGCACAAAGAACTTAGAAAACTAAACTCCAAGGAAAACACTGGCCCAATTAAAAAATGGGCCCTGGAACTTCAAAGAAACTTTACCAGGGATGAAATTAAAATGTCTAACAATTATCTTAAAAAATGCTCCACTTCCTTCGCCATCAGGGAAATGCAAATCAAAACTTCCCTGAGATATCATCTCACCCCGGTCAGGATGGCAAAAATCCACAATACAAACAACAACAAATGCTGGAGAGGATGTGGAGAGAGGGGAACTCTCCTACATTGTTGGTGGGAATGCAGGCTCATACAGCCACTCTGGCGAGCCGTCTGGAGATTCTTAAAGAAATTAAAGATTGAAATGCCATATGACCCTGCTATCCCACTTTTGGGAATAACCCCCCATGCAGCAGAGGTTTGCCTCGATAGCACAAGCTCGACCATGTTCATAGCAGCACTGTTTACAATAGCAAAGTCATGGAATCAACCTAAATGTCCAACAGTTGACGAGTGGATAAGGAAACTGTGGTACATCTATACAATGGAGTACTACTCAGCCATCAAAAATGATGAATTACTGGAATTTGCTGGGAAATGGATGTCATTAGAAAGAATTATATTAAGTGAAGTATCCCAAACCCAGAAAATTAAGCGCCGTATGTACTCCCTAATAGGTGGCTCCTAGTACCAAACTCACCCAGCCCACATTGAGACACTCAAAAGTAAACCTATGTAACACAGTAATTGCAAGGATTATGAACAAGAGAGATGGGTTAGGAGGGCCACACCAGAAACAAGGAGAGAGGGGACCATGTTACAGCAGAGAAAATAGGCCTCCATCAAGGTCTGCAAGTAAGTAATGAGAAACCTGGTTAAGTTCACAGACGTTCTTTCCTGATCTCACCAGAAGGGGAGGGCATATAGTCTAGCAGATAAAAAGTAATCATTTTGCAAATGGGTGATGGACCCCTCCCTCACTGAGGTTTCCTACTCTTATTACATCTACCCTTGAATGTGCTATTACAACAAGACTCCAGTTTAACAGCTTTTTGTCTCTGGCCAGGGGGTGACATACAGTGCCCAGCAGAATGGAGTGAAGGGAATTGCAGGAGCAGCAAAACTGCAAAAGAAAATCAACAAACCACAATCCAGAACTTCAGAGACTCTATATCAATCACATAGAACTAGGCCAGCCTAATCTCTCCCCATCCTGGAGCTCAGGGACATTTGCGGAAGAGGGGGCGGTAAGATTGTAAGAGCAAAAGGATGGGAGGAGCAACGATTTGCAAGATTCTCAACAATAGTTGGGGCCAAAGCAATCATAATGGGACTTTGCATGCCCTGAGCAATGTCCAGCGCACTGTTGCCCTCATAAAGTCTAGCATCTGTTAAGGGCACCGAGACCCCTGGAGGCAAAGGATTGACAGCCATAGTAGTGATCTTATGCTTAAGGGGAACAAGAGAAAGGGCTTATGGAAATGCCACTGGGTCCTTATATGTCATCGGAGAGGAGGACCCAGTGGGGAGTTAGGCGTACACAATAAAGGACTCTCTGGGAATTGGGGGGGAGGCACTGGGGGAAGGGGAGGGGGAGGAGGGGGTTCGGGGGGAGGAGGGGGGAGGGAGGGAACTGGTAAAAAATTTTAAAATGTATAATTAAATTTTTAATAAAAAAAAAAGACTATAAAAGCCTGAAGGTAAGGAGGATCTCCGCTGGCCAGGTAATGCTAGGCACAACAGGGCAATAAGACCTACGCTCACCAGCCCTGCAAAATGACTGATACATCAACATTCCCCTACGGACCAGTGAGGAACTCAGGAGAAATAATTATAAGCAGTGGGAAACTTATTTGCAAGGTTGAAAAGGAGTATCCCTATTAAGGGTTACCCAAGAAAGAGCCACTAAAACTGCCACAGAGGCCTGAGCCTCTAGTAGAACAGACAACCCAAAGGGAACCAGGAGACCCACACCAACAGACAGGCACTGAGGTAGGAGGGAGAGAGAGCATTGTCCAAATAATAGGGTTTGCTCTTAAGAGGGAACAAGGATGAGCATAGTATACAGAAACTGGCCATTTGGTTTTAGGGACAGGGTTCTCAAAAATAAATATTTCAGATTCTTGTTCTTGCTCAGAGCTGAAATTCCCTGGTGTTTTTCCTAGCTACAACTCAGACATGCCAGAAACACTTGGGGACTCTCATTCTTTGTGGGTATACAATTAGACTGACCAGATGAGCCCCCATTCTGCAAAGTAGTCTTATTAACTGTCAAGGCTAGGCACAGGTGTCAACTTGATTGTTGAGGGTTTGATCTCTGGGTACTTTTGTAGGGAATTGGTGGCTGAGTTAGGCCCAGAGCAGTTCTGCAGGAGATTGTCTAGCTGATGGGGAAGGCCCAGCCCATGGTAGGTGGGATTAGGCCCTGGAATAAATCATGGAGAGCTGTTTGAGAGAGTTGGCATCCTTCTGTTCACTTGGCCAGACATGCAGGTCTGGCGAGTAAGGATTGTCCCTCTCTCAGCTGTTACGTGGTGATGGTGTGGCCAGTTCCCTAGGCCCAGGTGTTGGTGTGTGCTCTCCTGTCAACCTGGACTGAGCACTGCAACCAGGAATTGTAAGAGAGAACAAAACTTTGTTTCCTTAAGCTGTTTGATGGTTATTTATCAGCAACCATGCAGGCAAACTGTGATATTAACCCTTGGACCATAGCTTTCAGGGATTGTTGTCTTTCCTTGGGACCTGCTACTCTTTTTTTTTTTTTTCCTTTCTGATCCTCTTTTTTTATTTCAGCTCATACAAACTTATTAGGTACACCAGTTCCCTCCCTTCCTCCTCCTCCCCCCGTACCCCCTGCTCCCCCTCCCCACCCCTCTCCCTCCCCATCCCCCAGTGCCTCCCGCCCCAATTCCCAGAGAGTCCTTTCTTGTGCATGTCTGATTTTCCTCTGGGCCCTCCTCTCCGATGACGTACAAGGACCCAGTGGCCTTTCCCTGAACCCTTTCCCGTGTTCCCCTTAGGTATAGGAACACTGCTGTGGCTGCCAATCCTTTACCTCCAAGGCTCTTGGTGCCTTTAGCAGATGCTAGACTTTGTGAGGTCAACATTATACAGGACTTCTGTTTCTTTCCTTTCTATTAAAATTCTCACCTTATGAACCTGTGACAAACTTCTTAAAAGTTTCTCTCTCTTGGTCTGTGAAATTTTTCCTTTGAGTTCATGACTCAAAGAATGTAGAAACCACCAGCTCAGAATGGCTTCAGTGCCCATTGATCACCTGGGATCTTAGCACCTCCAGTTATGTTCGCTTGAACCAAGAAATACTCTATTATTCTCAAGGACTCCTTACCTTGTCCCAAAATCTACAAGGTTATCCAAATGACTCTAATTCAACATTGTTAACCTAAGCTTTGTCATTTTATTAATCTTCCCACACTGGCTTAAGTGTGGAAATTCCTGGAAGCAAATACAGGTGCTCCCTAATCGACTTCCAACTTATCTCCCAAGACCCAAGAATCCCCCATCCTAATGTCTTCAGAAGGACTGTAATTTGCCTGACATTCCTTTCATTCTTTCATTCCATACCCTACTGGACAACTTCTGAAAACTACAGAAATATTTCTCCTTGTGCTGTCCATGGCAGCCATCTCCCTGTTCTCTGAGACTTCAAGCTATCTCTTCTGTTCTAATACTCTCCTACCTTAAGGCTATACCATGGATTCCTAGGCCCCAAAGTCTTAGGATCTAACAAGACAAATGTTTCTTAAATGTTTTCCTGATGTTGTTTTCTCTTTATCAATGGACCCACACATTGTTCTTACACATTGTCACAGAGTTTTTCTGGATTCCTTTCCCCTGCTAACCTAGAAAGCATAACTATAGAGACACTCCTCACACATCAGTGAATATTGCCACACCACTCACAATTGCTAATGCATGAAATTATATCAGATATCTAACAATGGATGAGGAAAACATAGATCAAACACATGCAATGGGGAAATTCTGCTGGAATAAATGAAATGTTGACATCTGTAGGAAATTAGATGGAAGTACACATTTTTCTGTTAAATGAAATAGCTCAGATTCGGACAAATTATGACTGTTGTCTCTCAAGTGCAGATCCCAGATTTCAATTTTTTATATTTGGGTACAGGTGTGTGTGTGTGTGTGTGTGTGTGTGTGTGTGTGTGTGTGTGTGTGTGTGTGATGAGACCACAAAGGGTACTACATTAAAAAAAAGTCTTGATTGAGAACCAGGGAGAGGGTGAAAGGAAAAAGTAACAAAATACAAATGACATGGAAGCAGATTGGAATGTTACTGGAGAAAAGAAAGGAACAAGCAGGAGAGGGACTGAAAATGGAGGAGAAGAGTAAGGATATAGACCAATAAAAACAAAGTATGCATGAAAATTTCCATAAAGAAACCTATTACTTGGTATGGTGTTTAAAAAACTAATTTAAAAAGGAAAATAAAAATAAGTATTAAGGAAGAAATTCTAAAGGGCATAATTGCTATTTCTGAGCTATAAAAGTAGATAAACTCAGTATAGAACATATCTGAATATTCCTGTGACATATATTTTGATAGAATATTTATTGCAAATGCTTTCCACAATGTTTAGATCTGTTCAAAATCAGTGTGAACTGGCAATAGCCTATTATCAAAATATATTGGAGCTAAGGATGTAGCTCAGCAGGATTATGCTGGTCTAGTATGCTTCATTCTTAGGTTCAATACCCTGTGTGTACGTGAGTGCGCACACACACACACACAAGAGAAAAAAAAGAATATGTTGTACACCAGTTTTATGATTCAGAGGCCTCTCTTACTGTCACTTAATACCTAATGCCTATGGGAATGTAAAATTTCTGAGCAAAGCCAGTCAGTGGAAAACAGGAGCAAGAGGATAAACTTTTCTGTCTTTCAGAAGATAATCTAGAGAAATCTGTACAATTTTCCTTCAAGAATTATGTATTCTTTGCCTTTGTAAGACCTTAGGAAAAGTTGCAATTCCAAAAGAAACAGAGAACCCAAAGAATATAATGCAAGAACAAGTGGGTGAGTACATGGCTATGAGCTTGATGAAGATGGTGCAAACAGGGTAGAAATTTACATTTGTATGATAACAGGCTCACAAAAGTGAAAGGTGCTAACAGGGTTGGAATTTATATTTGCATGGTAAGAGGTTCATAAAAGTGAAAATGTGAAAATGCTTTTTAGCATGTATGTTATTTCAATTAATATACAATAACTGCACCCATTTAAGAGTACATTACATATAACTACCCAAGATATGTGATTTTACACATGCACTGATCAGATCATTTGAATATCCATTACCTCAAATGTTAATCATTTATTTATGTGGAAAACCTCTAAGATTCCCTTTCTACTATTTTGGAAGACAAGGTAAATGATACCTGTCATGGTTTGAAATGTGTCCCCCACAGTCTCATGTGTTTGGAAATGTCATGGCACTTTTGAGAAGTCGAGCCATGTTGGAGAAAGGTGATCACAGGGATTTGGCCTTGAGGTAGATTCCTCTTACCCTACTGTCAGCGTCCATGAACCAGCATAAACCCAGAATTACATGCAGGAAACAGAAGTGGGAGCCTTAGGAATTGATCAGGCATCAGGTCAGAGGGAGCCAGGATATCCTCTATCATCTAAGCCAATTTTATTGTAGCATACATGAGTATTTATAGGAAAACAATCAAAGAAGAGCAGGGCCAAATTCTTTATGGGATTACGTAAAATGTGTACATTCTGGGCTAGCAAAGACAAGTCAGGAGTGACATTTACTTGCTGTGTGTGATCAGACATGATGTCTCCAGGTAGAATTAAAAGTGGGTATGACATTTAGTTGGGAAAAGGGAATGGACAATGAATGTCTCAAAGCAGAGTTACCTGGTCCATGCATTAACATATCTCAAATATATGGGGAAGGAACTGTAAGGGGAAGTTTTACCCTCAGCAGTTCTGAGAACAAAAGTGATCTAAGAACAGACAAGAGGTAAACTCAACTCCCAGAGGATGGAATTTGCCTGCCATTGTCTATGCAAACAAGAGGCAAAACTCAATTTCCAAAGGGAGAAATCCACCTAACAGCTGTCCATTTTAGATGCTAATGTGTCATTCTCCAGGCTTTAGGTTTGAAAACCCCCACACCCTACATCCTGGAGAAGTCAGCTTTTACAGCAAGCAGTCTTGCAGCTCTCAGCCTCTAAGATGATTGCAGTGACTTAGGCTGACTCCATCTTCAGCCACCAGCCATGCTGTCTCCGCTATGAAAGACTGTATCTCCCCTCTGGAACCATAAGCCAAATAAATCTCCCTTTATCCCTTAAGTTGCTTGACTTTGAATGCTCTCTCACAGCAACATATAAGAATAACTAATACAATATCATAGAAGGAAATAAAGGTGGACCCTTCTCCAATGCACTGAAGGGATGATCTCTTTAAAAGCTAGATTTAATTTAGGAATAAGATGAAAATTCTATGACTCTTTTGGATAATTGAGAAAGATGTCACAGGACTCATGGTACTGCAATCATTAACATAGGATTAAACATAGGATTAAAGAAGCAAGCTGGCTATTGATAAGGAGTTCTCTAAAAGACATCTGCCCTACACACACACTCTCTCTCTCTCTCTCTCTCTCTCTCTCTCTCTCTCTCTCATATCAATTTCTTTTCATTATAGCTAAAAAGGAATATACCAGTGTTGGGAGAGTTATTATTTCTGAAAATCTCTAGAGGATATTTTCCTAGGTGAAAATGGATAGCACACCATGGAATTTGACTTCTTTTTTTTCCAATGAAATTACAGATTTCTTCAAAAGTGGTAGTCAAATGGTAGTTCTGAAATATCGAAAGTTAAGAAAGGATAATTGCTTTTAAAACCAGAGTGAAATCAGGGCACTGTGATCATTTTAATCTTTAGAGGCTGACAGCAATGAAAGAAGTAAGGAGCTGAAACAAAGGCTGCTATTTACAAACAACGTTAGTCATCATGGAGGAGAGCAGGTGATAGAAAGTGGTCATGTGGGGCTGGAGAGGTGGCTCAGGGGTTAAGCCTCTGCCTTGCAGGCGGAAGGTCCTGAGGTCGGATCCCAGACCCCACTAATAGACGCCAGGTGGAAACGGGGGCGGCCTGCGTTTCTGGTCCTGGTAGGGCGGAGCCTGTGAATCCAGGGGCAGAGTAAATGAGGAGGAGGTGGAGGCGTCCATGGTGGTTCCCGAATTCGTCCGTGGTTCTACATATACACACATACATACACGCATGCGCGCGCACACACACATGCACAATTGACTAAATAATAAAAAAATTTAAAAATTATAGAAAGTGGTCATGTCCTTTAGGGGTAGGAACCTAGATTCTATGTTCTTGGTCAGAAGCCACAAGTTATTGTGTCTGTCTTGGCTGGGGAACAAAAATGAGAAGAGTGCTTTAGTTCTTGGTCTGGTTTTTTGAGATCTTTCTTGTCCTTTACACTACCTAAATGAGTAGCACTGTGTGGAAAGCATAACATAGAGACATGAGCAAAATGACAGGCTCCTGGACACTTACTGATAGGTTTACTTTGTTGACCAGCTCTTTCTCACCATATGCCTTCATTCCATGACATCTTACTCAGTCTTGTTTGGGAACATTTGATGGTATCCCATTTTTCTAGAACTTCTATGGGAACTCTTCCTTCTTTTCTTCTCTTAATCTACCTCCTGTAATCCTATGATAAAATTTTCTAGAACTCACTCTTCTCTGATATGCAAGTTTCATTCTTCAAATTTCCAAGAGAAGAATCTGGAGTCAACTGACTTAGTGAAAGTTATGGGTGACCATGAGCTTCTAAGGCTGCAACTTCCAAGTTAGTCTCACTTGAAGCAGGAGATGAAGCCTCTAAAGCTCTCCCATTTCATGAATCACAGCATTTTACCCAGTACCCAGGTGTTTAACTAGTTCTTTGATCTTTGATTTTCTTTGATTGTATGCCCATTATTTGGATGATATATCACTTCCCTTTGAGAAAGACACAAAAACTGGAAATATACACAATCAATATTCCCCTGGTCTTCTGTCAATGATACTTGAATCAATCGACAAAAATGAGAGTATTCTAGAACAAATTGACATAACTACCTATTCCCTTCGAAGTTTATCAGACATAAAAAATCTCTGCTGACAGTTAGACCACGCATCGCCACCACCACAACACAAATACAACTGCACATTCCGAGTGGCAGGGTTTAAATGTAACACAATAAATTCATCTTGATTCATATTCAATTTGCAATATATTCTGCATTCGCCAAGAAACATGACAGGTTATGGATTCAAGCTCTCATTTTGTAGCTGTTATGAAAGTACTTGTATCTGTGAAAACTCCTCAGCTGCTGTCTTCAGCCTCTAGTACTGACTTTCTTCTGGAGGCAAATTACTCAGGACCAGGTTCAACACATGCCTTCCGCCTCCAAGTTTATATAATGCAAAAGTGGTAGAAACTACCATTTAATCGATATTCACATTTGATTCAATTTTATAGCCCCTATTAAACCAGAAGGTGAGTGAAGGATGATGAGAATCTGCAGAGTGCACTTAATTGTACTGTACCTTTCAGTTAGGAATAATGATAGGAGGGAGTCTTTGAAAAGATGAAGCATTTCTAACCACAGATGAATATAAATCACATAACTACATACCAGAGAACAATCACCAAGATACCACAAAGTCACCCTGGACCAGTGGTTTCTGGATCCTTTGTTTCATGAACTGAAGGAAGAATTTCACAGACAATGGGTGGACAAGTTTCAAAAAGGAGTTCATTACATGTAAAAGCTTAACAGTAAGCAAGCAGAACTCCCATCTAACAGAAGAAGTAGGTCCCAAGAAAAAGAACTGCTTTCAATGCCGTCTTAATGGATAAATAAAATATTGCTCGATTCAGCCTGGTGGAATTATCTTATCAGTTCCTCCATCCAATCCCTGAGGTATTCATCCAACTCCATGTCAGTGTCTGAATTGACATTTTTTGGGTAAACACTCATACATGGCTTCTGGTCAGTAGTGCTAAAGGACAAAAATAACAAGAATCTCAAACATAAACAATACACCTCTAAACATTTCCTGCATCTCTACCCTTTGGCCAGCACAGAAACCCATATAGAATAGATCCAAGGACATTTTCAGCTTCTAGCCAAGGACAAAAATCACAATTTCTGGCTTTTGAGGGCCCCAAATCTGTCCTCTCTGTTTTCAGCATTCTGCTCTTATCACTTCTTAATTATCTTATACTAAAGATGGAACCTATATTAGATCACATTAATATACTCTCTTGCACTTGTGGGTAACTAGGTAGATGTCAGATATATTTTTGTAAGTTCTATCACTAAAATAAGATACAAATTTGGTTCCTATTATGAAGGAAGGGTGAAATTGAATATTTATGTTTGCATTTAAATTTATAGTAAATGTGTAGCAAAGAACTTTGGTGATTATGGCATTTCAAAAGTGGCATATCATTTGGTGGGCTTATTTGGATTTAAGATCACCATATGATTAGAGTTATTGCTAAAACACTTTAATCAGGTCACTTAGTAGGCTTTTGGTAGCCTCTTATATAATAGAGACAGATTATATGGGAAATGAAGACTGGTCTTCTACATCAGGAGACACTTGAATGGTGCTTTAGTTTGAATGCTGAATGCCTCCCTCAAAGAGCCAAGAATTCAATTCTGAGTGTCCAGGATGACACTACTGGAAAACAATGAAAACTTTAAGAAATGAGTCACATGGGCCATCCTTGGGCCTTTGGAGCGTGTCCATGAAGAGACTTGTGGGACCTTAGTCCCATTCTCTTTCACTCTTCTGCTTCTGGTGCACCATGTACTAATAAACATTATCATTTGACATGTCTATTAGAGGCTCAAAGCAACATGCCCACCCTATCTTGGATTAGGGCCTCAGTAATTGAACCAAAACAGTTTCTTTTTGTTTGTCACTTCAGGGTTTTTTGGTAGTTATGAAGAGTTTCCAAATACAAATCATCATAAATATTTAAAGATACACTCAAACACTGAGACCTAATTGGAGAAAGCTTAGGTATCTAATAAATGGGGAGTGGAAAAAAGTGAAATACAGGACCACATATATAACATGTTTTCATCTTCCTTTGTATTTCTGTAACAAAATAGTTGAGTCTTGGCTATTTATAAGGAAAATAGCTTTTTTTTTTAACAATTATGGAGCCTGGGAAATCCAAAATTAAAATGCAAGCAATTTGGTATTTTTTAAGGATTTCGTTTTGGTTGCCAAGATGTATACTTTATAGGAGAAGAAAACTTACTTAAATGATGAATCAATTCACTGAGGGGCTTTTTATTATATTATTAATACATCAATGAGTTTTTTGCCCTTAAGAAATAAATACCTTCAATTTACATGCCACCTCTTAATAGTATTGGACTAGATATTGTTTCTATATGTGTCTAAGGAAAGACAAAATGATATAAATCATAACCAAGTACAGCAAGCACTGTGGAATCAGTTGATTTTGCAATACAGACAGCAACATGGATAGAGCTTAATATTATCATGTCAAGTAGAAAGCATTGCTAATTTGCAGTGCAATCCCTGTTGCACAAACTAAAAATCTGCATTCCTCTGAACAATTGCATTGAGATAAGGATGAAAAGGTATAAAAAATTTCGTTGAATATGTATGAGAAAATAAATGTGATATTACATGGCTAAAACAAATATTCTGTCTTGGACAATGATGACAATGTACCATTAAATATGGAGTACTACACACTCAAATGTTTTTACCTGAATTTGCACTGGAAAATAAAAATGTAAAACACAGGAAAACTGACAACAAACAGCAATCTCATATTTCTTTGTGATAGTTATGTAATTTGTTTTTATGTTGACCTTTAAAATAATACTCAAAATTTACTGTGTTCTTTGGGTTAATAGGTTAAAAATATGACAAATTATTCATTGCATATGTGACATTGAACCTTGAATATGAATTGTTCTCTCTCTTCCCTCCTCTTTCTAGATGTCTTATAACCAACAAGCATGTTGATCTTGCTGCCATTCCTTCTCTGCACACTGGCATGTCTTACCCACTTTGAATAGACTATATCCCTTTGGAACTGTGAGCTAAAATTAACTTTTTTTTTCATTAAGTTGCTTTGATCAGAGAATTTTACCAAAGCAACAGAAAAGAAATAGAGACACAGACATAGGGTATTGACCAAAGTTTTCATTTAAACATAGAAGTCATCATTTTACCTATGTATTCATCCGTGTATTTATGTATCTTACTTGTCATTTATATCAGATATGTCATGCTCTATTTGGTTTTTTTTCTGTTGTTTAAACTATATAGTTGAATATAATATATCATAATGCTGCTATGCATGCCAGCTTAGCTGACTTTCAAATTTCAAGGGATTTTCTATTTCTGCTTCCCATCATACTGTAGCAGAATGGGGATTTCATATGATCAAAACTAAGCCTAGTTTAATGTGGGTTCTGAGATTAGAACTAAGAGCTTCATGCTTTTTTGGCAAGCATGTTACCTACTGAGCCATGTCACAGTCCCTGAAACTTCTCTGAATGTTGTCTGATTATCATTTTTATTCAGGTATGATTGTGGAATAGTCATATTATTCAACGTGATGATGTTTACATTTTCTCTATTCCAGTTAAACTCATGGTGCCATAACACTCTTTTTTAAAAGTTGTTCAATTACATACCTTAAGACAGCTAATTACTTAAAGCTGTTCAAGAGAACCAGAGTACAGTTATTAAAAGCTTGACTTCAGTGATGTCTATGTTCAGAAGACCTGAAGAACATTTGACTTACCAACATGCAACTTCGAAAGGGAGAAAATCTGAAGAGAGAGACACTACACCTCCTTAAGAGACTAAGACTAATTCAGACAAAAGAAGAAGAGCTGCTTTCCTCAATGATTTACCCATTGACAACCATTCATGCTCCAACAAGTACTCCAGCACTTGCCAGTACAGGTATCCCAGATGAAACATAGTGGGCTACATGTGAAAAAAAAAGAAGTAAAAGTAGGAAATATGAAGTGGGACAGGAGGTGGTCATACTACTGGCTACTAAGGTACAAAACACATAAGCTCATGGTATGCATGTTAGAAAGCATCAAAGAATAAAAAAATAAAGGTATTGCTTCAGACACTATACTGACTTACATGCATCTTATTTTTGTCATTGCCATTGCAAAGTTATTTAATTTCTATATTCCTTAGTTTCCTTTTCTGGAAAATTCCAAACATATAAGCACCCTTTCTATAAGATTTGCTTGAGAATTAAAAGCACAATCTATTAATTGGCTCAGCTGTTACAGTTAAATACTCAGCAATGTTAGATAATTTCATTATCACTAAGAAATTAGCTATGTAATTTGGGCAAAGTAATATCTCAGGAATTCAGCCTCATTGCCTGTGTAACAAGGGGGAATATCAGGACTTGATACATATGACATTTGATATAAAGTCAAATGAAGCGATAAACATAAAATCCAACATTTTAGAGTGTTCGATAAATTTCAGTTACTGTTTAGAACACTTCACGATGAATAGACACTAAAAATATGTAAGTTACTGAATAAATCAATAAGACACAACTAAAGTTAGCCACTTCTGCTCCCTATCTGCAGAGGAACATAGTAATTTGTAGGTAGGATAGCTAACGAAGCAAGTAAAAAATAGCTGGATGCCACAAAAATTGGTTAATGATGCAATTCAATAATCTTTTGTTGGGTCTAAAACTACAGGGTGTGGAGAAATCAACAGGAAAATGTCAGTTACAGAGTCTGAAATCTAGTAGAAAAGACAGACTTACACACTTTTATTGTATTCTGGAGAAAAATCTGGTAGGAAACTATTTGAATTATGGGAGTAGGATCAGAATAGCAGAGAAATAACAAACCAAAAACATACTTAGAAGGCAAAATGTATCTCTGTATAATGGGGGCTGCTGAGGCTAAATTGTGTTATTAATTATTTCATGATATCCAAGTGTGTAAAAGACATATAGATTTTTCATTGATACAGGGGAAATAAAGCAAATCATGAATGTTTTTCAACTGAACATTGTTTTACGTGAGAACATAGTTACTGTTTCCCTCAGATTTTTGTTGTCTGAGTAAATCATTCTTTACGTGGATATAAGTAAGCTATATTATTCAGTATCTTTGTGACATTCGCGGCCTCTAAATCTGTTTCTCCTTAGGGCATTGATGTTTGAACTTTAAGAGTTTTATTATACAGATTATTCAGACAAAGGAAATGGCATTCTTTTATAAAACAGTTTGCAAATATGATACATAAACATTGCAAATTTAAAGACATCATTTGATCTGTTAATAAAAATCAGTAATAGAGCAAACTGTTATTTATTGAGGGATTATCACTTTCCAGGCACTAAATAACACACTGTATGAAGACATGCATCTATTAAACCTCATCATACTGAAAATCAGGCAAGATACCTACTGGCATTTTTTAACATGAGTCTTTTTATTATTATTAAGGTGGGAGAACATTGCTGAGGTCAAATAAGTAAAATCTGCAGCAACATTTCAATTTAGATATCACACTCATTCTATGTTCTTCTAATTACTGTGAACTACAAACTCATGTTTGGACATGATGAAGAAACAATCTGAACACTTTAGGGAAAACGAAAAAATTTCTCCAAGGAGAGAGTCTTAATTGTATTCACTCACCTCTTATGTATCTGGCAGGGATCATAGTTCTTTTGACAATCCTGTCCAATGACAATGTCTCTAGAGAATGTTAGGGTTGCCTCCTGCTAAGTATACATGCTTAATTTTCTTTAATTAAGCTCTCTAAAATGCATCTGCTTTAGATTGATATCAACATTGTCTACAAATATGAATGATGCTGTGTATGATTGCAGTGTGCATGTTTTACATTAAAAGCAAAATAAAACCCCATAATTCTCATTGCGTTCATCTTGGGCAGAGGCATCAATAAATATTATAGTATAAGAGTAAACTCTTTCTACTTCTACCTGGGTATAATTTAGGAATTTCTTTCTTGTGAAGGTTTATGCAACAAGCTTTGTTATTAAGTGTTAAAAAGAAGTCTTGTAAAGTATGTTTTAAAGAAACGCAATATTTTGAATGGTCTCGAGGTAGTGGCTCTGGGATTCTCATGAACGGTGGGCCAGTTGAATGGGAGCAGAGTAGGCAGTGACTGGGGAACAGATCATGGAGCATCAGACGGTTGGTGCTGATGTAGCTACTGTCACCTGCTTGGCTCTCCTTTCTTTCACTTGCCGCTGAGCTGAAGACTAGGTGATTAGCTGAGGTGAAGAGCAGGTAGTTGAATTCAAGAAAGCTTCTTTCCAGCTGATACAGATGACCAGTAGCACCACGGCAAAGGAAACATCAATTGTCAAGTTGACATCTGCAACGTAAGTACCATGGATCTACATGACACAGAGGAAAGAAACAGCAAAATGCATTAATAAACTATAACTTTGTTAATTTCATAATAGTGCACTAGGGAAAAGGTGAAGTTAGGACTGGAGAGATGGCTAAAGGGTTAAGCCTCTGCTTTACAGGCAGCAAGTCCTGAGTTCAGATCCTGGATCCCATATAAAAACACCAGGCAGAAATGGCAGTGGCCTGTACTTTTGGTCCTGAAAAGCAGAGCCTGGGAAACACCAGAGCAAAGCAAAGAAGAGGGAGTAAAATCCAGAGTGATGCCCAAAGTCACCCTTGGGTATCCACAGGCACGCACAGTGCCCTCTGATGCATAATGACACATACACACAGACACACTCAAAAATAGAAAAACAGAAAAGAAAACAATGAATTTAGAGGACAGTAACTCTTCACCACAGTGAAATTCTAGGTTTTAATTTACTTACCGAGCATAGCCAGGTTAAGCAATTTCTCTGATCCTCAAGTCTCCTGTACTTAATATTTAGATGATGGCATTATTGTTTCTAGGTATTTTTAAATAAAATAATATATATAATTATTGTATAAAATAATGAGAATTACATAAGGAAAGGTATTGCAAAAAGGAAGGGGAAATATTGAAAGTGTTATACTTTTCAAGGAACTGAAAATAATTCTTCATCTGAGTCTTCAAAATTTTTCTCAACTACAAAGAACATTCAATATTTTAATCTTGAGCCCTAGGATAATTCAAAATGCTCATGCTATATTTCCATTTCACATTATAGTTCCTATTGAGATGCAGACTGTAAAAAGATTTTGGCAAAGAATCATGAAATAATAACTAACTTGAAAGCACAATACATATTTAAATTAGTTTTCCACTGAAGCAGATGATAATCAATAGGTTAATTTGAATTCATTAGCCAGCTTTTATCACAATCTATGCACTTTCAAAAGCATTTGACTATAATTGGCTAATGGGTTATAATAAAGTGACTGATAAAGTAAAAGCCTTACGTCCATTATGTTCTCCTATATTAGTTAGTTTCAACTTTCCATTGCTGAACAAATCCAGGACCTAAAGAACTTAAGAAGACAAGGGCTTTCTTTCTTTCTTTCTTTCTTTTTCTTTCTTTCTTTCTTTCTTTCTTTCTTTCTTTCTTTCTTTCTTTCTTTCTCTCTCTCTCTCTCTCTCTCTTTCTTTCTTTCTTTCTTTCTTTCTTTCTTTCTTTCTTTCTTTCTTTCTTTCTTTCTTTCTTTCTTTCTTTCTTTCTTTCTTGTGTGTGGTACAGGACACTTGAATGTTATGTGCTTGTGGAGGTCCAAGGATAATATTGTGAATCATGGTGGATTCCTGTACCTCCTTATTATTCTGCTCTTGGGTTTCCCAGAACTAAAATCCTTTCATTTGCAAGGCAAAAGCTTTAAACCCTGAGCCATCCATCTACTCAGCCCAACAAGTTTTCATCGTTGCTTACAATTCTTGGTTACAGTTATCAGCATGGTAGGAGAGTGTAGACCAAAACCAACATCAGTACCTAAGGGAACTGGCCTACCATATCCACATGAGTTGAAAGAGGCACATATATTCTTGCTTGCCAGAATGCCTATATGCTTGTGTGCCAATGGATTATTGATATCAACTTAACAACTGAGGACTGAATCTTTTGACACATCTAGTAAACATTAGAGTAAGCCTTCAGCAAGCCTGTGAGAGATTACCTAAATGATATAGGAAAGTCTAGCCCATGGTAGAGTTTGGAGACCCATTCTTTTGGCAGGTGCATTAGATGAAATTTGCTGGTTCAATATTTTGACTCAGTTGGCCATTCATGCTGTGCCAGATGGCTATAATCGTGCCTGCCAAAGGAAGAGCCACTTGGTCAGGCACAGAGTTCTGAATACCCACCAGAACAGATGATCCAGAGGGAACCCCAAGAATCATAGAAACAAGCAATCAGGACCATGGGAAGGAGGTGGATGGATTAATAAAGGAAAGAGAGGGAGGAAAGCAAGGAAGGAACTTAGGGGGTAAGGAGGAGTTAGGGAGGGAAAAGGGAAAGATGGGAGCATAGATTATTATTATACATTGTGCATGTGCAACTAAGGAAAAGATAAAAAATGAAAAATGTGAAAAAAAGTTGTGTCTGCTTGACAGTTGGGGTCTGAGTCTTTGAGCACATTTGCGAGGAATTCTTTCGTTTTAGGCAGTCCTTGCCAAATCTTGTTACTAAGTTTCTGAATGATATTAGAAAATGCCATCTATGATGGATGGGACAATTCTCTGAGTGCCTGGGTAGTACAGAGAGAGTTGGTTCAGTATTTGGGCAAACCTTGGCATTACAGGCAAGGTGGCAATCAAGAAAATGTGTTTCCCTCCCTCAGCTCTTTCTGTTGATGTGCTGTATCTCAGTTCCTGATTATGAACTCTCCTGTCATACCAATGAAATATAACCATAAATGTTAAGCTAGAATAAACCCTTTGTTCCCCTAAACGGCATGAGTGCTGTATTTATTTGGCAATGGGAAAACGAAAGTAGCATGCTTGCAAAGTTAGAAAGCACTGTTACTGGGTCCAGAAGTCCACCCAATGAGGCACAGACAATGAGCTTGACTGAAAAGAATGTTTATTGAAAGTAGGTCGAACAGAACTGAAGCCTCAAGATTTCATCTAAGTTCAGGACCTTAGATGGAGCCTTAGGACTCTAGAACTCCATCAGAGTTCAGGGCCTCACATTGGAGGCAGGAGTAAGGGCGAGGGTGGGGGGACAGTTCTTATAGCAGTTTCTAAGTTGGTATGTGCCATCCATTCAGTGACTCAAGCTGGCAGTTTCAGATAGTTGTTGTAGCTGTAATTCAGGTAGGGGTGAGGGGAAGGTTAGAAACCTTGAGTGGTGATCCTGCTGACCCAAGGCTGTTACTATGAAACCAAGTTGTCAGCAGAAGCAAGAGCAAGTTGTGACTATCTTTTATGTGTAAGCAGTGACTGGCCTTATGCGCAAGCAGTTTACAGAAGCCAAAGGAGTGATTAGTCTAAAGTCAAAATTTATCCACAGCATATTTTCTATAGCACACTGCAGTTTCATCATAACATACAGAGAATGGGGTCTTTCTTTTCTTAGACCACCACAGCACAAAGATTGGAACTTTCATCTGCAATGGAACCTGAGTTGAGTATAGAACCTGGATATAGTCTACCTTTACATTTCCACATTGGCACAAATGAAATGTATATGACTTTCATGTTTGCGTAGTAGATAATTATAAAAAATCATTCCAAATTCAGTATCAGTGCAGAAGACAGTAAAGACTTCCTTCCTATGGAGGTTTTCAGCAAGAAAAAGCAACCAAAGTCTTTGACTCATCCCAGAATTTAAATCTTCAAAATATTTGTTTTGGCTTACTTTTCCAGCAGGTGCACTGAGGAATATCTAGAAGCAAATCCTTTTAGAATTTTGTGTCTTCATCTCAGTTTTAATATTTTAATTTGTCTTGGAACTTTATTTTGCATGTTGTAATAGTTACTCTTAACTATTGCTGTGAGAGAGCATTGAAAGCCAAGCAACTTAAGGGAGAAAGGGAGATTATTTCAGTTTACGGTTCCAGAGGGGAGAAACAATCTTTCAAGGTGGAGGCAACATGGCTGATGGCTGAAGATGGAGCATGCTAAGTCACTGCAAATCTCTTGGAATCTCTCTTTTTAGTGTTCTGTTCCATGGTTCCTTTTATCTGATCCACTAATGGGAGGTTCCAATCAGATCTAGGCTGCTCTTTGTATTGTAAATGTAGTGATCTGCATAATCTCTTTAGGTATTCTGGCAGCTGATTTTAGTTAATGCCAGATGTGGTCAAGTTGACATACAGGATTAACTATATCACACATGTGCTGTTTTCATGTTAAAGTTATCTTTGGCTAATCAGTCTTACACTTCTAAAATGGGTCCATTACTTACACTGCAAATTAATTTTGCAGATGAAAATAGTGTTTTCTAGAGATTTTCCTATATGTCTATTTAATCAGACTGACTCCCTTACTAATTATAAATAAATATATAAATATAATAAGTTCTATAATTGGGCATTTCTTTTTCATTTATTTTTTTCTGTATTGTTCTCTATTGATGTATTCTATTGATGATTCTAAGATTAACTACTTTGATAATTCTAGTCATAACAAATTAAACCTGCTACACAAAATTTGTGCTTAAGTCTTGCAGCTATTAATTGTGATAATTATGGTCTATTATCTTTATTTCACCTGTATTTCAGTTTATAATCTTTAGCACACAACAACTATTTAAATTCTGCATGTTTCTTACCATAATCTTTATGTGATAGAATAGACTTTTGGCAATTATATCAAACAAGAATGTAAAGCCAGGAGTAGTGTGATATATTGAAATGTGAAACAAACCAGTTAGTCAGAAGGTCGTTTACCTGAGATAGCCAACTACGGGGAACATCTCACATTTTACATACAAAATAAGGATAGTATTTACTATTTTGTATACTTCAAGAATTGTTGTAATACAAAGTGATGTGTAAATAGGAAGGAGACTGATTGGGAAGCTGAAGGTTTTCAGTGGGAGAATGCAAAAAGATGGAATCTAGCAACAGTAGAAAGGACTTAAATTCTTTGTATTCACATTTAACTCTGAAAGAATTGAAATCAACTCAGATAATACTTGTGATAATCTGATGAAATTTTATCTAAGAAAGTGTATTGTCAACTGGAAATGAAATCTATTTATTAATAATATCTTAATAATACAGTTTTTTGCAAATGAATATTGTTTTGGATAACTCAGTATTAATTTTGAGTTTATTTAACAAGAAAAATAATATGAAGAATTAACACACATGATCTGGGTACCTACCCCACTATGCTCTACATAGGAAAGATGTAAAAACACTGTAGAAGCTGAGAAATGGTGTTGGTAATCTCTGAGAATGAGCTCTTCCAGTTCTCTGCCAGTAGAAACTCAACAGAGGTGTGATGTGTGAACTGTTGAAACATACTCTGTAGTAGTAAAGTGGAGAGACCAAAACAATGAGGATCAATTTGAAAACTTTGGAAAAAATCTAAGACATTATATAGTAGAGATGTTCTGGAAAAGAAATTAATCACTTAGCATGCAGAAACTTTCAGACTGTCCATCTCAGAGTCTGAGTGAGAACTCTTACAGTCTTGTAAGTGCACCATTCATCTTCCATAGTCCCATGAGTATGCACAGAGGATGTGAAACACATATGATCAGAGAGATAAGAGAAGACACCATCAAGAATTAATGTGAAAATTCCTCCAATTGTTGCAACTTTTTGTGTGTGTATGTATATAATATGTGTGTGTTTAGACATTTCTGTGGATGAATATGATCGTATATATGCCATGGCATGTGTGATGATGTTAGAGGACAGCCACAGGCATCTCTCTGTCCTTACCTTCTACCTTGAGTTTGCTCACTGCTGTGTATAAAGGCTAGATGGCCTATGACCTGGCAACTCTCCTATCCTCACTTCCTGCTCCACCATAGGAATGTTGGGATTATAGATTCTCATGCTAGGTAGGGTTCTGGCTTTTATGTGAGTTCTGGTATTTTTCATTCAAGTTCTCATACTTAGCATTAAGAGCTTTTACCAACCAAGCCATATCCTCAGTCCCTTGAAAATCTTTTGAAATTTCTGAAATGATAATCAAAAGAGAATCAATCTATGAATATAAGGAATATTTGAAAATTATTTATTTTTTCTGGAAAGTCTTCAAAGACTCATGAAAACAACTACAGAAGGGGCTTAAAGGAATAAAGAAAAACAGTTACTAAAACAATTTTATTTTAAATATATTAAAGATTGCACAATTCAGAGAAAATCACTGAACGTAAACAATGTAATAAAACCTTGATTAGCCCTACTTCCTTTCAAAGTTATAACATAATTCATAATGGAAAGGAATCTTATGAATGTAAAAACTGTGCTAAACCTTCAATCATTTTTCTGGCCTTTGAATGCATGGAAAGATTCAAACTGTGAAAAACTATTAATATCAGCAATGTGGTAAAATATTTATTGGTTCTTATTCTGTATAGGTACATAAAAGCAAGCACAACAGAGAGAAATCACAAGTGTAAAAGCTTCATCTGTCTATCTTTTTAAGGCATTACTGCTATTTGAGAAATACCCTGAGAGTGTTCAAAATGAGGTAAAACCCGTAAGTCATTTCAATCCATTCAAACATGAAATAAATCTCAATACAGAGGAACCTAAATATGTCAGTTATGTATGAAAGCATTTATCGGTTTCACAAATTTCCAACTTATGAAAGCCTTTATGCTATGTGTGTGTACAGTGTGAGAAAGCCTTCTGTTATTACAGTAACTTTCATCTATGAAAAATCTGATATTTAAGGAAAACAGCATGGATAGAGAAGCACTCAGAAATCCTTAGACATGTAATGAACTATTCATTGCCTACATTTCCAGCACACTTGAAAATGTATACTGACAAGAAATATCAACGCGGTGCAGTTGTCTCTTTTGTTTTCCCATTCTCTGTTCATTTTCAAGTGTGAGAGACAGGTGGATGAATTAAAATGTATTTCTGGTGTGCTGGGAAGTTTATTAATCATGAAATTGTTTAATTATTCTGTATTCTAAAAGCTATTGAAGGTAGTCTTGTTTCATCTGGGATATTTTTATAGTGGCATCAAACAGCAGGTCTGGATGATATTGCTGCTCACATATTCTGTATATTCTACCTATTCCTTCTGGGCATGGCTACTGTTTTTGATGATATGAAAGTGCTTGTTCATTTGTCTTGCTAATATACAATTACCACAAGATTGTAAAGATAAAAGATTTATCATAGAATCCAGCTTCCTCTGAATTATTTTATCTTTTACTTTTATATCATTCATTTTGCTTATAATTATAATATAATTTGAAGATGAGAGAATTGAGAAAGGGAGTAATGTGGAACTATATCAAGTGGAGAGTTGGGTGGAGAGTTGGAGTTTACGCATGACACGTTTGTTGATAATGTTGGAAAGCAAGTTTTCCCTTTTCTATACCCTTTGTGGTTCTATGTTACAGTCTGCACATTTTGTAATTAGTGAGTTGGTGTGCAGAAGCTACTTGACAGGTTTGAAGCTATCATGACAAGCATATTGCATTTGTGCATTCTCCGTGGATCCTTAGTATTATCAAGTCACATTGTTTTCCAACACACTTAAATTCCATGTCCTCAGAGGTTTCCATAGATTCTTTTTTTCAGTGAACTCTATATGAAATTCATGGCTGGTTTAGATTTTCCCATAAACTTATTTCATCAGACAGGCAGCCATCATAATCAGCCTTGTTTAGAAATACTCTCTGATTTTCTGAATCTTGTTCTCTGTTGATGAAATTTTTATAAACTCTGATTTGTGGAGTGACTACCTGGATTTGTGTGATGGGTACTGTGCCTATAATCGTGTGACAATGACAATGATGCATTGTGCAGTAACTGATCTCACATGTGATAAGATGGATTCTTTGCATTAGCAATAGTATGGGTGGTTGCTCTTACTCACAGCTGACTGAAACCTTCCATTTTCAATTATGTTGTATTCTGTGTGATTAAAACATCTTAACTCAAAGAATTTCTCTGTATGTGTTGTTTACAAATATTGTAAACATTTTTCTTTGAATTGTAAACATATTCTCAAACATTTTTTGAGATATTGTCAAGTGTAGCACAAAATTGATACATAACTGAGGCTAATGTTAAACACTTGATCCTCCTGCTCCAAAGTGATGGGATTATAGGCAACCACCACCATGCCTGGCTACAGTTTACAAACATTCTAGTAAAAGAGAAATTTACAAGATGACCATAAATATGCACAAAAAAAATTCAGTGGAAATGCATAGTGTTTTTTCAGTATAGTATGTGTTTTTTAATGTGGAATTAGTGCAAGTATTTTAAACATTGCAGAATTACTTGCTGTCACCAAATATTGCACAGGCTCTCTTACAATTCCTCATCTCCTTTGCTTGTAGGTTGGACCATTAGCCCATTTGGGGCCATAATATGAATGACAGCTGTGACCATTTAAATCAGCTGTGCTTCTTGTATCCTTTCTTTCCCCTTCAGTGACACTCTCAGAAGCCATGTGGTGTTTAAGGTACTGCTACAGGATGGCACAATATTCAGACTTTCACTGATGTGTGGAGAACTTGTAACAGGGAGAAAAAGTACATTTTTGGATATGCTACAGAGATTTCAAGGTTAATTTATCATTTTAGCACAGTTTGTTATTTTATGCTATTAATAGTAAATTTGGTCAAAGAATCAACCAAATAAAGTATGCACCATACACCTATATCTGGTCAAATCTTTCAGAAAAGAAGAGCAGACATATATGCTTTTCTGATGGGAGTGTAAATTGATTTACTAACTTTAAAAATTCGATTATATCTGAAGCCTTACTCTTCATTCTAATTCTATGTCGATAGTCTTCCAGGAATGCCTGCTCATATTTACCATGACTTATGTCCAAGAATATTCACAGAAGCATTGTTCATACTTCCTAAACTTGGAGAACAACCAAAAAAAATCAATGAGCAATATAATATCAAAAGTATTATTTAAATGATATTGGAATGAAAATACTCAGATTTGAAGCAATAACATTAATGAATATTGCAAGCAATATTATGAAAAAGCAAAATATATGAAATAACTTTTTTGTAGACATAGAAAACTGGTCCTGTTGGTAATTAAAAACAGGCAAATCATCCTTTCTCAGACTTTATCACAGAAAAAAATTTATCAATAAAATTGAAGTAATTACAAGAAAGGCTACAGTTATGTTTCTTGTATACAAAAATATAAAACTGTACCTAGAAAGACAGAGAGTTGTGACCTCTGAAACATTGGAGTGTTCCATTACCTGAGTTTTTTTTTAATTTTTTATTATTATTATTATTTATTCTACTGTGTGTATGTGCGCGCGCGTGTGTGTGTGTGTGTGTGTGTGTGTGTGTGTGTGTGTGTGTGTGTAGAACCACGGACGAATTCGCGAACCACCATGGACGCCTCCACCTCCTTCTGCCCCGGGATTCACAGGCTCCGCCCTACCAGGACCAGAAGCGCAGGCCACCCCCGCTTCCGCCTGGCGTCTATACGTGGGATCTGGGATCCGAACTCGGGACCTTCTGCCTGCAAGGCGGAGGCTTAACCCCTGAGCCACCTCTCCAGCCCCCATTACCTGAGTTTTTGAATTGAGACTTTTTTTATACTGTTCACTTATGCTGTTCATAAGGTCCTCAAGGTTTCCAATTTTTAAACACATGCTGATGTAATTTTAATATCATAGGCAAATTTAATCCTACTACATTGTGTGGAAAAAATGGTGTTTTATCTTGTATTAAATAAACAAACAATTCAAGGTGATCCTTGTTTCTGCTGCAAAATCACAGATTGAGGAAATTCAATACTGCAAGAGCTTCCTTTGAAATTATCTCCATGTATATGCATGATAGTTTTTCTACAGTATTGCTTTATATTTTCTGATAGTTTCCATTGCTATAATATCCTTTAGGCTTTAATATAGTATCTAAGCCTGCTCACTCCCAACATTTAATGTGTTTCTTTGAAAACTTCCATGTTTATTTTTATATTTCACATGTACTTTTAGCATAAGTAATTCTATACAAATTAATATTCATTATTATTCTAATAACAAACTTTCAACTAAATTATCTGAGTTGTCAGCCCCAGCACAAAAATGAGGAAGTAGAGATGAAGAGATTGCTCAGTGGTTAAGAATCTGCCTGTCAATGAAAAGGATCTGAGTTTGGATCTCACCCAGGTCCTATGTAAAACGACCACAGCCTACACTTTAGGATCCCATGGACAGAGTTTGGGAAACCCCAGAGCAAAGTAAAAAGAAGGTTGAAAGCAATCCAGGATGATTCCTGAAGTCACCCTTGGTCTTCTACAGGGACATACCTCTGATAAACACACACACATACACACACAAAAGTGAGGGAGTAAGAAATTCTTTCAAAGAGCTAGCATAGAATATTAAGAAGACCATGGAATTCATTAAAATATGATGAAGTTATAGACTGAAAACAGAGGATTAGCTACATGAAAATTTTTCATTTTTGATTTATTTTATGCTTTGATATTTCATTTACAGTCAGCATCCTTAATAAAAATTTACTTGAGAAAAGCAAATAATTTCTTCACTTAGCTTGGGTAATTATAATACATTCTCTAAAGAAGGCAGACAAATAAAAACAATTTCAGTTGGTATGTGTCCATAGTGACATGATCTTAAGGGTATAAGAGAAGATTATTTTGAGATTAAAGATTAAATGTAAAGCACAGATGCAATTTAATGTGTATTATTATTCCTAGAGGGACGGTGAATAAGAAAGTGTATGAGAATATTTTTCTGTGATATGTTGCTCTATTGGCATTTTTTCTTTCACTAGTCTACATAGTGGGGTTTTTAAATGTATAAAAACTCCTTGGCAAAGAACATCCAAGCCAAAAGCCACCTTTTAAATATTACATTTTAAATTTGTGTCTGTTCCCATAGGATATCACCCCAGGAGTAGTTTATTCAGGCAAGATATTGGTATTATTAGTTTCAGAAGAAGGGTGCATGGAGGCTTTGACATTTTCTCCATGCCTGTAACCTTTGAACTTCTTAAAATCTTTGTGCACTTTCATTCTCAACTTAAAACTTCAAATACTATCTCCTGCTGTGAGTACTTGTTGACCTTGTATACATGCTTTGAAAAACTTTATATGTATGAAATGAACTGATTTGATCCTCATAAAATATGAAGGGATAAATGTGACTTATATTTCCATTTTATAGATCGAATAAGTGAATTACATTGAGTCAATTGTTGTTTACAAGACCGACAATATGACTAATAATTGCACAAGTGAAGACATAGGTACAAGCTGTAAGGTTTGAGTTCCTGCAGTTCTTCATACCATTTTACTGGCTTCCATATGGCATGGGGTATGGAATAAATTGAGTCATCTTGCAGTGAGGGAGGTGAAAAGGGATAAACTATGCTAATTCTCATCTTAAAAGGGGTAGCTATGAGACCATGGCAAAATAATGAATGTGCGAACTATGTAAATGAATATACAAACAAATATCAATCATTGACTTCAGCTTACCAGCATATTTTCCTAGATATGATATACATATGTCAGGTGTCATGGTTTGAAATGTGTCCCCCCACAGTCTCATGAGTTTGGGAAGATCTTGGCACCTTTGAGAAGTGGAGCCTTGCTGGAGGAAGATGGTCATAAGGGGTGGGCTTTCAGGTGGATTAGTCCCACTCTACTTCTAGGAGGAGTTTGGCTTTGAAGCAAGCAGTCTCGTAGCTCTCAACCTCTCATATGCTCTCAGCCTCTCAGATGGGTGTGATGTAGCCTATCTCCAGCTTCAGCCAGCCAGTCATGCTGCCTCTGCCATGAAAGACTGTTTCTCCCCTCTGGAGCCATAAGCTGAATAAATTTCCCTTTCTCCCTTAAGTTGCTTGACTTTGAGTGTTCTCTCACAGCAATACACAAGAGTAACTATTACATTGGGGAATAAAATACATGCCAAGTTTTAATTATTTAGAAGACAAATTAGTAGAACATTAGATATGAAGATGTGTAAGGTTCTACAGGCATTCGTGTTTTTATTTTTTATTGTTTTTCCTAGTTATACCAACTCCTTCCTTTTTCTCCCTTCCTTCTCCCTTCTTTTCCTTTTTCCCCTCCTTTCATGGATCTGACCTGCTTTTTCCCACCCTCCTGTCCCTCAGGACAGGATTATCTGCTCTAATGGGGGTTCATACTTCTATGGCAGACCAAGAGGTCCGTTTTGGGTTGACAACTAATGTAAGTATTCTGTTACCCCTGTCCAACCCCTCACCCAAGAAGATCCTACTGCTAAAAATTATTTCTTCTGAAATCCTTGCTAGTCTTTGGAGGCATGTTGATATGTCAGCCACTTTACAGGTCAGGTAAGGTCAAGTCTCATTGTAGTAAGTTCCTAGCTACAGCAGCCCAGTCTTGAGTGAACTGTCTTCTCTAGCAGTGGACCTCCTCATTACTAAGGTCTTACAGTCTTACCACACCCTCTTCCACAAGACTCCCTGAGCCTTAGGATGGGGACAGAATTGACTGGCCTGATTCTGGGTGAACATTTTAGAATCTCTGGTAGTCTGTATTCTAGATGGCTGTTATTGTCTATTTTGTTATTATTGCACTGCACAAAGATGCATCCTGTCTGAGTGTTGAGATCCTCTCCTATTCAAAGATAAGAAACCATTTTTAAAAGGGCCTTTGTGAAAGAAGAGACTTAAAAGACAAGGAGGAACACTAATAAACCTCAGGAGTGAGTGGGCTCAGCCTCCAAGCAACAACAGGGGTTCCTACTAACCACCAACCCCCCATACTTCCGTGATGGGGTACACATGCCCAGTACCCCAAACCAGTCCAAACATCAGTGAACAAGAAGGAAACTGACAGTAGACAGGACCAGATGTCTTATTACTTAAAGGCTTTTTTTTGACACTTGCCTTATTTATCTATTAAACTGTATTCCTTTGTCTCCATTCACTTGGGGTCTTCTTTTTTCTACCTTCCTAGTTGTAATCCTTTGCAGGTTTAATGGGTATTATAGAGATTTTTCCCTTCAGTGTGTCATTATGAGGGCTTGGAGCTAGTTTCCACTTATAAGAGAACATTCAAAGTCTGACTTTCTGTGCTTGGGATACTTGGTTAGTTATAACTTTTTCCAACTTCATCCATTTACCCACAAATTCATTAATTCTATTTTTTGATGCCTGAGTGACATTCCATTGTGTATATGTACCACATTTCCATTATCCACTGATCTGTGTCTGTTTTGGAGCCAGTACCCTGCTGTCTTTACTACTATGGATTTTTGTTATAGAATAAGATCCAGTATGTTGATACCTCCAGCAGAGTTTTATCACTCAATATTGTTTTTGCTATTCTGGGTCTTTTGTGTTTCCATGTGAATTTTGAGATTGGTCAATTTCTGTAAAGAATTGCCTTGGAATAGTTATTAATATAGTATTGAATCTGTAGGTTTTTTTGGCAGGATGGTCATTTTTATGATGCTAATTCTACCAATCCAGGAGCATGGAAGACCGCTTTCTGGTGTCTTTTGAGATTTTGTTTTTTAGGATTTTAAAGTTTTCATTGTACAGGTCTCTCATTTCCTTGATTGGATTTATACCCCAATATTTCACTTTTAAATGTATGGTAAATGGAATATTTCTCTCAGGAGTTTCTCATTTTTTTCATCCTTGATGTATAAAAATGTCAATGATTTTTGAACATTAATTTTGTAACAAGCCATTCTGCTGAACATATGTGGCAAGGGGAGTGACAGAGGGGAAAGGTTTTAGGGGGATGGGAATGCAGGATAGGGTAGAAGAACAGTTAAGCAAGGAATAATTAGCATTAAAGGTGTATGATGCAATCATATATAAACCTATTATATTATAATTTTATTTAAAAATATAATTCAAAAACTTTGAATTGAGGTACTCTTCACAGGATTACATAGAGAGGGAACAAAAAAGAGTTAATAGAAACTGCCATGAGATGCTCCTCTCAGATGCCACAGGCAGTTAAAAAATCTCCCAGAAATAAGTATGTTACACTATTTATGTGAGTTGTTGGTCAGAGAATACCAAAGGTCCCGATCAAAACAGAGACTTTTACTTTTGCCCTTCAATGGCCACCATAACCTGATGATAAGACCTTACTGTTGAAAACAGCATATACTTTCATCATAGGACATGGATAATCAAGTTGGAAGTGAGCTAAAAGCTTCCTCTCTTGGTGGATAGTGTTCATAATAACAGAAGGTGCTCTGCAGGCTGAGGGGTAAGGAAAATCATGAACAGTCTTATCCAACTGTGAATTCTGTGAGTTATAATAACATCCACCCTGGCAAGATGTGGCTCTGGTTCTACAGTTGTATGAATGATGGGGGAGGGGAAGCATTACTTACCACTTTTTAATTGTGTTTAAGTTCTGCTTTCAATTAGGGAACTCAAGCTTGCTACTGTTACCCTGTTTGGATGTGTTATTGCCAGTATATATTCTACTTTTTGGCAACCACCTAATTGCAATTTGTGAAAGTTCTACTTTCATTGCTACTACATGAATATTTTAAATGGTTAGGTTTTAGAATTACACTTCTACTTATGTGCTTATTCTTTTGCAGTGGTTTCAATTTCACCTTGGCATTTTTTGTTTTCATTCTCTGATGACTATTGACATGACATGGTTATCATTTGTATATTTTCACCTGTGATTGTGTGTTAATATTTGTGGTCTGATTTTTATTTGGTGTGTTCATCATTCAATTGTCATGTGATAAGTACAGATACAATTCCTTTCTCATAAACACACACACACACACACACACACACACACACACACACACACACACACACATATTCCATTCTGTCATATTTGTTTTCAATGAGTTTTGCCTTTTGAAGAGACTAAATATTGAAGCAACATATAGCAAATTTTAAAAAATCTTTTTTAGAATGGAGATCAGAGGGAAAATATTGAAAGTTGTTTCTCCTTCCAATATGTGCATCCCAGAACTCAAACTCAGGACACTGGGTTTATAAATAGATACTTTTATCTGATGATCCATCTGTCCAGTACCCACTATTTCCTTTTACAGTATGTGTTTTGTATTTGGCCATTATCTAAGAAATGTGACATTTGCTAGATAATATAAAGTATTGATAGTGATATGGACCATCTTACTCTTTCTTACACTGATGGTGGTGGAATGATTCATTCCTTTTTTCATAAAAATTTAATACAACAGTATTACATCTTGCAATACAGTAATATTACAATAGTAAAACGAGAAAGCTGAAGGAAAAATGTGAGTTAAATCAGTTTCCTCTGCAAAGAGAAATGGTATGAGAAGTTTCTGTGACAATTCATTGTAATTACTCTTCTCTGTTGCTGTGAGATAATATTCATGCACAACTTAAGAGAGAAAGGTAAGTTTATTAGCCTTTCAATTTCAGAAAGGATATTGTCCAGTGTATAATTCATGACTGTAGGGAGAAGCAGGAGGTGGATTAAATCACCATAGACATCAGGAAAGCAGAGAGAACAAGAGCAAACTGAAAGGAAGTAGTGCCAGGCTACCAAACCTAAAATCCACCAACTATGACATGCCTTTCTTTATAATTCTTTACTTCCTAAAGATGTCACAATGTTCTGAAACATTAAAACCAACTAAAGATGCACACAGATGAGCCTCACAGGGGCAACTCCATTCAAACCATGGCAAACTACAATTCTTTTAATAGCAGCACACTGAATTCTTTGTTACAATGTATATCTGTGTCCTTATACACATCCTGTCTTCCATAGCTAACTGTGATATTCTGTTTTCTTTCATAAGGTACCCATGTGTAGTTCTTTCCCAAGTTATATTCTTTACTTTAAAATGTCTTTTGTAAGACCATTCCAAGCTGCTTTTTTAGTGACCATATAATTTGCCTTTGTTTCAAAAGACAAGTTTAAAATAGAAGACATTACCTAGTCTAATGGCGTTTTGTTTCAAAGAATGAAAGATTCATTAGTCAGAAGGATGTTTAGATGAAAAACATTTAATGAACAGCAAAAAGGTAGGAAAAAATAGCTGCAATGTGTATCTAAGAATATTTATATTGTGTATCCAGTGCAAAATAAGAAAATCAAATATTTCAGCCAGATAAACCAGCATGTTTATGGTCAAAGCCATTAAAATGTTTGAACAGTTTACCCATGCAAAATATCTCTAAATGACATTAAAAGCAACAACAAAAATATACATAAGTTTCTTGCATCTTTTTTTTTGAGTTATTGTAGATATGAGTCTGTGAATAAGTCTCTGACTTATGGGTCCCTTATTGTACCTTAATTTCACACACGCAGTTTCCAGTTCAACTGTGATTTGTCCTTTCCATCAGATGCACTCTGTGGATCCTAGAAGTGGAAGGTAAAATGAAAGTCTAATTATTATGAAGCTGAAAACTTCACAAAGAGATCTTAGCTGAATGAACACCCCTCAGAGATACAAGTCTGTCCCCTCCCCAAGAAAAACATTCACAGAAAATGGTTCTAGATTATGGCAAGCCTCCAAATGCAAATGATTCCTGAGCTAATGATAAAGAAGGATGGACAAAGGTACTTTTGTATTGTGCCCTATATGATCATGTTTTTGTTCCATACTATATAACAGAATCTACCCATGCACGTTATTAATAGTTTACCATGTAACATTGTTATGGGCTGGCTGACTGTGAGTTAATTCTTTAGTTCAAGTGAGACCTGGAGAAGCACACAATTAACCCACAGATGCTAACCAGATGCAGTATCTAGAAAAGGTCTTGATGTCAGATATCCAGAAAGATGCTCATGATAAAGAAGAGTAAGAGACAAAATGAGAGAGGCACAAATACCACAAATCACAGGAATGAGGCTGACTACTGACTTTCTTAATTCATCTCCTTATAAAACCTTCCAGTTGCTGATGAGGTATAAGGAAGTTTTCCTTAGGGTATTAACATGCCAGCTTCTTAGGTCTCTGGCCTTCTGAAAGATGTGCAACTGAAAGATTAAGTTCTTGTCTCTGTACACTCTGGTGATAAGTAGTGCACACTTCTTTCTATGTGACAATTACAGTTATATATCATGTTAATTAGTCCAATAAGATATATTAATAATGTCTGTGAGGGATTTCTCATAGACTTTCCTTTTGTAGTTGTTAGACAGCTTCTCTTATCTGTTGCTGCCGTGAGACACCACTGACACCGAAAAAACTTAAAGGGAAAAAGGGAGATTTATTCAACTTTTGGTTCCAGAAAGGAGATAGGAGATACAGTCCATTATGGCAGAAAAGGTATGGCCACTGGCAGAAGCTGGAGAAGATCTAAGTTACTCCAGACATCATGGAGGCTGAGAGCTGCTATTAATGCAAGAGCAGACTCATTAACTCAAGCAGGGTGGGGTTCACCAACTTCAAGGCCCACACCTTGTGACTACCTTCTTCTAGCAAAGCTCCATCTTCTAAAGGTGCCATGACTTTCCCAAATACTGGCAGCAGCTAATGATTTAAACACATGAATCTGTGTGTATGTGGGGAGGGGGGCAACTCGCATTTCAAACCATGACAAGAGGTTTCCCTGTAGCTAGGACAAATTAATTTTAATAATCCTACTTAGAAGATTGCATATAATTACTCTCTTATGGTTTCTAATAAGATTGTGGCTAAGAAAATGAACATGCATATTGAAACCAATGTCTTGATGAAGGAAACTTCTTGACAACTGAACTGTCCCATGGACAAAGAAGAACAAGGATGTGCTCTCCTGTGTATATATAGATAGACTCTTCTGAGAACAAAGACCTCTAGAATACAAAGATGCAGGAAGTATTTCTCTGTGAACACCTGTGTCATGGATCTCTGCCTCCCGATGAGCCATTAGCATCTTGAAATTATAACAGCTATGATCATGTACATGAAGTTCTCTTACCCTGTGGGGTCCACTCATGTTACAGAATGGAGGGAAAGCTTTTCAAGCAAGCAAAGTACATTCTAGAGCACAAGAGGGTCTCACAAGGAACTCCTAAGTAGCTCATTAGACAGTGCATCACACAAAGGAGGCCTTTTCCTGAGGAGGTGACAACAGCTGGGGAACAGAAACTCTTTGGTAGTATCATCATTACTAAGTTGCCCACACTTCTGAAAAGAACCCTCATCAGACTCTGGTTCTCCAAGCCAGACATGAGTAAAATGGTCAATTTGGTCTGTTATTGGTGCCTGATTTGTAGTACATAGACATTTGTCCATACCTCTCCAGGAAAGCTCATGCAATAGCCTGCTACCTCTCAGATCTCTCAGGAGGAATCTGCGACATTTCCTGACCAGAGGCCACTTACTGCAGTTGCTTTAACTTGTGCTCAGACAGGCATTTAGCTCACATAAGGGAATCACCTTAATTACCAATTTTCACTTGTAGAAAATAAGTTCCATTTCAAAACAGACATAGTGTAGATGCTAGAAATTCAATAACCAAGGTAAGAAAGATCTTATTTCCCTTCGGAATACAAGAAAATACTTTAAATGTTTTTCACACATTATTACAGGCAGGATTTCTTCTGTTTTTGGTGTGGGTATTATAAAAATAAAGACCTTAGTTTCTTGGATGTATGTGGAGGAGGAGGTAGAAGACCAACAATGTGATGAGATGTGACAGAGTAGTACAAATGAAGTAGACTTTAAAGACCTCCTTTCCCCACCCATCAAAACCAACCAACAAATAAGAAAGACGTCAGAAAAACAAACTTAGTTATGTCTCTCAGGACCTTATCATCAAAAATAACTTCTGAAATGAAAGAAAAGCTGTGTCAGTTAGACATAGGTATCAACTGAAAAGTGATTTCATAGGAACCCTTATGAAGAATTATTTAGTTAAGACAACTCCTGTGCAAAAAGATGAACAAATGAAATTTGCTGGTAAACGGATGGAACTGGAAGAAATCACTGAGTGAAATATCCCAGAAACAACAAGACAGATGTTATGTGTTCTCCTTTACAAAGAGATCCTAGCATTAAACCATCAGTTTGATGAAATCAAATGGAAACTCTTACAACACCCACAAATGTAACACAAGTGGAGGTAAGGGTGGGAAAAAAGATCTCGAAAGAGCAGAAACAAAAGAACAAGAGTAAACTGATTTAAAAACGCTTTTATATAAGCAAAGTCTTAAAGGAGAGGGAAGAACAGGAATAGGTCCCAGTAGAAACAACTTAGCCTCTAGGTAGCCAACCACTTGCATACTAACTCCTAATCCCTCTTCCCACACCCTCCATAACAGGCATGCACATGCCCAGCACTGTAAACCAGTATAATGAGAGAGGAAGGAGAATAAACTGATAGTAGGTAGAATCAGATGCCTGTTAGGAACAAGTTAGTAAGTAGAAGATGGGCCACCTCCTCTGAATAGCTGGTCAGAGAAGGTAAAAGAATATCATCCTAAGACACACCCCCAGAGACAGTATATAAAGGGAAGATAAAGAAGCAAAAGGTGTGCCATGTACTTCAGATAGGAAAGTATGAGTCACAAGTATCCCAGGGGTGACTGATGAATGTCTGCTTGTACTTCAGAAACACTAGGGAACTTGCTACCAAAGACAACAAGACTGCAGTGATGGCAGAATTGGGGGGTGGGGTAAGAGGGGGAATCACAGAGAAAAGACGTTCTGACTGAGCCAGCACAACCAGGCCAAGGTAGGTGACCCATCGAGAGTTAGGTTTAGGGCAAGCATACAAGAATGCCTGAAGAATCTATATCAACCATCTGGAACTAGGCCAGCCTAATCTCTCCCCATAGTGAAGCTCAGGGCAATTTGCAGAAGAGGGGGCGGTAATATTGTAAGAGCACAAGGATGGGAGGAGCAATGATATGCAAGATACTCCACACAAGTTAGGCCCGAAGCAATCACATTTGGACTTTGCATGCCCTGCGCAATGTCCAACACACTATTGACCCCACAAAGTCTAGCGTTTGCTAAGGCACTAGGATCCTTGGAGGCAAGGGATTGACAGCCACAGTAGTGTTCCCATGCTTAAAGGGAACACAGGAAATGATTATGGGATATGCCATCGGAGAGGAGGACTCAGAGGAGAGTTTGGCATGCCCATTAAAGGTTGCTCTGGGGATGGGAGGGGTAGGCACTGGCGGATGGGGAGGGAAGGGGGAGGGGAGGGGGGTACAAGGAGGTGGGGGGAGGGAGGGAAGGGACCGGTGTACCTGTTAAGTTTGTATGAATAGAAATAAAATAAATAAATAAATAAATAAAAAGAATGCCTGAAGAAACTACCTTGATGCAGAATATCAGAGTCTGAAGTGTGTATTACTTGGGAAAATGCCCCAATAATAGTCCCAACACCCAAGAGCAAACTTCCATCTAAACACCTCTCATTTTACTTTTAGATAGGAATGGATCTCAACACCCAGACAAGACATAGACCAGTTCAGTAGAAGAGCCATGAAATAGACAACAACAGCCAACCAGAAAGCAGAGTACAGGGGACCCTGAAATGCTCACTCAGAATCAGGCCAACCAAGTTTCCCCCCATCTTAAGATTCAGAGAACCTTGTGGAAGAGGGGGAAGTAAGATTGTAGGGGCCTAAAAATGGGGTGATCAACCACTTTACAAAACATCTCACCCAAGACAGGGCTGCTGCACCCAAGAACTCATTGCAATGAGACCTGTCATTACCAGAGCTGCACAATGACTGACATACTAACATTTCCCCATAGACTAATGAGAATCTCAGGAGAAATAATTAAATGCAATTGGAACCTTAGTGGCTAGGGCTAGACAGGTGAGGTGGAATGCCCCTATCAGTGGATCTATCCAAGGAGCAGTCATTTGGTCTGCCACAGAGTCCTGAAAACTCACTGGGGCAGATGATGCAGAGGAAACTCTGAGACCTATAGAAACAGACAGACAGGAAGAGAGTGGGAGGGAATGGGATGGATTGATAAGGGAGGGGAGGTGGAGAGAAGAAGTAGGAGGGCATAGATAATTATTTAGTATGCTTTTAAAACTAGAAAGAACTGTATCTATATATCTTTTATTATATATCTATATCTATCTATATTTATATGTTTATAGCTATATCTATATCTATAAAGACAGCCAACGAGCAATCCTATGGGAGATTATCTAATTAGAGAGGGAAGACCCATCCTGTAGTAGATGGATGCTTTAGCATTTTGGCATACTTCTGCATACCAGTATACCAGCATGTCTCTCTCAGCATTTTTTGTAGTTATGGTGTGGCAATTTTCTTTGTTCTTGATGTTGGTATGTGCTAGGGCAATTCCCCCAGGCACACACTGTGACGGCTCCAGGCCATCGGGCGACTCCAGGCCGTCAGGGCAGAGAAAGGCGAATATTCTGCAGGCCCTTTACCCCTACCCAAATCCAGGGGACTCTGGGCACAGCAGGGAATCTGTCAAGGCGACACTCCGTCACTCATTCATACACACAGTCCCTGGCTGTAACGGCCTGACCGCCTGCATCTCCGCCTCAGCCCTCCAGAGACTCAGCAACAGATGGGGAGTTTGCCAAAGCAAAATCTCAGTTTATTGGGGGTAACAAATCAGCTTATATAGACAAAGACTCAAAGCATGTGAAACACCAGCCAATTACCTTGATGATCAGTATAGCACATACTCTGCATAGGTCAGACTAAACATAAATCTATGTTGGCTCCTATAAGCCAATTAGGATTCTCTGTAATGTGATCAGGGTTACGCCTAGGACACTAGCTCCCAGCGCCATCTTTGGCCCCATGTGCTAAGCCATGCCCTGCTCACTCCCTCCCAGACCGTTATCTCTGGGTGGGCCCAACATATCCCCCTTTTTGTTTTAATAGAGACGGTATTTTACAATTAACTATACATATGTTCAAAGTCCCATAAGTCCCAGCATGAGCTTTCGCTGTTGTCCTGTCCCAGTTGGTCTTCTCAGTCAGGCAAGTTGTCATCAGCAGCAGGCATGGCAGCAGGTAGCTTGAGAAAGTTGTATGTGGCTCACACGGGCAATACAGGCCTGCCTGGTCTGTCATTAGACCAAGGCCTCACAAGCCTCCAAGTTGAATCACGTCTCTGGGGGGGCCGTGGCATGGATGTTCGTAGTGTGGTCTTGTAGATGGAATGCTGTTGAGAGATGTGCTGAGGAAACACTTAAGCGATATATTTATTAAAAGAACAGTTTTTTCTAGATGTTAGGTCAGACCCAGATCGATTTTTTGAAAATTTAAAATGTTGATGGTAAATAATGCCAACCCTAGCTGTTGGTGTGGGCTTACTCCCCCTTTTTGTTTTAATAATTGGACCTTTAATTTAGTTGAGTATGAGGTTATCTAGCAGAGGGGAATGTCTTTTTGGAATTTTAAAGACCTACAAAGACCTTGAGAGACCCATCCCAGCATGACTGTTCTAAACCTGCCTATTTTACCTCTAGCCTATTTGAGGATCCAGACTGCTCAGGGGATAAGGGTTGACGATCGTTCTGGCTTCTTCCTGCTGAAATGGGGCGCTGAGTGAGATGAGAGCAGCCTGGCATCCTCAATAAACCAAACAACCTCAGTAATCTTACAGTGGGTACAGGCAAAAGTTAGTAACGAAAACCTATTACCTAACCTGGAATAGTCATTGTCTTTGTCTGGCAAAAATCTAAGAACTAAATTACATACTGAAGACCTTATTTCTCTGGCAGCTGTGAATCTCTATGATCACATCTTAAAACCTGTTTAAAACCACGTGGACTGTCTATTTTGTTTTATTAAATGAGGGAATGTCTAAAAGCAACATTGTTAAGTATATAAGGAATTTCAGTAGTTACTTTGTGAGTGACTGATGAACCTGTCATTTTTTTTTTGATCATTGACATTCTAGAAAAATCAAAAATCAAAGATTGACAAAAGCCTAGGAAGGAAGCTGGAATCTTGTGCTTCCTAGTCTAGAAACAAAGAGGCTTCCCATTTGCATGTTAAACCCAAGGTTCTCATGAAATGCTCAACCTGGCATTTTGGGCCTTCTTTTGCTGGATTTCAGAGGCAAATTCCTTTTTCCCATCGGAGGGAAGCTAAGAGCTTCAGGCCATTTCATTGGTCTCCACCAGGGTGCTCGACCCCTGGGCCCTGGGGTTCAGTGGGCAATCTTTCCTCCAGTGGAAATTCCCATGTTTGGGACATAGGCCACATGAAAGCTTCCTGTGCTTGCAACTGCCTCAAAGTGCCCAGTCTGGTCATATTTGAAGCATTTTTTTAATCTCTCCCCTGTCAGAAGGTGTCCTGAGTTGGTCTGCTTGGGCATGCCTGTTAATTTTCTACCTATCGTCTTAGGCAAATGTCAAGTTTTGATTTCTTTGTTTTGTGGCTCTTTCTTTTATTGGTTCCTTTTTTCAAATTAAGCCCTATTTTTATCACAGGCAAAGTACACAGGACAACAGACAGTTTTTGTGGTCCCCTCCCAGTGGATGAGGGGCAAAAGCTGTTTTAAATCAAGCTTAGAGAAACACAGAGACAGTCCCCATCTGCCTGCACAGGGAACTGAGGAATTTGCACTAGCCTTCCTCAACCCCCCCTGAGTAATGGTGATTGATGGCACTTTCCTTTTCCTGGTACATGCTGGGAGTGAGGGTGGAGGCTCACCAGGTTTTTGTACAATGTCTGCTATTGGCACTCCAGAGGGACCTTTACCTAGTTTTTTCCATGTTGTCCTCTTTAATTTCTTTGCTTCCCAGGGATACCATACTGCAAGGTGATTACCCTCTGTATCTAGGTTCTCAGTACACTTGGGCTCCAGCTGCGGATTCCCTGCTTTAGCCTGATAGGGACCAGTATACCCTAGAGCCAGTTCGGAAGAAATTTTGGTGAGGGTGAGCTGGGAAGAGCTCTTGTCCAGCCCGCCTCTTGAAGGGAGCTAAGTCTGGATACTGGCAACTGGTCCCAGTCACACTCCCCAGACCAGTCCCGCTCCCCATTCCAGTCCCACTTTGCAGACCAGTCCCGCTTCGCAGTTGCTCACTTGTATTTTTTTCCAGCCCTTGGACTGCGCGCGGCCCCTCCCCCACGAGTAGGGATGAATCTTGGTGAAAGGAACTGTCCATGTCAAGCACCATCCCTGGCCACTCCCCGACCTGCAGGTCTTGAAGCGTGCGCAGCCCTGCCCCCTCTCTGAGCCGTTTGCTCTCAGGGTCTGTCAGTTCTAGGAGCTCTGGCAGCTCTGCCCCCTCTCTCTGCTCCACCGGGGCTTTCTGCCTGGCATGTATGGGTTTTCTCCCCCACAGACTTTTCCCAATCTCCTTGGGTGCCCAGCGCTGGGGCACCTTGGCCCAGTGTGAATTCCTCTAAGTCACTGGCCCGCTTCCCGCTGCTTTCCCCCTTCCACGGTCCAGCAACCCTGGTCCTGCGGAGGTTTTCCTCACCCTGCATCCCCAGCAGGTGGGCCAGCAGAATCTCTATTCTGCTGCCCTGGCTCCAAAGTTGTATGGGGAGCTAGAAGCTGCTCTGGCTGCTCCTCACTATTTTCCCAGCCCTGTGGCCCTGCATTCCCACGGAGGGTTTCCTCGAGCTGTTGCTCCGTGACTTCGGCCACTGGCCAGGCAGAATCTCTGCTGCATTCCCTGCCACACTGCGTGGAAGGGCACCCAGGATGGCTTATTTCTGGCTCTGATGGCTGGGGCCCTCCCCCTTTGCCTGGGGAGCTAGAAGCCGGCTCTGGCGGCTCCTCTCCCTCCCCCTTTGCCTTTTCCTCTGGTGGAGGCTGGACTGGATAGGGACGGAATGCTGCCTCAAGGGCAGAAACAATGGAATAAAATCCTGGAGAAGGGGACACCCCAAAATGTTCCTCCTGCTTCTCAGCTAGATTTTTCACTCGCGTCCAGGTGGTGGACGAAAACACATTACCCAATTGGATCCAAGGTGCTAATTCAAGGGCTGTATGTCACATTTTTGAAATAGCAGAGCTTGTAAACTTTATACCCTGACTTCTTAGTACCGACCTCAGTGCTCCTGGCACTGCTTCATCCTTGCACGATGAATTTCCCATATTTCCCAAGTTTTCACTTACCCCAAAGTCTGCTTAGCTCCGCCCGTTTTGAGAAGCTTCCTCACACGGGTCACCAGAATGCTGGGTCGATTTCCCCAGGCACACACTGTGATGGCTTCAGGCCGTCGGGGCAGAGAAAGGCGAATATTCTGCAGGCCCTTTACCCCTACCCAAATCCAGGGGACTCCGGGCACAGCAGGGAGTCTGTTAAGGCGACACTCCGTCACTCATTCATACACACAGTCCCTGGCTGTAACGACCTGACCGCCTGCATCTCTGCCTCAGCCCTCCAGAGACTCGGCAACAGACGGGGAGTTTGTCAAAGCAAAATCTCAGTTTATTGGGGGTAACAAATCAGCTTATATAGACAAAGACTCCAAGCGGGTGAAACACCAGCCAATTACCTTGATGGTCAGTATAGCACATACTCTGCATAGGTCAGACTAAACATAAATCTATGTTGGCTCCTATAAGCCAATAGGACTCTCTGTAATGTGAGCAGGGTTATGCCTAGGACACCAGCTCCCAGCGCCATCTTTGGCCCCATGTGCTAAGCCATGCCCTGCTCACTCCCTCCCAGACCATTATCTCTGAGTGGGACCAACAGGTATGAACATTCCAACCATGCTAAGACTTTTCACTGATTGAGTAAATTTCTGTTAGTTGAGATTATCTTTTTAAATAATGACTGATGCACAACTTTCTTGAGAGATGGATAGAACTTGAGACAAAGTATTGACCAGTAGTGAGTGGTAATAGCACCACAGAGCAATGGACAGTTTGTCATGATCCATGTCAGATCCCACATTGTTTTCTTTCATATGGTCTTATCAGGCAGAATACCATCCTCCTTAAAGAGATTAGCTTAAGGTTTTACAATGCTAATCTTGTTTTGCCTTTGGGATTATCACTGATCCATCTCATAATAAGGTAAATGATCCTGTTGTCTTCCAGAAACCTACTCATCCAACAAGGTTGCAATATAACTGGAGATCATAGCACTCTAGAACTCACATCTGTAGGATGCTTCCAATGTTGTACTTCATTGGTTGAAAAAAATACCAGATGTGAATGTAAATAGATAACAGACCTTCAGGATGCTGGCACTAATCATTCCCCTGCAGTGTTTCTCCACACTTGAGAAACACAAAACTTCTGCGTGCTGAACAAGTGCCCTACCTTTTCTTACAGGGACAGAGAGCTGACTTGATTACTCAGGTTCTTCAAGCCCCAAATAGGGCCAGAAGGAAGCCCAACTACTCCTTTACCTTCCCCAAGACACCTGGAATCATAGCTCCACTCCATTATCTAGCCCTTTCCTGACTCTTATTATGCAACCCCAAGTCTCATATGCCTCTTAATACAGGCAATATAATTAAAAGATCTCAGATATGCAGTTTCAAAAAGGACATGGATATTGTTTGTCATTTTTGAGTGAGATTTATTAGAAGAGATGTTAATGTCACAGAAAGACAGCATGACAGGGTCTCCAAGAAGAGCTGAGGCCCACAATGTAAAGCGTAGTTCCTTTTCTTAAGTTTCAGAGAAAGGGGGAAGGCCCTTGGTCATGTGATTGATGAATAGTCCATAGTGCATGCCAAAACTCAGGCTATTTCTGATGAAATGTTAGAAGAAAGGAAGGCATACTACCCTGAAAAGAAAGGAGAAACGAATTGTGTCATTGCATGAGTTAGAGCGTGTGGGAGGACGGGCAGCTCCATTTAAGATGTATGTCATGCAGTTGGGGGATGTGCTTCAGTAGCTCCTTGAAGACTAGTCCTCTGACAACTTAGGGCTGGTAAACTTTCTTTGGTGAGCTGGAACTATGCATCCTGTTATTCTACTGGAATCTGGACACCTGGGGTGCTTGCTGAAGGATTAGGTGCTCTATGGATTGCAGGTAGGGGGCATGTAATTTATTTTACACTGGCTCTGTGAAAGTGAGGTAGAGAAAGGAACTGCTGCAAGCAGGTGTGGGACAGTTAGTGCCTAGCCCAAACCCGACAATAATAGCTTATAATCCTTTGCTAGAACAACAAGGAATTTCCTTTGCTTTGTAGGCTGTTTAGTTTATCTACCTTGGACTTCCATTGAACTAGAAAGATTGGTTCCCTGAAATCTATCTTAGAGTTTTCTAGCACACATTTAATGAACTTTTCTCCAATTTTTAATAATTCTTTTATTCTTTGACAACTTTGTATATAAATATAGTGGATTTATGTCTTTTCATCCATTAATACACAATCCCATCTCTCCTCCTTTCCCGTTACATTCTTTCTCCTCTCCAGTCTCCTTTCTACTTCCCCTTCTTTTTTCATGTTTAGCCCACTTACTATGTTCATTTGGGGATGTCTATGACTGAACACTTTCCAGGGCATGGATGGCTTGTTGAGTAAAGAAGTTCCCTTTTTACTGACTACTTTTAACCTAAAATAGTGTCTCAGGGAGGTATAGTGTTTCTAGAGACTTCACCTCATCATAATATGTTGATAAGCCATCTTCTGTACACGTCTTGTTGAAGTATACACCACTGCTGTGAGTTTTTGAGTGCTGCAGGTGTAGATGCTGGCCTTCTGGGAGTCTTTTGAGCCAATCAGACTGGGCAGCAAAATCAGCAGTTGAGACACTTTGTTTCCTGCTCATTGGCCTGTAACAGAGGTTTTGCTTTCCCTGTGACTGACTCTCAAGCCCGAAGCGATACTACAGGGACCACAATGGGACCACAATATTCTTTTCCCCTATAATAGCTTATCTGGGACAAACAGCATGCATCCATAACAACCTTGGACAAGTAAAACATGCTTTTCCGAAACTACTGACTTTTTGAGAACACAGTAAACCACAAAAATCTGTTTCTAGTATACAATTGCAGATTGTTCAACAACATAATAAATCATAAATGTCTTTATGTATTTTCTTGTATACATTTTGCTATACATTTTGAACTTCTCGTATTTGAACTTCTTGTTATTTTCTGTATGGCTACTGATTATGGATGATTACCAGAATTTAACACATAAATCTGAGAATAAAATTGTCTTGGCATTCCTTCTGGCTGAGACCCCTCCAACCCTGGCCTGGTTGAATTCCTGTTGATACTCCCCAATATTCACAGTGATTGTTTGTAAATGCCAGCACTTACAGTGTGTGACTGACCTGTCATGAACAGAAGATACCATCTGGCAGAACTTCTCCTCACCTTTGGGCTCTAATATTTCTATGGTCCTCCTCTTTTGCAAGTTTCTCTGATGGCTGGTATTTGGGAGAGGGGGGATGTCGATGTCTTGCTTAGAACTAAGCTCAACATAGTCAATTATTGTTTCCACTTCCACCAGTTCTGATTTTCTGTACATCTTCCATTGCAAAAGGATACTTCCCGGTTGAGGGCTGAAAGTTTTTTTCTAATCTATTATAAATATCATTACCATGTTTAAGTTTACTATCTACTAGTTATAGCTAAATTTTACTGGTTAATTTGCTGATTATCTATCTAGGGAATATGCTCTACCATTCCACAGATTTTTGACTTGGTTTACAGTATCACACATGTTTCCTGCTGAAGAGTGGGCCTTAAATCAGTCAGAAAATAGTTGATTACTTTTGTTTCATAAATTCCACTAGCAAACCAATGGTGATCTCTTGCCAAAGTGGTTGTTATTGTAGTTTGCAGCATCCACAATTGGATGAGTATGTTGATTGCTTTTCTTCCCTGATAGTTTGATTCATATCTTCTGGAACTATTAAGTCTGACCTGTAAAAGATTGCTTCCATACACATTTTACTTGTTTTCTCCATATCCTTTGATCAATGTGTATGGTGTCATTCAACAATAAGATCTTACTATCAGGTGCTGGAATGTCAAGAGTGAATGACAATATTGTTTTGGGGTTCAGTGAGGCCTCTCTGACCAATAGCTCATTAGGCTGTATATCTGGTACTGGGAATCTTTTTTAAACTCCTGTGATTTCTAGTAGGAGCATCTCTTGATAGTTTCTGATTTCCCTTTTCTTCCTCTCTCTGTGTTCCCCTATGTAGGATCTATCAGTCAACACTTTTTTACAATTTTTACTTTTTTAAGCCTTATTTATTTACTTTATGTGTGCATGTGTGCATCAGAGGGCACTGTGTATCTCTGTTTTGGCCCAAGGGTGACTTTGGGAATCATCTCGGATTGTGTTATCTCCTCTTTGCTTTGCTCTGAGATTTCCAAGGCTTTGCACATCAGAGTTAGAAGTTCACAGTGACGCTGTTTCTGCCTGCAGATTTTACGTGGGGCCTGCGATCCGAACTCAGGACCTTCTGCTTGGGAGGCAGAGTCTTAACCTCTGAGCCATCTCTCCAGCCCACAAGTTTTACTTTTGGATAGACTAGTAATATAGAAGGCTTTGTCTACCTGTATTATACATTCATAGTGTTAATTTTTACTATTCCACTCTTTGTCCAATTTTTGTCAAACAATGAGTAGGTGAACACAGAAGATTTATCAGATGTTTATAATTGCATCCTAATTCTGGTTTTGTGTGTGTGTGTGTGTGTGTGTGTGTGTGTGTGTGTGTGTGTTCCCTCACGACCACCACCATTAGTTAGTCAAAGCCATGCCAATTTGTAAATCATCGAGCATGGCTTGAATGTGGTAATTCCCAGAAGAGACCAAGCATCCTAAATCCCTGTCTGCCCTTCCTCAAAGGCTTGAGAGAGGACTGTCTTTTGCATGACATTCTTTCATTACTCACCCTCATGGCTTTATTTCCCTAGCAACTACTGTAGCCCCTTAGCAATACTGGAAGATAATGAAAGATAGACACAGTATTGTCTGGGGCTCTGCAGATGTCTCTGGCCCAGGGGGTGTCTTTAGAATTTCTTCTGCCATGCTTTCCATGACTCTGTCCCTATTCTCTCCATCTTTAACTTGTCTTTTCTGTCCAAGCACTCTCCCACATTACGGTCAAACTATGGTTCCCATGGCTATAGGCCCTCAGTTCTAATAAAACTCGTTTTTGTTAAGTCCCTCATTTTAGCTTCTCTTTATTAGTGGACCACCATGTCATATATTGTGCTATAGTTGCTCGCTATTTCTTTAACTACCAACTTATCACCTGCATGTCATCAAGTTTCTAACTATACCTTTGAATCTTTATATCTTGATACCGATTCATTCTATTGGCAAGTGTCTGATGTTTTGTTCCTTCTTTTCAGAATGTTTCTTCATTTCTTTTGCATATTTTTTTTTTACTTGTTTACTCCTTATGCCACAGGACACTATTTTACATATCAACTGCTCTGCTAGCCATTTTCCTTCCATAGCTTTTAACTTCAGATGAAAAATCACAACCCTCACCTCAGAGGGGATGAAAGGAAATTTATTCAGGAGCCAAATATAAATGACCATGGCTTAGGAGCACAGATTCATGTTTCCTTACATGTATTTCAGTGTGACAAGAAGCGTCTTTTGAGGTATTGTAATCATAGAACAAAGAATGTCATAATTTAGGGCACTTTTCAAACACACTGGTGGACACAACAGGTAGGAAAGATAAAGAAAAGTGGGAGGAAATTTCTGTTGTAAGCTTGAGATGCTAACTGATGACATTCTTAGCTTTTTGTTTTTGGCAGAATCTCAGAGGTCTGGTTATAGATTCCAAAGGACTTACCTAATAGTCGCAAATATGTTAGGTCACACACAAAGGTGAGTATTGGATGGCTGTTAAGGAAACTGAAGATGGCCCAAGATAATCTGGCTGTGGACTCATAACATCCCAAACCTCTTCACATCATTGAGTCTTTATCAGTCAATCAGCCTTGCATGTGAAGCTCCTTTCCAGGAACTCACATTCACATATTTCCCTCTAACATTTTTCTTTCTTACTCTAGGGTCAACTGATCCTCTGCATTTTGTTAGCAATGCTGTCCTGATAGCAACCTTGAAACAGATGACACAATGAGTACAGTTGCACTTGACCAAGGTCAATTGCCCATTGCTGGTGCTGCATAGCAGAAACAGCTTGACTGCCATGCACACTTGTTCTGCATAATCTACCAGGAGAATGATAAATTGGAGCTAGAACCTCTGATGTCCAGTCTCCCTTAGAGAACAGTTTAGCTATGTAACAGCTTGTAGCAAACTCAATCTACATTTGAATACTTACACATATTTATGAAAATGTATATATAAAATCTTCATATATGTTATCTCTGCTTAAATTAAGATGTGAAAATATAGGGAAAACTATTTAGAGAGAGAAAGGAAATCAGCAGGGGGAAGGAGGAACAAAACAGTGTGATAGGGGATTCACACGATTAACATATCTTCTGTACATGTATGAAATATATGATAGTGTTATAATCAAAACCATGGTTTAGAATATTAAATACTTTGAAAAAGTATTTTAAAGCATTACTTGCAGTAATACAAAAGTGGTATTTGACAAAATACCGAGCAAAATCATATATGTATGAATTTTAATATAATGTATGCTAGAATATTATACAATGATGCAAATGAATGGAACTACAATAAACAATAATAATGACTATATTAGCCTTAATGGTAAGCCAACAGTAAATTATACTAAAATATGCATAAGCTATACTGCTCTATTTATATAAAGTTAAAAAATTTGCTAATTTGTATTAATAAAGTATAGGAGAAAACTAACTTTTGTAAGTTTTCTTCTGATATCCACACATGTGATGTGGCATGGGCATACTTTCTCTCTCTCTTGCTCTAACAATTAAGTAGAATATTAAAAAAGGAGGCATATATGAAAAAAAAGTGAAGGGTTGAGCATTTCTGATAACTTTTGAACTGATTAGGTACCTGAGAATGAATTTTATAGATAATTCTGAGATCAGGTGTTTTATTGTCTTTAAAAATTAGCTGCTGCTTATACTTATTCATGTACTTTGAAGTATTTTTTACTACATCCCCAAATAATTTTAGCAATAAAATACCATGGATAACACATGATATTGACTTATGGAATTAAGAAATGCTTGGACAAAGATTGATACGATGTGTTTGTACTTCTTAAGCTTCAAGTGATCAATATATAGTATGAACCATAGATATATAAGATAGCATATTGAAGCTAGGAGTTTAAGAATATAGGTTGATGTATTTCACATGAGAGACTATAGGACTTTAAGTAAGTTATTATAGACAATCAAAAAGACAAATGATGAAAATGGATTATATTCAAGAGATATTTAAATATTAACATTCACAAGATTTGAAAATAATTTGGTTATGGAGGATGAGAGAAAAGAAGGGAATGAAATATTGATATTTCACAGTGAGATAACAAATATAAAATAAGTTAAATATTTTTAGATATAATGTTGCAGCACAGAGATATTCGATTAAGCATTTGTTGGAGAAAAAATTTGAATCATATTATTATATAAAAATACAAAGATAAAAATAGAATGATTTTGTTTGCCAGTTGTGGTTCCAAAATTATTTTGTTATTAAAAGGGAGACATACTCTGATGAATGATAAGTGACTTGAAGTTCACAATCTTATTTCATCGGCCTATAATCTGCTACATCAGTGCTTTACAGGCTTCTCATGCTAAATATCATTCTCGCTCACTTCTTATCACCCTAGTAATGTGTAATATTTTATGGATTTTATGATCGACTTTTTTATTTGGCTGACTAGAATGACTAGAATGGACATACACATTTACTCTCAAATTTCTCCAGTTAGATTTGAAAAAGAAAATTTATCTTTGATTATTGGATCAGCTTCTTAAGAATGTGATGGAAATGACATTGTTGTATGATGTAAAAAACTTTCAAGGTGAATGAAGCATTAACAGATTTTGAGAAAACTTTAAGCTAGCTTTCCAAGCACTACAACACAATCTCTAATCTGACAAGAACTGGTGATGAATGTGGTGATACACAGAAATTTATACAAATGCTTGTATTGATGTGTCATGTTAATAAATATCATTTAAATATATTACTTCTCTATTAAATCATATGAATACTATTGAGTAATAAATTATTCTTATTATATAGGATTTTTTCTTATGTAGATTTAAAAATGGCTACTTAATGCAAATATATAATGTACTTTGATCATATCCCCACCTTTTCAAGCATTGGTCCCTCAGAAATTTTCCCTTCTGTTCTCATGTTAATTCTCCTTTCCAAATTTATTTAATTGGGGAAGAACACTTTACATGAGCTTGAACTTCCTTTGTGTGTGTGTGTGTGTGTGCACGTGTACATGTGTGTATTTACGAAAACCCAAGGATGATCCTGGGAATCATCCTGGATTACTGTACCAACCCATTGCTTTGCACTGGGTTTTCCAGTCTCTGTCTTCCAGGGTCAAAATTACAGGCTGCTGATATATCTATCAGACATATTTTACATGGGATCTGGGGGTCTGAACTCAGTTCCTTTAGTTTGTGAGGCAAAGGCTTTAATCCCTGAGCATTATCAACAGTTCAAACAACAACTTCTTAACATTTTGACTTGCAGAATCACACTGCTGGCAGTAAATGCAATGATATAGAAAATCACTTTAAACTTCTTTAAATGTATGAGGGAGTGCCAATGGCTCGCTGAGTTCCAACTCACTGTATTTTTGCCAAATACTGAAAGGTAGCATTGCTGGATCATTAGATGTTTTTCTCTTAATATTCTGAAGAAACTTCAAGCTATTATCTGTAACAGCCACATTATTTTTGCATTTCCACCAAAAATAATGCAGAGCTTATAATTTCTCCATGTTCTTATCAATATTTGTATTTTTATAGAAACAATATTATTCATTTACTAAAATAAATAATACCAATCAATCTCCATTATGTAACAATATATCTGCCATGTTAATGCATGGTGAGAAGTCATTGATGACAATGTGTCTATAAAAATTTCTTGTTAAATTGTGTGAAGGAAACAGGTAACATTCTTGTTGTAAATTTACTAGACATAAACTTTCTTTTGTTTGTTATGTCTGTAAACAACATTTTTAATATTAGGTTGTATTTTTGCAAATTCTTGCCTTGAAAACAGGTTCTATGCATGTTCATTGAGCTGTTTTCAATGTTAATATGCTACTTCAGTACATTGGAGTTCATTGTCAAAACCAAGAAACTAACTTTGAAAAATACTAAGAATCAAGTTATGTAACTCATTCAGAATTTACTTGATTTCATGTACATGAACTTTTAAGTTTCATGTGTGTATTATAAGCATGTTATATCACTTAAAATATTATACAGATGCAAATCACCATTACTACACCCAGAATTTAAAGGGGTCCATCATTTCATTAGAAAATCTAATGCTAACTATTAATAGTCATTCTTCCTACAGTGTTTATTGCTGAAATATTGCAATCTGTTCTATATCACTGAACGTAGATGCTTGAAGAATTCTATTTGTAGATACTTGAAGCAATAAGACTTCAAGTAATAATCATCTGAGATTGTCTTCATTTATTTAGTATGTTTTTTGGTATCAATAATATTTCCTTTCATATTGCTGAATAAAATACCATTGAAGGAATGCACAAAAAATTAATTTCTACATCAAAGGATATTTATTTTTTCTCTTGTATCTGGCTAATACAAATAAAGTCTTACAAATATTACTCGGTAAATATTATGGGAATCATAGGTTTTAATTTTCTGAATAAAACTCTAGGAATTGGTTCGCTAAATTTTTAGTAACTTACATTTTTTTTAAAAAAACTTTTTTTAAAAGATTTTTTTGTTACTTTTTATCTGCTAGACTATATGCCCTCCCCTTCTGGTGAGATCAGGAAAGAACGTCTGTGAACTTAACCAGGTTTCTCATTACTTACTTGCAGACCTTGATGGAGGCCTATTTTCTCTGCTGTAACATGGTCAAGATACTCCACACAAGTTAGGGCCGAAGCACTCATAATTGGACATTGTATGCCCGGCGCAATGTCCAACACACTATTGACCTCACAAAGTCTAGCATCTGTTAAAGGCATCAAGATCCTTGGAGGCAAGGGATTGACAGCCACAGTAGTGTTCCTATGCTTAAGGGGAACACAGGAAGGGGTTCAGGGAAATGCCACTGGGTCCTTGTACGTCATCAGAGAGAAGGGCCCAGAGGAGAGTCAGGCATGCACAAGAAAGGACTCTGGGAATTGGGGCGGGAGGCACGGGGGGATGGGGTGGGAGGGGTAAGGGGAGGGGAAGCAGGGGATTCGGGGGGGAGAGGAGGGAGGGAGGGAACTGGTGTACCTATTAAGTTTGTATGAGCTGAAATAATAAAAAATGTATTATATAAAAAAAAGATTTTTTTATTATTTATTTAATTGTGCATGTGTGTATGTGTGTGTGTGTGTAGAACCTGTGTGTGTGTGTAGAACCACGGACAAATTTGGGAACCGCCATGGACGCCTCCACTTCCTCCTTGTTTACTCTGCCCCGGGATTCACAAGCTCCGCCCTACCAGGACCAGAAACGCATGTGGCCCCCACTTCCGCCCTGTGTTTATAGATGGGGTCTAGGATTCGAACTCAGGACCTTCCTCCTGCAAGGTAGAGGCTTAACCCCTGAGCCACCTCTCCACCCCCAGTAACTTACATTTTTAACATGTCAAGGTCTCAGACCCGCTCCTTGGGAAGCAGTAAATATGGCACTGCCTGAAATAGGCAGTTGAAGGTGGAGACCTCTCCCTATTCGTGAGAGATGAACACCTCTTGCTTATTTTTGCTCATTCTTGTGTCAGGCTGACCGATATCCTGTCTCAGGACCAGTTGTGGGACTGAGGCATTTTATTGCATATTCCTTCATTGATTGTCTTGAGACCACTGAGGCATGTTATCTGTAGATCGAAAGGATAACAAGACTGCAGAAAAGGTTGAAAACCCTGACCACAGTTTATAAGTAACTATACTTGGAGACAATATGTCTGCTCCATAAATTCACTGTGTGTTACTTTTGTTTTTCTTATAGTTTCACAATATATATCCTGTTTTTAAAGTGTATACTTAACTAATATCTGTAAAAATATTTTAGTTGTGCTGTTCCCTGGATTTGTGGTATAAATAAGTACTAGTGCTTGCTATGAATAAACTCAGCTTGGATGATGATATCCTTGCTCCCACTGACCCAGTCTGAATTCATTCCTTCCATTCTCACTCGTGTGCTCATGGATGGTTTAAATCTGAGCTTTCTTTCTGGGAAGCTTTGGTTGCTGCTCATTCGTGGACCCCAGTTTTCTGTTTGATTTATTTCTCTTTCACTTGGTAAGCATGGTAACAGTATATCTTGGCTATGGGTCCATCATTGGAAAAGTAACTTGGAAATAAGTATTGTTCATATTTGGGTATGTCACTTTTGGAAGTAATCCCTTCTTGGAAGTTGTTCTGTGAAGCAAAAATTTTGAATTTTGATGAATTTTAATTGACCTAGTTTTAATGGATGATTAATATGACTTTTTGAATAATTGCTTGCCTAACCCAATATCATAAAATTTTAAATTGTTTCAAATAAACATAAATTAACATCCATAATGATGTTTAGTTTTTGGTAAACTGAAGAAATCATATAACCACCACCACCATCTAATTCATGAACATTTTTATCAAGATAAAAATAAAAACCACTCTTTATCAATCCTTCTTTACATCCATTTCTTACAAGAACTAAATTGTATCACTTCTCAATTCCATACATTGATATCCTACACTTCCTTTATTCATCATGTAGCTACATTTATAGGTTTGCCATTTAAAGAATTAATTAAGCATCAATGAACTCATCTAGTTGAGTCTTAATCCAATAAAGCTACTTTTCTTCTAAACCAC